>CM038144.1:23343687-23943687 GCA_021437245.1 Aegilops speltoides | reverse complement strand
ACACTCGCCCTCCTTTGGAGGGACTAGGGGGTGACCTCCACTTGCTTCCCGCCTTTGTAGGTGGCCAGCCCAGCTCGAACCGGGACCATAAAAGCCGGAGGAAGATATCCCTCCGCTTGGAGCGTCACCAGCTCGTTATGCGGAACTGAACATCTCCTCCAATCTCCTGGCGGAGGGCTGGGAGCGCGAGAGGAGGAGCCTCCTTGACGGTCCATGATGGAATGGGTTTTTGGTCAGACGCGCTCCGATGAGTACTCGCGGGAGGAGGATGGTGTGATTTGGATCTGGATTCTTGCCTCTCCTATAGGCATATTATTTGCGCAGCTAGGGGGTAAAATGTAAAGGATACCCTGGCTTTTTGCTGGGCGTGGAAGCTAAGGAGCGCAACATTTGTAAGGGAGCCGGACACTATTCAGCAAGCACATGGAATTTGAGGAACCCACCTTGCAACGCCGAAGACAATATATCTTGTTGGACTCGTCGTCATTGAAGCTGGTTAAAGAGACTCTTGAGGAGTCTGGACTAGGGGTGTCAGGATAGCGGACTATCATCGTCGGCGGACTCCAAGACTATGAAGATACAAGATTGGAGACTTTGTCCCGTGTCCGGATGGGACTTTCCTTGGCGTGGAAGGCAAGCTTGGCGTCTGGATATGTAGATCTCCTACCATTGTAACCGACTACTGTGTAACCCTAGCCCCCTCCGGTGTCTATATAAACCGGAGGGTTTTAGTGCATGGGATGAACAACCATTACAACAATCATACCATATGCTAGCTTCTAGGGTTTAGCCTCCTTGATCTCGTGGTAGATCCACTCTTGTACTACCCATATCATCAATATCAATCAAGCAGGAGTAGGGTTTTACCTCCATCGAGAGGGCCCGAACCTGGGTAAAAACATCGTGTCCCTTGTCTCCTGTTACCATCCACCTAGACGCACAGTTCGGGACCCCCTACCCGAGATCCGCCGGTTTTGACACCGACAGCGTCCGAATAGGTGACCATCATCGTCGGTCGGGGCATGTCCCCATGATTTGTACATCGATCTTGTGTGTCTTGCTCTGCCCTCCAGGTTTTGTTGGGTGTCGCGAGTGTGCCCCCGAGCTATTTTTCTCTTTCCTTGACGGCGGAGTGGGGTGGTATGGTGTTCTACTTGGGCTGCTGCTTGATCCGGACCGAACTGCGGTCGGCCTGCCGCATATGCGATGGTGGTGCGGGCTCCAGCGCCTCGCTGTCATATTGAGGGAGCCACCTATACTTGGGGTGGCTTTTATCTTGGCTCTTAAGGCCGTATTCTTCGGTGGCCAGGACCTCGGTCCATCTATCATTGAGCAAATCTTGGCTCGCTTGAAGCTACAGCTGCTTCTTTCTTAGGCTCCTTGCAGTGTCTATTAGCCGGCGTTTAAAGCGCTCCTGCTCGAGAGGTTCCTCAGGCATGATGAAATCCTTGTTGCCGAGGCTCTCCTCTTCCTCGGAGAATGGAAGATAATTACTGTCCTCCGAGTCTCCATATATGGCCTGTTTATCAGGGCTATCTTGCCTGCTTTCCTGTTCAGACCCTACCTCAACTGGGTCTTCAGTATCCAGAGTGTTATCTTCTGCGGTGCTAGTATTGTTTTCTTTTGGGCGACGCACCTTGGAGTGGCGCCGGGAGCACCGATGTTTGGACTGTGTACCAGGAGTTTTATCCTCGACTAGATCCTCCTTGTCATCATTGGGAGCGTCGTCGGGTGTGTCTAACATACACACATCGTACCAGGACTTGGTTGTCCCGCGTCTAGTGGATAGTGAGTTCTGGCCTTGCCCCTCATCGTCGTCCATACCGTCGATGTCTTCAGGGCCGGGGTTAAGCGTGTTGGTTGGGTCTTCTATGGTGGCTATGAAGTGGGTGGCGGGTGGGAAGCAAAATTCTCCTTCATCCGCCGCAAATTCGAACCAAACATAGTTGGTGTGATCGCTGCCGAGGATAAACTTTTAATGAGTTTAATCGCCGCCCATGGCGGCTGCGTCTGCGACACTGAACTTGAAGATCGATAACTGATCGAGTTCGGTATCTGCGGGCTCGCAGGGTTCGGAGCTCGTCGCCAGAGGTGAGTCTGGGGCTCCGTGGATACAGATATCATGCGAAGTGGAATCTGTGTGCGGCTCCAATACCGCGGAATCAGTAGCCTCCGTGATGAGGTTGAGCTTCCCATATTTGGATGGCTTGATCTGCTCCAGGTCGAAGGTCAGAGCTGTTGCAGGAGCTATCTCCTGGATATGGCCCGATGACAGGTTTAGGCCATGCTTATCGGGGCGAAGGGGAGCAGTTGCCGCGGTCTCAAATCCGTTGAAGATCAAGTCTCCACGGATGTCCGCGACATAATTCAAGCTTCCAAACCTGACCAGATGGCCAGGGGCGTAGCTGCCGATCTGCTCAACATGGCCAAGCGAGTTGGCTTGTACTACAAAGCCGCCAAACACAAAAATCTATCCGGGGAGAAAGGTTTCTCCCTGGACAATGTCATTATAGACGATCAAAGGGGCCATCGAGCCCTTTGCCGACGGCACAGTGGAACTCTCAATGCAATCACCAATGTCGGTGTCAAAACCGGTGGATCTCGGGTAGGGGGTCCCGAACTATGCATCTAAGGTTGATGGTAACAGGAGACAGGGGACACAATGATTACCCAGGTTCAGGCCCTCTCTATGGAGGTAATACCCTACTTCCTGCTTGATTGATCTTGATGAATATGAGTGTTACAAGAGTTGATCTACCACGAGATCGTAGAGGCTAAACCCTAGAAGCTAGCCTATGGTTATGATAATGTGTGTCCGCCTATTCGGACTCTCTTCGGTTTATATAGACATCGGAGAGAGGGTTACATGGAGTCGGTTACATAAAAAAGAATCTACATGATTAGTCGCCAGGCTTGCCTTCCACGCCAAGGAGAGTCCCATCCGGACACAGGTGTAGTCTTCGATCTTCACATCTTTACGGCCCATCAGTCCGGCCCATGGCTAGCAGGCCGGACGCCCGAGGACCCCTTAGTCCAGGACTCCTCGGTGGTCGTGGCCGCCACCCTGTCGTCGGCCGCCGTGGCCGCCAGCCCACCGTCGACCGCCGGGGTCATCACCCGCTCCGCCATCGCTGCCCGAAAGCGGGAGGCGGAGGTGGATGCCCGCACGTGCGACATCGACCTTGCGCGCTACACCGGGTTCCTGCGGGAGGAGGAGGAGCACCTATCGAGCATGCAAAGAGCCTTACCGCCACCGGCCGCGACACATGCCACCTCAGAGGCAAGGAATCAGGACATCTACGAGGAGAACCACCGCTCGAGTGGTGGTAAATGCGGAAGCGGCAGAGGCGTTTGAGGTGGCGTCCTTTGAAGCTGCATTGGCGAGCACCGCATTGCGGTTGCCCAGCTCGTCGGTAGGATCCTCCTCCTCCACCTCTTAGTGAGCACGCTCGACAGAGAATAGGCAGCCGGAAGTAGTACAAAGCCCCTCTGCAGTAGCAGTAGTAGTAGTATTTAGGGACTATTTTGTTCAGATCATCTGACTATAGATGTGGTGGTACTGTACAACGTACTTAAAATTAGCTAGTATATATAGTTGAACTAGCTATTTCAGTACGTGGTTGGCAACAATTGGGGAAAAGTTTGGTCGGTTCAGCTGTCGAGTTGAACTGTTTGTATAAATTAAGAATGATCACTTAATCTATGAATGCAATCTATGCTCAATTACTGAATTTTAGTTGCAAAAATTAGATACTGCTAGTGATTTTTAGCTTCATATTTTTACATATCGCAGTGTTACAAGGATTGACAAATATTACCAAATTGTTTGTACGTGGTTGCACACGGGTCATACAAAACAACCGTTTGCGTTGAAGGGATGCACAAATTATTTGTACATCTCACACGCTTCCCAGTGAGCCTGCGCACTCGAGGACAGCTTGCACGCCTCTTGGTCAGCCTACGCACTGGACGGTGCTCGCACGCCTCCCGTTCAGTCAAGGTCAAGCAGCTGTCCGCACAGCACCTCCTACATCCATTAAAACCAAGACATGTGGCGTCACGTGAATGGTTAACAGAATTTTGGATTTACTAGAATTTAAAAACCAGGCATCTCAATGTTTTGTCAGCAATCAACGGTGCCCTGGTGTTTGAAATTCATTCCCATTTCTTGCATGAGACCTAAGCATGCACCCAAGGACACATATTTGATTTTTCAACCAATTTATATGCACTGGAGCATGTGCATGTAGTTCAAATTTGAATTACGCACATAAATGCATTGAAAACTCAGTTAATGCATAAAAATGTCCAAACGAACCCCCAAAAATCACAAAAATTCACACAACACTCCTGTTGTTATATGTTGACACGAGAAAAAAATTGAAAGCAATAAGAGGCAATGGATATCATTTCGTCCCCAAAGGTGGGACGTTCCCTACTGAAAACCATCATGCTTGTTGTGAGAAGCTCCGGTTTGTGAGAAGCATATACCCAAACCTGCCCCAAATGGGACAAAATTTGTACACGACATGTTGATGCCGCTCCATGATAGCATGCCAAGTTTCTAAATTTCATACGAGTTTTGGATTTACTACAGTTTAAAAACCATGCATCTCAATGTTTTGCCGGCAATCAACGGTGCCCTGGTGTTTGAAATTCATTCCCATTTCTTGCATGGGACCTAAGCATGCACCGAAGGACACATATTTGATTTTTCAACCAATTTATATGCACTGGAGCATGTGCATGTAGTTCAAATTTGAATTGTTCACCTGAAATGGATAGAAAACCCATTTAATGTATAAAATGTTCAAATGAACCCTAAATAATTCCAATTCTTTTACGACACACATATAGTTGCATGTTCACTCCAGATAAAAGGTCTAGAAATTCAAACACTGTCCATTGCCGATGTGACCCCATTATGTAATTCAAATCAAGATGAAAAATCAAGTGGATCGCACACAGTTTATTATCAGCAACCGTGTGAGATGTAGTACAAAATATCTTGGAGCACCATCGGTGTATAGTACGCCTATGGCTTACGCGAGAAGGTGCGTCGGCTACAGTCCACAGCCGGCGTCTCAAGCACACTAGCTCGCTCCCCAAATATCATTTCACTATTCAATCATCGACGATGAAAGATGGGCACGTGGACCCGCGTCGTGAGGGCAACTTCGGTGGCCCACTACGGCGAGAGCGTGGCCGCAGCCGCCATGCGCGTGCTAAGAAGGTGCATGAGCGCGGCCGCAATTTGTGACCGGGCGGCAAAGGCAGCCCAAACGGCCGCTGTTGCTTCTCAGGCGGCGGCCATCTGCCTTGGGGATAGCAACTGGCGAGAGCGGCACAACAGTTGTCCGTTCTGCAGCGGCGGCCTTAGCCCTGATGGAGGCCGCCCACGACCATGTATAGGCCGCCCACGCCCAGCTCCTGGCGGCCACCGCACAAATTGAACGAAGCTTCTCCGACAATGGTCGACAACCCACGGTCGAAGAGCTGGCAATCGCCGAGAGCGTTCATGCAGCCGTCCGTTGCTCCGCCGCATACCTTGCAATGACGGAGCCCGTCCAAGACCAGATCACGTCCGCCCACGCCCAGCTCATGGAGGCCTTTTCCAAAGAGATGGCGAACGAGGATGGCGAGATGCTTGCGGAGTATGGTGCGATGGATGCCATGGAGCCCCTTCCCCATGAGACCGTCGGGCGTGAGCTGGACATGGAGGCGGCGGCGGAGATCGACAAGCACCTGCCATAGTAGTACTCTTTGTTGTGTTTAATTAAGAGCGTTGGTCTTTAATTTGTTAGAGTAATGTTTAGGTCAGCTAGCTTCGTTTAATTGCTGAACTTGCTCGATTAAAAAGTGTGGGTGTGCTCTAGTCTCCTTTGTGTACCCAAATTATGCAATTACGTGGATGACCACTGTAACCATGGAAATTTGAACCAAAACTTTTGACATTCAAACTCATCACACACAGGTTAAGCTATCTGAATCGTTTATGATGTCCACATATCATACACAGTTCTAAATAAGGGACCGTGTCTGATGACACTTTGCGCGCCAGTTTTGTGGCTGAAGCGATTCCAAATTTTCGGCTTCCATGGAAATATCTACCTCCCCGCCCCCCCCCCTTACCAAAAGCAGTATTTCCCCTCTTTCCGCCTTCCTTTCCAAGTAAAAACCTTCACTCCTTGCTTGCACCTCCGCCGCCTCCACGTCGGGGACCCTCCTTCACGCTGCTCGGTCTCCTCTATCCAGGCAGGTAATCCACACCCGACCCCCATCCTCCTCCTCCTTCCACATCCCACATGCCCCGACCACCGGCGCGAGTGCGACACCTTCCACCCAAATCACCGACCCCTCCACCAAAATAGCGCCAACCTAAGCCATGGTGCACACAGTATGGCTAGGACCTCAAGGAGCATTTGGCAGCGGAGAAGCAAATCGCGGCCACATGCGTGGATGAGGTCACGATGGCTGCCATTCGTGCCGACCCCCAGGTCTTGAAGGAGCACCTTGCCAATTGCTAGCTACGCCGGTTAAGCATGCTTGGTTTACCCGTTGCGTGTGCTGCTCCTGCCTTTCCTTCACAAATTCTAGTGAATTGTGCTATCTAATTTCACCATGCAATCTGTTGCTCTAGTATATATGTTCTATATGTCGTGCAGTGTGGTGCTCACTTATTAACTGTTTTGTTAATTAGTTGTCGTCTTCGGTTAACTGTTTGGTTCAATTCTGCAAATGTGATGTTCAATTCTTCAGGCTGCAATTTTGTATTTTCTTCCATGTGAGAAATAAATCGAATTTATCTTTACAAAATTGTGGGTGCATTCTGTTATTGTATACCATGTGAGGAATAAATTGAATTTGGGTGTAGTAAATACATGAGAAACAAATACAATTACTACAATTGGCTATAGTTAACTATTTGGTTAACTCTCTGATCTTCTATTAGGAGTATGTTATATTGTGCAATGTGGTGCTTAGTTAATGTTTGGTTCATTTGTTGGGGTGTTTAGTTAACTGCTTGGTTCAATTCTGCAATGCGATGTCCAATTGTCGTGGGTAGAATTTTGTATTGTTGTGCATGTGAGGAATAAATCGAATTTGGCTGCACTTAACCTCATGACTAACTACCTTATATGTGTTGCAGGGAAACAATGGGAAGCACTAAGGTTTACAATCGAGGTTAGCATGTGCATGGTCCGTTGTCTAATAGCACATTATTGTGCAATTGCAGGAACCATTCTAATATTTTGGTTTTTAACAATTTGGTCTTGCACATGTAGGTCCTGCTGTCAGAGGTTTTGACCCACTGTTCGACCCTTATTGCATATGGGGAAATGAGTTGTCCATGAATATCAAACAAATCAAGAAACTCAGAAAGATTGTTAGGATAAAGAAATTAGGAACAAAAAACAACAAGTTCTTCGTCTGCACAATGAAGAAGACATCAGTTCACTACAAGTTGGTACAAACTATTATACCTTGCCTTTTTTTATTCCTTTACCCCATTTCCAATATAGAGAAGATATTTATGCACATCCTTGTTTTCAGGCCTTTCCAATGTAGTTCACTAATGATTACCTCTCAAACCACCTCTATGGTCAGGAGGCGAGGAAGATTTTCATACAACACTCACGGTTCAATATTGAAGTGTTCCTGAAGAGGACAAAGGATGGACGGTCAATCATCCACAGGCACTGGCCTAAAGTTGCAAAGACCTTCAACACGAATGAAGGCTCAATATTCGCCTTCCATTTCAGCACTTTTCCAGATGAGATGCATATTTCTATATACCGTCTATGATGCTAATTTCAAAAGGTTCTACGTGTTGCATGTGAAACTTGCTGCTGGTGCAGTTGTGTAATGGGATAGCAGAGTGCTGAAGCTATATCATGTTGTACTCTGATGTATTTGAATTATGAAATTCTGCTTCCTTAATATGGAAATGAAATATATTGTGTGTTTAATATGAAATGTCAATTAGATTAATAAATGGATTATGAATAATCAGATAATTAGCCTACTAATGGCGAATTAGCGTGCTAATTGTGTTTTGCTATTGCAAACGGTTGAAAAAATACCATGGGCGATGACCTCAGGCAACGCACACAGTTTCTAGGAATAAACCGTGTTGGATCAATGAACAATCACACATGACTTTCTCTTGAAAACTGTTTGCGTTAGGCCACCTTGCGCAAACATTTACGACATAAAAACTATGTGTGATCGACAGCCTTTGCCACACAGTTTCTTCTATGGACCATGTGTGATACATTCAATAACGCAAACGATTTAACTGGAAAAATTGTGTGTGATGTATCTATGAACGGAAACGTTTTCCTTGGAGCGACTGTGTGGGATGTGCATACGAACGGAAACGTTTAGCGGGGACTGACTGTGTGGGATGTACTTGCGATCGGAAAAAAAATCGCCGTATAATTGTATTTTCTTAGCTCTATTGTACGTATTTCCGTGTTTCAGTTCTCGCCGGTCGCACACGACCTCATTTTGCCGAACATGTGTGCCAGGAGAGCGTATCCCCGATGGTTTCTGGGTCGTGTGGAAGGACCCCCCTATCGCCCACACTCACTTGGCGATGGTTCCAAATGCCATCGCGGAATGGGTTAAAACCGTTTGTTTAGGACCGACGGGCACCAGCGGTAGTCGATAGAGCGGCAGCGCCTTTTCTCCCAATCCGGAGATAAAACGGCTCAAGGCTGCCACACATCCTGCTAGTTTCTGAACTTTATTGAAGTCTGTTGGTGTTGCCAGTTGTGATAGGGCTCGAATTTTTTTTGGGTTTGCTTCGATTCCTCTGTTTGAGACAATGAACCCGAGTAATTAGCCAGTTGGAACTCCGAAGACACACTTTTCCGGATTGAATCGTATGTCGTATTTTCGAAGATTGTCAAATGTGAGGCGTAGATCATCTATCAATGATGTTTGGTCTTAACGACCACATCGTCTACATATGCCTCCACCATTTTTCCTACTTGTTTTTCCAAGCATGTTTGAATCATGCGTTGGTAAGTGGCACCGGCATTTTTTATCCCAAAAGGCATTGTGTTGAAACAAAAAGGTCCATATGCGGTAATGAAGGCCGTTGCGGCCTGGTCGGATTCCTTCATCTTGATTTGGTTGTATCCGGAGTAAGCATCGAGGAAACACAGTAAGTCATGTCCTGCGGTTGCATCAATTATCTGGTCGATGCGGGGTAGTGGGAAGGGGTCCTTAGGGAAGGCCTCATTAAGGTCTTTAAAGTCGACAGAAAGGCGCCAGGATCTGTCCTTCTTGGGCACCATGACCAGGTTGGCCAGCCAATCTAGGTGTTTTATTTCCCTAATGAATCCGGCCTCGAGTAATTTTGCCAACTCCTCGCCCATGGCCTGCCGTTTGGGCTCGGAGAACCGCTGTAGCGTTTGCTTGGCTGGCTTGAATCCTTTGATGATGTTGAGGCTATGCTCGGCCCGTCTACGCGGGATCCTCTGAATATCCGAAGGGTGCCAGGCAAAGATACCCCAGTTCTCACGCAAAAACGCTCGTAGGGCGGTGTCGATGTCCGGATCCAGTTGTGTCCCGATGGATGTTGTTTTATTAGGTTCCATCGGGTGTACTTGGAATTCGACTATTTCGTCTACAGGTTTGAAGGAGGTGGACATAGGCCGTTTGTCGAGTATCACATTGTCTTTGTCCACTGAGGTACACAGGTTGGCAAGTTCTTCGGCCGCGAGGGCTTCAGACAGGGCCTCGAGGGCCAGGGATGTTGTTTTTTTCTCGGCGCGGAGTGCTAGTCACTACAAAAAAAAGACACATTCGTGACATTTTGGGTCGAACGAAAAAAAATTCTGTCATACTTATCACACTTCTATGACGATAATTGTGACAAAACCCGGTATCATCATAGATGTGGTGGGCTCCTACTTCTATGACAAAAAATCATGACAGAAAATGGGCTTTTCGTCCTCGGCGGGCCGGAGACGCAGCTGCATGACATTCTTTGGACCGTCCATGACGGAGAAAACCGTGGTAGAAGCGAGGGCGAGGAAAATTTCGAGGATTTCGCGATTACGGTGGGTGGTCGGGGGCCGAGCGATGCGCGTTTCTCTCATACACGTACACATGTGTGTGCGAGGCATTGGCTGTAACTGAACCCGAGCGAGGCGTTGGGCTCTAACTGAACCCGAGCAATTGCACTGCAGGCTACACGTTACTGAACCAGAGCGATCGATTGATGACTATTAACTGAACTCGATCGAGCAATTCCTTTGCTACTGCTGCTAACTGAAGCCGATCGATGCTGCCTCTGGACGAACAGTGAGTGTTGCAGGGGGTTTGGATGAGCAGTGAGCGGTGGGGGTGGATGAACAGGACCCCGTGGCATTGCATCTGGATGAATAGGACCCCGATCGATCGTGCCGGTTGGGGCTGGATGAACAGGACCCCGTGGAGGGCTGGATGAGCAGGGGCGACCCGTGGAGGCTGGATGAGCGATGAAGCGGTGGAGTGGTGGATGAACAGTAGCCCGTGGAGGGGTGGTTGAACAGGAGCCCGTGGAGTGGGGTGGTTGAACAATAGCCGATGGAGTAGCGCGCTGTCGGTGTGGAACGACACCTATGGGACCAACGAGGATCCCTACTATGGTTGCGGGGTGGTGTAAGTGGTGAGGAGAGCAGGATCAATAGTCAGCGCAAACACGAGGGTTGTTTACCCAGGTTCAGGCCGCAGAGATGCGTAATACCCTAGTCCTGCTTTGCTGGTTGTATATCTGTGTTCTTGAGGAGCTCGAACTAGCTACAGGCAGCGTAACTTGTCCCAGGGTCTGAATCCTTCTCCTGGATGCCTTGGGTCTCCTTTTATAGGCAAAGGGATCGCAACAGTGGCGCCAGCAGGTGGCATCGAGGTACTGTGACTAAGCTTATCGCTAGCCATTACGGGACAAAACGCATTTAATGCGCCCCCGACGTGTCCCCTTCGCTTTACTGCCGCTTCGCCTTGTCTTGACACGCGCCTGGGCCAGCGAGGCGGTGGTGCCATGTAGATAGACAAGCAGCTCGAGGTGACGCGATGGTGGAGCCTTCAGGAAGATCTGCATGCCACCACGTAGGCACGTGCTGAGTTGGCGGAGCAGCCCCGCGTTGACACGCGGGTGCCTGCCCGGCTGGTGGGCTGGCAGCTGCATGGGACTGGCGGTGGAAAGCTTCATGGGTGCGGGCCTGGCTGTGGCCTCCCGGATGTTCCCAGCAAGGGTCTTGCCGCACCGTCATGGTCGTCCCCGGCAAGGTCTCGTGGGCTTCCTCGGCAAGGATCTTGTCGAGGCTTGTCGTATCTTACTCTTCTGATCAAGAGTGTGTTTGCTTCTTGTCTTTACAAAGATTTGCATACCACCATGGAGGTGCCTCCCGAGCCCTGGCCCAATGCAGTTGATGGTGTTGGAAATCGTGGGTCAAGGGTGGCTCGCTCCGTTGGTGTTGGGGCGGGCTGCCCCGGCAAGGGTCTTGCCGGGGCCGCAGAGGCCGCCCAGCAAGGACCTTGCCGGGGGAACCTGCTCCGTCCCTCTGCTCTCTGCGTCTTGGCCTTGGCGTTGCTTTGCTTTGTCTTGTGCTTCTGGTTCCACCTTGGTTCACCTCCCTTGCCTTGCCAAGTGTGGCCGCGGCGCGTGGCTCTGACTGCCCGTGCACAAGTAAAGGGGTAAAAAAGGAGAGCCCCTACTTTTGTACACCGACAGGAACCCCCGGGCCTGGGCCACACATAAGCGCAACACATTGTTGGGCCAGGCCCAGCATGGTGGGCGGGCAGGCGGGGCGGTTTTTTACAGTGGTGAATTTTTTCCGTCTACTGCACTTCCCCACGACCCGTGCACGACGTGGGGGTCATGCGTGACGTGGGGGTCATGCGTGGGGTGATTCCCGCACGCATGCGTCACATCGCAGTTAATGGGAAAGAAGGCAGCCCGCGCCTTCCCCGTAAAAATGAATCACCGCGGGCGCGCTGTTCACTTTACCCCCTCTGCACCCTCTTTCAACATCAGAGCCGCCGCCCCCCTTCTCCTTCTCCAAGCTTCGTCCATCACCTCGCGCTTCTTTCATCCTTCACCCTCTTGCTCCTTGCAGCCGCCATGGTGCACAAATCCACCAGAGGTAAAGGAGCGGCTAAGGATGCCGGAGTGGCGGAGCAGCTGGAGAGCGAGCTGGTGGCGCGGCGGGCGCAGTTCGCCTACTTCCACCCTTCGATGGTCGGCGTGCCTCAGCTCCGGGAATTCTTCAAGACCCTGTGGAGAGTGAAGACGGGAGGAGCAACGACGGGGCATTGAGCTATGCACGTTGTCCCAGCCAGCGCCGGGCTTGCCCCGAATCGGTACCCCTTATTCGTCGATTATTTCTCCTGCGGGCTCTGTCCTCCCTTCTCTGATTTCTTCAAAGACGTCATGCACACCTATGGTTTTCGCCTTCTGGATTTCACTCCGAACGTCGTGGCGTGCATGGCTCTCTTCACGCACCTCTGCGAGGGCTTCGCCGGGGTGCACTCCAGCACAGCGCTTTTTCGCCATTACTTCACCCCTGGATCCAAAAGGGCGGTGCCATTGCTGGTTGTGTCGCCTGGATCTCGAGGTCCAAGGGGGCGTACCCAGATGGCGCCACAAAGGAGAGGTGAGAAGAATGGCGGGGCCAGTGGTGCTGGATCGAGGAGGAGAACCCGCCAGCCTTTTGCCGGGTCCGCGATGCGCGGCCGGTTCAAGGATACGACTGGAGAGACCTCGACGCCGATGACGCGAAGCTCAGGATCGCCACCACCAGGATTCTCCGGCTTACCCAGGTCGGGCTCACCCTTGAGATGATCGGGGTGGATTTCATTCGTCGCCGAATCGCTCCTCTGCACGCCAAGGGGAGGCCGGCCTGGCTTTACACGAATGCTGCCGACATCATGCGGCTTCGACCTTGCCTCGACCACAACCTGACGGGGCTGAGGAACGCCCATCTCTGCCAACGGCTCTTGCAGCTCGAGATCAATGATGAAGGCGAGGTCGAGCGGTCCGGCAACGCCGCGAGGGACGTAGCAAAGGCTGGCAAGGTCGCCAAGGAGCCAGCCTTCAAGTTGCCGGCGAGAGTGGTCCTGCTGTGCAACAATTCCCGTCAGTCCGAGATCATCGCCACGATGCCGAACTTCAATGCACATGGCCTGGAACTGAACTGGGTCGAGCCAGACGACCTTCAGGTGCAAGAATTCTTCGACACCTTGCACAAGAGGTATGTCACCGCTGAGCCGCGGCTCATCTAGTACACCTCCCCGGCAGAGCTGGACTACATCGCCGCTAGGGTGGCGGAGGCAAAACTTGCCGCGGAGGAGGTGAAGCTTGCCGAGGAGGCCGGCAGCGCTGGTGGCATAGAGGACAAGGATGGAACAGCCGCGAAGGAGGAGGAGCACGCCAGGTGGGCGGAGGCCGCCGGGGAGGCCAGCAGCGCCGGCACCGGGGCTCCTCTTGTTGAGGATGTGGACGATGAGTCTTCGAAGGAGGAGCCTAGGGCTTGTGACCCTCCGGCTTCAAGGAAAAAGCGAGTTTTGCGCCGGGCCATTTCTGACGGCCTGGTCCATCCTGTCAAGGCCGCGCGGCGGCATAAATCTTCAGTGGAGTCCGTGCGCCAGGCAAAAGCCGTGGCGGCGTAGAAGGTGGTGAGGGCCGCGGCGGCGAAGAAGAAGGCATCTGCTTCCTCTTCATCCAAACGCGCACAGACCCCGCCTTTCTCTCCTCCCCCGGCAGACGCTGACGCGAGGGACGACTTCGACTTCGGATCCCTTAGCCCGCCGAGGAAGAGGAAGGTAACAGACGAGGAGGTGGATGACGAGTAAGCGTCCTGCTCTCCCTGTCACCCCTGTCCATTCAATCTGTATCACTTATCTTGATTTGTCTTCGTCTTTGCAGGGACGTGGAGACGCTGGCCCAGAGAATAAAGAGGGCCAAGGCCTCGGTGGGTGGCCAGCCCCCGGCTGGTCCTTCAGGGGCGCCATTGGTGGTGCTGAGCAGCCCAGATAGCAGCCCCAGGCACAGCCCCCAGCATAAGTCCATTACTCTCTCCTCGTCGACATGTGTTAGGGGTACGACACTTTGGTGCTGACCTTGCCGGGTGCGCAGGAGAAGAGCAGCGATAGGAGGAGCTGCAGAGGGCTACCCCCAACACGCCGCCCATGTCAACCACGCCGCCCCGATGGGTGTCTCCGGCAAGGGCGTCAAGCACTGAGCCCACGCACATGGAGGAGGGGGAGGAGAACTTGGGCGCTGGCGGCTTCGCCTCGACGCCAAATGTTGGCGGGGAGGGGACTTCTGCTTCCCAGCCTGGTACTGGTAATCCGCTCGCGCTTTGCCTCGGCTTTTGTTTTTCCTCTTCTTTTTGAATTTTCGATCTTGGTTTTTACCCTCACCTTCTTTGTGATACCCAGATCCCCTTTTGATGGATCAAGAAGACCTGGACACCATCATCGAGGACGTGGCCAAGGGCGCCGTGGCAGAGGTGGAGAAGATTGCTGCCGAGGAGGCCGCTAGGGGTGCTGCCGAGGAGGCCGGCAAGGACACCACTGAGGAGGAGGAGGTGGACAATGGCCATCCTTCTTCCTCTGCTGCTCCCGGCTCCCGCAAGTATCTGAGGGTGGGTGACGACTTGTTCATCCACCTCCCTGGCGCGTCGGGCACCAGGACGCCCATCGAGGGAGAGGTGCTTGACGGCGACGTGCTTGCCGCCGCCGGGCTTGAGGTCGTTGACGAGCCGAGCGTGGGCGGCAACGACTTCGAGGAGGAGCGGCTGCTCCAAGCCATGGGCGCCAACTTCCGGAAGCTCCGGGCGCTCCAACGTGCCCGCCTGGACAAGGCTAGGTCCAGGATGGCGGTGGCGGAGAAGGTGGAGGCGGACCTCCAGGAGCGCATCGCCGAGACACAGGACTGGTTCTGCCAGGCTCATGACAAGCTGAAGGCCGCTCAGGGTGAGCTGGCCAGGCGTGACGTGGAGCTCACCATGAAGCTGGCCGACATCGAGAAGGCCCAGGAGGCAGCGAAGAACTCAGCCGCCGCTGCTAAAGCTGCCCGGATCCAGCACGAGGCCGCACTGAACTCCCACAAGGAGGACCTTACCACGCCCGAGGAGAGGCTCGCCGCCACGCTCCGCGGTAAGGACGAAGAGGTGGAGAAGCTTGTCTTGCAGCGGACCCAAGAGCTGGAGCAGAGGCACAGAGAGGCGCTCGATGCTTAGGCTTTGGTTTACGCCGGGAAGGTGAAGGAGCTGGAGGCAGAGCGGGACAGGCTGAAGGACCAGGCCCTATGGTTGGCTGAGGAGAAGGACACGCTCAACGGTTCCCTGACGGAGGTGCAAGGCGCCATCCTTGGCAAGGCTAAGCAGCTTTCCAAGGCCAACGACTCCATCAAGGACCTGACGCTGAAGCTGGAGGCCCTTGAGGGGATGCTCTCAGAGGCCAAGGCCTGGGAGGGGACCCTGGCCAAGGAGTTGGAGACCGAGAGGCAGCTGCGGAAGGACGAGGCCACAACCCACCAGGATTTCATGGATGGTCAGAACCGCTGGATCAGCCTTCTCGAGGACGTCGCCAGCAGGATCACCGCTCAGCTGGCTACCATGGGGATGCCAAATGCAAGGTACGCCATAGAGCACAACGGGTCCACCCACGCAAAGTTGACTCTGTTCTTCGAAGTCGTTCTTGGTGCCTTGGAGCAGCTCAAGTCCAATCGGGCAAGTACCCTGGCCGATGAGTCCCGGCGAATGTGCCTGGGCGCCATGACCAAGGTCCTCACCAAGCTGGCCTTCTGGTACCCCGACCTCGATTTCAACACCGTGGTGGATAGCTTGCCAGACGACGTGAACCTCTCTAGGATCGAGGAGCGCATCGAGCCTGTCACCAGCTGCATCGACAGAATCCAGAGGGTGGAAGGCCAGCGCCGGGACCAGGTGCCCCGTTTTCTGTTGCTGCTGCGAGTTCATGACCAAGACAATTCATATATTTAGTTAGAACCGCAGCAACAATTCGATGTAATATAACTCTGCAATACTCTTGATATCATGCATATTATTTTCCTGTTTGATCTTCCCCTTGTATGTCCACCCTACGTTAATTGGGTAGGCTTGTCGGCGCGTAAACCCAGGGCGGCACCTTGAGGACAGATCCCCAATGGCCTGTCGGGTGTGCGTGCTGCCGGGCAAACCACCTCGCCGCTCTCGACGCAGCCGCTGGACCTGTCGAGCTTGACTCGAGTCAGAGTCGAGAGCGTTGCCGATCGTGGAAGGCTACCCTGCCACTCTCGACGCGGTCGTTTGAGCTGTTGAGCGGACTCGAAATAGAACAAAGGCGTTTTGCCAATCGCAGAAGGGCCCCTTTGCATACAGTCTTTCATACATAGGGCAGGACCTCTGAGGACAATAACCTCGTATGGAAAAAAGGAAAAGTTTAAGGCTCTGAACAACTTAGCCTTTCTGTTGTCGCCCTGGCGTCCTTCACGTTGGCAAGCGGCGTCTATTCTCCTGGCTGCCCCTTCCTTCTTTGGAGCCATGGCGACGAAGGATTATGCTACTGGCTGCAGAACTAGATGCTCACTACCGGGAGCCCCCTACGTGGCGGGCCAAAGATGTCGGTGTGGGACGACACCTATGGGACCAACGAGGATCCCTACTATGGTTGCGGAGCGGTGGAAGTGGTGAGGAGATCAGGATCAACAGTCAGCGCAAACACGAGGAGCCCCCTACCTGGCGCGCCAAAGATGTCGGTGTGGAACGACACCTATGGTACCAACGAGGATCCCTACTACGGTTGCGGGGCGGTGGAAGTGGTGAGGAAAGCAGGATTAACAGTCAGCGCAAACACGAGGGTCGTTTACCCAGGTTCGGGCTGCAGAGATGCGTAATACCCTAGTCCTACTTTGGTGGTTGTATATCTGTGTTCTTGAGGAGCTCGAACTAGCTACATGGAGCGTAACTTGTCCCAAGGTCCGAATCTTTCTCCTGGATGCCTTGGGTCTCCTTTTATAGGCAAAGGGATCGCCATAGTGGCACCAGGAGGTGGCATCGAGGTACTGTGGCTAAGCTTATCGCTAGCCATTATGGGACAAAACACATTTAATGCACCCCCGACGTGTCCCCTTTGCTTTACTGCCGCTTCGCCTTGTCTTGACACGCGCCTGGGCCAGCGAGGCGGTGGTGCCATGTAGAGAGACAAGCAGCTCGAGGTGACGCGGTGGTGGGGCCTTCAGGAAGATCTGCATGCCACCACGTAGGCACATGCTGAGTTGGCGGAGGAGCCCCGCATTGACACGTAGGTGCCTCCCCGGCTGGTGGGCTGGCAGCTGCATGGGACTGGTGGTGGAAAGCTTGGTGGGTGCAGGCCTGGCTGTGGCCTCGCGGATGTTCCCGGCAAGGGTCTTGCTGGGGCCCCCGGCAAGGGTCTTGCCGCGGCATCATGGTCGTCCCCGGCAAGGATCTTGCCGGGGGTCTCGTGGGCTTCCTCGGCAAGGATCTTGTCAAGGCTCGTCGTATCTTACTCTTCTGATCAAGAGTGTGTTTGCTCCTTGTCTTTACAAAGATCTGCATACCACCATGGAGGTGCCTCCCGAGCCCTAGCCCAACGCAGTTGATGGTGTTGGAAATCCTGGGCTCAAGGGTGGTCGCTCCGTTGGTGTTAGATGGCTGCCCCAGGCAAAGTCTTCTTGGGGCCTCAAGAGGCCGCCCTGCAAGGACCTTGCCGGGGGAACCTGCTCCGTCCCTCTGCTCTCTGCGTCTTGGCCTTGGCGTTGCTTTGTTTTGTCTTGTGCTTCTGGTTCCACCTTGGTTTACCTCCCTTGCCTTGCCAAGTGTGGCCGCGGCGCGTGGCTCCGACTGCCCGTGCACAAGTAAAGGGGTAAAAAAGGAGAGCCCCTACTTTTGTACACTGACACGCGCTGTGGAGGCTGGATGAACAGGAGCCCGTGGATGAATAGTCGTAGGTGGAGGCTAGAAGAGGTCGACAGTGGATGAATAGTAGCCCGTGGAGGCTGGAGGAGTTCTACGGTGGAGATGAACAGTATCCTGTGGAGTCCGGTTTTGCGGTATGCCACACCCCTCCCGATGAACAGGACCCCCGTTTCGACTGTAGCGCTCCAACACAAGTCCGTTTCATCCATTTTGCGGTACGCCACACCCCTCCCGATCAACAGGACCCCGTTTCGACCGTAGGAGGTCCAACACAAGTCCGTTTCCTCCGTTTTGTGGTACGCCAGACCCCTCCTAATGAATAGGATCCTGTTTCGAACGTGGTCGGTCGAACACAAGGCCATTTCCTCCATTCTGCGGTATGCCAGGCCTCGTTTCCATCGCCTGTTCCGTCCAAGCCAGTTGGCTCCCACGCGTCCCGTTGCCTCATGATGAACCGGACGCATTCCGTTGCCTCTTGATGAACACGACGCATTCCGTTGCCTTCCCATGAACACGACGACGACGCAGTTTCTCCATTCTGACCCAGCCATGTACACGAACCCTGGCCGTATGTATGCGCAAGTAGGTATTCGAGACCCCGCCCGTATGTACGTACGTGGCCGTATTTTCTTTCTTGCACCCTGGGCGTTGTACATACGTGTACATGCTACGTGCGCGCCTCTACTACGACACGTGCGCGCCTCTACATCGACCAGTATATATCTACGTACACATTCGCGACCAGAATGACAATGCTACGTACGCTTCAACTAGGTGGGTCCCGACTGCCAGGCACTTCCTTGCGTGCGAAGACGTGGCTGGTGGGTCCCAGCAGTCAGGGGGCGAATCGTTTTTTTTTTTGCCCGGACTCACTTCCTTGTGTGCGAAGATGTAGCTGGTGGGTCCCAGCAGTAAGGGGGGAAACGTTTTTTCACGAAATACGGTGGCCTATCTGGTGGGTCCCTGCTTTCAGGTGGAGGAATCATTATTTTCCATGTAATAAGGAGGCACTTCCTTGCTATGGTCGTGGACCCAACTGTCAGCCTCTCCACGTACAGTCCACATCCGATGGAAGTCGTTCCTTGACCACGTTGACCATGCCGCGCCGAGAGCATCGGGGCGGTGGACGACGGCGAGGCCTAGGAAGGGGACGACACGGAGCCGGGGAAGACACGACAGTGGAAGCCTGTGCGGAAGGAGTATGAGGGTTCACTACTTCGGCTGCGGTGTGAGGCTGCCGTCGCCGCAGGGCCTGGCCAGCGGTGGGAATAGTAGGGGTGGTGAGGCCTCCGCGGCAGCACAGCCGGCTACGGGAGGCAGGAGCATGCGGCACGACCGGCGCTGCTTTAGGCGGCTGGAGCAAGAAGACTAGAGGTTGAAGAAGCACTACGGCCGTTGGATGAACATCGTACGATAACTGGGGCTAGAAACGTTCATATTTACTAAGTTGACAAAGCCCTCAGTCCCCGTCAACTTAGTAGGCCCACAAGTCAGCCTCCCACCAAGGTGGGTCCCAGCTAGCAGGGGGAGTATTCATTTTTTTTGTGCGTAATAAGGAGGAACTTCCGATGGGTCCGAGCTGACAGTGGGGGGAACGTTTTTTTTCATGAAATACAGTGGCCCGTCCATTGGGTCCCAGCAGTCAGGGGGGAAACATTTTTTCGCGAAATAAGGTGACCCATCCGGTCGGTCCCTGCTGTCAGGTGGAGGAATAATTATTTTGCGAGTAATAAGGAGGCACTTCCTTGCGGCCGCCGTGGAACCAGCTGTCAGCCTCTCCACGTATAGTACTCTTCCGATGGAAGTTGGTCATTGACCACGTTGACCACGCCGCGCGGAGAGCACCAGGGCGGTGGACGACGACGAGTCCTAGGAAGGGGATGACGCGGAGCCGGGGAAG
This sequence comes from Aegilops speltoides, assembly GCA_021437245.1. Lineage (NCBI taxonomy): Eukaryota > Viridiplantae > Streptophyta > Magnoliopsida > Poales > Poaceae > Aegilops > Aegilops speltoides. The sequence goes on along the minus strand of CM038144.1, from coordinate 23,923,848 downwards.
ACGCAGCAGCGGAAGCCCGCGCGGAGAGGAGTATGAGGGTTTAGTGGTTCGGCTGCGGTGTGAGGCTGCCGTCACCGCAGAATAACAGGGGGTGTGGGTGAGTAGAGGGATGGCCTGGCTAGTGGTGGAATTAGTACGGGGCGGTGAGGCCTCCGCGACATCACAGCTGGCCACGGGAGGCAGGAGCACGCGACACGACCGGCGCTGCTTTGGGCGGCTGGAGCAAGAAGACCAGAGGTTGAAGAAGCACTATGGTCGTTGGATGGACATCGTACAAAGCCCTTGGTACGCGTCAACTTAGTAGGCCCACAGCTCGGATTTGGCAGAGAACATATAGCCCATTTGCGATTTGTAGGAATTTACAGCCCATTTTTTTAATTCTAATGGAATTTACTACAACCCATTTACAGTTTGTTAAAAGTACAACCCAACTTCTAGCTAGGACAATGATTAATAATTTCAAACAACCGCTCAAAACAGAATTCAAAAAAAATTCCCACATTTTTATGGGATCCGAAATATTTTTATCCGAAATTTCTAGTCAGGTTAAATATAATTTCAAAATAAAGTTGTATTACGTTAAAATCCAACAAAATATTACGCGCACAACAAGTAATGAAATTAAAATTTTTAAATTCCAAAAATAATATATATTTTAAACTAATTACGTGTTTGGTGCATAGTTACTGCCCAGTTATTATAATTACATCTCATTTATTATTTCTTAAAGTCCACTTTCTTGTTAAGCCTAATGCATACCTCCTAGGAAAGTTTGCAGCCCAGCGGGGCGGAGAATAACAAGTTGACCCGGATATTGTGTACAACTGTCGGCCCAGTTGCATTGCTGATGTTGAAAAAAAGACTTGTGTAGTACAGTACAGCCTAACATGGCTACTCAGCCCACATTCAGCGACGCCGGAAAGGCCCAAACAAGGCTTCTGTACAACTTTTTGAAGTCACTGAGCTCAATTAATAACTTAAGAAAAATGTTAGATTACAGTGGAACCTAATTAAGAGCTGTCACGAGCAAATAAATAATTCAACGGGTCCTACTTGTGCGTGTGTGCGTGTGTGTGTGAGAGAGAGAGAGAGAGAAAGACCCATCGGTCGATGCTCGTAAATACATCTTTCAGCCATATGCATTGCTGATGCTCAGTAAAAACTTATATAGTTGACACAATCATATAGAACATCATAGCACACTGAACTTGCATACAAAAATTTCATGGAAGCAGTGGATCGCTACGGGTAGGGCTATGTTGAAACCAACGAAGTCGTACATAACGGTTCATCGTCTTTATCAATGACGGGGAAATATCTTGAACGATGTGCAAAGAAAACAGACAGACAACACAATAAGTTCTGCTAGCACATTAACTTGACGTACTGCCCTTTCTAAAAAAAGTTTAGGTACAAAATTAGAACAGGTCACAATCAAATGTACTGGCATATCAGTGCTTCACACCCATAGCTCAGATTTAACTAGTATCTGACAAGATTCAGTTGTTACCTCAAATTAGAGCACATCCAGGCAGCCAGCCCTGCCTCTTCTCCCAAAGAAGCAATGGCCTCCGCTGCACGATGGAGTATGCCCTGTGCCATCCATCGTTCCGAGCAACACGGGGAAAGTCTGATGTTGGCTCTTGTAATGGACGTCGTCGACAGACCCTGGCACCAGCGGCGGCGGCAGGACTTTGATTGATGGATTGACCACTTCTTCGACATGCACGAACACTCGACACAGGTACATCCCTAACGTGGTTCGCGCCGGCCTTGGTGGCGACGAATAGTACAACCCCGGTTCCTGCACCGGTATCTCAACACCAATCACCTTCGGTATGGTGGACGGCTTCTTCATCCATGCCATAACCGTTAGAGCCCAGCTGTCTGGAGGAACAAACATACTTACGAGCTCACCTCCAAGGTCGTTGATAAGCTCATTCATGGACTTGCTTTTCCAAGCACGTCGAGGCATGCCGTGGAAGGTACGCTTTGTTAAAAACTCAAGCTCAGAGGGCACCGAGCCCCATCCTGGGTGCCACCGATCAAAGCTCACTAGCGCGCCATCGTAGTACAAACACCGGGAAGATTCGAACACACGACTGAAGTCGAAAGTTATCCGGAACCTGATGAAGAAATCAGCTGGTGGCGGACAGACTTCGACAAGCAAGTCACTTATTTGGATGTCGTGCGCAATGCCAAGAGCTTTGACAAGGTCGTCCAGCGAGAAGGGAGGCCAGTCACCGTTGATGGTTACCATCAGCACTTTGCCAGCAAATTGGTCATCAAGCGCCGCCATGCCACTGTTGAGTGACAGCACGCAGCCACCAAGGCGGGGCGGACTCGGGATCTCCGCTCGAGATCCGCGCTGACCGCGACATGATAGTGCGCTTGAGTACAGGGAGTCTGAGGGGGATTTGGGGAACTGAGTAGGAATCGAGATTCCAGAGGTGGGGAGGGCGGAGATTGGGGATGAAAAGGTAGAATAAATTTCGACTGGCGCTAATATGCTCTCTCAGCAAGCAAGACGGAAACACCGGTGGCGCCTACATGTCGGCCTAAGAGTCCTTATTCTTTCTTTTTGGAGAGCCCGACCTTTTTAGGATCTTTTGAGAGCCCGCCCGAGAGTCATAATTGACTGTTTGGCATTATGCGTTACTACTCGGCCCATATTCAACGACACCTCACTGGCCCAAACAAGTGTACATCATTGAAAAGACACTGAGCTCAAATTATATAACTTGAAAAAATGAGATATACTCTGAACACTAGAGAATGGTGATGCCCTCATTTAGCCCACCAGTAGTTCGAGACAATAAAATAGTCCAAAACAACGATATATACAACATTCAAACACTGACTAGTGACTACTACTAACATAAACAGCAAGACATGATAGTTCATAAGAAGTCTTGCTACACCACCAAAACGCACCCATCTGCAGCGCTCAGACTCTCGTGGTCCAGACGAGAATGACATTCTAAACAGAGGCTACTATTACATAGTAAGAGTGACATAGACAAGGATGACCAAATGACAAGGAATATGCATAACAAAAGAAAGCACTACCCATCCAGAACCAGCGGCAAAGACAACAAAGTCATTCGAAGAGATGATCCAACACCATCATAATTTGCAGCCCCGCTTCAAAGAACAAAGGATTCGGAGACACCAAGATTCCACCCTTCGATGCAACATGCCCAATTACCTATCAACATGAAGGCTTGAACCACATCACTGCCTGTCGTAATTGAGACATCCAAGGATCAAAGTTAATCCGGATGCCTTTGTCATTCTCACCTTCTTTTGGCTGCAGGTTGTATCGTTGACAATCAGGGGAGTTTGCTCCCGAACTCCAAGGGCTCGCCGTGTAGACATAGTTTTCCATAGCAAACAGAGCCTCTCTGCCATCAAGGTTCTTGCGAACGGTGATGTCCTGGTTAATCGGATAATTGAGTCCGAAAACAAAGAGTGTGAACCAAGGTTGCTTACCCGCCTCCAACTAAAAAATCCTGAAGGCCCCAACAAGCTGGTATCCTGCTCATAGACGTAACAGCCACTGTCCGGATACTCACGTATTTCACAGTGCTTGCATATAGTGGGGTTTTTGCAATATAACTTTTCCGGCGCATGTGTCCGAATGATCATCAGTCTTTTGCCGTCGTCTGATCGAGTGAGGAACTAGTTGTGCTTCCCTGTTTTTGGCAAAGGTGGTGTGATTACAAAGGGCAATAACTGTAGGGACACTGCATCATATCAGAAAGGATATGCATTGTTAATGTAAGATCAACATTGTTTAGAGTATGAGTAGGATAATGCAAGAAACAACATTGATATGTCCCTGTTGGAATTGGGAGGAAAATACAGGGAAATGTATACTGGTTTTGAAAAAATAGAAGTGCCATGCATGGTTATACTCATGTTATCTCACAATCGATTCTTCACAGGAAACTACCATGTCACGCATGTTATGTAATCATGTTCTGTCCTCACAAACAAATTCTTCAAGGTAACTAACAGACCATGCATTGTTATATACTCGTGTTCTGTGGGCAAATTTTTTGTGAGGATATTATTCTAGCCATTGATTGCTGAAGGGCGAATATAGGTATGTGCACATGGTAATCATTGCAGGATTTCAGTACTTCCAAATATAGAGTTCTCCGTATGCACATTTACTTCCCTAATGTATGGTTAGATGAAACCAACAGTGTGGTGCATGTTTATACATCATGAAATGAGGAAACTAACATGGCCATTGATACACACTCATATTTAGTAGTAGTATATAGATTACTGTAAAATAAGGATAATATCCATATATTCCTAACCGTTTGATTATTCAGGGGTACAAATTGGCTGTAATGACATGGTCACAATCGCATGAATAACTCATTCCAAATATAGCTGATTTACTGGCGCCTCTAATACATTGCCATAGTTCTACCAAATTCTGCTCAAACAGGATATGCCAATCATCACAAAAAGTTCAAACAAAGGTCATGGTGTAATCATTAACATGAGACGGAAACAACTTACACGTGCCGCCCCAAAGAATACGTGGTGCCATCCGCTTTGTCGATCGCGTAGATGATGCCATTGTGTTCAATAGCATCACAGAAGTGTGTATCAGCTTTGACGATGATCCACTGCGAGCTGAGTTGTCTCCAGCTAAAGAAGGCACCGGCGTAAAGATAGGCGAGTCCGCGGTTGAACAAGGCAATTAGCTTGAAGTCTGCGTAATTCGCATGTCGTGTGGGCGCTTGGCATATTACAATCTTCTGCAAAACAAGGTCCATCCAACTGACGTGGTAATCTAGATGACTTGGACCACGATGGTAAAACTCTATATAATCCAACGGAGGAAGGATAATCTCATGGGAGGTCTGGAAGTTCACGAGCACCAACTTTTTACCGTCTTCTCTGAAGGCAGCCATCCAGTGGGAGTTCATGTCGACCCAGTACATACCTGCCAAGAAGTTTCGGGCGATGGTGATCGGATCCAAGTCGAGGAAAATGATGTACGGCGACCCACTACATACCTGCAAAGAAGTTTCGGCTAATGGAGATCGGATTGAAGTCGAGGGGCACAATGTACGCCTCCGTATCATGGTGAGCCAATCTCGCAAGACCAGATAGCAGCAAGTAGGGTGTCTTGAAAAGCTTAGGCCTCGCTTCGATGATGGCCGTGTGCATGTCCCTCGAGCATGCAGCCAGCCGCAGGGCGCTCAACCTATCCATACACGAACAACAGAGGTCGAGGATGTCACTGGGCAGATTGCTCCAATCGCGGCTCGGCCATGCTGGAGTTTGGAAGGTGGGGGTTTTGGGGGGCTTGATTTACGGGGGAGAAGGCTGTCGGTGCTGGAGCGGCTAGCGAGGGAATAGTGGTACTGGGGGAGGCGAGCGAGGCGACGGTACACGGGGGCACAGTGAGATGGAGACGGAGAAGGAGATGGAGATGGAGTGGTGCTATGGGAGGGGAGAGAGAGACAAGGTGAGGCGCCAATGTGCTGTAGAGCGGCAGTGACGCACAGTGCACAGGGTGAGGCTTACTTTGGTAACCCGAACACACCGCCTGGACTAGTGTCAGGCGCAGGGTGTTGTCACTTCACTGTGAGGACCGGATGAATAGTATTTTGACCATCAAGTGTACCACAGTTGTACTACTACTAGTAGTAGTAGGAACATGAGTACTCCGGTATTGTATAACAGAAATAGGTCTCCTGTGTTAGCATGCCTGTTCACTTCATCCTTCAGGTATCATCCATATTGCGAGCAGAACCAAATTCTCGTGCATGCGGAAGCGCGAAGATGGGCCTTTGATGAGGATAACCGTGTACTCCCTCCGTCTAGGCGAGTGCAACCTAGGTGGCTGTAGATTGGACGAGAAAGAGCACCGGGACGAGAAAAACTTCCAACCACGGGACTGTTACAAATGGAAGCAAAATCAGCAATTAATACGTAGTAATAAGGATGCCTTTTCAGCTCTCCAAGCAGGCCCAATCAACACCCTGCCGTGATGCATGCAGTAGTCGTTCTGGTGCATCAAGGACGGCATGCAGATCGTTCCACACTTGAGAAGAGAAAAAATGGAAAGGTAGAATGCGGCAACAGAGTAAGAGAACGCTGGCTAACGAGGCTGGGAGGGGATCGAGCAGGAAGTTAATGCTCCACGCCTAAAGGTTTTTGGGAAAACCTGATTTTCATAAGGTGACTTACTCACCTAAACGGAGGGAGTATTCCTGAACCAGAGAATGTTGCAGCATTGTATGGCAAAGTATGGTAAAGTGTGTCTCCCACTCACGCGCCAATATCCATCTGAACCAGCTACGACACATTTTTTATCTGTTTGCATAGGTCCCACCTATCAGGAAGGATGGGCACGTACACGAACAGGTATGACTCATCATTCTACCCGCATAGCCTTTTCGTTTAGTCTACCTAGCCGTCTAATCAACTACATGCACGCCACTTCTCCCATTTACTTCTCCATGGGGAACCGATTTTCCTCGGCTTCTTCACCTCCCCTTCGTCTTCATTTGCATCCAAACCCCACTGCGCTCACATTGTTTTAACCTCTTTAAATAATAATCTACTACTTCAGTTAGACTAGCCATCTAATCCTAATTCTCCAAACCATAGCCCTCCGTTCCAGCGGTTCCAAATGGCGAAAAAGATTGAGATGCAGGTTTTTAGCGTCCAACATGTCCTCGTCGAAGGCTCGTTGAGCATAGTTGCCACCGTCACTGTCCACCCAAGGGTTGTTCGGCAGTGGATCAACAATGTATCCAACTCCCTCGAAAAGGTAGAGATGAGGGTCATCAGTCTCGATGCAGAGTACACGGAGCGTGCCACTGGGAAGATCCAACGCGCCGCCGTCCTTCAGCTATGCCTCGAAGATGATGTTTTGGTGTACCACATCATACACTCACCCTCCATACCAGGTGATCTTCACGATTTCTTGTCTCAGGAGGACGTATACTTTTGTGGGGCAGCCATCGAAGGGGACAAACAGAAGCTGGAGCCGTACAACCTTGATTTGAAAAGCATCGCTGACCTACAAACTAGAATCAAAATTCATGTAGAAGATTGTTATAAATAGACACCATCCCTATTCGACGTAGCAAATTTTGTGCTCGGCACAAATCTTCAGAAGGGTGACGAGATGGTGGCATTAAGGTCGTCTGGATGGGAGAATTATCCCTTGACGTATGAGTGGATAAAATATGCTGCCCTCGATGCCCGTGTGAGTTTCGAGATAGCTGCAAGGTCCAAAGAGCTTGTTGCGAAGCCGTCTCCCACAGAAAATGAAGAAGAAAAGGCTGCACCAGCAGGAGGGCATTATGGATGGATGAACTATTTCCTCTCTTGTAAAAAAATTATTCCCTCTCGGTGTATATTGATATAGATGGACTATTTCGATGGTGTGCATGTCTTTGGAACAAAGTAGGAGCATGGGTCCTCTTGACTATAACGAACTATTTATCAGCATATATAGCTTTCTCTGCTACTCCTTCCAGTGATCGGTATGCAGTGCATGTGTCCGTAGACATGACAGCTTGTCCATGGAAGTTCAACTACGGTGACCATCACGTTTCATCCACTGCCACTTGCGATTCCCACGACGCCGCTCCAACCCACGGCACCACGTCCCCCGACGTGCGCCTCACCCCTCTCAGCCGCACCGCCCCTCTGCCTTTGCGTGCATGACATGTGGGCCACCTAAAATGCGGCGAGCATCAAGTTTCTACCACATCCACACGTGATTCCCACGACGCCGCTCGAACCCATGACACCACACGTCCCCCGACCTGCGGCTCACCACTCTCGGCCCCACTGCCCCTCTGCCTTCGGGAGCATTACATGTGGACCAGTCACCTATCGGGTCCACATGTTATTGACTCAAAGGCAGGTGTAGTAAGGCGCTGAAGCTCGGTCCCGACGGCCCTGAGAGGGAAATGTTACTCCTGCGTCAGGCCTTGTGGTGCTACCGCTGCACAAACTCGTGCGAAACTCTAGATTTGTTTCTTCACTATACATGCACGCAACATTTTAATGGACATTGTAATCTCAACATGTGACGGGGAGCTCTAAATTTTAATTTGAAACTTATAAAATGAAAAGATTCAAAACAAATAAACTGGGAGAGAGGGAGTATATCGTAGGATGTGTCCCATACAAAATAAGTCCCCTGGTTTGTCACCGCGAAGATGTGGTTAGAAAGGAGCACAGCGTCTTCGTACTCGTACGGCAACAAATCGGCCGCAGACAGCATGGTCCGCTGAAAGTGCAACTAATCCCCGGGTGGTTTTGGTAATTAATAACAACATATATATCATTGAACTAATAGTTTCTTGAGAACATTTCAGAAAGTTCAGTGATATGGGTATGGCAATGATCAAGATGTGGACCCTCAAAATGCTAAGGAAAACATTGGCAAAAGCTCAAGACTCCATTTTTGGTTTAGTGATCCAAGATCACATTGAGTCTATAGGAAAGCCAATACTATTAAAAGGGATGAGGTTATGATAATGATCTGGTTGCTCAAAGTGCTTAGTGATCTATCTCCCAAACCATCGCAATCTTTCATTCCAACATACACTCATAAGTAATCTCGGTCCCACCGATTTCCAAAACTCACCACACCGAGATGAACCACCTCACCACAAAGCCAAACCCTAGATATTTCGGATTTTCCGATTCCAAACTCGGTCTCACCGAAACTAGTGTTGCCAAGCTTCTGTAACCTTCTGTCATCAAATCGGTGTCACCGAGATGATAAAGTCGGTCCCACCGAGATTGGCAAACCCTAGTCTTTGGAAGAATCGGACTCACCGAGATTGTATTTTCGGTCCCACGAAAATCCCAACGCTCACAAGATTTGAACTTTCGGTCTCACCGAGTTGTCAACTTCGGTCCGACCGAGATTGGTCAAAATGTGTAACGGTTGGATTTTGTGTGGAGGCTATAAATACCCTCCACCTCCTCTTCATTCGTGGAGAGAGCCATCAGAAAGAACAACCACTCCTACCTTACATTTCTGAGAAGAAAACTACCTACCCTTGTGTTGAGATCAAGTTATTCCACTCCCACCATATGAAACTTGATTTCTAGCCTTCCCAAGTTGCTTTCCACTCAATCCTTTCTTCCACCACAGCCAAATCAGTGAGGAGAGTTGAGTGTTGGGGAGATTATCATTTAAAGCACAAGAGCAAGGAGTTCATCATCAACAACACCATCTATTACCTTTTGGAGGGTGGTGCCTCCTAGATTGGTTAGGTGTCGCTTGGGAGCCTCCGTCGAGATGTGGAGTTGAACCAAGAAGTTTGTAAGGGCAAGGAGATCGCCTACTGTGAAGATCTACCCCGAGTAAGGCTAGTCCTCCGTGGGCGATGCCATGATGGCATAGACAAGGTTGCTTCTTCGTGGACCCTTCGTGGGTGGAGCCTCCGTGGACTCTCGCAGCTGCTACCCTCCGTGGGTTGAAGTCTCCATCAACGTGGATTGACGATAGCACCACCTATCGGAACCACGAGAAAAAATCTCCGTGTCTCCAATTGCGTTTGCTCTTCTCCACCTCTCCTTTACTACATATGCAATTTACTTTCCGCTGCCAATACTCTAGAATTGCATGTGTAGGGTGATACTTGACTTGGTCATCATTGTGAACTTGCTAAAAAACTTGTCCTAACCAAAGGCTAAACTTTTATATTGTCAAGTAGTCTAATCACCCCCCCCCCTCTAGACATACTTTCGATCCTACAAGTGGTATCAGAGCTTTGGTCTCCATTGTATTGGTTTCCATTGCATTGGACTCCATAAGCTTGGTTTCACAACCTAGGAGAGTATGGCGTCTAGTGAGGGCAATTTTCGTAGAGGTCCTTACTTTGATGGTTCAAATTTTGCTAGTTGGAAGCATAAAATGAAAATGCATATTCTTGGACATAACCCAGCCGCATGGGGCATTATTTGTGTTGGCTTGCAAGGTGAGTTCTTCGAGGAAGGAAAAGTTCCGGATCGTGAAGCTGCAGCGGATGAATTGCGGATGTTACAAAACAATGCTCAAGCTTGTGACATTCTCTTCAATGCTTTGTGTCCCGAGGAGTTCAACAAAATCAGCCGTCTTGAGAATGCAAAAGAGATTTGGGATACTTTGGTCGAAATGCACGAAGGTACCGAGTCCGTGAAGGAATCAAAGCTAGATGTTCTTCAAGGTCAACTTGACAAGTTCAAGATGAAGGAAGGTGAAGGAGTCGCTGAAATGTACTCTAGGCTTGCTCTCATCACAAATGAGATTGCCGGCTTAGGAAGCAAAGAAATGACCGATCGATTCATCATCAAGAAGATTCTCGAGCTTTGGATGGAAAGTATGACACCGTGTACTTTGATCCAAATGATGCCAAACTACAAGAATCTCAAGCCTACCAAGTCATTGGAAGAATTGTTGCTCATGAGATGACACTTAAAGATAAGGAAGAGCTTCACAACAAGTCAAGTGGTGCTTACAAAGCTACATGTGAAGCTCCCACAACCTCAAGTGACAAGCTAGTTTCCAATGAAGAGATAAGCCTAATGGTGAAGAACTTCAACAAATTCTACAAGAGTAGAAGCAAGGAAAGAAGCTCAAAGTCTAGATCATATGATGAAAAGAGATCTTCTAGTCGTGATCGAAACTGCTACAATTGTGGAAGACCCGGACACTACTCAAATGAGTGCTCGGCTCCCCACAAGAGAAGAGAAGAATCTCCAAGAAGAAGAAGCTCAAGAGAAGAGTCACCTCGGAAAGAGAGAAGGAGTAGAGATGATCGTTATGAACGAAGATCCTCTCGGAGAAGCAAGGATTCGGAAAGGAAAGACAAGTCATCAAGGAGCTACACAAGAAGAAAACATCAAGCTCATGTAGGTGAATGGGTCTCCGACTCCGACTCCGACAATCATTCCGAAAGAAGCTATCACTCCAACTCCGAATACAGTCAAGATGAAGGTGTTGCCGGTCTTGCTCTCGTATCCTCCAACTCCAACTCCTATGACTTATTTGATTCACCAAATGAGGGAATTGGAAGATGCTTCATGGCAAAAGGCCCCAAGGTATCACACCCTGAATTCATTGACTTTGATAGTGATGAGGATGACTTGCTTGGTGATGATGAGCTTTTACATGACAAATCTAGTGAGCCTAGTAATGATGAACATGCTAGTAGTCTTTATAGTCGAGAAGAGTCGAATGACAATGCTATGAAGGAGATTGAGCGCTTGACTAAAGAACTAAACACTCTTAAGTTAGCTCATGAAACAACTCAAGAAGATCATAGAGAGCTCCTAAGATCTCATGAGAAGCTACGCTTCGAGAAGCTCAATCTAGAGCAAGAACATGAGTTTCTAAAAGCTATCAATGACGATCTTCGAAAGAAGAGTTCTTCATATCTTGCCAAACGACTTCTCTTGTCTAATTTCTTGCCACCTATTAAAACTAAGCATGACAAGCATAAGAAAAATTCTTCATCTAGTAGTAACAATAACCATGCTAAATCCAATATTGTTGCTTCTAGTAGTTCTCTTGATTCCACTAACAATGTTTCAAGCCAAGTTACACTTGAGCAAGAAAATAGTTTATTGAAAGGGATTATAGAGAAAGGTGTCTACAAGAGCCTTGCCGGAAGCAAGAACTTTGAGGAAATTGTTCGCAAGCAAGGAAGGCACCGGAAGAATCAAGGAATTGGTTTTGAGCGAAAGTTCAACGCCGAGGGTGTTGAATGGGAATAAGGTCAATATCCCACTCCAAAGTTTGTTTCTCAAAAGGAGAAGTATGAGCCTACTTCTTCCAATGTGGAACAAGCTCAAGATGACCTTCCACCACAAGACCACAGGCTAAAAGGCAAGGACAAGCTTCAAGAGGAGATTGATGCATTTATTGAAGCACCCAAAGCCATGGTCAAGTGGGTTCCCAAGGAAATTTCAAGTTCTACTTCGTCAAGCTCAACTACTACCCCAAGGATTCCCATCAAGATGATGTGGATCCCGAAGAAGAAGAACTAGAGAGTTCTCGAGGGTGACTCCGCCAACATACTTCACTCACATTCATTTTGGCAAGAACTTGTGCAATCAACTTCCACATCTTGCACTAGTTCATGGAGTCACAAACCCTCTTGTTGGTAAGTCAAGGGACAAGGTAATCATTGCTTTCATGGACATCATTTATTGTGAACTTCAATCTATGTCCATGGATATCCTTGTTTGTTCCTTGTGGGACTAACCCATGTAGGTATTGAAAGTGCCCGAATCCAAAGGATTGCTCTCAACTCTTGATGATCTTCATCAACATTGAGCATCCACATCTTCAACATCTACATGAAGTCTTCTACGACAACCCAAGGTTAGTTTGACCCTTTAAAAGGGGTTCTCACATCAAGGGGGAGCTTTGCTCTAAAGATTTGAGCTAAAGCATCTTCAAATGATGTGAACACATTAATGCTTTATGTAAAAGTGGTAACCCCACTTGTGCTTAAACGATGAGTATGACCTATGATCAAATGTTCTCATTTGACTCCTAAGTCAATATACTCATATATAGATGACCTAGTCATCGACAAATTGTGTGATAGTAGCTAGTGTTTTGTTTGTGCATGTTTGACACATATTTCATTTGCTATCTTATTGAGTGAGCATGTTGGATGCATTATTTTATCCATTCGAGGACATCCATTTGTTGCTATGGTCTTTTGGATTTTTTTTTTGAGCAAATGGATGGACAAGAATGCCTAAGTTCCTCCCCTAGCTATCTATGCTTTCTTGTCTCAAACTCTATTCATGCTTATATCACAAACTTTGATCAAGTCATTTTCGGACCCACCGTGTGAGGAGCACTCGGAGCGACCGATCCGTCTAAGACTAAACTTCCAAAACCTTCTAAGTATTTTCGGTCGACCAACCCACTCAAATCGGATGCACCGAAAGCACTTGATTGATCTAGGTTTTCACCCGGTGAAACCGAAGTTAAATTTCGGCGTGATCAAGTGTGTAATCGCTGCGTTAACCATCTCGGTGCCACCGAAGTTTTACAACTCGGTCCCACCGATGCCTAAAGGGTATATATACCGAGGGCAGCGCTGATTCCTTCTTCAAAACGCCTCGCCCCAAACCTTTGCCGCCGCCGCCATGGTCTCCGGATCGTCTCCGTGCCATCTCATGCGCCCTCGCCGCAGGTTTCCGCCGTCAACGGACATCTCTCCGCGCCGTTGCCGCCAGAGAGAAACTCCACCAAGTTAGGGTGAGTTTCGATCCCTCTCGTGCTTCAACCTCCGATTCTATGCACGATTGGTTTGCCTAGATTCTTGCCACGTTTGAGATCTTCCTATCCAGCAGATTAGTTCTTAGAACGAAATTCGAGTAAAAGTTTTAGGGTTAGGTTTCCGCCGAATACATCTCGGTGAGACCGATTCTACATTCTCGGTATGACCGATTTGGCCTCCGCCATTGATCGCACTTTTCGGTCCAACCGAGTTGTGCAAATCGGTGTGACCGAAATGAGGATTTAGTGAAACCCTAGTGTTTTCGGCAGGACCGAAACCCACATCGGTCTGACCGAAAGTGGTGTGAATGCTTCTGTTAGGACACTTCGGATTCACCGAATTTTAGACTCGGTCTGACCGAAATGCATTCTGTGAAAACCTAAAACTGAAATTTGAACTCATTTTTTTTGCAAAATCTTCTGCAGTTTGTGATAACTCTTCTTTTCTGCCTATACCTAATCTATTCACAGGTTGTCAGCCATGTCAGATGCTAGTGACAGCCAGAACAGGTCTGAATCACCAGTTGCTGAGATTCCAGAGGCAGGCACAAGTCCTGAGGCCAGCAGCTTTTCTGATGATGGTGAAAGGAGCACACCAAGTGGTTTGCCTCCAGGTGCCACCAGGGCCAGGAAGAAGAAGAATTCTGATGAAGAAGATTCTGATTTTATTGCTGAGGAAGAGATCACATCTAAGCCTAAGAGGAAAGTGGTTGCCAAAGAGCATCAAGGGCAACAAACCAAGAAAGGCACCAGTAAAGTGAAGAAGTCCACTGTTGCCAAGAAGTGAGCATGGAAGAAGAAACATCCAAAGAAGGTAAAGAAAACTTCCAAGAGAAAGAGGATTGTGCATGATGAAGCGGCAGATTCTCGATGATGATGAGGAAGCACCCCAGCCTCCTCGAAGCCTAAGTTGATGGGTGATGCCATCGTAAGGCAGGAGCACCTTCAAAGTCTAAGCCTTCGCTTCCAAAGAAAGGCAGCTCAAGCCAAGCCTCGCCGCCAAGCCCAAGAAAACTGTGAGAAACATTCCCGCTTCAGAGAAGAAGAAAGACAATGTGCCACCAATGAGTCGATGATGAGGCACCTGTGTTCTCAAACTCCATCAGAGATTGCCAATTCACAATGATGCTCATCCTCGAGCTGAAAACATGAAGGAAAGAAAGGATAGAGGTCTCGGGCTATGGAGACAAGCTGATCCATATGTGTGAGAAGAAGGACTGCTGCTGACCCAAGGTTCCACACCGAGAGCAAAGAAGATTTCTATGAGATCTGTGCTTATGGACAAGAAGCCCATTGTTGCAGTACACTAGATATGTTGATTGGGCATACATTGACAAATGAAGAGCACAGAGACTACTTTCCACATGTGCATGAGAGCTTTATCGCATGTGGTGTTGCTGATTTCGTTGGTCGGTCGACAGACTTGGAATGATGAGATGATCATGCAATTCTATGCCACAGCTCATTTCTATCCGGATGGCAGGATTGTATGGATGATCAAGGTCGAGATTCTCTTCAACAGTTGAAGAGTGGGCAGCTTCGCTGAATGCTCCAAAGGCAGAGAGAAGATGATGTTGATGTCTATGGAATTCCCAAGAAAAACCATGAGTCTATGAAAAATATGTACAATGAGGTACCCACTAAGGATGTAGAGATCCGAAGCTCGCTCGCAGTATCATCTCCGTGCAGGTCTCCCTACCACGAACACAATTCGAGGCATACCTTGATGCCTAAGTCCGAGATCATCGCATGATAAGAGGCTATTCTATCAACATGCTGCATATACTAGATCAGAGGCACCTTTCAAGGTGATGGACACGATAGTTGAGACTATCAAGAGGATCGCAGCAGATCGTAAGAGGTCGTGTGGATTTACCCCGCACATTCAGATGCTTATCAATGCCAAGTTTGGCACGGGCACCTACTTGTTGAACGACCACACTTGCCTCTCGCAGCCCGAGCATGAGGACAATGAAGTTGTGATGACCGAGGATGATCCCACGCCTGTTGAAGGTCAAGCAAAGTCCTGAAGCTGCCAAACAAGCCAAAGCCGAGAAGGAAGCAGCAGCAGCAGCAGCTAAACCCAAGAGAGTTGGAGAGCAGCTCCTTGAAGCTACCCAGAGGATTGAACAACGCCTGCCAGCATTGTGCGCCTCGTGGAGAGTCTTGAGAGGATAGTTGAAGACAAGTTCCATGCTCTCGATGTCAAGTCGATCAAGTGCAAGTCATCACAACAAGCTTGAGGCAGATATCGAGGAAGCTAAGAGGAGAAGGCAGAGCTCATGCAGGAGATGCAGGATGACCTTGTCCAGATGACTATGAGCAGCTTGCTCCGGTTCCCACAAGACCCAGATCACTGCTATTCCAAAGGATGCATACACTGTGGCTACAAAGATCAAGACCTCCCACAGCTCCATCGGTTCAGCCCAGCTCAAGTGTCCACTCCTCCAGCTCCTCGGACATCACCAAGCCTTTGCAGATGCAGCTATCTCAACTCCATCAACCTGCATAGAGCCGCCACAGAGTCCCTAGTGACGTTTAGCTCTATACCTTTCGAACTTTTGGTAACTTGTTGCCAAAGGGGAGAAATTGTATAGATCATAGGACTTCGAGAGAGAGTGCTCGCTTTTGCTCTTTCGCTTTATTTGCGGTCTTTTGAGATACTTTTGAGTTTTTCGAGACATTCCGTGTGTTTGATACTACGCTTGTTTCTACTTTGATGAGTGCTTGATCGCACTATGCCTTAATGTGTGCTTAATGCTTATCATATGCTATTCATATCTTGTATGATCATTTACTCATGTCTTGGTGATTGGGTGCATGCTATTCATTCTTATCATTTTGTGCGCTCCACCAAGATGTATGTGACATGTAAGAGTGACCCATGATCCTAATCGATTGTGCATTTGCATTCAAACGCAAATCTTAAATAATGCACAAATTTAGGGGGAGCTCTTGCTTATCACATACTTCTCAAAGCTTATTTATATTATTCATTGATTATATCATTTGTCGAAGCTTTGATCTATATGTTGTCATCAATTACCAAAAAGGGGGAGATTGAAAGTGCAACTAATCCCCGGGTGGTTTTGGTAATTAATAACAACATATATATCATTGAACTAATAGTTTCTTGAGAACATTTCAGAAAGTTCAGTGATATGGGTATGGCAATGATCAAGATGTGGACCCCTCAAAATGCTAAGGAAAACATTGGCAAAAGCTCAAGACTCCATTTTTGGTTTAGTGATCCAAGATCACATTGAGTCTATAGGAAAGCCAATACTATTAAAAGGGGATGAGGTTATGATAATGATCTGGTTGCTCAAAGTGCTTAGTGATCTATCTCCCAAACCATCAGCAATCTTTCATTCCAACATACACTCATAAGTAATCTCGGTCCCACCGATTTCCAAAACTCACCACACCGAGATGAACCACCTCACCACAAAGCCAAACCCTAGATATTTCGGATTTTCCGATTCCAAACTCGGTCTCACCGAAACTAGTGTTGCCAAGATTTTGTAACCTTCTGTCATCAAATCGGTGTCACCGAGATGATAAAGTCGGTCCCACCGAGATTGGCAAACCCTAGTCTTTGGAAGAATCGACTACGAGATTGTATTTTCGGTCCCATCGAAAATCCCAACGCTCACAAGATTTGAACTTTCGGTCTCTCCGAGTTGTCAACTTCGGTCCGACCGAGATTGGTCAAATGTGTGTAACGGTTGGATTTTGTGTGGAGGCTATAAATACCCTCCACCTCCTCTTCATTCGTGGAGAGAGCCATCGAAAGAACTACCACTCCTACCTTACATTTCGAGAAGAAAACTACCTACCCTTGTGTTGAGATCAAGTTATTCCACTCCCACCATATGAAACTTGATTTCTAGCCTTCCCAAGTTGCTTTCCACTCAATCCTTTCTTCCACCACAGCCAAATCGGTGAGGAGAGTTGAGTGTTGGGGAGATTATCATTTAAAGCACAAGAGCAAGGAGTTCATCATCAACAACACCATCTATTACCTTTTGGAGGGTGGTGCCTCCTAGATTGGTTAGGTGTCGCTTGGGAGCCTCCACGAGATGTGGAGTTGAACCAAGAAGTTTGTAAGGGCAAGGAGATCGCTTACTTCGTGAAGATCTACCCCGAGTAAGGCTAGTCCTCCGTGGGCGTATGCCATGATGGCATAGACAAGGTTGCTTCTTCGTGGACCCTTCGTGGGTGGAGCCCTCCGTGGACTCTCGCAGCCGTTACTCTCCGTGGGTTGAAGTCTCCATCAACGTGGATTGACGATAGCACCACCTATCGGAACCACGAGAAAAAATCTCCGTGTCTCCAATTGCGTTTGCTCTTCTCCACCTCTCCTTTACTACATATGCAATTTACTTTCCGCTGCCAATACTCTAGAATTGCATGTGTAGGGTGATACTTGACTTGGTCATCATTGTGAACTTGCTAAAAAACTTGTCCTAATCAAAAGGCTAAACTTTTATATTGTCAAGTAGTCTAATCACCCCCCCCCCTCTAGACATACTTTCGATCCTACATCCGCCTTTGACCGCCATGTGCAAGGTTCATGCTACCTTATTCAATCTCACCGTGGTTCCATCGTACCAACTCATGCGGTGGCCCGTTGCATGGCTGATCCCAATGTTGGACAAAGCTTCTATGGGAATGGTGTCACCGTTGTAAATGTTGTGCAAAATGATGTTGGTACCCTCCCGTACATATGCAAGCCAATCTCCACTTGCACCGAGCCTAACCTGTGAAACAGTGGGCCGGGGAGAATTAGGAAATGGACACGGAAGTAGTCTTTAGAATGCATTTACTACGTGATCAAACTCATCTTACCTGCTCATCGGAGGAAATTCGAGTGTCCCTCAACGTCGGCATCTCAAGCGGCATCAACTTGCAACTACGACCACGCCGCGCTGGAGCGACCCCCAAGGAAACATCCTCGTGCGTTCCACGGAACATCAAGATGCATTTGTATGAGTAGTTTATCTTGTGAGAGAAAAGGATGAACAAGGGAAGGCCTCTAGAGATAGATATAGACACTATTACTACCATTGTGCTGGCCCGTGCGTTGCAATGGATCCAAAGTAGTACTGTAGAATAATACTTGTTCACGTGCTTGAAATATAAACACTCTAGTTTTGATATACATGTGTCAGCAGACATGACAGCTTGTCCATGGAAGTTGAACCATGGCGACCATCACGTTTCTTGTTTCTACCACTGCCACACCCACACGCAATTCCCACGACACTGCTCCAACCCACGGCACGACGTCCCGTGACGTGGACATGGATCCTCTGACGTGGCTATCACTGCCTTGACCTGCCTTTCCTTCGCTGACAGGTGGGACCCACGCCTGGCGGTCCCACATGTCAGTGACAGAATGGTAGGGTTGTTCGCTTTAGGGGATCCTCATCCCCCCGACGTGCGCCTCATCCTTCTCGGCCCCACCGCTCCTCTGCCTCTGTATGCATGACATGCGGGCCAGCTAAACTGCGGCAACCATCAACTTTCTACCACATACACACTCGATTGGACGCGGTTTGCTCGCTCATTGCGGTTCGATCCGCACTCTGCACCATCGAATTTTCATCTAGCGGCTGACACATTTCGTCCCGGGCATCAATCCTCAGCTAGAGTACTTCTGTACTACAGGTAGTACCCACCGGTGTGGCCATCTACGCCTCGTAATGCCCCGACGCCCAGCTATGGCACCCTCGCCATGGCCATGCCACCACCGGCCGGTTCATCTCGAACGAGTGAGTCACGAACCACGCCACCACCATGAGAATGACATGTGGGCCAGCCGCATTTAAGGTCCGCATGTCATTGACTCACAGGCCAGGCACAAAGCCACTGAAGTTCGGTCCCGTGGGTCCCGAGAGGGAAATGTAACTCCTGCGGCAGGCCTTGTGGTGCTCCCGTAGTACGAGCTTGTGCCAAAACCGGAATTTGTTTCTTACTACTACCAACTAGTACTAGTAAGGTACACGTGCATTGCACGCATGAGATTCTGGTGGTTTGTGCATTATGCTTCTACATGTGGAGTTTTCTAGATTCCACATGTGGCAAAATCTGGTGGAATGTAGAGCATATCCAACGGCAGTAGTGCTCGGATTTTCGCTAAGCTTAGGCGTGCCACAATATCTTAGGCATGTGTTTGGTTCATTGCTACACTTGTGGCTTGCCACACTTTTCTAGCTACATGGTCCACATGTTATAGACTCAACTTCTTGCCAAATCTTGCCACACTTGTGGTGCCCATTTTGTTAGCCACATTTTTTGCGGCGGACACAGGGGTTGTTTGGTTTTATGCCTAGCAATGACACACTTTATCATACAATGTTGCCAAACTTGCCTAAGGTTAGGCACTGTTTGGTTAGTAGGGCTGTTTGAATTGTGACTATCTTTGCCATATATCGCCACATGATTTTTGCCACACTTGCCTTAGTTGAGTTGCTTTTTGTTAGCCACACTTTGGCCTGCCTAAGGGAATCTTGCCACACAGTTATTAGGGCATGTTTGGTTTGTGACTAACTTTGCCAAAGATTGCCACACCTAAAGTTAGGCAAGTTTGACCAACTTAGGTGAGTGTTTGGTTCAAGCCACATCTTAGGCAAGCCCCACTTGGGCCCCACATGGCATACACATAAAACATGTGGCAAGATTCCCTTAGGCTTGCCAACTTGTGGCTCTCATTTTGATGAACTAACCTTAGGCAAGCTTGGCAAAAATGTGTGGCAAAGTGTGGCAATGCTAGGCCTAGAACCAAACAGCCCCTTTGTGTCTATGACATGTGGGGCTCACTGCTCATAAAAAATCTTTGCCTTAGGTGTGGCTAGAACCAAACACCTACCTAACTTGGTCAAACTTGCCTAAGGTTAGGTGTAGTGAAGTGTGGCAAGGTGTGGCTAGGAACCAAACAGCCACTAAGATTGCCAAAGATTGCCACACGTAAGGTTAGGCAAGTTTGTCTAACTTAGGTGAGTGTTTGGTTCAAGCCACACTAAGGCCCCACATGACATACACACACAAAATGTGGCAAGATTCCCTTAGGCTTGCCAACTTGTGGCTCTCATTTTGAAGAACTAATAACTTTGCCTAAGCTTAGTTGTGGCAAAGTTAGTCATGAATTAAGTTCAACCATAGAGTCTTCTAGATTATACATGTGGCAGAATCTGGTGGATGATATCCAACGGCCAGTAGTGCTCGGATTTACCATCTTTGTACCGTCGGATCGGCTTCATCCAACGACCAACTTTTTCAAAGTTTTTCACACACTATATAGGGGGTATAGATATAGATGTGTCGGTCCGTTGGAATGGATCCAAAGTATATCTATTTAGTGGACTGCACTTTAAACACATTATCTATTTATTTTTCTCTAACCTTTCGTAGCCATGCAACCAAGCCACATAAGCTTCATGGATGCCCCCCACATCATATTATTCATACTACGTTGACTGAAAAAAAGATAAATCACCCAAAACAAGATCTTCTCGTTTTTTGTTCCTACGATGTTGTGTCGTGCACGTACCTACTAGTTGTATAGTGGTAGTACTAATAATATATAATTAGGAGTACAAACTTGGTACTAGTAGGAGTAGTACTAGTACGGAATGCTCCTACTCTATCAACGAGCCCCATCTGACACCAAATTTCTTGGCTTCCGTGCTACAGCTAGATCTTCCCCTCGTTTTTGTTTTCCAACCCGGCGGCGGGCGGGGTGTCGGTTTACTCAACGGTGGTCCCACATGAAAGTGAAAATGCTAGGCAACACGCCTTCCCTAAGCTATGTGTCGTGCCGAAAGGGTCGTTGGGTACTCCTGATTCCCGGGCGTGTGGGGGTGCGACGCGAACGCGGCAGGCCTTTTCCTTTTACTAGCAATGTGCCCGTGCGTTGCGACGGATCCAAACTAGTAGAATAGTAGTACTTGTTCACAAACTTGAAAGAAATCACTCTTGTTTTGATATACTCCTAATATATCACTCCCTCCGTACCTAAATATTTGTCTTTTTAGAGATTTCAAATGGACTATCACATACGGATTATATAGACATATTTTGAAGTGTAGATTCACTCATTTTGCTCCGTATGTAGTCACTTATTGAAATCTCTAGAAAGACAATTATTTAGGAATGGAGGGAGTACTTTTCACTCAAAATATATTTCTCAGGCTGTTTTGATGAGCTGAGGGAGGGATGTGGTTGCTTTCAAGATAATAAGGGGTTTTCTGCAAATTGGAGCATAGAAGTGGGTATTGTTGCAAAAATGCCACAACTTACCTCACAGCCGTTAGATGCAGATCTAATGGTCAAAAATGACGGATGATAGACACACCACCATCACCAATTGAGTCTTTTATAAGGAAAGAGTAGGAGTAGAGAAACATGGATAAATTGTAACATTTGGTTCCGCTCCTTGGCACGATTGATAGATAGAAATAACGATTGGAAACGCTAGGGAGGGGCTATTTCCGCCAGATAAGCAGGGTATGTAGTACTAGGTTGGCGCATTGTCGGTTTGGTCAAACACGGTCCGACATGTACTAGTGTTTCTAGCAAGATTCCCGCGCTTTGCACGAAGTTGATGGAAAAGGTAAGCACAACTTATAAATTGACGGATGGAGTACTAGTTACAGTGATCATATAATTAAGCAAAGGGATCGCACATGTCGGTATTGACTGGAACTAGAATGCAACAACACAATAAGAATTGAGGCCAAGATGATGCGATTGCAGTGGTGGTTACAGAAGGCAAGAAGAAAGATGGATCCATGAACGTACGACCTCCTCCTCCTCAACTTAGTGCGTCGGGCCACCGACCGGCGGCTAAGGAGCGGCGGCTTTTGTGGCAAGGTCGAGGTGCTTCCCAGCAAAGGAATCCAAGGCTTCCAGCCGGTTGAGTAAGGCCAATGTCGTAGCGTCCTCACTGGCCTTGTAGATACTTATGTACACGATTTGCTCATACACGTGGATGTGTAGGTTGACGAATTCTTGCAGGGCGAGGCGCCTCGCAACGAGCGCGACCTCCAGGTGGACATTCTTCGTGGCATCAGCGGGCGGTCGCAGGGCCACCAGTGCTTGAAAGACATTCCGGCCATCGAGGCCGATTAGGGTGGCAGGCAATGAGGAGCCTAGGCGCGCGGGATGGAGGAGTACGACAATGTCGTCCGCGAGCTTCTTGAGGATGGTGAACTTGTTGCTGGTGGCAACGATCATCTGGTTCAACTGAGAGTCGTAGTTGGCATCAACGGCGGCCATCCACCAGCCGGTCTCCAACACCGTTTGGAGACGATACTTGGCGCCATGCCGCAGGCCGGCATCGTGGACCATATGGCACAGCCGTTGGCTGCTCACGCACATCGCCGCCATGGGTCTGGTGTGAGCTCTTTTCCGCTTAGTGTAGGTGCTTAGGCAAATGCTTAGGTGTGTGTAGATGCATTGGAATGGAGGGGCGCCTTTATAAGAGGGCAATGAGGGCAAACTGCGTTGCATTAACATCATGTAGCCTCTTTTCCCGGACCTCCTCCCGTTACTTCCCTCATGCATTAATTGAAGGAGGATGCATTGGCCGTTCAACATTTCGGGAACCGCTACTACCTCCCTCATCTGCATTAAAGCCGTATCGGGAACTACGCTGCCCACTGTCAAATCGAATACTCGCTCCGTCTAGGTGAGTAAAAGGGTGCTTGGATACAAAAACCAAATAGTAAACACATAGGTGTGGTGCATTAACTCTCATGCTGTTTCTTATTTTTTGACATAAATAGAGGAATCAACCAATAAGAGATGTGGGGCTTGTATGCTTTTAATGACTTGAGACTATCAAACATGACATGCAGTGGTCAGTTCATTGCACGCAATGATATTAATAATGCTTAGTATCATACTACCTCCGTCCTGGTTTATTAGTCCCCATTGTAATTTGTGATAAATTTTGACCAAAGATTTAACTGATAAAATGTTAGTGCATGTCAACAAAAGTTATATTGTTGGATTCGTATTTGAACATAGTTTTCAATGATATAATTTTTGATGGCATGCATAAACATTTCATTAGTTAAATTCATGGTCAAAATTTGACACAGATTACAATGGGGACCAATAAACCAGGACGGAGTATGACACATGTATGACACATAGTATATTAGTATCATGTAGTACTTTATTTATTGCCATGTATGACACATAGTAGCATAGCATTTATTATGATACGGTATCATGATACTATGATACTCAACTCTCTCTTTCTTCATTTAATTCTATGACACCTCATCAAAATTGCCTATAGTTGGCATGCATGATATAGCTATGATACTACCATTACAACCAGCCTTAGCAAATAAACATTAAGTTCTCTCGTTTTCCTCTCCACCTTGGTCACCTAGACGGAGGGAGTATAATGTACTATTTAAAAGTCGAGGGCGAGGCTTTTCCTACGCGGTAGGCGGGGTAGTTCCGCCTATTCGGTTCGACAGAGATGCAAGAAGATGAGGGAGTAGGCTGCTGCAAACGTAGGGCTGTGTGATTTGACAGTGAGTTACTGCTGGATAGGTGGGGCCCTGTGATTTGACTTGCCATTATCATTTTAACTGCGGTGCTACGACCGACGTGAGTCTGCCGATTCCTGACCACCTCCATACAGGTACCTCTCCTAATGCTCCACCATGTAGTAGAGGCTGGCTCTTGCATGAGAGCCCACTTCTCCACTTTTTCCTTGCCTCTCTTTCCTCCACATATGCAAAAATGCCATGTAAAGCGCACTATTGTACTTACTTGCTCCTACAGGTGCTAAGCTTGCCACATAGGCATAAAGTTTGATGTGGCAAGTTTGGTGACCCAAGGAAGAAACGGTGCTAAGCGCGTGTACCTAGGTGAAAAGACAATTTTGAGTCTATAGCTAATTAAATGAAGCAAACTTAGCAACAAAAAACTAATAAGCACACCATTTCATTGGAAGAGGTCACTCCTTGGCAAATGCAATAAATACTACTCCCTCTGTCCCATAATATAAGAACGTTTTTGGCACTACACTAGTGTCAAAAATGTTCTTATATTATGGGATGGAGGGAGTACAAAGAAAGAGATAGAGAGAAGTAAAAAAATAAAACACGTATAGCCAACCTTATAGCTAACCTTGTTGTAGTATGAGTGACTAAGTGATGACTATGTATGACATGCCAACATCAGATAGCCTAACGCACCGTGTTAAATCTCCAAGGGCGTGACCGCACGAGCGACGCGACGGTCGTGGTAGGCGCGACCATGATACGAGCTACTGGCAGCCCTTGGATCTGAGATTAAACGGTCGCATGCTAAGTTGCTGAAAATTTGCAGAATAACCCTCTAGGATAGGATATTCACCCATAGGTCTAGAATCATGCCATGCAACCATTCGATCTCAGATCCAAGGGCTCCCGGAAGCCCGTATCATGGGAGAATGGAAAGCCACTACCCTGCCATTCGCACGCTGGCAGTTCGCTCCTACTCGTCCCTGCACGTCCTTTAATATTACGGCAGTTCGCTCCTAGTCGTCCCGTCCTTCCACATTATGGCAGTTCCACTAATCCTAACCCTCCTCCCAAATCCATGGTGTCCCAAATCTCCATGACCGGCGATGAGTACAAGGTTAGAACCATCACCGGCGATGAGTTCGACGTCATCTACACCCGTTCTTCCGCGATGGTGAAAGGATGCCTTTCTCGCTTCAGACACATGTTCGAAAACTCACATGATGAGTGGGTCGCTGGGCTATATGTTGAGCACACCATAGTCCTGGGACGAGAGAAGGATCTAAAGGACAAAGAGAGGAAGAAGCTCGACGTGATCCAGGTTTGCGTGCATGACTTATGCTTGGTCTACCACATATGCCATGCCGACGTTGAATGCCTGGATTTTAAGAACTTCCTCAAGAGAAACCTAGTCAAATTCGTTACTGTAGACTTTACTAACGACAAAGAAGTCTTGGGTCAGATAGGCCTCGTTGTAGGCAACCCCTTTGACCTCCAGAAGAATCGGCTACTGCCCTCTGGCCAGCCTTCAATGCTGACCCTGGCAGGAGCCATGGTTCATCCTTCGTACGGTAAACTGGAGAAACCTAAATACACATTTCATCGTTATGCATGGCAGTCAAAGGTACTAGATATAGACCACATCCACTATGCTGCAATGGATGGCTACCTTTGTTTTAATATCTACAAGGGTTGGATGAATAGCAAGAGCCAGGTGTGCAGTTCAAGCAAAGAAGTATCGGCCAAGAGGAAGCGGGACAAGGACGAAGTCGAGGACGTGGACGAGGACTCCGAGTAAGGTGGCAGTGTTGTTGCTCATGGTGGTTCTAATGTAGTGTATACCGGAATAGTTGCAAAGTTTAATTTCAGGTGTGCTTAGTTTAATTTGAGGGGTGTGTTGTGCTGAGCCCCCAGCAGAACTATGTTATGTTTCTTCTCGTTACTTTAACTCTTCAGTACGTACATACTAGTATTTCTTATATTTCATCTTTTAGTTGGTATAGTACTACCACTCGTTTCTTCACATTATATACGTACAATATATATGGCCAACATCATATAGCCAGCAGTGTAG
This sequence comes from Aegilops speltoides, assembly GCA_021437245.1. Taxonomy (NCBI): domain Eukaryota; kingdom Viridiplantae; phylum Streptophyta; class Magnoliopsida; order Poales; family Poaceae; genus Aegilops; species Aegilops speltoides. The sequence goes on along the minus strand of CM038144.1, from coordinate 23,897,951 downwards.
TTGTCAAAGAATTTCAGGGTGCTTAGTTTTGTCAAAGAATTCCAGGGTGCTTAATTTTATTTGAGGGATGGGTTGAGCTGGACACCATTATTGTGACTAGCCTTTTTAATAGTACTATATGCATAATTTGGCGACGAGCGCTCTCTATATGTACCAGCTTTTTTTAATTTCAATTTTTGCTCCATGGCGCAATCCATCGATACTACTACTATACAAAAGTGGAGTATATACATTTTTTAAAAGGCTAGAGGGCGGGCAGTCTAGCTTGGTTGGTTTCACGAGAGGTGAGGGCCTTTGTGATTTGACGGCTCATTACTGCTGTCAAATCGAATAGTACTGCGCCGCCTGCTGCACGCCCGGCTGAACACGCCTCCTCGCCTCCATTAAACCCCTCTGTTAAACCCGCATGCAAACCGACAATCCTACTCTGGCCACACGTCCGTTCATGAGCGGGCCGGAATTGAACGCAACACCGGACGAGCTCCTCCCGTCCGCCCTCAGTTTAAACAAGGCCAGATGCTGGCCAAGCTCCTACTGTCCGCCCTCTATTTACACGAGGCCAGACAGATAGCGGGCAAGAATCTCACCCATCCGCCACTCCCACATCTCCTCCTTCACCATTTTCTCCACTCTTCCGATGGCTTCCAAGGAGCCGTTCTCCGGCATATTACCCGGCTGGGTGGCCCGCCGAGCCCTCCAGATACGAGCGAGGCCGCTCGGTGCTTCACCAACCTCGCTTGGCCCGACGGAGCCAGTTGCCGCCCCAAGCAGGCGCGTGGTTCAACAACTCGCCGCTCTAGTTCATCTCGATGAGGAGTGGCGAGTTGCTCCACGCTGGCACAGCGGCGAGCACGCCGGTACAGGCATCATCGCAGCCGCGTTGTACCGCGTCACCAGTGTCTGCGGTGGCCGCGCCTCCCGTGTCTGTGGGTGCGCCTCCGTGTCACTGCTGGCGGCGCCATGCGGCGAGCGAAGCCGGGTGCATGGAGAGCGACGAGTCGGTGGCCAGCTTCTCCGTGCCCGCCGCCATCATCGAGGAGAAGTAGAACACGGGAGGCCGCCGCCACTTGGGACCCATGAAGGCCACCACCGAGGCGACGACTACACATTCAGGTGGTTTCTTTGTTGCTTTGTCTCTTCCGAGGACCTTCGTTGACCCCGCAAGTGTCTGATGGACATGAGGAAGACAAAGGGATCCGCGGGCCGCCATTTAGATTATGTACTCCCTCTGCAGCTGGCGGGAAATATTTTTTCTAAGAATGGATAAATTGTATGTATCTATAACTAAAATAAGTCTAGATATGTCCATTTTTAGGACAAGTATTTCCGGACGGAGGGAGTATTAATTATACCAAGAGAGCCGGATTGCCACCGCTTAGTTCATGTAAATGTAATGAAATCCATCATGTTTATATGAAGATCCGGCTTTTTTATACGAAATCATTCATAAAGTTAAAAGACAGAATTCGAACTCATGTCATCGCATTGCGAGCATCCGGCGCTAACCAGTCCAGCACATTTTTTATGTAGACCATGCTGGAGATATATCTCCATGTCTACTCTTATACTCCATTCGTTCCAAAATATTTGTCTTTTTCATATTTCAAATGGACTACCACATACAGATGTGTATGTAGACATATTTTAGAGTGTAGATTCACTCATTTTGCTTTGTATGTCTTTTTAGGAAGGGGTCAGATTTCTCCTTGATTTATTTATGAGGTATCCAGATGGCACTACACCGCCAAGAAAAGAGGGTAACATCAAAATTATGGACTACTTTTTTGAGTATGTTGGTAAGGTCCGGTCATAGTCACTTGTTGAAATCTCTAAAAATACAAATACTCCCTCCGTCCGGAAATACTTGTCATCAAAATGGATAAAAGGAAATGTATCTAGACTTATTTTAGTTTTAGATACATCTCTTTTTATCCATTTTGATGACAAGTATTTTCGGACGGAGGGAGTATTTAGGAACGGAGGGAGTATTTAGCAACGGAGGGAGTAGAAAACAGAGTTGGTGATGATGGTGTGCGTGCCATCCTGCAATATAGGCCGTCGGATTTATATCTAACGGTAGGAAAGAAACTATGGCAATTTTGCAAAAATATACCCACACGCCTCTCCACGTTCGCAAACAAGGCCTTCCCTCGTTCAGCCTTTTCTCTCACAAGATAAACTACTCATACAAATGCATCATGATGTTCCGTGCAACGCACGGGCAGCTAGCTAGTTTCTTTTAAAATAGTTGCTGCGATAATTGGGTTGAAGTGATATATTTTATGTCTGCCCCGAATGATTTCAGATTCACTAGTAGTAACAAAGAAAAGGTTGCCTTGTTAATTAATGTAAAACAGGGTGAAAACTATCACATGATTTGGTAAAAACAAGGCACACCGGGTTCAAAGATCATCATCACTACAATTTGTCTTGCGCACGAGAAGTCTACATATTGAGGGGGCTACCGAGCGAGGCACTGGGACACAATGTTTGAGAGAGAAACCAATTGACAGATTATGATCAGATCGAGTTGTCACCCTTCTGCTGTCATTGTTGGGGGAAGAGAAAGACATATCAAGAGTGTTCACGGTAGGCACAGAGGCACAACTAGCGAGTGTGTGTATGTGTGTGTTTGAAAGAGGAGTAGAAAGATTATTATCAAGATCGAGGTGCCACCCTACTCCTTCGGTGTCGGGTAGTGTGTGTGTGTGTGTGTGTGTGTGTGTGTGTATGTTTGAGAGAGAAGCCAGTCGATAGATTAGTATCAAGATCGAGGTGTCACCCTACTCCTTCGGTGTTGGGAAGTGTGGGTGTGTGGGTGTGTGTGGAGGGGCAGTGACACTCACATATCTCTACTCTTATAAAAAAAACAGAGTTGGTGATGATGGTGTTCCTGCCATCCTGCAATATAGGCCATCCGATTTATATCCAACAGATAGGAAGGAAACTATGGCAATTTTGTAAAAAGATACCCACACCCCTCTCCGCATTTGCAAATAAGGCATTCCCTCGTTCATCCTTTTCTCCCACAAGATAAACTACTCATACAAATGCATCTTAATGTTCCGTGCAATGCATGGGCATCTTGCTAGTAGGGAGAAGGAGTTTGTGTGACACATATCTAGCTATATTAAGGGATAGGTAGATAGCATTTGTGCGAGGCATACTTAAAGCATCACGAAGATAAAAAATGGTGTGCATGCAAGTGCCGAAAAATGAAGCGAGAAACTATGTGTGTGTGCGTGCGCGCGCGCGCGTTTGTGTGTGTGTGTGTGTGTGTGTGTGTGTGTGTGTGTGTGTGTGTGTGTGTGTGTGTGTGTGTGTGTGTGTGTGTGTGTGTGTGTGTGTGTGTGTGTGAGAGAGAGAGAGAGAGAAATATCAAAACAAAAGGTGCTATGTTGGAATCCCATTGTATGTATTCATATGGTTCCAGAACTTGAGTTAACCTTAGGCATATGTGTGAGAGACATGATTATACTTTGAGACATTAGTGGCTGTGGGTGGGCGGAATTAAAGGGGTGGGCGTGTTACACAGAGAGAGCGTGTGTGTTTCTGTGTGAGAGACTTGTAGGACAGGGTAGAAAGATGAATTTAACCTTGATGGAGGGAGAGAAATACACGAAGTGCGCGTGTGTGATTCTGATGCCCACAGGGAAATGAAATATGTATGTGTGTGAGAGAGATTGCACAATTCATTCACGTATCACTATCTAGCAATCGTGGACGTGCATCGCTTGAATATAAGTCAATATCTACTTCGTATCGTGGCCAAAGGTACAATATCGATTCAACGCTATAAAGATTGGACACTCACATATCACATTTTTTTCTATTTAAATAAACCTTTTCAGTTGTGCATGCCAAAGTTACAGTGATGTTTCTTCAAACAACCAATGTAGCTATCATGTACATGCACCATTGTTACTCTTGCATTCAAATTCATTAGTCTTGGATGATTTAAGTTTCTATTTTGAAGTAATATATGTAATATTCATATATGAATTCAACTGGTATGCAATTTATGAAATGGAGGCTATGTAATTATATGAGGTAACACTTTTAAGTAGCGGACTACAATATCCATTTCTTTTTGTGCGCCTCTACACTAACACGTCAATGCATTATGTTTAAAGTAAATAACCAATGGCACTAAATTATCTATTTACACGAGAAATACATAGGCTGTGCATTTGATCCCTTTTTTTGTGAACGCGCCACTACACCCGTATGATTGGCCGCGCCCGTGTGAACGTCCAAGTTATCGGCGCATCATCCCGAGTTATTGTCTTTTTTTCTGGGGTGGACTTCACACGCTTATTAATCACGACGTGTGCCCGTGTACAGCCTAGCATGACCTTCCCGCTATCATGGTCCAAAATTACTTGAAACTGGATACGAACGATCCCGTGAGCGGCAAAATCTCCCGCCTCCTTCTAAAACTTCCGCCACCTTAGTCTTTAGCATGCGAAATTCCCCTTTTGTCCTTGGTGCACGGAGACCAACAGTTACAATACCGCCCTCATCTACATAATAGGTCGGGGCTGCTTTGGTAACTTCCGGTTCCCTCCACTACACGACACCCCCATTTCCTCTCCCCCTCCCAAAAAACGACTAACTCCACAGCACCAGAGCATCTTACATCACGCCGTCCGTACTTCATCGCCCTTTCTCCCCTCCCCTCTCGAAACCCTAGACTGATCATCCACCGGCGTACCATAGCCCATTCACTGCCAGTGGCGTCCACCTCGCCGGATCTGCTTTTGCGGCCGCATCTACCCCTCCCACCTCCCCTAGAAACAAGTAGACTGCTCATCCACCACTATACCACAGCCCATTAAGTGTCGGCCTTGTCCACGGCGTCGGATCTGCTTCGCCGGTACTCTCGTCAACCGCCACGTATCTGCAGCGGCTCATTCGTACTCCCCACCGGATATGCTTCGTCCACGCCCCCCGGAGCCGCCCCACCAATTCCCCCGTCGATGGACGCTGGTCCTCTTCGCCAACACCTTCCTCAACTCTACCCGAGCCGCTTCGCCGACACCATCGTCAACCCTATCGGAATAGCTTCGCCTATACCATTCTCAACCCTACCGGGGCCGCTTTGCCAACTCACAAGTCCACGGCCTCAGATCCGCTTCCTCGCACTCTCATCCAACCTACCAGAGCATCTTCTGACGCCCCGTCCACGGCCGCAGATCCGCATCATCGATACCATCCTTAGCCCAACCACCGGAGCAGCTTCTGACGCCCCATCCACGGTCGCAGATCTGCATCATCGACGCCATCCTTAACCCAACCACCGAGCAGCTTCTGACGCCCCGTCCACGGCCGCAGATCCACATTGTCGACACCATCCTTAACCCAACCACCGGAGCAGCTTCACCTACGCCCTCGTCCACGGCCACAGATCCGCTTCGCCCACACCGTAGTCCATCCTACCGGAGCCGCTCCACAAACACCCTACTCGACGGTTCTAGATCTCCTTACCGGACCCCGACAGCCAGCGCAGCGTCATCACCCTTGACATTTCTAACCTAATTCCTACCGTATGGAGAGATGCCAAGCACCCGCCATGGCCTAGGTACTTGTCACCTTTAAACCCGTCCAGCATCACCTGCCCGATGTACTTCAAATATACTAACCGGTCGCTGTTGCCTGTTATGCAGCTAGCAAAAACTACAAGGACGATGTTTCTTCTGGATCTAACAGCTTGGCCAACTAAGATCCTAGACTGAGGCATTGCTATGATCTTGTAAGTGTGTCTCTCTCTCTCTTGTATTGTTCTGTGCCTGCCTGCGTGCTTTGCTAGGATTTTCGACCAGTAATCCCTTTGTGCAGACAATGATTTCTACTGCTGGCTGCTAAATTAGATATGTAGATGCCATACATGATACTACCTCGTACCTCCATTCCTAAATATAAGTCTTTCTAGAGATTCCACTATAGGCTACATACGGAGCAAAATGAGTGAATCTACACTCAAAAATGCATCTATATACATCTGTATGTGGTCCATACTGGAATCTCTACAAAGACATATATTTAGGAACAGAGGCAGTACATTACACAAAATCGTAGGTGGCATGTAGGAATTCCAGTGCACCACATTAGGCTCCCTTAGAGTGCCTGCTAGTCCAGCACACAGAGTCATGGCTAGTTTATGCTACGCACACAATCGTTAATTGGTGGTTTAAATATGCGCAAGGGATATGCAATGTAGTATCATGTAGAGATGTCTAAAATTAGCCGTGTCAACTTGCAGATAGGGTTACACAATGAAAAGGTACAAGATGTATGTGGCAATTTCATGGAACATCGCAAAAAAAGGAGAGGCAGCGGTGAGCCTATACAGTGTGCTATGGTACGTCACTCCTCCATTGCAATCATCGTGACATGTTATTTGTATGTCAGTTCTATTAGCCAAGTTTCTTAGGGACAGTTATTACAAGTTATTCTAAGAAAATATCATTTGTGAATATAAGCTCCATGTAATAGGCCAACCAGTTCTTTTCATTATGTTTTCAGCTTATGTTTGGTATGATCAGTGGAAAGTCTAGATTGCATTATATTTTTTCATTTTGCTGCCCATATGAAAATTAATTTGACTTGCAAACATCACAAATTGAACCCAGTGCAGTAATTAATATGATAGGAAAACAGACCATCACTATTTGCTCAAAATGAAAATACAAAGATACCATCTACTTGGCATAATCTACTTTGGTTAATGTTTTCCATAAAGATCCCATTGCCTAATTTAAAAAGAACGCATGATTTATTGAAATTCGATGGTCCAAGTGGCTGGTTATTATCATATAGCAGCACCACTTGAAAGCATCATATAGCAGCCAGGGAGATTTGCCCCTACCCGCCGGCCATGTAGCCTAGTTGGACATAGCATCGTCGAGGACCAGGCCAGATGGGACCAGTGGAGACGGCTCGCTGGAGGAACCCTAGTCTGCTGCAGTGTGGGATCGAGGTAGAGGTAAAGGGAGAGGAGATGCAAGCGGGCAGGCAATGAATGCTTGTGTGTTTGTTTTACTTGAGGGTCGAGGTGTGACACAAGGCCACGTTGTTGCATTTGAGTGCATAACAGAGTCATTTCACTATTCCCCTTCCCTTCAATTTTTAGTGAGGTTCTAACCGAAACACCCCCCCCCTCCAAAGCGAAACTAGTTAAGCCCAAGCCCATAACTCAAAATGACTTCTTTACATCTTTTATGGCTTATTTTGACAATAAGCCCTGAAAAGGCAGAATCGAACTGGCCCTTAACCTGCAATTCAATTGTGCGTGCAATGATGAATCTCTCCTGCCTGCTACAGTGTACATTTAGGCATCATCATACATGGCATAAACTAATACATGTGTATTCCATTGTAGAATCTGGAATATGCAATGTTTATGTTAGTTCATACGTTGCACTTGATGTTTAAATGCCCCTTAAAGCTGGTCAGTCAAGTGATGGTCTTTAAGCCTCCTTCTTTGCTTCTTTTCTTGATATGTAAGATTTGCTCACACATCTGTTCAATTGCTTGTTTGCATCATCCAGCCATACTAGGACTGTTTGCTTTGATTACTTGTTGTTCTTGACCTAACGCTCTAACAGAGCTTGTCAACGATTTAAACACTAAGGGCTGCTGTAGTGGGGCCTTATCTAACTCATAGGTGACATGAAGGTTTGGCTGTACACTAAAGTAGGCTCTCCAAGAGTACCTGGAGATCCAGTTCGATGGTATGCCTAGTTTTTACATAGTGCAGACATAGTAAATGCTCATTTAATTTTATGCAAGTGCAAGAGATGCGGCATGTTTCATTATGTGGTGTTGTTTGTTATAATCTCATCCTTTTGTGTTCACAGACTGGAAAGTATGCATATTTATATTCCAAGGAGACGAGTAACTAGTTTGTGTCACCTTGCAGAGGGGGTGCAATGAAGATAAGATTGAGGATTTCCAAGTACAAGATATTAGGAAGGAGCCTTGCAAGAGAAGTAGGAGCTGCGCTGAGCCTCTTCAACCAGTTAAGGCAAGTCACTGTATGCAACTCAACAGTTCAATTCCTTGTTTGTTTCAGGCATAGTTAATTTGCTCTTTTCAATTTCTTTATTTGTCCTCAGTTAATGAGATGCCCAAAGAATCATGCATGATGTTGGGTACTTGTATAACTATTAGTTGACATAATTAAAGGCCTTACCATTTAATTACTCTGCCTAAGTGTGCCTAAAGCTTTGGAGTCTATTAACCAACCATTATTGCATGAGGCTCACAATCTAGTTTATACTAGGCTAATGATTGCATAGTTTGCTTGTTGTAGTATGTTTGTATGAAACCCTCTGCTGTTCATTATGCTCCCTATGAATTTAATTGAGCTACAGAATGGCCAACTGATTACTTACTTATACGCAATGTGTTGTCTAAATTTGTAACTTGTCTGTATTTTGGATTGGGACCCAACATCATGCTCCTCTGGTGAGCTAAGAGAGATTTTTGTATGCAGGCTGCATAGACTATCTTTTTTATAATTTTTAAAATATCACCTGCTTATGCTTCATGACGTGTAACATTATTGTTAGTCCTGTTTTGCCATGTAGTACAATAGTGTCTTGCTCGCTTCACTGTTGTACTTACAGAAACATTTCAGGATGAAGTGACATCAACACAAAGATCTGCGAGCAGTGCGGCATGGCCATTACCGAATGATTATGGATTGGAATTGGAATGTGCTGATGTTCTCGAGCATCAACTAGAGGTGGCAAGGCAACGTGTAAATGATTGTCAACGTACAATCAATAAGTTGAGACTGGACATGCAGGTATTAGATGCAGGAGTCAAAAAAATGAAACAAGACATTGAGGTAACCACGAAGGAAATGGAGATTTTGCAGACTGAAATTTGTGCTATCCGAATCTGTCCAATCCTATTTTCTGAAGAAATTATAGTTCAAATGGAGTTAAGTTGATGCACGTCCATGATGTATGAGCTGTATTTGCCCAGTGTATGTAATTTGCTGTTTGTGTATGCTTTATTATCATCAGTGTCGAACCATAATGCCCAGTGGGTATAATCGGCTGTAATTTCTTTATTGTATAGTGTAGGATTATTCTACGTTTCTATGCCTGGGTCTCTTTGTTGTATAGTGTATGTTTTTTAGAGGTGATAGTATAGAGTAGGATAATTCTTTGAATATGCTATATCGTTCAAACGGGGGCCAACTCGCCCAAACGTTGTAGTGACCATGGCCCTCCATGGCCGTACGATCCATGGGTCATGTACGGGACGGACGATCCATTGCCTTTTATGGGCCGTCGGATCCATGGGCCGTCAATGGGCCGTTGGATCCATGGGCCTTCTACGTCTCATAGGATCCATGGGCCTTGTATGGGCCGACTCATCTATTGGCCTTTACGGGCCTTCAATGGGCCATAGACGGGCTAGAGTGGAAATCATATGTTTTATGGGCTGACCATAACGGCCCGTTAATAGGCCGTAATTAGTGATGCTATGAAAATGGCCCAATAGATTAACGGTCCACAAACGGGCCGACTGCAACGACCGGCTGAATTTGGCCCACAAGCAGAAAATGACATCAACGGGCCGTAAGTAACCGAATGCTGCAAATGAGCCCAAGAATAAATGGGCCCTCAGAAGGCCGAAAGATAACTTGGGCTGGAAACGGCCCAGTGGAATAATGGGCCATTAATGGGTAGAAAGTGATACACTATTCATTACGGGCCAGTTTCACCACGGGCCGTTAATGGGCCAAGAGTTACAAAGGGCCTCATATGGGCCGAAAGAAGTCATGGGCCACACATGGGTCGGAAGTTAAAATGGGCTAGAATCATATTGGACGCCCGGATGGCGCCATCGGGCCTAATTCGGAGAGGTAAATAGCGGGCCTGGGTTAGCGGGCTGTAAATGGGCTATATGCGAACATGCCGTTAACAGGCTTTCCGTGGGCCGGCCCGCCACCATTTGACCAAGTCAAATGGGCCTGCCTTTTCACAGGAATGGGCCCCTGTTGGACCGTGCCACATGTCGCCGTATTGTAGGCGCCTTCGGTCCAATGAGTGGATGACATCTGTCCCAACGGTGAGCTGACACGTGTTTCCTCCCGCCAATGATGATTTTACACGTGGAAGATCCCCATTGGTCGGGGCTGTTAACGGGTTATCGGATCCAAAACCGGACCCGATAACTTAACGGCGTTCCGTTACGGTGGATGCCACGTGTTGGTCACCCTTGATGAAAGCACTTCTGTGATGCGGGATTTATCATCATGGAAGTGGACACTTCCGTGATGACAATTTTGGTAATGTCATGGAACACTTCTACGACAGCACAGGTATGACTATCTTGATTCTGTCATAAAATCATCATGGATGTACATGCATGACAAAAAACGCCACCTACTGTGACAAACAAGTATCATCACGGAAGTGTATTTTTTTGTAGTGAGTGAGGGTGATCACACCATTAGGCCTTGGCATTTTAAGCTTCATGTACCCGTAATGGGTATGGCTTGGAAGCGTGCGAAAGTGTCGCGCCCCAAGAGGGCGTGGTATCCGCTATTGAAGGGAGCCACGTGGAAAAGCAACTCTTCGGACCTGTAATTCTCCGGCGTGCCGAATACTACATCCAGTTTGACTTTTCCTGAACACTGTGCTTCTCGGCTGGGAATGATTCCTCGAAAGGCGGTACTACTTTGCTCGATACGGCTCATGTCCATTTGTATTTTGTCGAGTGTATCCTCGTAGATGAGGTTCAGTCCGTTGCCGCCGTCCATGAGCACTTTAGTAAGCCGAAAGCCATCCACAATTGGATTTAGGACCAGGGCGGCTGGTGCTCGGATGGACCGGGCCCTAGGTTCATCATTGGCGGTGAAGGTGATCGCCATATCGTTCCAAGGGTTTACTGCGATTGCTTGATTAACCTCAACAAGGTGCCGTAGCGCCCTATTGCACCGGTTATTTGAAGAAAAGGTCTTTAAGACCAAAAAGACATTGAGATTGTCGTCCGCCGAAGAGTGCCTTGCCGCTGTGCTGTTAGCGAGGATAGCCTCGCCGCTCTTAGCCACTTGCCGCAGTACCCAACACGCCCGAAGTCTATCCGTTGGTTTGATGTTCGGCGTTGTGTGAATTTGATAGGGCTTGTCAAGCCATTCATCGAGGACAGTTCTGTCTCCTACGGAGGGCTTGTTTTTCTTGTCTGTAAGCTTGTGGCTGGGTGCCCCGTAAGGGTGCATCCTCCTTGCCCATTTGGTGGGCTACTTGAAGGCAGGTGGTTCCCATCTAGTTGTTTGAGCTTGCCAAACGCTTTCCATTGCGTAGTATTTTTACACTATATGTGCGAGTTCTGCAAAGTGCAGTATGAGGCGGTGTTTGAGGGCATTAAGAATTCCCTCATCCGTGCAGTTGCGGCAAAAAACTGAAACCACTTCATTGTCACAGCAATCTTTAATCTTGTTTTTGACAATGAGGAATCTGGCCCAGAAGTGATGGAACATTTCCTGAGGTTGCTGCCGCACGTACATTAGGTCACAGATATCTGCTTAATTGCTTGGAGAGTATGGGTTGTGGTGGGCGGGCGGGCTAAAATCCGCGTCCTGACCCATGATGGGGTTCGGAGCTTGAAGAGTCTCCGGATTTGCCGGTCCGTGACGGAGAATGTCAGGAGGGTTTTTGGTTTTGACGTTTGACCCTGCGTTCGCAAGACATGGTGTATCCTCCTGAGGCTGGGTATTCGGCTCGTGGGGTTCAGAAGACCGAACATAGTTTGTGCTAAGCTTGGGAGGAGAGGTAGCGTTCTCAACTCGTTCCTCGACGACCGATACCAGATGGGTGACCGTGGGGACTTGATTTCCCTCTGATTGGTTTTAAGCCCGATCTGATCATAGTCTGTCGCGACTCCCAAGGCGGCGATGCGATCCAGCAGCTCGTTCAAGGATGAGATATGTGCGGAACTCATATTTTCAGAATTTTTGAGCCTGACACGAATGCGTTGTTCGGCGACCGCAGGCGCCACCTCTGGCTCAACGGCCGGGCGGGCGCTTATGGTGAAACTGCCGAGCTGGAGGGCCTGTCCCGAGGGTAAGGCCATCTCAGCGGTGATATTGCCATTGATGACAAGGCGAGCCATCGGATCCTTTGCTGACAGCACAGTGGAACTCTCAATGAAAGCACCAATGTCGGTGTCAAAACCGGCAGATCTCGGGTAGGGGGTCCCGAATTGTGCGTCTAGATATCGATGGTAAAAGGAGACGGGGGACACGATGTTTACCCAAGTTGGGGCCCTCTTGATGGAGGTAATACCGTACTTCCTGCTTGATTGACTTTGATGAGTATAGGGGTTACAAGAGTTGATCTACCTCAAGATCGTAATTGCTAAACCCTAGATGTCTAGCTTGTATGATTTTGTGATAGCCTCTATGGACTAACCCCTTCGGTTTATATAGGCACCGAGGGGGCCTAGGGTTACAAAGTCGGTTCATAGATGAAGGAATCTATACGTCAGAACACATATCTTGCCATACACGCAAAGGAGAGTCCCATCTGGACACGAGGGAAGGCCTTATGTCTTGTATCTTCACGACCCATCTGTCCGGCCCATGCTATACGGTCCGGACACCCAAGGACCCCATAATCCAGGACTCTCTCACCTGGGGCTACATACCCAGTTGCCCCAGGCCCAATTTCGCCCCTGCACACACACACGCGCGCACAAGCACGCACAGGTTCATAGAATAGGAATATCGTGCGAGTGCGAAGCCACGGGAAGTGGGATACAAATGCAGTACGTACAAGAAGAGAAGAGGTGACAAATATTCCATCAAACCTGGACTGAGGAGTATTACTCCCTCCGTCTAGGTGTTAAGTCATCTTACGAAAATCAGATATTCCCAAAATGAGTCTATATCTCAATTAATGAAGACTTGAAGGTAGTAACATAGACTAGTAACATATGCATGTTACTAGCCCAAGTTACTCACCACTATGACCAACCTAAGCAATGTAACCAAACGCTCCTTACTCTGCCTTCTTATCTGCCCCGGGAACCCAATGCATGGAGCGCAACTACGCGTTGATCAGTCAAGAAATCAAAGTCGGCTCTCATGTGAGTTAATGCATGGCCCTGCATGGTAGCTAAAATGGCATCTCTTAGTTGTTGTGATTAATTGTTGCATTTGGAGACAGAAATCAGGGCTTTGATTGGAGGAAGGATCGGTCAAGTTTCTCCTTCTCCTCCAATCTGCTTGCACCTTGGTCCCGCTGCACCTTCTAACGTGACTTATTACACCTAGACGGAGGGAGTAGTACGAGATACGATGGCACACTGACTTAGGTTGAATACAAGTGCCCAAAATTGTGTGCATGTTAAAATAGTACGTGAGCGAACAGAGGGATCAATTGGACAGTGTTCACGAGCAGTAGCGAGATGTGTGAGGTAAGATACACCACTGGCGCTTTTAACTTTTCTTATTAATTTGTTTGTTTCACCCTCTGACTGGTGGGACCCAACATACTACATGGAGAGAGGTAAGGTGACTAAGGCTACATTATTTATGTACTACCAACACTGCTTTAAATCCCAAAAGACCTTACCACCAAAGCCACATGACACGATTATGATTTAAATCCCAATGACTCCCACGCACACAAAAAACACCACATGCTTGTCACACGAATGCAGGAATGTATAAAAGGTTATTTTCCTCATTAAACATAACGTGAGGGTGGTGTAGCTGGTTAGCCTGTTCGCTCATCAAACTTGAGGTCTCGGGTTCGATAACCACACTTGAGCATAATTTTGTTTTTTTTCGACTTCTTTCTTCCACCCAATGACAGGTAGGCCCCACATGACAAAGAGAGAAAGTGATCTGGGGCGGTGCCAGGAGGATTCTTTGACTGGTCAAAATGGATGGATACGGAGCTATACAATATCGTAGTGACTGTATAATCACCTCATCACGTATACGCTGCAGCCTCGACGCTTGTTTTCTAGGGTTTTCACTCTTCACACTCTCTCTCCACTATATATATACGCTAGAGCCTCAGTGCTTGTAGTTGCTCTCTTCACACTCTCTCACCCTCTCCAGATCTAAACAAGACTTCATTGGCCTCTCTCTCTCTCCCCTCACTGCTGGTCAAAGAGCCGGCAGGATCCGTCCGCCGGGAAGGAAGGAGGCTTAACATTGTCGCCGTCGGCGAGGGAGGGAATCCACTACCTGCGCAGCTGTTCTATTTCACCTTGCGGTGGTGTCGGGGCGCTTTCTTCTGCGGCCTCGAGCACCTATATAGCACCTTGGGGCCCCTTCAGTTCGGCAAGGAGCGGGGTCGCCGCAGAGCAGATCGTGGTCAGGCGCCACGCGGGAGACAGGCAATCTTTACCCGGGGGCTCTCCGAGAGATAACACCCCTTTGTTGCTTTGTGTTGTTATTGGATCTAGCTCGAGCGTGCGAGCATATGGTGGTGCTGTGGATGTCGAATGGATCGAACCCCTTCTCGCGCGCATGGGCCTCCCTTTTATAGTCGAAGGGGTACCCACGGTGGCGGCGTGGGAAGAGGGGTAGAAAAGTAAAAGCGGTTGGTACAGCGATTGCTGTGATGCCCTGCCTAATTCGACGGCGGGGACAAGGGCATTAAATGCCGTCCGGTCCTAAAAGGCAGGAGGGGTGACCGTTAAATGAGCCACCGGTTGCCACGATGGCGCCTCTGTCGACTCCGTTCGCCACCTCGCTCTGCATGGCTGTGTGGCGCCTCGCCACGTGCCCTTGGGATGGCCTAGCGACGCACGTTGCTGGGTGCGCTGGAGTCTGGTGGCAGCCTTGCGCTGCAAGTGCCTTGCCGCATGACCTGTTCTTCTTTGTCTTGGCAAGTTTGTTGCCGCCGAGCCTGCCGGGCGTGGGCGCGCGCGGCAAGTCTTCCGATGTTCGCTGGCTGGCCTTCCCGGCAAGCTCCTCTTGCCGGGCCTTCGTGTTCTTGGCTAGTACTTTGTTCTTGAATGGCAAGTAATGAGTGGTGGAGAGCCTTGCGGGCGTCCGGCAAGCCTTGCCACGGGTCTTTATGTTGCCGTGCACAAGTTAGAGGTACTAAGGTACCCCTACTTTAGTACACCGGCAGAGCCCGAACTGGGCCATACACGGTCTTGGCGTTGTTGGGCCAGGCCAAGAAAGGCGGTCTGCGGCATCGTGGCACTGGTCCGCGACAGAACGGGAGCCAGCGCCATGCGCTCCCCATAGCAACGCAGCGTCGATTGCGGTGTTGTGGGGGCGTGGGTAGTGTTTGCGATCTTTAAGGCATCCACCCGGGATCATGGTGCAGGCGAGTCGCTTCACCCGTCGCTCGGCTCCTGCCACACGCGGCCCACATGCGTGGGGATCGTGGGCGGCGAAGGTGGGAGACCGAGTCGTCCACGGGAGATGGCGCGTCGGCCCGCTCCTCTGCCCCTCGCTCTCGATTGGGTGGCCGGGCGGTTGAGCCCCACCTCGCCCTTTAAAAGGGGCGTAGGGGAGCACAATAGTCTCGCACTTCCTCTTCTCCCTTCGTCTTTGATTTCGATACTCTTCTCCCCATCCGCCATGGAGGAGGGAATCTGGTTCTTCAACGATGGCGCGAGGGTCGCCTCAGGAGCAGCGCCTCTCCCTATCCCTTTTGTGGTGGCCGAACCGCCACGAGGGGAGAGGGAGGGGCGAGGCCGGACGAGGTCGAGGACGTGGCGAGGCGCCGGGAGAGGCGGTCGGGGCGCGCCTCCCGTCTCCGCCAAATGCCCCTTTCTCTCGGCGGTCCACACCGAGGCGATCCACGGGAGTTCTTCATCAAGCTGCGGCGAGCACCGCGTCGTCGTCTCCGGCTGCCGGCCCGTTCGCGGCGCAATGGAGCCGGATCCGCCGAGATGTTGGAGTTGCGATGAGGGCTGCGGGATCAGCGGCACTTTCGAGTGAGTGTCGTATCCCCAGCCCGGCGTGATGTACTTCACCGAGGGGGAAGACGTTCGCCGCATCCACAACTTGGCGGCGGGTTTACCCTCGATTTAAGTTAATGGAGGCGACCTTTTCGCCGTCAAGGTCTTGAGGACTCCGGCACCCGGCGAGATCTTGTGTGGACAGCTCCTCCGGCAATAAGGTCCCTCCTCGGCGAGAGTGACGAGGAGGGGAGCGGCAACGACGACAGCGAGGATGGCAGGTCCGACTAGGCGTTGACGCTGCCTCGCGCCACCCGGCGACCCCATCATCCGGTCGCCGCCTTCAACTCCCGGGCCGTCTCCTTGGCGGTGGCGTAGGAGGCTGCGGAAGAGGAAGAGGGTGGCGGCAAGGCCGTCAAGTCGAGACGAGGGCGGCGCCCTCGTCGGCAGGCCGACGTTCCACCACCCGTCTTGAGCTCGCCTCCGGCGCCTCCGTCTCCGCCAAGCTCTGGCGGCCCAGGAAGTTCTCTTGGTGTCTTCTGGCGCCGTAGCTCTCCTAGGCGCCCCTTCGCCCTCCCGGCAAGCTTCTCTTGCGGGGACTCTTGCCCTACCTCCTGAGCAGAGAAACAGGAGGGGATTCTGGCACCTTATCTTTTAACTTGTAAGCCTTGGGCCTTAGTTGCATTTAAAATATGTAATCCTCTCTATCATGTTTTTCATCCTCGTGTGGACTTGTACTAAGCGGGATGTTTTTAATGAAAAAAAGGGGAACGCTTGTCGGGCTAAGTCCTTTACTTGACTTTGTGCTTTGTACATTCCCACCCCTCGCTTCTAGGGGTCTTGTCGAGCGAACACACTTGCTGAGTACGGGGCGTCGGCCATTGGCAGTGTTGCTTCCGCAAGAAAACCTTGCGGGCGATTCTGCAGCGCTTGTGTTGTTGAGCGGACTCGAAACAACCCAATGCAACTTAGCCGCGACTCGGCCCCTCAGCGCCACGGGTTTCTTTTACAAAGCACACTCGTTCAAGGACGTGGCCCCGCCTTCCCCGGTCCACAAGAGAATGCATGACGAGGGATGAGAAACTTATCTGACTCCGTAGCTTCCCGGCGACCTTGGCACTCGCAGCCCCAAATAAGCTGGCTAGTCGAGAACTTTGTGTGCGGCGCCTCCGCTTCTCCTTGCCACTATAATCATAGTCATGAAAATAACTGAGACAGCGCTAAAATAAGCTATTCTTTCATGATGCGATTCTACCACGCGATGCCATGCTTTGCCCTTCGTATGTTCACACTCACGCACGGGAACTGCGGGGCGAACACACTTGCCGAGAGCGGAACATCAGCAGCCCGCTGGCGGTGTTGTTCCCGGCAAGAAACCTTCTCGGGCCAGTTGCAGCACACTTGTATTGTTGAGCGGACTCGGAAACAAAGCAAGGGCGCAACTTAGCCGCGAGTAGTTCCTCCGCCGCTAAGTTTCTCATCTGAAGGCTGCCCCATGGCAAGGCTTGCTATATTCGCCCTCCGTTTCGTTGTATCCTTATGCGCTTTTAACCCTACGCTTCTAGGGAACTTGCCGGGGCTAACACACTCTTGAGTCGCGGGACGTCGGCTGACCTCTTTGGCGGTGTTGTATCAGCAAGAAACCTTCCGGGCGATTGCAGCATTCTTGCATTGTTGAGCGGACTCGGAAACAAAGCAAGAACGCAACTTAATCCCGAGTCGGCTCCTCTGCGCACAGGTTTTTTTTACAAGGGATGAACGCTCGAGGGATATAACATAGGGCTATAGGACTGAAAAGTGCTCTTGCACAAAAGCTCGGGTGACTTAGCTTTTCCGTCTTCGGCGGCCCGATGGGGTCGTACTTCTTCCTTGGTTTCCACCACCCCCTTGTATGTTTTTTTTACGCTTTTCTGGGAACCCTTCGGTGCAAACACACTTGCTGAGTGCAGGGCACCAGCAGCCCGCTGGCGGTGTTGCCTCCGGCGGGAAGAACTCGGCGGGCTGGTTGCGGCGCGCTCTTACCGTCGAGTGGATTGAGCGGATTGTGGCGAACCTAACCATGACTCGACCCCTCTGCGCTCGGGTTCTTCATACAAGGTGTGGACTTCTAGGAAACACGATCTCAAAAGTTAAATGGTTCGGTAGCTTTCTTTGCTTCCTCGGCAAGCAGAGCTTGATGGCGGCGTCCTCGGCGGGCAAGCGCTCGGGGAGGTCTTGGCGTGTGCGAGTCGGCACGAGCTATTCTTGCGGACTTGGCCTTCTTCTTCCCGGGGCTTCGGCGAAAGTGGCTCGCGCTCTCTGCATTCTGCTGCTTCGGTAGATCTTGTTGGCGCAGATGGCGCATCCCTCTTGTCGCCTTGGACAGAGATAACACTCATCGGACGGGCATCTTGAGCACATTGTATGCATAGTGAGAGGCCGCCATGAACTTGGCGAAAAGGGTCGGCCGAGTATCCCGTTGTAGGGCAAGGGATATCAGCCACATCGAACATGACCCTCTCGATCCACGAAGTTCGATTCATTGCCGAGCGCCACGGCAATGTGATCTTCCCTTAGGCTTGCTCCTTCCCGGATTTATTCCTTGAAAGGCACCAGTTTCTTGAGCTCGCTGTTGGGGATCCGGAGCTTCTTGAGCACCGCGGAGAAATCAAGTTCAGCCGGCCCCGCCGTCTACCGGCATCTTCGTGACCTTGAGGTTGCGGATTGTTGAGTGAAACCAGCATCGGCAAGCACCCAACCGCGATGACACGATCAGGGTGGTCCTCAGCGTCGAAGGCGATGGGCGTGCCGGACCACTTGAGGCTGCGTGCCTCGACGAGACGGCTCCATTGCATTCACTTCGCACCCATTGTTTGAGTTGGCGGTGCGAGGTGTGCAGGCGCCGCCGTCGATGCACAACACCATGCATATACGAAACTCCCGATCATCGGTCTCATCTTCCTCCATCTCTTCATCTTCATCTTCACCTTCGTCCTTGTCGCGGCGGCGGGAGGCTGTCTCCTTGCCGCAGCTTAGCCTTGCCGAAGTCCCCGGTGAAGCTTCTTGCGGATCCTCCGCCACCTCCTGGGCTCTCTCCTTATCGCGTCGCTCATACTCGCTTTTGCAGCTCCGCCATCTGCTCTACTTTTTGCAGGTTTGGAGGTCATGGCCTTTGTGCGGTGGATCTTGCAATAACGCTTGCGGGCAAATCTGCTTGTCGGCGATGCTTCTGACCTCACCGGAATCGTCGGTCTTGGCCTTGTCGAGCCGCCTCCGTTGCAGAATGCTCAACAGCTAGCACATCCTTAGCTTTCCTCTTCCTATTATTCCGCCTCCGGTTCTTCCTTGCGGGCGGCATCCTGTTGTCGATCATACGCTCCGGCAATCTCTTGAGGATTTTCCTCCCCTCCTCGGCCCGTGCACTTGTGGGCGAGCATAAAGCTCGGCGACATCTCGATCTTGCACATCGCCATCTCCTCCTCATCCTGCGATTACGACGTTCGATGAAACGCGCTAATAACCGCGGCGGGGTGGCGTCTGGGATGTTGCGTTGCACTGGCTGAATCTTTGTATATACTTGCGAGGGCTCCCCTCATACGGATGAGCAAGTGGAGTCACTTTCCGGCCATGAGGCTTGTGGCCACCATGAAGGCACCGAACAACCGATGGCACAGTCCGCCCATGAGGAGATGGAGCCGTCCGGCAAGTGCATGAGCCAAGATCTCACGTTGGGCTTGAGTACGGCGGGAAGTAGTTGGCGAGATCTTCTCGTCGCGCCCTCCGGCCTTTGCACCGCGATGGTGTAGATCTTTGAGAACTCCGGCGGTGTATCTTGCCGTCATACTTCTCGCACGCGTCGCTTGAAATTCTTGGTCTTGGGCCCTTTGGACTTGCCGCCTTCGCGGGTGAGCGCAGGGCGACTGCAGCGTCTGACAAAGTCGCTGGTTCTCCGGCTATGTGTCGCGTCGGCAATGGGCCCAGCCGCTGGTCAGATTGACGTCGCGCTTCTCTCCGGCGCTTCGATGTGGGATGCAGCGTCTTCGTGTTACCGTTCTTGAAGGGCGTGGCGTTGATCGCGGGAGTTCGCGGGTCGATGGACGGTGGAGTCGGCGTTAAGGTTGGTCCCGTGCGATGGCGATCTCGGCCTTTGAGGTTGGGAAGCGCGCAAGCGGTACCCCAGCCGTCTGTCGGCGCCCGGCTGCGCCGGCGTCTTCCGGCCCTCGACGCGATTGGTCGCCGGGGCTTGTCGCTGTTGGCAAAGCCGATGAGGCTATGATGGCCATCCTCGATCGTCGATCTTGTGCGGTTGGAGGGAAGTCTAGAAGCAGTGGGCAGGGCGGCCTTTCTCGCTGTCTTGGGTGGTGGTGGTGATGAGCGGCGCGAAGAGCGGGAGGTGCTTGGACTCCCAAGCGGATTGGGAGGCACCACACCCGTCTGGGCGATCAGTATCTCGCTCGCGCCAAAGATCGGGCGTGCATGCTGACCTCGGGCGTCCGCGACCCACCATGTTGGCCTTGTTCCAACTCGATGCAGTGCTAGGAGCACCGGGCGTTGTTGACCTTGCACCTCCTGGGAGGGTGCGGCGTCTGCTTTCGATCGCCCGGCGCTTATGGGCCTTGTTTTTGGATCTAGTGACGACCACGAGACCCACGGCGGCGCCCGCTCCTCCATTGGCGTCCGTCCGCCGCCCGTTTGCTCGGCGGTGGCGTAATCGTGAGACCACCTCCGAAAGCTTCTTCTTGGTGGCGTGTTGGCGATGATGTTGATGCGGCGTCGCGTGGAGACCGGATCGGATGCTCACGACTCAACGCCCCGCTCTGGCGCGCCAAAGATGTCGGGCTTTCTTCTGCGACCTCGAGCACCTATAGAACCTCGGGGCCCCTTCCGTTCGACAAGGAGCGGGGGGTGGCAGATCGATCGAGGTCGGGCGCCGCGGGAGGCGGGCAATCTTTACCCGGCCGGGGCTCTCCGGAGATAACACCCCTCTTGTTGCTTTGTGTTGTTATTGGATCTAGCTCGGCGTGCGAGCATATGGTGGTGCTGTGGGTGTCGAATGGGTGAACCCCTTCTCGTGCGCATGGGCCTCCCTTTATAGTCGAAGGGGTACCCACGGTGGCGGCGTAGGAAGAGGGGGTAGAAAGCGTAAAAGCGCAGGTTGGTACAACGATTGACTGTGAGGTGCCCTACCTAATTTCGGCGGCGGGGACAAGGGCATTAAATGCCCGTCCGGTCGCATAAAAGGCAGGAGAGGGTGACCGTTAAGTGAGCCACCGGTTGCCACGATGGCGCCTCTGTCACTCCGTTCGCCACCTCGCTCTGCATGGCATGGTGGCGCCTGCGCCACGTGCCCTTGGGATGGACTAGCGGCGACACGTCATTTGGGTGCTACTGGAGTCAGGTGGCAGCCTTGCGCTGGCAAGTGCCTTGCCATGCCCTGTTCTTCTTTGTCTTGAAGCAAGTTTGCGGCCGCCCGAGGCCTTCTCGGGCCAAGGCACCGCAGCAAGTCTTCGATGTTGCCTGGCTGGCCTTCCTGCAAGCTCCTCTTGCAGGGCCTTCGTGTTCTTGGCTAGTACTTTGTTCTTGAATGGCGGTAATGAGTGGTGGAGAGCCTTGCGGGCTTAAGCAAGCCTTGCCACAGGGGTGTCTTATGTTGCCCGTGCACAAGTTCGGGGTACTAAGGTACCCCCTACTTTAGTACACCGACAGGTGGCGCGGGAGGGCCTCTGACCCCTTATTCCTCGCCGCCGTACATAGTGTGGGCAGAATGGCCTCCGGTCGCCCACTGAACCACACCCCAAGAACCTTAAGGTATAATTTACTTATTCCACATGCATTGCTCTAGCTGCATGTGGGCTTTTTCCACTTCTGCACTCGAATCTAGGTGTTGGATCAAACAGGAAAGTAGTGGGGAAAGTTGTATAGCATGAATCTAGGACGTGGTTCAAAGAGGAAAGGAAGGGGGAAAGTAGTGGGGAAAGTTGTATAGCATGAATCTAGGACATGGTTCAAAGAGGAAAGGAAGGGGGGAAAGTACTAGTACAGACTGGCTATCCAACACCTACATTGGTCGAAAAGGGAAAACAATGACAAACATAGTACACACATCTGTAACGAACTGATCTTTTTGTTTTGGGGGACAAGGTTGTAGAGTTTGAGCAGGACTAGATTTGCTGCGCTCACATACGGAAAGGTGTCTAAAAATAACAAAACTGGGAACAACACAAATATGCTCCTTGGTTGTTTGTTCTTTGTTGCAACAGACTGTGCATCACCCCTTCGTACATCGGTAGATGCACATGGTCTTGAGTGCGTCCTTGACCCGTGCAACTCTTTAGGTTGTTGTTAATCTAAGGCCTGTTTGGTTAAAAGTCCTAGGACTTTTTAGTCCCAACTAAAAGTCCTAGTCCCTACCTGCTTGGTTCCAGGGACTAAACATGGAGTGGAGGTTATTAAATGACATGCTAAAAGACCATTTTACCCCTAGTAATGAACTAACAGAGATAAGGTGCGATGCGGGGCAGGGCAACTGTTGGAAAAAGTCCCAAAAAGACTCTCCCTCGGGGTCTTCTTTCTTTAGTCCCAAATGCCCACTTTTAGTCCCTAAAAGCCCCTCCTGTTTGGTTTAGATGGGGCTGAAAGGGACTTTTTTAGTCCCTACACTAAAAAGTCCCTATAAACAAACACCCTCTAATAATGCCGCTGGAAAATTGATGCAACGCCACAGTTAAAAGAAAATTACATGTTTAATGAATTCTATTGTTAATATAATCTCTGTTCATATGAATCAATGCCACCGTTTGAGTAATGCTAATGTCTTGCTTTATTTCCCATTTAGATAAGTTAGATGCTTCTTTTTGTTGGCTTCTGTGTCATCCACCGTTATTGACCACTAGTTGTTTCCTTTACACCTTTGTGTAAATAGGGTTATCTACTTCACCTCGTTGCTATTGTGACCTTTTGTTACACTGCACAAAACACTTTTGTTTTAAGAGTGTTTTGTGCAGTTCAACCAAAATGTCACACCAACAACATTGCTTGATTGCTTGATCTTAGTGGAACTGCACAAGAGGAGATCTTACTTCCTATCTGTGTTGGCAAATTTGGTTCAGATCTTCTTCGTGTGAGTTGTTTGAATTCTGCGTCATGAGAGGTCAGTACTAGCCTTCTTTCACACGATTGTGCAGTGTGCTTTTCATATGTTGTGCTACTCGTTTGGTAATGTTGCTTGCTTTTAGTGAACTGCATAAATGGAGACAAGACTTCCAATCTGTATGTGCACCGTAATATCCCATTGAGGTAAGTTAAGGATATTTCATAATTGTTGCCCTGTATTTTACCACTTTCATCAGAAAATTAATGTCGTTGTTTAGTGCTATACTTGTGCTCCCTAATTGACATGCCAAATCTTACATTGAAGGCGAAGCTTGTCTGTTATTGAACCAAGTGATGAAGGGGAAGAACAAGCGGAAGAAAAACAAAATCAACTCCGGTGCTATAATGAAACCTTTGGGCTGTGATGACACAAGTAATGATATAGTTTTGCATTTTAATTTATTGCTATGGCTGGAACGAGCAATTGTTTTGCCACTGATTTGATGCACTCTTAATGTAATATGTAATTATCTCTACTTGTGCAAATATATTTTAGTGGAACTGCACAATAAGATGCTGGAAACATTAAACTAATCGAGGAGTATATAGTAAGCATGGCAACCACAGTAGATAACAACAGATGGTTCCGAAGAAGTGCTTGATCTGTATGCTCTACACAATAAGCCTCATGACAAAGGTTGGTACTCGCGCATGGATTTCATTCATATGATTGAGTGTCATCTCTATTGGTATTGTGCTACTGTTTAGATACTGTGATGAGAAAGTGGTATTGTCCTTGAGAAGTGCTTCATCTGTGCTATTTTAAATATTTCCTTTCCTTTTTTTTCAAGCAAACAGGGATGCTAGCATTTAGTTGTCCTCTTCTCTTTGCACAACAGGATCATCCTACTCTGAATAAGAATATGGAGTACGTGAAGTGACTAGTTCCGATTATGCCAGGATGAAGAAGCCATGTCTAACTTCTCATCAGAAGGAGCAGTTGAAGGATGGTTACATTACTCCCCACAAGACCAAACTAACCCATTTCGGAAGGGTGACGAGATCTCCATCTTTTTTGCTGTGATGCACAAGTACAATGTTGTTCTAGGATTCTTTCCGATGAGTTCCATTTTTTAAAAGTGTGCTCTACATGGACCATGTAGGTGCCTGTTTAAACTGTCAATTCATAGTACAGTTTGCTTTATACTAATCATTTTTTTTGTATTTGTGCAAACAGGGGTGCTCAGCTTGATTTCAATGGGAACTGCACAAAATGTTCAAGAATACATCGAATCATTCATTTCCACCACAAGAAAGGAGGTGCCGATATGTTCAAGGCGTTGCAACATATAAAGGCGAAAGCATACAAGCTACGCGCGAATTTGGTTGATTTTGGTGGAACTGCATAAAACGAACAACTGGTTTATTTAGCACGAGGTGCCATGTCAATGTCCGAACTGATGGCAAACCCTGCCCATTCCACAATCATAGGCATTTGATATTTTGGAATAGGAAAACTTTGTCAAAGTTTGCTCATTGATGTACGCAAAACAACACGTATTTGACATTTTGGAATGGGACAACCTTGTCAAATTTTGCTCATTGATGTTAGCAAGAAGACATGCGTTTTATATTTTCGAATGGCACACCCTTTGCTGTCACTAGCATCGAACAATTTTTATTTATTCTTTAGTTGTGAAGTAAATATTGGCTCTGACATGTGAACCGCTGAGATGCATAATCATCGATTGTTTTGAATGTTCTCTATGAATTGCCAGGCATGTGTGTTTGATTGCAATATACAGGAACGCTAAAAAGCTGCTCAAACTCTTTGTACTCCCTCTCTTCCTTTTTACTTCGCATATTAGATTTCTTTCAAGTCAGTTGATTTTACATTGTGAATGTTCATACTTTTTTCTATAAGATTGGTCAAAGTAGAGATACTTTGACTGCAGACAAAACTTATGCAGACTAAAAAGGACAAGAGGGAGTAGATGTGAAACTACTGCAAACGAGGTGATCACCCTGGGAATAATGCTAGTACGTATTGTTTTGCATGTTCATCCAATGCCAGTGATACAAGAATTCAAACTAATCGAACTAAATTCATTCATACGCGGTCGGATTTCATATAAACATGCTTGATTTCATTACATTTCATACATTCTTCAACTAAAAAGGGGTGCGCTGGAGGTATAATTAATTAACCGAAGCAACTCATCTGTGTCCGGCTCAGCCGAACAGAAGCTTCTTCTCCAGCGGACTGAGTTTCAGTGACTTAACTGCACGTGCAGTTGCATAACTGACATGTGGCCCAGATGCCTGTTGGGCCCCGTGTCGATGACCCAACCGCACCAAAGTTAAGTAAGTCAAGCGTCCTTCTCCAACATAGCTTTTTGACTCCACGTTGCCGCCAAGAAGCTAATCGGCCGTCAATGGTCAACCTGCATAGCTTGGCTTCAGCCGGAGGGTAGCAGTGGTGGCCTTACTTGGACCCGAGCGGCGGCGACCTACCTGTTGGCGAACGTAGTAATTTCAAAAAAATTCCTACGCACACGCAAGATCATGGTGATGCATAGCAACTAGAGGGGAGAGTGTTGTCCACGTACCCTCGTAGACCGTAAGCGGAAGCATTATGACAACGCGGTTGATGTAGTCGTACGTCTTCACGATCCGACCGATCCAAGCATCGAACGTACGGCACCTCCGAGTTCAGCACACGTTCAGCTCGATGACGATCCCCGGACTCCGATCCAGCAAAGTGTCGGGGATGAGTTCCGTCAGCATGACGGCGTGGTGATGATGATGATGTTCTACCGACGCAGGGCTTTGCCTAAGCACCGCAACGATATGACCGAGGTGAAATATGGTGGAGGGGGGCACCGCACACGGCTAAGGAACGATCACAAAGATCAACTTGTGTGTCTATGGGGTGCCCCCTGGCCCCGTATATAAAGGAGTGGAGGAGGGGAGAGCCGGCCCTCTCTATGGCGCGCCCTAGGGGAGTCCTACTCCCACTCGGAGTAGGATTCCCCCTTTCCTAGTACAACTAGGAGTCCTTCCAAGTAGTAGGAGTAGGAGACAAGGAAGGGAAAGAGGGAAGGGAAGGAAGGAGGGGGCGCAACCCCTCCCCCTAGTCCAATTCGGACTAGGCCTTGGGGGGCGCGCGGCCTGCCCTAGGCAACCCCTCTCTTTCCCGTATGGCCCAATAAGGCCCAATACATCTCCCAGCGAATTCCCGTAACTCTCCGGTACTCCGAAAAATACCCGAATCACTCGAAACCTTTCCGAAGTCCGAATATAGTCGTCCAATATATTGATCTTTACGTCTCGACCATTTAGAGACTCCTCGTCATGTCCCCGATCTCATTCGGGACTCCGAACTCCTTCGGTACATCAAAACTCATAAACTCATAATATAACTATCATCGAAACATTAAGCGTGCGGACCCTACGGGTTTGAGAACTATGTAGACATGACCTAGAACTATTCTCGGTCAATAACCAATAGCGGAACCTGGATGCCCATATTGGCTCCTACATATTCTACGAAGATCTTTATCGGTCAAACCGCATAACAACATAAGTTGTTCCCTTTGTCATCGGTATGTTACTAGCCCGAGATTCGATCGTCGGTATCCAATACCTAGTTCAATCTCATTACTGGCAAGTCTCTTTACTCGTTACGTAATGCATCATTCCATAACTAACTCATTAGCTACATTGCTTGCAAGGCTTATAGTGATGTGCATTACCGAGAGGGCCCAGAGATACCTCTCCAACAATCGGAGTGACAAAACCTAATCTCGAAATACGCCAACCCAACATGTACCTTTGGAGACACCTGTAGTACTCCTTTATAATCACCAAGTTACGTTGTGATGTTTGGTAGCACCCAAAGTGTTCCTCCGGTAAACGGGAGTTGCATAATCTCATAGTTACAGGAACATGTATAAGCCATGAAGAAAGCAATAGCAACATACTAAACGATCAAGTGCTAAGATAACGGAATGGGTCAAGTCAATCACATCATTCTTCTAATGATCTGATCCCATTAATCAAATGACAACTCATGTCTATGGTTAGGAAACTTAACCATCTTTGATTAACGAGCTAGTCAAGTAGAGGCATACTAGTGACACTATGTTTGTCTATGTATTCACACATGTATTATGTTTCCGGTTAATACAATTCTAGCATGAATAATAAACATTATCATGAAATATGGAAATAAGTAATAACTTTATTATTGCCTCTAGGGCATACTTCCTTCAGTCTCCCACTTGCACTAGAGTCAATAATCTAGTTCACATCGCCATGTGATTTAACACCAATATTCATATCTGTATATGATTAGCACCCATAGTTCACATTGTCATGTGACCAACACCCAAAGGGTTTACTAGAGTCAATAATCTAGTTCACATCTCTATGTGATTAACACCCAAAGAGTACTAAGGTGTGATCATGTTTTTGCTCATGAGAGAAGCTTAGTCAACGGGTCTTTCATATTCAGAGCCGTATGTATTTTGCAAATATTCTATGTCTATAATGCTCTGCACGGAGCTACTCTAGATAATTGCTCCCACTTTCAATATGTATCCAGATTGAGACTTAGAGTCATCTGGATCGGTGTAAAAGATTGCACCGATGTAACTCTTTACGACGGGCTCTTTTATCACCTCCATAATCGATAAATATTTCCTTAGATCTCACTAAGGATAATTTTGACCAATGTCCAGTGATCTACTCCTAGATCACTATTGTACTCCTTGCCAAACCAGAGGCGAGTATACAATAGGTCGGTCCATAGCATGGCATACTTTGTAGAACCTATGGTGAGGCATAGGGAATGACTTTCATTCTCTTTTCTATTTTACGCCTTGGTGGGATTTGAGTCTTACTCAATTTCACATCTTTGCAACACACGCAAGAACTCTTTCTTTGGTATTCCATTTTGAACTATTTCAAAATCTTGTCAAGGTATGTACTTATTGAAAAACTTATCAAGCGTCTTGATCTATCTCAATAGATCTTGATGCTCAATATGTAAGTAGCTTCTTGAAGTCTTTCTTTTAAAGAACTCCTTTCAAACACTCCTTTATGCTTTTGCGAGAATAATTCTACATTATTTCCGATCAACAATATGTCATTCACATATACTTATCAAAAATGTTGTAGTGCTCCCACTCACTTTCTTGTAAATCTGAGGCTTCACCATAAGTGCATACAAAACTATATGCTTTGATCAACTTATCAAAGCGTATATTCCAACTCGAGATGTTTGCACCAGTCCATAAATGGATCATTTGGAGCTTGCACATTTTGTTAGCACCTTTAGGATTGACAAAACCTTCGGTTGCATCATATACAACTCTTCTTTAAGAAAACCATTAAGGAATGCAGTTTTGACATCCATTTGCCAGATTTCATAAAATGTGGCAATTGCTCACATGATTCGGACAGACTTAAGCATCGCTATGGTGAGAAAATCTCATCGTATTCAACACCTTGAACTTGTCGAAAACCTTTCGCAACAAGTCGAGCTTAGTAGATAGTAATACTACTATCGGTGTCATCTTCCTCTTGAAGATCCATTTATTTAACATGGCTTGTCGATCATCGAGCAAGTCAATCAAAATCCATACTTTGTTCTCATAGATGGATCTCATCTCAGATTTTATGGCCTCAAGCCATTTCGTGGAATCTGGGCTCATCATCGCTTCCTCATAGTTCGTAGGTTCATCATGGTCTAGTAACATGACTTCCAGAACAGGATTACCGTACCATTCTGGTGCGGATCGTACTCTGGAAGACCTACGAGGTTTTGTAGTAACTTGATCTAAAGTTTCATGATCATCATCATTAGCTTCCTCACTAATTGGTGTAGGAATCACTGGAACTGATTTCTGTGATGAACTACTTTCCAATTCGGGAGAAGGTACAAATTACCTTATCAAGCTCTACTTTCATCCCACTCACTTCTTTCGAGAGAAACTCCTTCTCTAGAAAGGATCCATTTTTAGCAACGAATGTTTTGCCTTCGGATCTGTGATAGGAGGATTGCCCAACTGTTTCCTTTGGGTATTCTATGAAGACGCACTTCTCCGATTTGGGTTCGAGCTTATCAGGTTGAAAAACTTTTTCATATAAGCATCGCAACTCCAAACTTTAAGAAACGACAACTTGGGTTTTTTGCTAAACCACAGTTCATATGGTGTCGTCTAAACGGATTTAGATGGTGCCCTTCTAACGTGAATGCAGCTGTCTCTAATGCATAACCCCAAAACAATAGTGGTAATCGGTAAGAGACATCATAGATCGCACCATATCCAATAAAGTCTTGATTCTGACGTTCGGACACACCATAACGTTGTGGTGTTCCAGGTGGCGTGAGCTGTGAAACTATTCCACATTGTTTTAATTGAAGACCAAACTCGCAACTCAAATATTCGTCTCCGCGATCAGATCATAGAAACTTTATTTTCTTTTACGATGATTTTTCCACTTCACTCTGAAATTCTTTGAACCTTTCAACTATTTCAGATTTATGTTTCATTAAGTAGATATACCCATATCTGCTCAAATCATCTTGTGAAGGTCATAAAATAACGATACTTGCCATGAGCATCAACACTCATTGGATCGCATACATCGGTATGTATTATTTCCAATAAGTCAGTAGCTTGTTTCATTGTTAGGAGAAGCGGAGTTTTAGTCATCTTGCCCAAAAGGCACGGTTCGCAAGCATCAAATGATTCATAACCAAGTGATTCCAAAATCCATCTTTATGGAGTTTCTTCATCGCTTTACAACCGATATGACCCAAACGGCGATTGCCACAAATAAGTTGCACTATCATTATTAACTTTGCATCTTTTGGCATCAATATTATGAATATGTGTATCACTACGATCGAGATCCAACAAACTATGTTCATTGGGTGTATGACCATCAAAGGTCTTATTCATGTAAACAGAATAACAATTATTCTCTAACTTTAAATGAATAACCGTATCGCAATAAACACGATCAAATCATGTTCATGCTCAATGCAAATGCCAAATAACATTTATTTAGGTTTAACACTAATCCCGAAAGTATAGGGAGTGTGTGATGATGATCATATCAATCTTGGAACTACTTCCAACACTCATCGTCACTTCCCCTTCAACTAGTCTCTGTTTATTCTGTAACTCCTGTTTCGAGTTACTAATCTTAGTAACCGAACAAGTATCAAATACTCAGGGGCTATTATAAACACTAGTAAGGCACACATCAATAACCTGTATATCAAATATACCCTTGTTCCCTTTGCCATCCTTCTTATCCACCAAATATTCAGGGCATTTCCGCTTCTAGTGACCATTTCCTTTGCAGTGTAAGCACTCAGTTTCAGGCTTTGGTCCAGCTTTGGTCTTCTTCATGGGAGTTACAACTTGTTTGCCATTCTAATTGAAGTTTCCCTTTCTTTCCCTTTGCCCTTTTATTGAAAATATTGGTCTTGTCAATCATCAACACTTGATGCTATTTCTTTGATTTCTACCTTCGTCGATTTCAACATCACGAAGAGCTCGGGAATCGTTTTCGTCATCCCTTGCGTACTATAGTTCATCACGAAGTTCTAGTAACTTAGTGATGGTGACTAGAGTATTCTGTCAATCACTATCTTATCTGGAAGATTAACTCCCACTTGATTCAAGCAATTGAAGTACCCAGACAATCTGAGCACATGCTCACTAGTTGAGCGATTCTCGTCCATCTTTTAGCTATAGAACTTGTTGGAGACTTCATATCTCTCAACTCGGGTATTTGCTTGAAATATTAACTTCAATTCCTGGAACATCTTATATGGTCCATGACGTTCAAAACGTCTTTGAAGTCCCGATTCTAAGCCGTCAAGCATGGTGCACTAAACTATCAAGTAGTCATCATATCGAGCTAGCCAAACGTTCATAACATCTGCATCTGCTCCTGCAATAGGTCTGCTACCTAGCGGTACATTAAGGACATAATTCTTCTGTGCAGCAATGAGGATAAACCTCAGATCATGGATCCAATCCGCATCATTGCTACTAACATCTTTCAACACAGTTTTCTCTAGGAACATATAAAAAAACACATGAAAGTAACAACGCAAGCTATTGATCAATAACATAATTTGCAAAATACTACCAGGACTAAGTTCATGATAAATTTAAGTTCAATTAATCATATTACTTAAGAACTCCCACTTAGGCAGATATCTCTCTAAACATCTAAGTGATTACGTGATCCAAATCAACTAAACCATGTCTGATCATCACGTGAGATGGAGTAGTTTCAATGGTGAACATCACTATGTTGATCATATCTACTATATGATTCACGTTCGACCTTTCGGTCTCCGTGTTCCGAGGCCATATCTGTATATGCTAGGCTCGTCAAGTTTAACCTGAGTATTCGCGTGTGCAACTGTTTTGCACTGTTGTATTTGAGCGTAGAGCCTATCACACCCGATCATCACGTGGTGTCTCAGCACGAAGAACTTTCGAAACGGTGCATACTCAGGGAGAACACTTCTTGATAATTAGTGAGAGATCATCTTAAAATGCTACCGTCAATCAAAGCAAGATAAGATGCATAAAGAATAAACATCACATGCAATCAATATAAGTGATATGATATGGCCATCATCATCTTTTGCTTGTGATCTCCATCTTCGAAGCACCGTCGTGATCACCATCGTCACCGACGTGACACCTTGATCTCCATCGTAGCATTGTTGTCGTTACGCCATCTATTGCTTCTATGACTATCGCTACCGCTTAGTGATAAAGTAAAGCAATTACAGGGCGTTTGCATTTCATATAATAAAGCGACAACCATATGGCTCCCTTGATTGCCGATAACCGGTTACAAAACATGATCATCTCATACAATAAGATATAGCATCATGTCTTGACCATATCACATCACAACATGCCTGCAAAAACAAGTTAGGCGTCCTCTACTTTGTTGTTGCAAATTTTACGTGGCTGCTACGGGCTTAGCAAGAACCGTTCTTACCACGCATCAAAACCACAGCGATAGTTCGTCAAGTTAGTGTTGTTTTAACCTTCGCAAGGACCGGGCGTAGCTACACTCGATTCAGCTAAAGTGAGAGAGATAGACACCCGCCACCACCTTTAAGCACGAGTGCTCGTAGCAGTGAAACCAGTCTCGCGTAAGCGTACATGTAATGTCGGTCCGGGCGCTTCATCTCACAATACCGCCGAACCAAAGTATGACATCTTTGGTAAGCAAGTATGACTTGTATCGCCCACAACTCACTTGTGTTCCATTCGTCAATATGACATCTCGCATAAAAAACGGCTCGATACCCTTTGTTAGGGAGCGTAGTAATTTCAAAAAATCCTCTGTGAGCGCAAGATCATGGTGATGCATAGCAACGAGACGGGAGAGTGTTGTCCACGTACCCTCGTAGACCGTAAGCGGAAGCGTTATGACAACGCGGTTGATGTAGTCATATGTCTTCACGCTCCGACTGATCCAAGCACCGAACGTACGGCACCTCCGAGTTCAGCACACGTTCAGCTCGATGACGATCCCTGGACTCCGATCCAGCAAAGTGTCGGGGATGAGTTCCGTCAGCACGACGGCGTGGTGACAATGATGATGTTCTACCGACACAGGGCTTCGCCTAAGCACCGCAACGATATGACCGAGATGGAATATGGTGGAGGGGGCACCGCACACGGCTAAGGAACGATCACGAAGATCAACTTGTGTGTCTATGGGGTGCCCCCTGCCCCCGTATATAAAGGAGTGGAGGAGGGGAGGGCCGGCCCTCTCTATGGCGTGCCCTAGGGGAGTCCTACTCCCACCGGGAGTAGGATTCCCCCTTTCCTAGTACAACTAGGAGTCCTTCCAAGTAGTAGGAGTAGGAGACAAGGAAGGGGAAGAGGGAAGGGAAGGAAGGAGGGGGCGCAGCCCCTCCCCCTAGTCCAATTCATACTAGACCTTGGGGGGGCGCGTGGCCTGCCCTAGGCAGCCCCTCTCTCTTTCCCGTATGGCCCAATAAGGCCCAATACTTCTCCCGGCAAATTCCCGTAACTCTCCGGTACTCCGAAAAATACCCGAATCACTCGGAACCTTTCCGAAGTCCGAATATAGTTGTCCAATATATCGATCTTTACGTCTCGACCATTTCGAGACTCCTCGTCATGTCCCCGATCTCATCCAGGACTCCGAACTCCTTGGTACATCAAAACTCATAAACTCATAATATAACTGTCATCGAAACCTTAAGCGTGCGGACCCTACGGGTTCGAGAACTATGTAGACATGACCTAGAACTATTCTCGGTCAATAACCAATAGCGGAACCTGGATGCCCATATTGGCTCCTACATATTCTAAGAAGAACTTTATCGGTCAAACATACGTTGTTCCCTTTGTCATCAGTATGTTACTTGCCCGAGATTCGATCGTCGGTATCCAATACCTAGTTCAATCTCATTACCGGCAAGTCTCTTTACTCGTTATGTAATGCATCATTCCGTAACTAACTCATTAGCTACATTACTTACAAGGCTTATAGTGATGTGCATTACCGAGAGGGCCCAGAGATACCTCTCCGACAATTGGAGTGACAAAACCTAATCTCGAAATACGCCAACCCAACATGTACCTTTGGAGACACCAGTAGTCTTGCTTTATAATCACCCGATTACGTTGTGGCGTTTGGTAGCACCAAAGTGTTCCTCCCGTGGCGGAGTTGCATAATCTCATAGTTACGGGAACATGTATAAGTCATGAAGAAAGCAATAGCAACATACTAAATGATCAAGTGCTAAGCTAACGGAATGGGTCAAGTCAATCACATCATTCTTCTAATGATGTGATCCCATTAATCAAATGACAACTCATGTCTATGGTTAGGAAACTTAACCATCTTTGATTAACGAGCTAGTCAAGTAGAGGCATACTAGTGACACTATGTTTGTCTATGTATTCACACATGTATTATGTTTCTGGTTAATACAATTCTAGCATGAATAATAAACATTTATCATGAAATAAGGAAATAAATAATAACTTTATTATTGCCTCTAGGGCATATTTCCTTCACTACCGTGTTCTACTCTTCCTCGTTTTCTGTGTGGCACGGCCTCGTTGGCAGCGGGGCAAGGCCTCGACGGAGCCGGCGATGTCCTCTGTCTCGTTGTCGGCGGGGCCTCAGCTGAGCCGGCGATGTCCTTTGCCTCGTTGTTGGTGGGGGGTGGGGGGTCTCGGTAGAGTAGGGCCTCGCCGAAGCCGGCGAGGTCCTCCGCCTCGGTGCCGGCGGGGCAGGGCCTCGGCGGAGCCGGCGATGTCCTCTGCCTCGTTGTTGGCGCGGCGGGTCCTCGGCGGAGAAGGGCCTCGATGAAGCCAGCGAAATCCTTCACCTCGGTGCCGGTGGGGCGGGGCATCGGTGGAGCCGGCGGTCTCCTCTGCCTCGTTGTTGGCGCTGCGGGGCCTCAACGGAGCAGGGCCTCGTCGAAGCCAGCGGAGCGGGGAGTCGTCAGAGCCGGCATTGTCCTCTGCCTTGTCCTCGGTCTCGCCAAACAGCGCCTCACCCGCTTCATCGCCCTCTTTATAGGAGGCCGCAGCCTCACCCACCCGCATGCGATACCGCCCGGCCTTTCGGCGGCCCTCTGGCGGCGGAGCGGTCTGGTCGGCGTGCCTCTGCTCCGCCCGCTCCGTCGCGATCTGCCCCTCCGCCTGTAGGTGCTTCTGAAGGAGATGGTGGTTGTAGGTGGCGTTGGCATGCGCCTCCCGGAACTTCTCCTGACGCTTCTGCCTCACCGTGTCCATGTATTGGGCATGGGCCTCGCCGATGGTCATGGTGCAATGCACCAGCGAGGATAGCGCGGAAGAGGGGGGTTGGTGCCAGATCATCGACTACCATGTTCTCCATTGGGACGTCGTCGTCCTTCGACTACCTGCCGGCCAGCCAGTCGGTAGCAATGGCTGCCATATCCTTGTGGTCTATCGTCCGCCCATCCCGAAGAGCGCTGGAGCACGAGGAAGCCATGGTGGGCAGTAGTGGTGTGTACAGGAGAAAGGGAACGGAGGCGGATGACTGCGGCTATGGCCGACGCAATAGTTTATATAGCAATGGTGGGCGGCAGAGGGATGGATGTGTGGCGTCGGAGTAGCCGCCTTGGCAACCGTGTATCATTAATGTGGGCGGCAGACGGACGACACTTGTGTCGTTTGAAGGCGAAGAATCGCTTTGCACGGGAAGCGAAGCAGCTGTTGACCGTTTAAGTGGAAAGCAGCGCCGCGAGGAGGCGGTCTAGGTGGGCCATGACAGTCAGACTCGTGCTTGGCAACGAGTCGGTCCAGCAGCTGAACATGCTGGCTCGCCAGCAAGCTCGCCGAGCTGAGCGACGACAATCAGACGATGGACAAAGCTTCTGACCAGGAGCCGGTGCCACTGTCCAAGCTGGTTCATGCGGTGTTCACCATAGAGCAGGTGTGGCCGCACTTCGGTACCCTAATGGCGGAAGAGCTACCAATCCAGGAGGACCTATGCTGCAACCTCTATCTCCTCAACGAGCACAAGTGAACAAGCGAACGACAATTTCGTCGCGGACCCATGGCCCTATGATCCTGGCTTCCCAAATAAGCAGCGGGCGCTATATCAGACCATCTGTAGGGCCTGTTGAAAGTGCAACTATCCCTAGGTGGTTTTGGTAATTCATAACAACATATAGCTCATTGAGCTAATGCTATTCCAAGACAAATATTTCAGGAAAGCTCAATGAATGGCATGGCATGGATGATGAAAGTGGATCCCTCAAAATATTAAGGACAAAGGATTGGCTCAAGATCAAAAGCTCAAGACTCTACATTTTACATTTTAGTGATCCAAGATCACATTTAGTCTATAGGAAAAGCCAATACTATCAAGGAGGGATGAGGTGTTGCTTAATGAGCCTCTTGCTTCAAGTGCTTAGTGATATGCTCCAAAAACCCTCAACTACTTTCTCACATCCACGTATGACCTAAACCCAAAGTCAAAATCGGTCCTACCGATTCTTTCTATCCGGCACCACCGAAGTTCAAATGTCATAGCCATCGCCACAAACCCTAGGCAAATCGGTCTCACCGATAGGGATCTCGGTCTCACCGAGATGGGATTGTAATCTCTCTGTTTCCCTTCGTAACGTTTCGGTCTAACCGAAGTGAGCGATCGGTCCCACCGAGATTGCAATGTAAACTCCATGTTTCCCTTTCGTAACATTTCGGTCTCACCGAAAAGAGCGAATCAGTCCCACCGAGTTTACCTGACCAACTCTCTGGTTAGCTAATTACCAAAATCGGTCTCACCGAGTTTGTGTTATCGGTCTCATGGAGATTACGTTATGCCCTAACCCTAACCATATCGGTCCTACCGAGTTGCATGTCGGTCCCACCGAAAATCCTAATAGTCACTAGATTTGCTAAATCGGTCCGACCAAGTTTTTGATTCGGTCCCACTGAGTTTGGTAAATTGTGTGTAACGGTTAGATTTTGTGTGGAGGCTATATATACCCCTCCACCTCCTTTTCATTCGTGGAGAGAGCCATCAGAACAAACCTACACTTCCAACTTACGGCCTCGAGAGAGAACCACCTACTCATGTGTTGAGGCCAAGATATTCCATTCCTACCATATGAATCTTGATCTCTAGCCTTCCCCAAGTTGCTTTCCACTCAAATCTTCTTTCCACCAGATCCAACTCCTATGAGAGAGAGTTGAGTGTTGGGGAGACTATCATTTGAAGCACAAGAGCAAGGAGTTCATCATCAATGCACCATTTGTTACTTCCTGGAGAGTGGTGTCTCCTAGATTGGCTAGGTGTCACTTGGGAGCCTCTGACAAGATTGTGGAGTTGAACCAAGGAGTTTGTAAGGGCAAGGAGATCGCCTACTTCGTGAAGATCTACCGCTAGTGAGGCAAGTCCTTCGTGGACGACGGCCATGGTGGGATAGACAAGGTTGCTTCTTCGTGGACCCTTCGTGGGTGGAGCCCTCCATGGACTCGCGCAACCGTTACCCTTCGTGGGTTGAAGTCTCCATCAACGTGGATGTACGATAGCACCACCTATCGGAACCATGACAAAAACATCTGTGTCTCCAATTGCGTTTGAATCCTCCAATCCCTTCCCTTTACATTCTTGCAAGTTGCATGCTTTAATTTCCATTGCTCATATACTCTTTGCATGCTTGCTTGAATTGTGTGAAGATTGCATGACTTGTCCAAAGATAGCTAAAATCTGCCAAAGACTAAAATTGGGAAAAGGCTAAGTTTTTAATTGGTCAAGTAGTCTAATCACCCCCCTCTAGACATACTTCAAGGTCCTACACCTGTGAGGCCCTCTCTATTGTCCCTCAAGTTGTTGCGCTCACCATGGCGCCACCATCTCGCGTTGTCAACATGGTCAACGGACTTGAGGAATGAGGAGATGACTTTACTTGGAGAGGATGACAGTGGGGACCCACCAGGGCCATAGCCGCACGTACGCAAGTGCCTCCTTATTATATACAACTATAATTTTTTTTGCTTCCTCCTGGTTTCCTAACATCATGGTCCCACACCATTGTCAACTTGTGTAGTCAATAAATAAGAGAATTGCACAAGGAGCGGCCCACAGCTGGGACCAAGCAGCTCGGCGAGATTTGTGTTTTTGAGGTGTGAGCCTTTGTAGAGTTTTTCTTGAGCGATGTTTTTCGTTGTTGTTGAGGAGGAGAGCGCGGGGTATTAATGGGCGGGGATGTGGCCCATCTAACCCGAGCGGATATCCAGCCCGGATATTAAATTTTTCAAGTGGCGCTAGCCCAACTATACTTTTTTTTAGGAATACCCAAACAAGGTCAACTTGTTATTCTCCGCCCCGCCGGGCTGCAAATCTTTCCTAGGAGGGATGCATTAGGCTTAACAAGAAAATGGGCTTTAAGAAATAATAAATGGGATGTAATTATAAAAACTGGGATGCAAATCTTTCCAACGGCCGTCGTGCTTCTTCAACCTCTGGTCTTCTTGCTCCAGCAGCCCAAAGTAGCGCCGATCGTGCCGCCTGCTCCTGCCTCCCGTGGCCGGCTGTGTTGCCACGGAGGCCTCGCCGCCCCCTACTAGTCTCACCGCTGGCTAGGCCATCCCTCTACTCACCCACACCCCCTGTTATTCTGTGGCGACGACAGCCTCACACCGCAGCCGAACCAGTGAACCCTCGTACTCCTCTCCGCGTGGGCATCCACTGCCGCGTCTTCCCCGGCTCCGCGTCATCCCCTTCCTAGGCCTCGCCATCATCCACCGCCTTGGTGCTCTCGGCGCGGCGTGGTCAATGTGGTCAATCAACGACTTCCATTGGAAGAGTACTGTACATGGAGAGGCTGACAGCTGGGTCCACGGCCGCAGAAGGAAGTGTCTCCTTATTATGCATAAAATAATGATTCCTCCACCTAACAGCAGGGATCCATCGGACGGGCCATCGTATTTCATGAAAAAAAAACGTTTCTTCCCTGACTGCTGGGACCCACCAGCTACATCTTCGCACGTAAGGAAGTGCGTCCATATTACGGGGGGAAAATGTTTCCCCCCTAACTGCTGGGACCCATCAGCTACATCTTCGCACGCAAGGAAGTGCCTGACATTCGGGACCCACATGGTCGAAGCGTACATAGCGTTGTCATTCTGGTCGCGAACATGTACGTACATACTGGTCGATCGGTCTGTCTGCAGGCTGCAATGATGAACCGTGGCCGTGTAAGGAAGCGCACGTGTCGTAGTAGAGGCGCGCACGTAGCATGTCACGCAGTCCCGTTAATATCGTGTACACGTACGTACAGCGGCTAGGGTGCAAGAAAGTAAATACGGCCACGTACGTACATACGGGCGGGGTCTCAAAAGCCTACTCGCGCATACGTATGGCCAGGGCTCGTGTACATGGCTGGGTTGGAATGGAGAAACTGCATCGTCGTCGTGTTCATGGGGAGGCAACGGATTGCATCGTGTTCATCGGGAGGTAATGGAATGCATCGTGTTCATCGGGAGCCAACCGGCTTGGACGGAACAGCCGATTGAAACGAGGCCTGGCGTATCGCAGAACGGAGGAAACGGCCTTGTGTTCGACCGGCCACGATCAAAACGGGATCCTATTCATTGGGAGGGGTCTGGCGTACCGCAAAACAGAGAAAGCGGACTTCTCTTGGAACTCCTACGGTCGAAACGGGGTCCTGTTGATCGGGAGGGGTGTGGCGTACCGCAAAACAGAGGAAACGAACTTGTGTTGGAGCGTTACGGTCGAAATGGGGGTCCTGTTCATCGGGACGGGACTCCACGGGATACTGTTCATCTCCATCGTCGACCTCCTCCAGCCTCCACGGGCTACTCTTCATCCACCGTCGACCTCCTCCACCCTCCACCTGCAACTGTTCATCCACGGGCTCCTGTTCATCCAGCCTCCACCGTTCCTCCACCGGCTACTATTCAACCAGCCCTTTCCACGGGGTCCTGTTCAACTACCCCTCCACAGGCTACTATTCATCTAGCCCTCCACCGGCTACTGTTCAACCAGCCCTCCATGGGGTCTTGTTCATCCTGCCCTCCACGGGGTCCTGTTCATCCACCCCCCAACCGGCTCGATCGATCGAGGTCCTGTTCATCTAGCGGCAACACCACCGGGGCCTGTTCATCCAACCCCCCACCGGGAACTGTTAATCCAAAATACCCCAACAACGCTCACTGTTCATCAAGGGAAGGAGGCAGCAGGGTTCGATCGGCTTCAGTTTGCAGCAGTAGCAAAGGAATCGCTCGATTGGGTTTAGTTAACAGCCATCGATCGATCGCTCGGGTTCAGTAACGTGTAGCCTGCAGTGCAATCGCTCGGGTTCAATAGGCGAATGCCTCGCTCGAGTTTAGTTAGAGCGCAACGCCTCGCACCCACACGCGTACGTGTACGAGGGAAACCCGCATCGCTCGGCCCCTGACCACCCATCGTAACCGGGAACTCCCCGATATTTTCCTCGCCCTCGCTTCTACCATGGTTTTTTCCGTCATGGGCGGCCCAAAGAATGTCATGCAGCTGCGTCTCCGGACCACCCAGGACAAAAAGCCCATTTTCTGTCATGATTTTTTGTCATAGAAGTAGGATCCCACCACATCTATGATGATACCGGGTTTTGTCACAATTATCGTCATAGAAGTGTCATAAGCATGATAGAAAAAATTCATTCGGCCCAAAATGTCACAGATGTGTCTTTTTTTGTAGTGCTTGTGGCTTGTGCGTTTCCCCTCTTGGCCCATAAAGCCCATCTATTTGTCGGGGGTGCCCGGAACCCCTTCCGGTGACCCGATATGTACCCGGTACCCTCCGGAACACTTCTCGTGTCCGAATACCATCGTCCTATATATCAATATTTACCTCTTGGCCATTTCGAGACTCCTTCATGTCCGTGATCTCATCCGGGACTCCAAACAACATTCGGTCACCAAATCACATGTCATATAATACTATATCATCATCGAACGTTAAGCGTGCGGACCCTATGGGTTCGAGAACTATGTAGACATGACCGAGACACCTCTTCGGTCAATAACCAATAGCGGAACCTGGATGCCCATATTGGCTCCTACATATTCTACGAAGATCTTTATCGCTCGAACCATTATGACAACATACATAATTCCCTTTGTCCATCGGTATGTTACTTGCCCGAGATTCGATCGTCGGTATCTTCATACCTAGTTCAATCTCGTTACCGGCAAGTCACTTTCCTCGTTCCATAATACATCACCTCGTGACTAACTCCTTAGTCGTTTGTGAGGGAGTCCTGGACTAGGGGGTGTTCGGACAGCCGGACTATCATTATCCGCCGGACTCCAAGATTACGAAGATACAAGATTGAAGACTCCGTCCTGTGTCCGGATGGGACTTTCCTTGGCGTGGAAGGCAAGCTTGGCAATACGGATATGTAGATCTCCTACCATTGTAACCGACTACTGTGTAACCCTAGCCTCCTCCGGTGTCTATATAAAGCGGAGGGCTTTAGTCCGTGGGACAACATACATTACAACAATCATACCATAGGCTAGCTTCTAGGGTTTAGCCTCCTTGATCTCATGGTAGATCCACTCTTGTACTACCCATATCATCAATATTAATCAAGCGGGGCGTAGGGTTTTACCTCCATCGAGAGGGCCGAACACAGGTAAAACATCGTGTCCCTTGTCTCCTGTTACCATCCGCCTACGCAGTTGGGACCCCCTACCGAGATCCGCGGTTTGACACCGACATTGGTGCTTTCATTGAGAGTTCCTCGTCGCGTCGCGATAGGCTTGATGGCATCTTCAACCAACAACGCTGTCGGTGAGATTTTCTCCCGGACAGATCTTCAGATTCGGGCGGCCGCGCTGCGGGCAATTCACTTGGCCATCTGGAGCAGATCGAAGCTACACCTGGCCGTCGGTCGATTTGAAGCTTGAACTTCATGGCGATGTCGCGGAGACTTGATCTTGACGGACTCGAGCCACGCAAGCGCGCCGCCTTGTGACGATGGGCATGATCTAGCTCGCCGCGAGCGGTGCCTTGGTGGCGCAGACATGGATCCGCCGGTCATTAGCGGGCGATTGCCCAGATCGAGGGGCGGTGGATAAGCGCCGCTCTGGGGCTTCAACATCCACGGCGATGGGCGAACACTAATCTGGTCCCTCGCGAAACTTCGTGATTCGGAGGCGGACGACTCGCGGACTCGAACCTCCGCGCCCCTACCGGTCGATCCGGATTGGGCACGGTTATGGAATTCACCGCCGCGGACATCTTCGATACTTCGCCTTTTGGCGATATCTTGAATTCACTAAAGCATCTCTCGTTATCGGAGAGTCTGGCGGACTATGGCTAGGATGGGGGTGCAGACGACGAAGAAATTCAGATCCCACGACCACCCACTTTGTAGCCACTATTGACGATCTAACCAACATGCTGAACTACGACTCCGAAGACATCGGCGCTATGGGCGGCGATGCGGAGGCGAACGGAACCAGCGCCTACGAGGCCTTTGGAAGACCACCTCGTCATACGACATATATATGGTGGACACCCAAAAGGCGGGATGGCGAAGAAGCGTGATGATTCTTTAAAAAGCAGCCCAAACGCCGGCGTCGTGGCGCGCTCTAAATCCACCACAACAAGAATGGAGATTCCACGAGGAGATAATAATACCCGTAGAGAGTCAAGACAATCCTCTCGGCAAGACTCGGTAGCAGAGGAGGATCGAAGCAAGCCCTCACGAGAGGCGGCGGAGCGAAGAGGTTGAGGATCATAACTATATGCCTCCCTCAGAAGGCAGAAGTAAGCCTCAGCGATGATGAATTCGCCGTGCAGAGATCTGTCGAACAAGCGCTTCAAGCGCGGGCTTATCGCCACAACAAGCAGCCTAAAGAAAAGCGGCAACAGCTCAAGCTGATCGGGACCTGCTTGGCGATCGATGGACCGATGTCCTCGCGGCGAAGAGTATAAACTTCGAGCGCTCCTCAAAAGTTACCCAAGGCATAAGCTGCTCCCCGATTAGAGGAGGAAGCATACATACCTCCATCACCGGCGCATGATATGGCCGACCGACCACCCGTGGTGCGTGACAGAGAGGCATCGGGCCCCGGCCAAGACCGTACCCGCAGCGCTGCAAAAGCCGCAAGCCAAGAGGGAGCGCGCGGACTTGCGAGACATATTGGAGGACAAAGCAAGGCAATCCAGATCCATCTACGGATCACGTGGCGCCCTGCGACCCACGCCGGATCCGTCGCGCGGATACAATAACCCGGCGGGCGAACACAATGACGGCGCTCTCTCGAGCTGCGTCGCGATATTGCTCAATCTGAGGCGCCGCACACCCTCTATGCTTCGCGATGAAGTAATGGATCATCGATCCCGAAGGTTTAAACCCGTAAACATCGAATCTTACGATGGCACAACAGACCTCGCGGTTTGGATGAAGACTATCTTCTCCATATCCATATGGCCACGGCGGCGATCTCACGCCATCAAATACCTCCCTCAAGCTTAAAGGACCAGCTCGGCATTGGCTTAACAGCTTGCCGCAGAGTCAATTGGGTGTTGGGAAGACACGGAGGCCGCATTCCTTGATAACTTCCAAGGCACATATATGCGACCACGAGCGCCGATGACCTAAGCAACATCATTCGGAGCCAGACGAATCGGCGGACAATTACGGACACGGTTCTTGACGAAGAAAAATCAAATTGTCGATTGTCCGGATGCGAGAGGCCCTCGCAGCCTTCAAACATAACATCCGGGACGAATGGCTAGCCGGCACACAGGGCAGGAAAAGCGAAACCTCACATCGTTAATGACCGCTTTTGCGCGGAGAGGACGGTAGCTAGCCCGCAGCAACAATCTCCACAAAATTCTGGCGGTCCGGATACCAAGGACAACAACGGCAGTCACATCGAAACAAAAACAAAGCGCCGCGTGCGGCGGCGATAAGGAGGATCTGGCGGTCAATGCGGATTCAGAGCTCTAAACCGGTCGTGGAAGAAGCCATTCAAAAGAACCACTCGGGTCCGTCAATGCGGACCGAATACTCGACCGCTTATGCGGATACATGGCACCTATGAAAAGCCAGCTAACCACACCAATAGATATTCTTTGGGTGTTCAAGCGGCCGGCAAGTTAATTGCGAAAACAATGACAAGGGGCTAAACAATGACGACGAGGAAGAGACCCGACCGCCGAACAACGAGAGACGAAGGTTTTCCCCACAAGTGCGGACGGTGAATATGATATCTGCGACCCATATACCCAAGAGGAGAGAAAGCGCGACTTTTCAGGGGCGTCTATGCGATGGAGC
The DNA here is from genome assembly GCA_021437245.1 of Aegilops speltoides. Taxonomy (NCBI): domain Eukaryota; kingdom Viridiplantae; phylum Streptophyta; class Magnoliopsida; order Poales; family Poaceae; genus Aegilops; species Aegilops speltoides. The sequence goes on along the minus strand of CM038144.1, from coordinate 23,854,108 downwards.
GATCGCCCCAAAGTTCAACCCATGGTCCTCTTGTCCGATCACTTTCGATCGAAGAGACCATCCGACCAGCATATGCCATGGTGGATTCGCGCGTGGTTTTAGACCCAATCGTCGATGGGTTCCACCTCACGAGAGTCCTTATGGACGGCGGCGGCAACTGAACTGCTTTATCATGATACGGTCGCCAAAATGGGCATAGACCCATCAAGGATTAAACCTACAAAGACAACCTTTAAAGGTGTCATACCGAGTGGAAGCCAATATGCAGGCTCGGTCACTGCTGGAAGTGGTCTTGGATCCCGGATAATTTCGGGCGAAGAGTTAATCTTCGACATAGTCCCGTTTGGCGGCTATCACGCTCTGCTTTCGGACGAACGCGTTTGCAAAATTCAGCGGTGCCGCATTATGCATACCTAAAGCTTAAGATGCGAGGCCCTCGTGGAGTCATCACGGTCAATGGGAATCTGGGCGCTCCCTCGAGCGGAGGAACATCAATGACTCTCGCGATGAAGTACAAAGCAGCCTTCTAAGGCAATTCTCAAGTCCGCCGTTAAAAGGCGGATCTGACAAAGTGCGCCGGAGCAATGCCAACCAAGACCACTGGCGCGATCGAGCACGCAGCGTAACAGCGGCCCCAACCCTCGCCCGCGCATGATCGCAAGAATAACACTCGCGTACATCATTACGCTTTGGAGATACCATGGGCACAGGGAGGGGGCACGATCATAGCGGACCCAGTGCGGTTCGACCACACCGGGGCTCGCAAGTGTGCCCCCCTTCTTTTTATTTTATTTTTCTTCTTTTATGTACACAGGACTCATTCACGAGAAGCCTGTCGTGGCGAACCTGCCGAACTCACGATGCTGTGATCGGGGACTAAAGAAGGCGCGGCGAACACTCGGTGGTCTCAATTACGAGCATTAAATTCGATTATATACACCAAGTGCGCAGCTCATCCCTGGAGGGGGACATGTTTACTTAGTCCAAATCCATTGCTTACCGCACTATTTGTATCAGTCCGCTCCACTAGTAGACTTTCTTTCATAAATAATGCAGCACCTTTTTTGATCGCAATTGCATTACCTTTTATATGTATGCTCATTATATGACATCTTGCACCCGTATATTTTGGTACGGCCTAATACACCGGGGGCTTATGTTCCCCATCCTATGGTGTGATAAGTCCGAACACTTTCACAAGTGCGGCACCCCGAACTTATAGCATTATATGAATCGGCTCCGAATCATGTCTTGGGCCAATAGTTGGGTTTGCCTGGCTCCCATGTTTTGGTGCCTTACGTTCCGTTCCATCGGCTAAGGTGGCACTGGGAGAACCACTGCGATTGCGCCCCGGTTGAGTCGGGCGGCGCCTCGAAGGGAAAGCTAAAACTGGCGGCATGATAAAGGCGAGAGCGGGTCATTGTTCGAGAGGTTTTTCGGGTCCTTAAAGACTCACGCCGCTTGACGAGTTAGGACAATGTCCGATGAAGGCGTGGATAGCGCCCCGGATTCGGTCTTCCGAATACCAGGGGCTTCGCCGAAATTTAAAATTATAGAATTCTATGGCTAAGTGAGAGTGTTCAAGCATTATAAGTCCGGTTGCCTTGTTCGTTGTGTTGAGTGCCTCCCTCGATGGACCCAACAATGGGAACAAGAGTGCTCAAGTTTATCCGAACACCCCAAACTTTTCGCGGCTCGGGAATTTGAAGCCAACGACTTGCCATCTCTCAGATTTTATAAGCGGCCGCCTGAAGGTAATATTTTAAATTAAACAAGCGTTGTAACGCGCACATGAACAAAGTTTCAGTAGCGAGGATAATACATAGCAAATTCACTCAAAGATTACATTTCGAGGGCACTCATCCGCAATATTGCGGGCTCCCTTGAGACAGTTTATAATACATCTCGGGCGTGCGATACTCCTTGCGGCGGTGGTGGGTCCGTGAGAAGCTTCTCGCATCAACCTGCCCCATTGCACCTTTGTGCGGGCAAGAGCCCCGTGGCGCCTTCAATACAAAGTGAGCGCTTGATGACATCCACCGAGGGCATGCATCCATCAGCCGCCCGACGAGGCCAAAGTAGCTCCCAGGCATGGCTTTGTCGAGCCACACCGGACTATAAGGCCCTTCATCGCCTCTTCGGCTACCTTGTAGAGTTCGACCGGTGCTTCATTTGGTCGCTTGGGGGCTGCCGGTGTCGGCCTCGAGATCTTGAGACCGAAGACTTTTTCCGTCGAGCTCCCTCCTCGCCACGATAGAATGCGGTGGCATCAAGCGCTCTGTGGCGGATCGCAAACGCATACGAGAGCTCGAATGCGGGTAAGTGTCGGGTAATTTACATTAACATGCTTGCTCGCATGAAAAATGCCTTACCGCCGCTATTTTCTTTATATCTTCAACCTCTGAAGGGCCTTATGGGCCTCGGCCTTGGCGGACTTGGCACTTTCGAGGCCGAGGCAAGCTCGGACTCTCGAGTCTTGAGTCACGCTCCAAACTCTCATGCTTTTCCATGAGAGCACGGAGCTCTTCTTTGAACTTCCGCCACCGGTGCCTCTTGCTTTTCTCGCTTAGCCGTTCGCGGCCGCCTTGTGTTGACGCGGACCACAAGATCCTTCAGGGCTGCCACCTCGTTAGTGGCCCTGCAATACACATATTATCCTTGTTAATTTTATTGCACCAAAATCCTTTTACAGAAGGTACCTATTCAAAGTGGTGTTACTCACCTTCTTTTCCTCGAGCTGCTTCTTCGCATGGCGAGCTCTTGCTCGGACCGCTCGAGATCTGCTTTAGCACATCGACCTCCACCGTCAATGCGGCGAGAGGCAGAAGCGCAGCCTACAAACCCATATTGACATATTTTTAGCAACCCACAGCATATCTTGTTAGATCCTCGATCCGGCTTTTCTTTCCGAACACCAAACCGAGCATCGGGGCTCTGTCTATGCGGTATTACATTACATGATTTTAACTTCTTACCTCAAAGCTTGTTAAAAGGCTGCTGCGAGCTTGGTCGGCCAGCTTTTGGCGGTGAACCTTTGAATCACCGCACTCATGATAGTGCGGTGTTCTTCCTGATGGAAGCGCCTTTAAGCGCCTCGACAAGTTATCCAAGCGCCTCGGTTGGGCCGGAGGCCGCCGGCGTCCACGGTCTTGCCCTTCTTTTGAAGGGCGCTTGCGGACTCTGGAACCACTGCGGGTTCGATGTAGAGTCCGGCACAAAGTCGAGAGGCTGCGGCGGCGCCTCGAGCCTCCTCCGATGGGTCCCTCTGGGATCCCCTTGGCGTCCTCGTCGGCGGCGTGGGGTAGAGCGGCGGGGATGGAATTCACATCCGGCGAGGCCAGCGACCCGCTTCGATGAGTCAGGAGATCGTCATCGGCGGACTACAGGCGAATCTTGGCGTTAGAAGGATACTACGTGACATAAAAGATATTGCTTCTAAATGATCCGGATACTTACGATCTTGCGGACTTTGGCCCTTGGAGGCCACTCATCCTCGCCAACGTTGGTGTTGGCGAAGCGTCCGAGGATAGTTCTCCCCTCTTGGACCCTTGGCCTCCCGATTGGGGAAGCCTTCCTTTTCTTCTCTCCTCTTAGGAGAGAATACTCCTCCTCCTCGTCTTGGGAGGAGTCTGCGTCGTCGTCAGGCCTTTGATTCTGAGAACTCTTTCGAGTCCCGGCCACCTTCTTGGCCTTCTTCTCGGCACCACGTCTTTGTCGGAACCAGCAGCTCTGCTAAGCGGGCGCCCTTGGTCTTCGGCATGGGAGCCGGGCTGATAAGCAGCAGCCTTCTCCATCCATTCTGTCAAAGGAAGAGGCGAATGAAACCTCACTAGAATCAATTTAATTATCACAAGTGTCCGTAATGGGGTTGAATCACTTACCTCGTCGGTTGGATCTGCGAGCTGAATCATGATCTTCCGTCGCGGATGCGGGCTTCAGCGCCCTTGAGCAGCACCCTCGAGCGCCTTCAGTATGTTGTATAGAAGAGCCGCTTAGCGCTGGTGCTGTTCTCGGATTGAACTCCCACAAATTGAATGCCCGTTCTTGGCATGGGAGGATCCGCCGGATGAGCATGACTTAGACCACGTCGACGAGCCTGAGCCTATTGCTCACCATCTTCTAGATGCAGGCTCGGAGTCCCATCACCTCCACCGGATTGCCCCACTGCAAGCCCTTCTCTTTCCAGGAGGTGAGCTGCGTGGGGATGCCAGATCTAAACTCGAGGCCGCCGCCCATGTGGGCTTCTTGCGGCTCGGTGATGTAGAACCACCCGATTGCCACCCCTTGACGGAGTCCACAAAGGCCCCTTGAGCCAAGGGCGTTAAGCGATTTGCCCAACATGGCGCCTCCGCATTCCGCTTGTGTGCCCTTCACAACCTTGCTTAACGTTGAAGGTCTTGAGCCACAGCGAAGTGGGGCGGATCAGAGGAAGGCCTCGCGCACCGCACGATAAACGCCGAGATGTTGAGGATGAAGTTGGCGCGGATCGTGGAAATCGGGCCGTAGTAAAACATGAGCCCCGGACGAATGGATGGGCGGAAAGCCCGATCCATGGAGGAAGTGGGGAGGAAGGCGACCCTCTCATGAGGCCCGGGGGTAGGGATGAGTGCCGACGATATCATATTGGAAAGATATCTGGCGCTGCAGCTTGGTGATGTCCTCCTCCTTAGCGGTGGAGGCTAACCATTTACCTCCCTCGGACATATCTGAGAGAAGGTCGGCGAGATCTTGTGAGCTTGGGCGTTGGAGCTTGAGTCTTGCGAAGATGGATAAGCAAAGGAGGAAGAAGGCGTGGGTGAGAAGGTGAATCCTTATCCCTTATATATAGGCGGACGAAAACTATCGTCCCCACCGGCTGAGTAAAACTTGCTTATCTCCCAAGCACCACCATCAATGGCGCGGTTGGGTTACCCGTCCGTATTGATGAGAATCCGGAATAAGGGAACACGATCTCTGCTTCGACAAGGCGTGCCAAAGAAACCGCTTAAGCTAAGCGTCTTTGAGGTGGTATAGTAAAAAGCGATTTAAACAAAGGCTTGGTAGCGGTGTGATGTCACGCCGCATAATCGTCGGCAGATTAAGCTAAGTGTACATTTTGTTCTCTACGGTGGAATGTGGAAATTATTTTTGCAGAGCGGACACTATCTGGTGTTCATGATCTTCTCTGGATTATTTAAGGGAGGAACCCGCCTTGCAATGCCGAACATTATGCGCTACCGGACTTATCGTCATTGAAGCTTTGGTTCGAGGGCTCTTGAGGAGTCTGGACTAGGGGTGTCCGGACAGCCGGACTATCATTATCCGTCGGACTCCAAGATTACGAAGATACAAGATTGAAGACTCCGTCCGTGTGCGGATGGGACTTTCCTTGGCGTGGAAGGCAAGCTTGGCAATCTGGATATGTAGATCTCCTACCATTGTAACCGACTTTGTGTAACCCTAGCCTCCTCCGGTGTCTATATAAACCGGAGGGCTTTAGTCCGTAGGACAACATACATTACAACAATCATACCATAGGCTAGCTTCTAGGGTTTAGCCTCCTTGATCTCGTGGTAGATCCACTCTTGTACTACCCATATCATCAATATTAATCAAGCGGGGCGTGGGTTTTACCTCCATCGAGAGGGCGAACACAGGTAAAACATCGTGTCCCTTGTCTCCTGTTACCATCCGCCTAGACGCACAGTTCGGGACCCCCTACCCGAGATCCGCCGGTTTTGACACCGACAGTTTGCTTGCAAGCTTATGATGTGTATTACCGAGAGGGCCCAGAGATACCTCTCCGATACTCGGAGTGATAGATCCTAATCTCGATCTATGCCAACTCAACAAATACCTTCGGAGATACCTGTAGAGCATCTTTATAACCACCCAGTTACGTTGTGCACACAATGCGTTCCTCCGATATCCGGGAGTTGCATAATCTCATAGTCGAAGGAATATGTATTTGACATGAAGAAAGCAATAGATATAAAACTGAATGATCATTATTCTAAGCTAACGGATGGGTCTTGTTCATCACATCATTCTCCTAATGATGTGATCCCGTTATCAAATGACAACACATGGTTAGGAAATCTTAACCATCTTTGATCAACGAGCTAGTCTAGTAGAGGCTTACTAGGGACACTGTATTTGTTCGTGTATTCACACATGTATTTAGGTTTCCGATCAATACAATTCTAGGATGAATTATAAACTTTTATCATGAATAAGGAAATATAAATTAACAACTTTGTTATTGCCTCTAGGGCATATTCCTTCACTTGCATTGTGCGAGGGCGTGATGAGATTACGGTGGCCCTAGTGGCTTCTTGGGGAGTATTGTACCTCCACACCACTCCAAACGGATATTAGCATCGCAAGGGGGTGAACTTCGGGATACATCATCGTCTTCGCGCCCCTCGGTTATCTCTTACCCGAGCCCTTTACTTATGCACTTTACTTTGTGATAGCCATAGTTTCATGTTATATATCTTGCTATCACATAGTTGTTTATCTTGCCTAGCATAAGTTGTTGGTGCACATAGGTGAGCCTAGTCGTTTTAGGTTTTGTGCTTGACAAAATAAACACTAGAGTTTTATTCCACTTTTGTTCAAGCCTAAACCGTAATTATTTTAAAGCGCCTATTCACCCCCCTCTAGGCGACATCCACGATCTTCCAAGGGGTACCAGATTTGTATGTGAGTGGATGCTGGCGCATTCGCACTGGGCATGTTCGCAGCGAACGGTTGAATTTCTAACATGACAACTTACAGTGCTTTAGGATTATTCTAACGTTTCCCATATAAGATTTCCACTATTATAATGGTTCTTAAGGAATACAAAGTAACTCAAACACAATAAAAATTACATCGAGGACCTACACCACCGAACACTACCACTGCTAGAACGAAGTCGTCGACACACCGCTGTCGCCGCTCCCCTTCCGGAGTCGGCTTAACCTTGCAAATGACAATCAGAAAGTCTTCATGCACGCGCCTCTATTGACCATCAACCCCGAGCATCAGTTGTCACCATTGAACCCTTGAATTTATTTGAAGCGTTGGACATCAGAACTCTCCGAAATGAGTGTATCAACACACTAAAACACGTCTAGATACACTCATTTTAGCGATGGATAAATTTGGATGGAGGCCGTATTTATTTTTCAAGGTTTTATTTGTAGGAAAACGCTACCCTTCAACCGGCTGATGCACGCGCAACGTCCGATGCTTGCTTAGCCGTCGGATCGATCCTGACCGAGGCTCGCGCAAGTCCCATGCAACCAGTTTTTGTCGCGCGACAAGGGTCTTGTTTCAATAGATTTCTGCAACAGATGACTAGTTTTAGAACGAAAAACTATTTGATGGTGAAGGTTTCTTTTTGTGCAATAGGGGTCTTATTTCAAAAGGTTTGTGCAAATAGACATCTTGTTTCAGAAACAAAAGATGATTTGGTGGTGAAGGGTTTTTTCCGCAACAGGGGTCTTGTTTCAAAAACATAGCCCGTTCCGCAACAAGGGTCTTGTTTTAGTAACATAGCCCCTGTTGCAGAAAGCGCGGGAGGAGCGCCCGACGTTAGAGAGTGAGAGGTCAGGCATTGCAACATGAAGAATGTTTCAGAAACATAGTCCGAGTTTCATAAAAACGCGGAAGGAGCGTCCGACATGAGAGGCCGTCGCCGTCGTGTTGGAGTGGAGCTGGCAGCTGCTCGCGGGGCTAATGTTGAGGAGGAGGAGCAACTCCGGCGAGCGACGGTGTTCTATGGCCGAGACGCTCGGGCCATGGTATGGCGGCTATGCTCTAGCCTAGGGTGTGGCCTATCTCGGCTAGTTGCTGTCTTGGTGGACCTTTGAAACTAGGTCCTTGTTGCAAAGCCCCTAAGCACAACATGCTAGTAGCTGTTGCAAAGGTCCTTGATTGGCTGGGTCAGAAGATTGGACGGATGTGTTGGGCGACATCTGACGGTTGCCGAGGCGGACGATCTAATTGGTTTATCATCGGGTTGGACACGTAGCATTGCCCTTGGGCATTCCTCGGGCCGGGTCGGGTTTCGGGTCGGGCCTGTCAAAGCACGACCTGCAAAGTCTAAGCCCGAGCCTGGCCCGGCCCGGCCGAGAAAACGTATATGTAGGCCCGAGCTCGGCCGAAGAAACTAAAAACATCAATTTCGGGCCGGGCCTCCGTGTAAACTGACATATTTCCCAGGCCCGAGCCCGGCCTGACATACGCAACGGTTCAAATTTCTAGGCCTGAGCCCGGCCTGACATACGCAACGGGTCAAATTTCTAGGCCTGAGCCCGGCCCGAACACAAAGCCCGACCCGGTTTTTTTGGGCTGGGTCGTCGGGCCTGGCTGCCCATGCCCAGGTCTTAGTCCGTGCTAGTTGGGTTAATAGATTTCGTAAATAAAAAGCAAAGTGGAATTTCGCAAATATAAAAATTATGTCATGTCTACGTGTTGTTTTTCGCGTTTCCTACGACCCTTTTTTCAAGGGAAACGTTTGGAGACGGTGCGCCGGCTGAATCGTTCGGCCGGTCGCCCGCTCACACGCGCTCCCACGCGGGGTCCCACACGACATTATCCTTCTCCCTGTCCATTCACTTTTTCCCAGCGACACATGCATCTCCCCCGTTCCTGCTGCTGCAATCCCCGTCACGCCGGCGAGGCCGCCGTCTACCCCGTCCCCCCCCCCCCGCGCGTCTACCCCCGCGTCGGTCCCTACCCCTCCGCAGCCCAATCTTGCCGGCGAGGTCGTCGTGCACCCCACGGCCGGCGACTTGTGGCGCTGGAGACGACATGCACAGGGGTCGGCGGGTCCTGCATCTGGTCCCCATTGGTGCCGGAGACGAAGAGCCCCAGACTTGCCGGCGCTGGAGACAACGAACACCCCGTGGCTGGAACAAGCATGTGCAGATGATACAACCGGCATCGTTAATAGCTTCAACCGGCTTCAGAAAAGCTTCAACCGGCCACATTTTTGCTCTAACCGGCCGTCGCCGGGCTGGAACCAAGCCTTTGTTTTTCTTGGAACCGGCGGAGAGAAAGCTGGAACCGACAATTTGTTTCTTTGCATCCGTGACAACGGGATGATGATGCTACAAACCTGGCGGGGCCGAACTGCGGCCGACGTCTTTGCTGGGGATGCTTGACCATCTACGGAAAAACGTTGCGGCACTCGGCGAAGCTACAAGCGGCGGCGGAAATTGCTACATCGTCATTCTTTCTTGCGAGGACAAGAGAAGCGGGTGTTACAACCGGTGCACATCAGACTACAACCATCAACCCAAAATGCTACGACCGGTGGCATTTTTTTTGGAACGAGAAAGAAAAACGGGCTTTGTGGACGTGCATCATAGCTGCAACCATCTTGAAAAATGCTACGTCCGTGACCAAAAAGCTACATCGATTTTGAAAAAAGCTTATTGGATCTACGGGTAGGTGGAGGTCGACCACCCGTGACCAAAAAAAGCTGCAACCGCGTCGAGAATAGCTACAACCCGCTTCTAAAAAAGCTTCAAGCGAAAACAACTAGATAACAATGGCGGCCAAGCGGCAGCGGTACTGCGTGGCGGTCTTTGTGATGGGCGCATGGCGAGCTATAATGACAGGGCGGTGGCGGCTGGAACCCTCATCCGGTGGTCTTTGCAATCGGGGTGTGACACACGTCGAGATCTGGCGGGCGCATCCGTATTCTGAAGTGTGGCGGCCTCGGCGTCTGCGACATCAGCGAGCCACCGTGAGTGCGGCGTCTAGCGAGCCCGGCGAGGTCGATGGGGGGCGGTCGGCAGGCCGGCGAGCTGCGACAGGCGGCGAAGCGCGCGACGAGGCGCGAAGGGCGCGCGAGGAGGCGACTGCAGATCTCTTTTTCTCCCCTCGCGCAAGGAAGAAGAAGGTAAGGGGGAATCGTTTTCTTCAGTGGGATCAAACGGCTCAGGCGGTCGAATCCAACGGCTGCTGTGCGACCGGCCCAACAGTTGGGCCGGTGCGCCGGCGCAGATCGTTGCCCTTTTTTCAATCAAAAAAGCGTTCTGATTTATTCTTTTTTTTATTCTTTTTTCTTTTTTCACAGAAAGAGGAGGAAGCCGAGTAGGACAGCCCGAGAGGAGGAGTATACACAGCCGCTAGCTCTTCCCCCGCGGCGCCCGATCGAGCCTTGGAGGAGACTCGAACCCTAATCTTCCGCCTCGATCTCTCCCGCCGCAGGAGAGATCCCTCTCAGCCTCGGCTCCAATCCGCGACTCGACTCGAAGCTCCAGCTCCGCCGCCGCCCCCAGCCTCCGATGGATCCGAAGCTGGTGGAGGTGACGCAGCTGTTCGACCGCTTCAAGGCGGCCTTCAAGGCCAGCAATTTCGACGTCTGCTCGACCCTCCTCTCGCAGCTCAAGGTGCGCCCGCCCCCTTCTCCCCCCCTTCCCATCCGCCGGGTGGTTCGGAAAGCTCGCATCTTTTCTAGGTTTTAGTTCTGGTTGGATCGGCGGCGCCGGTGGTTTCGCCGCTGGGAAGGGAGAGGTCGATCTTGTGGTGAATTGACAGGTGAAGCTTCCTCCTCTTGCAGGTCCTCCTCACCAAGTTCCCCAGCCTACCCCCGCTCTTCCAGCAGACGCCCAACGCCGTGGAGGAGCTCAAGCTTGCGAGTAAGATAACCTTTTTTTTTTCTCTATCAATTGTCGTCAGGTGGTTGCAATGATGCTTTCCGTATGTGTGCGCTGGGTGCGATTTTTGATTGCTAGGTTACCATGTTATTATGGTGTGTTAGTGTAGGTATATGTGAAGATTGTGTTGGTGAGGGGATTTTGATTCTTTGTGTAGGTATATATATAAATTTATAAATATATATGAAGATTGTGTCGGTGAGGGGATTTTGACTCTGTGTGAAGGTTGGTCTGTGTTTGGTTGATGTGTGATGTGGTTATCGGGTTTTTGTAACGCTGTCTGAGATTGTAGTCTGTTTGATTCTTGTTGCGATATGACTCGTTCAGTGCCGTTGAACTGAAACTTTGTTTAGTTAGCCGGCAATTCATGTGTGGTCTTTCTGTAACAGTTGGTATGTTTAGTTGCTCGATGCAGCTAGCTCGAGGATGTGGTGGGGGATCTTTGCACGCCTAACACTGATTTGTTTTGGTCATGCAATTTTACTTTAGGAGTTTCAGTCGAAAGGTTGCAGCCATATATGAATTTTTATAGATGATTTGATTTGAATGTTTGTTCTATCTTAGGAGTTAAAACTGACGCTAGTGATGCTTGTCAGTGTCAGAGTGTCAACTCTGGAATAACGGGTCTCTTTTTTGACTTGACCTCTGATGCTGCATTGGATATTTGTATTAGATGATATAAGATTCGGTCATTCAGATATCACTATGTTGCAGTTCATGAATTGATCGTTCATATGCTGTCGCCATGAATGAACCCAACCCTTCTGTCTGATTGTCGTAACCTATGCCCTGTTTTTTTTCTAAAAGGAAAATGTGTCTGTAGTGTTATGGCCCAGCTATTTAGAAATATATGCTCTGGTCTTGTGGTTATTCTTAATAGAGCAGCCACTAAATCTACCTGAAACATTTCAGGGGAAATTTATGAGCAGGCAGTTATTTTGAGTGTGAAAATGGAAGACCAAGATGCATTTGAAAGGGACTTCTGCCAGCTCAAGCCGTATTACATGGACACATGGTTAGTTCCTTTTTTTTTACCACTTTGCAGTTGTTTTATCTGTCTATGCATTGTGTAGGCTGTCATTTAATACGTGTATTGTTCCCTGTTCTCCTTCATCATCCATTGGGTTTTCAGTTGGTAAAGTCAAAACAAATAAGTATAAATTATTGGTTTTCTTTGGGCATAATAAGTTGCCAAATGAGTTAAACCAAAATAGGTTTTTGTGTTAGTCTTGCATGAGTTTTTGGCTTAATCTTGCATGAGTTATGTTGTGCCAAGTTTGCTGGTTCAGTTGGGAATTTATGTTTGCAAGTCGCAGTTAAGTTAGACATGTAGATTGGGTTTCGTATCGAACTCTCAGGTTTCTGGCCTGCGGGTGAGCCATGACGCCCTTGCCAGACTGGCAAATGTTTTGTGTTTCTAATATCTTAGCAGAATTGTTTTCGCATCTTATTCAGTTTTATATGCCTGGTTTATCAAGTCCAGAACATGTTAAAAAATGTCTGGAGTTGTTGAAGGTTATTTTACCTAGGAATATGTTGGATTTGCTGCTTGTAATATATCGTACTAATTCATGCTGATGCTTGCAGTGGCATAATTCCTCCATCATCGGAGGAGTACCCAATCATGGGGGCTAACCTTCTGAGGCTGTTAGTCCAGAATAGAATTGCGGAGTTCCACACTGAGCTGGAGCTTCTTCCCGCCAAAGCGCTGGATAATGCTTACATCAAGCACGGGATTGAGCTCGAGCAGTCCTTTATGGAGGGCGCATACAACCGCGTGCTGGGCTTTCGACAAACCGCGCCGCATGAAACCTACATATACTTCATGGACCTTCTCGTCAAAACGGTTAGGTAAGTCGGTCTCTGTCTCCACCCCTTCCAGTTAGCTCCTTGTGCTGCTGTGCATCACTGTGATGATATCTGTTGCGCCCGCAGAGACGAGATAGCTGGGTGCAGCGAGAAGGGATATGATTACCTGTCAATAAACGACGCGAAGCAGATGTTTAAGTTCAGCTCCGACAAGGAACTGGAACAGTACATCGCAGAGGTAAAGTAACATGCCTTGCGCTCCCGGTGTGAATTGCGTGAGTTATTGTGACTCCCCGTGTGGGATGTAAAGTATCGTCGTGTTGTCAACAGGAACACCCCGAGTGGGATGTCAAGGATGGCCGGGTCTTGTTCCAGAAGGTGAAGGAGTCGCAGCCCTGCAAGGAGATCCCGGCGGCGCCGGTCATCAACCAGACCCTCGGCTACGCGAGGGAGCTGGAGAGGATTGTGTGATTTGTTTGCCTCTTTTTTCATCTTTGGACTGAATTTCCCATGAAGAGGTGGATTATTGATTTTGTTAAATCGTTTGTTTCACCCACTATTTCAAAAGATACACAACTGTGAAATGTCGGCTTAAAATGGCAAAAGAAACAAGGTTTGTTATGTTAGTCAATTGATTGTGTAAGAGCAAGTCCAACAGAGGGGCCTGTGCTTTTTTCCCCTCCCCCCGCTGTCGTCGCCTAGAGGCAAGGTCGACGGCCACAACATCTTTGGCAGTTGATGCTGCTCGCGCAGAGCCTTTTTCATTCACAATGGTCGCCTACCGGCAGATGATCAGCCAGTTTAGTGGCAGAAGTCTTATAAAAATTATCTTGAAAGGAACAACATATATTAAGGAAAGAATGTCCTACTCCCTCCGTTCCAAAATAGATGACTCAACTTTGTACTCCCTCCGTCTGGAATTACTTGTCATCAAAATGGATGAAAATAGATGTATCTAGAACTAAAATACATCTAGATACATCCGTTTCAATGACAAGTATTTCCGGACGGAGGGAGTATTAAAGTTAGTACAAAATTGAGTCATCTATTTTGGAACGGAGGGAGTAGAGTACATGTTTGCAGCAAACAGGACATGAATGCAATATATTGACAGGGAATTATTATGCCAAATGTAAAACCAGAAACACAAATGTACAAAACGATCATAGAGCGCATGTACAAAAAAGAAGAAAAAGTGCCAGCTACGGTACAATAATCATTTGCCCAGTTTGCATGTGTTCTTCCAGCACAATCATTTAGCTTGTTTTCATATCATATACAAAAAAAAGATATAAGAATCTAATGGAGTAGTACATGGTATTCAAGAAGACAGGTTACAGAATTCTGAAAGCACAACAAGAAACACCGTTTATCCGATAGAAAACTGCAAAAGCGCAAACTAAAACAGGATGAAAGAGAGGCAATAAACGGCAGCATTAGCATACTTTTTGCATACAAAAGAAAGATGTGCACGCCCACGACTGCATTTTTTACAACAGAAATGTCATGGTAACAAAACAGGCCACTGTACTGTGCATACAGAAGAATACATCTGATCTGAGAGTTGTCAACATCTTTCCATAATCGCTATACACACAGTATATATATTTATATAATAGTAATACAAAGAAGAGAAATCAGTAACCGGGCAGAGTTGTGGCTACTACACAAGGAAGGACCAGAGATAGCAAACTTTAAACTCAACAATGACTCGACCTCTTCAGTTAGCTGCTCCACTTTTCTCCCAGGGCAGCATCAAACAATGTTAAAAACTTGGAACAACAACCTACTCCCTCCGTTCCAAAATAGATGACCCAACTTTGTACAGCTCTTCCTTTCAATTGTGCTGCACACTGTCAAAATTACATATGCAACAGGGGAAAGGGAAAAAATCACAACAGAGTGCATACCCTAGAGCAATTCTCGGGAGTTGCTCTAGCAGCCACAAATATCAGTTTTATACATAACTCCATTTCCACAGAACAGATAAAAGGAAACATAGATAGCATCCTCAAACAACAGGATGAACCAAGCATGGGCGTCTAACTATCTCAGGTTGACACATGGCCTAAAATTCCAAATTGACCACACATGTAGAGTGACACGAGCTTCACATCTAAGCTGGTGAATTCCAGAGAAAGATTAACACCAGAAGAAAATACGTGCATTTACTAGTTTATTAGTACTTCTGCAACTGCGAGTCCTTACAATAAAGGAAAGGGAATTAGAGAAAATGCCATCTTAAGAGCAAGAAAACAACCCAATCTAATGTCTATCTCGTACAGATTAAAGCAACGTAGGTAAAGCACTCCCTCTCACATGCATTTGAAGGTAGCACTATTTTTTTTTTTGCAACCCAATCCGAGAGCTTTTATTCAACAAAGGCACTCCTAGCATCATCCGCCAAAAGGCTGGTGAGTAGGAAGGAAGGTCGTGAGCCAGTCCAACTTTCGGTGACCAACAATGTGCTTGCGTGTTTAGCACAGAGGTGGGCCGGTACATTGGCTGCCCTGTTTACATGTTGAACAACAAAAGAAGAAAAAGATGAAGCTAGCTCTCCAATTTCTACTAGTAAAGGAGCCACAACAGAAAGGCTGTTATGACGAGTGTTCCAGAGATTAACCATCTCCAGGCAGTCTGTTTCCATGATCACATGTGAGAAGCCACGCAAGTTAGCGAAGATGACTCCATCCCGCAAAGCCATGGTCTCTCCAATGAGCGGATCCGATAACCCTATATAGGGTTTACTCCAAGCTCCCAACAAGGCCTTCTTTGGAGCGTGCTACCTCCGGCTCCGCCTTGTTGAAGTCCAAATTCTGGCCGCATCGGTATTGATCTTGATGAACCCCTCTTGGAGGTGTCCACCCAAAGCACAGTAGCACCGAAGCATGTGGAAGCGGAATATCGAGTAACGCCAAGTCCTCTCGTATCCTCTTAACTGATGAAAAAGGATCAAGTGCATCATCATCATGAGTAACTCTATTTCTAGAGTGCCAAATAGCCCACATTACTGAGATCATCTGAGACCTTTACGTGGGGATATGCCCATGGCGTAAACGGCGGAAGGATAAGCCGGCGGACTTGGCGATTCACCGGTGACTGTCTGAGACCGGATGATTCTGATTCATTGGTAATCCGTGAGCGGGCGGAGGAGCAACAAGACCGGTGGCCCGTCTGGCGGTTCATGAAGGCGGTTCAACCATTGTGGGCGGTTAAAGAGAAAGTAATATTTACCTTACAAGGAGTTAAGACTAGGACTTGTATCCGGTTTGTATTAGAGATAGACTAGTCATAATCCTAATAGGACTCCACATGTAAACCGCCCTTCAAGATATATAAGGAGGCGGGGCTCCCAAGCAGGGAGGAGTTAGAAGCAATAATCTCTAGGGCTAGACACAACTAGAGGAGGGCGGTTCTGGCGACTCCTCGTGATGATAATGAGACCTAGCCTCAAAGCGGCATGTAGGGTTTTCTGGGATGATGTTTCCGGGGCGGTTGTCTAAATCCTGTCTTGTGTTGCGTCTCTCGATTCCGCTCAACCCTCTCAAGCTCTGCGTAGATCGTTGGCGCCATGACTAAGTCACGACACTTGAAACATCTGTGCGACAAATCGCGACGGTTGGCGCCGCGTGGGGCTGCGCACGATGGTGTTGAGTTCTTGAAGGGATCTCTTTAGGATTCGAGAAGCTACGACCCGCCGGATCCACAAGAGCCGGTGTGGAAGAATTCACGTCAATGATGAAGTTCATTAGTCAAGGATCGAAAAAAGTTTTCAGCGGCGGCATATACAGGTTTGAGACAAGAGAAGCTAGGGTTCAGCGTCTTGTGGACCGCCTCCGACGCAACTTGGCGAGCCAAAGCCGGATTGATAAAGGAAGCCGACAAGATTTTCTGCTGAGCCGACCGTACGCCGCGTCATATCAATCCGCAAGTTGTCGCTGCTGTGTATATACGCTTGAAGCCCCGAGTACGCAGTGTCCTGTTTGCTGTCTCGAGAGAATCAACCGATGCTGCTGCTTCGAGTCTCAAGGGCCTTCATGTGAAGCTAAGCTGAATTGTTTTGTGCTTTTATTACCGATCAAGAACTAATATTTTTGATCAGCTGGCTACTAGTACTAGTGCTTGTCACATCAAGCTACAGTCTTTTGGTTCCACACAGCACGTCAAGTTACAGAAATCAGGATTACGTGCACCACTGCACGAGTCTGGGCGTTCCGACGGATCAGATTGGAATTTGCGTTTCCGCTGCTGCACCACCTATGAAGCCGAATCTGACAGGTGTTTCCGTCTCCAGCAAAGATCAAGACCTAAGGCTGTGACTGTCGTTGTCTGATCCGCCGAGTCTGATTTACAAAAAAAAAAGAGGATGCGCCGTGAGTCGCCGAGACCGACAAGTTTTTTATTGCTGAAAGCGCCGATTCAACGTATAAACAGCAATGGGGATCGATTCTTGTACGGGCAGTCTGCCGAGGTAGGCACAAAGTTGCCGCTGCGCCCTGCTGTCAAAACACAAGTCATCTCTGGCCAGAGCAGCAGCCCATGACCCGGAAGGCAGATACAACTACAACCCGAAATTGGAGTCAGCGTTTGACCCGGTCTCGTTGAGCTCCTTTCCTTCGCCGGCATCGCTACTGAGCCGACCTCGTTAACCTCCCCGCCTGCAAATCGCCGCCTTAGACCGGCCTGAAAACACCCTCCCAGCCGCCTCAGTCACTGGCTGTAGCCGCGCTGCCATAATTTCTACTTCAATCCGTCACCGGGTGTTGACCCGGACTGCTGCCCTTAATCCGCCGTGCTGGGCACCGGCCCGCCTCCGCACCTGCGAGTGCCACCCTCGTGGCTACTGGTCTCCGCTCCGAGCCGGCCACGCCACAGCTGTGGCCCTGCCTCGTGGCTGTCACCAAGTCGCTCTGCGACCTTGTCAGAACTTCCAACAGTACGCGGAGCTGCCGCTACTGATGAGAGCATGGTGGATGATAAACATACGATGGGCGAGCCACGCTGTCTGCAAGTGTTCCAAATTCCTCCTTAAGTTCAGCAGCTCTTCTTGCAGAGAAAAAGCTGTTGTCAGATAGATATCTAAAGATGAAGCAGATCCGCTGCAATAAGTTAAAGCAGCGAAAAGGATTGAAAGAAATCCACACAATCGTTTGCATGCACCTCCAAGCTTGATGGATGATGGGTACTGTTTGGACGTGGGGTCACACTTCAATAAATTTGGAGCTTTCCCCGGATCACTACTTCCAGTGAATCAGGTTGATGCTGGCAGTCTGCGTGCAGATCATCTATAGTCAAAGTGAATCAGGTGCTATTTATTCTATTTATTTTAAGTACATATTAATTCATTCAAGCAAAATTACTTTGCCCTGCTGTATTTTATATGCAGGAGAATTATTTATTATAAAATGGCATTATACCACGGAGATGGAGGCGTGCCAGCATCAATGGGCACAGGTGGTCGTCCTTACTCAACGGACTCCCGCACCGGCTTACAATGTTGAGGCCGACTCACCCGTCCGCGCGCCTACAGCGCCACAGACGACTCACCCGTCCGCTCGCGGCGGCAGTTCACGCGCGCACGCCGGCTTACAACAAGGAGGACGACTTCGCCCGTCGCACCGGTTTTAAGCAGTGCGGTTGATTCATCTGTCTGCTGCCGCGACGACTCACCCGTGGTGATTTCAACTTAACCTAAGTGATCATCAACTTCATGGCGGATTATTTACGGCCTAACACATCGGTGATATCCGTTTTAAATATATTTTATGGGCACATATTATTTTTGTCAAAAGCGGTTTATCTTTGTCTTGATACGCAATATTGTTGATGCAGACAATTGTTCACTACATCAAAGCAGCGTGGTTGACTTCGCTGCGCCGACTTACGCATCAGCGGTCGGTTCATCTGTCGAAACCACTTCTAATATTATGGGCGTCTTTTACCGTCCGTCTATTATGATGCGGTCTACATCAACACACCGAGCCGCACTGTTTGCATGTTTGTTTGTTGAGTATAAAGCAAGTCACGGCTTGGGTAGCCGGTTTTCTTTCAAATTGAGGCAAATTATCATCAACATAAATGCGCATTGGATGGTTCAATGGGCGAGCACACAAGTCACTTGCCACTACGGTTTGGTTAAATCACCATTTGGAAGGAACCATTGGCGAGAGTTCTTGACCACGGCTCATACGGGATCATTTATAGCCCGCCGTGATCACCTCAACCTTACGTGGATTCACATCATGCTATCAATACCAATGACATACAAGTTATGCGGTTTATATGGCGGTCGAATATGGAGAATCTCAAGCCAACTCTTGAGTCACCTTGAGACTAAAATTTCTACGATGATATGTGCAACAAGTCTTGCCGGTTTGACAAATTTAAAACCCCAGACAATGGAGGAAGCGATAGCCGGTCCGGAGGCTCTTGTATTTGAAGGCCATCAGAAAATTTCCGGCTTAGAAAGTATATGACAGTTACAAAATCCCGGCTCAATGAAGAAGATCCGGGTCATCAGAAAGGATTCCGGTTTAAAATCCGGCTCAAGGAAAGTCAGTCTCATCGAAGCTCTCAAATATCTGGTTTACAATCCGGTTCAAGGGAAATCTGTTCTCCCACAAAGCTCTGAAGCGCCCAAATCCGGTTTAACAATGTCCGGTTCACAAAGAAATTAACTTCTCACAAGTTTGAGTTTAAAGACCGTCAGAAAATTTCCGGCTAAAAATGAAGATTCCGGTTTATAATCCGGGTCAAGGGAAAGATGTCTCCCACGAAGCTTTGAAGCTCTCAAATATCCGATTCAAGATCCCGGTTCAAGCAAAATTCATCTCTTGCAAAAGTTAAAAATTGCGAAGAGGACTGCTTTGCCATGATGTGCGGTTCAAACATGGGTATCCTGCCTTTATTGGCCTAACATATTGATCATATGGGGCTTACGCTTCATAAGCGAGTCATTATTTTTTACATCATGCGTGGTTACGGAGGTTACATCTTAAAGCGGCCTCGGTTTACCCTTGACATTTGTTTTTATCACTTGGGGCTTGGTGGTGTCGAACCAATGCAACACCTCTTGATAGGCGAAAGCCACGGATCATTGGGGACACGGTCACGTCTGAACCAGTCACGCCTCTTGGTCGGCCAATAGGGCGAGTCACTTAGGGGCTTGGTGAACCGAACCAATGTCATGCCACTTGGCGGCGTACTCGCCAAGAGTCTTTTGGGGACTGGCCGATTGGCACCATCGCTCGCCTTCGGGAGCTTGGTTGCATCGACCATGGTAATGCCATCGACCAGCTCGATAAAGCTTTTCTTTTGCAAAAGTTATTGCCTTTGTTGCCATATTTTCTCATAATTGGTATTCGATTTTTGTTGCGTTTTTAAACCGACCACGTTTTAATCGGTTCAGCTGTCAATTACAAATTGGCGGAACACGGTTAAATCTTAATCCGGAGGTTATCGCGGTTTGATTTTCTCGTTACCATCCTATTATGGAGTAAACGGTGTTTATCAACCCGGCTCGGCTTTCAACTACAAGTTGTCAGTACACAATCAAGTTATAATCCAGAGACTATCAGCCCGGTCTGGTTTGACTATGTGTCGCCAGTATTATATATGGTTAAACCGGTGTTTTTCACAACCCGGTACGGTTTTTTCATAAACCGGCATAGTATGAAAGGAGTTATCATTACTCAAGATTGGGGTTATTACCCTTACTACAAAAAGTTGGTAAACCAATGATGTGATTCAATGTCACAGGTATGATATATTTCATATTTGATTATTCCTAAGTGCAGCCTTGGTTAAAACCTAGGTTATATGTTGGGCATTATGACCCGTCCGGCGGTAAACCGTTAGGACACTTTAAACTTGTTGTATGCAGAAACAGGTTGAATAAAGCATGATTATAAATTATCCGGTGTTTATTAAACCGGCACGGCTTTAAGGCGATAAGTCGCCGGTATATAATGGGAAATTATCCGGTGTTTATTAAACCGGCACGGCTTTGGACTATCGTCGCAATATATATTTGGATTGCGCCATTGGAATCATGCGCTTATAAATCATTGAGTTATATTATTCAAAATAGCCAAACTTGGCTGGATTTTCATGATGATATTGAATGATTGAGGTTTCATACCGGATTATATTATCTTCAAATAGCCAACATGGCTGGATTTTTATTATGGTTATTCATATTATGATTGAGGTTTTCAAAGTCGCTTTAGCGCAATGGATATTATGTTATCAATGGATATATTCTACAATTGAAGGAATAGTCGAGTTCTTTGCGGGCTTACAACCCGCACTTGGGGGCTACATTATTGAAGTTGAGATTATATCAAATATGCAAGTCTCATGTCGCTGCAAGCATGCACCATGACACTTGGGGGCTAATGCAAAGTCCTGACACTAAGGACATCTGCCGTGACAAATCCACGACACTTTCCAAATCAGAAAACCGCCCGTCACAAATAATATCACGGGCCCATGTATCCGGGTGTAGGCGCGGCCTGCGGAGATCGAACAAAACGAAGGCCTGCTCCCAGAACAACTTGGCATGAGAGCAATGCACTAAGGCGTGCATTAAATCTTCATCCATCGCATGACAAACATTGCATCGACTGATGGGTTTGATATGATGGTACCTCAAGGTGGATTCATCAGGGAGGATGCCACGAACGACCCTCCACCAAAACACCCGCACCTTCGGCAACACCTTGAGCTTCCATAGCGACTTCCACATCTGTTCTTCAGTCTGTGAGGATCCGGTAACCGCCCCTTCCTCGAGAGCTAGACGCTCCTTTTGAGTCACAAGAGCACGGTACGCCGACTTGACAGAATAGATGCCGCTTCTTTCATGGGCCCAAGCAAGAAAATCATCGCCGCCACCTCTGCGTAGTGGGATATTCAGTTTTGCATCCGCTTCGGGTGCAGCAAACACGTCACGAATTAGCTCCCAACGCCATGACCAGTTGTCTGTATCAATAAGCTGGTCCACAGTTCCCAGTGTCGTCCCTCCTGGTACAATCATAGGAGAGAAAGTTTGTAAACCTGGGATCCACTTATCATGCCAAATGGAGATAGTAGTCCCGTCGCCAATCCTTTTGATTAGGCCAACATCAAGCGCCTTCCTGCCTGCGACTATAGCACGCCAAATAGCAGAGGCTGTCTTTGGCACCGTGGCCTCCAAGAATTCCCCGTCGGGAAAGTACCGGCCCTTTATAACCCTGGCGCATAATGAATCCGGATTCGTGATGAATCTCCATCTGTGTTTCCCGAGCAGCGCCAAGTTAAACAATTTCAAAACCCGGAAGCCTATACCCCCTTGGGCTTTTGAAGATGCAAGTTTATCCCAGGCCAACCATTGCATCGCACGTGGATCAAGGGTCCACTCCACCAAAATTTAGCCATGCTAGATGTCAAACTTTTGCATACCTTTTTAGAAAGAAGGAAGCAACTCATACTGAACATTGGAATAGCTTGTATTACTGACTTGATCAATGACTCTCTTCCAGCGCAAGCTAGAAGTCGCTCTGCCCAACCATTCATTTTGCTCCTTGAACGCTCCCCAATGTGGTCAAAAGTACCACTGGAAATCCTCCCAACTGCTGTTGGTAACCCAAGGTAACGATCGCTAAAAGCCTCGACTTGTATGCCTAGTAGCAGTTTCAGATCATGCCGCCTGTCCACTGGTGTGTTTGGCGAAAAGAAGACTGCACTTTTATCGCGATTAACTGACTGGCCTGAACAAGCAGCATAGATAACCAAGATTTCATTTAGTCGGATCACACTCTCCTCCGTTGCACCGATGAAGATGAGACTATCATCGGCAAAAAGCAGATGGCTCACCCACGGTGCCTGCACTAACACTCGAATGCCTCTGTCAATACGTGGGTAGCCATAAGAATTCAGCAAAGATGTGAGCCCTTCTGCACATCGTAAAAAGAGAAAGGGAGATACTGGGTCGCCTTGTCTCAAACCACAAGAAGGAACAAAATAGGGCAGAAGCTCTCCATTAACTCTGATTGTGAACCGAACCGAAGTAACACACTTCATAATGAGAGAAACAAAATTCCTGCTAAACCCAAGCTTAGTCATGATTGCCTCGAGGTAATGCCACTCGACTCGGTCGTAGGCCTTCATCATGTCTAACTTGA
The DNA here is from genome assembly GCA_021437245.1 of Aegilops speltoides. Lineage (NCBI taxonomy): Eukaryota > Viridiplantae > Streptophyta > Magnoliopsida > Poales > Poaceae > Aegilops > Aegilops speltoides. The sequence continues at coordinate 23,831,502 of CM038144.1, read as the reverse complement.
TAACACATGCATAGTTTTTCCCCTTCTTCCTCCGTCTCATTGTGTGGACGCTCTCAAAAGCAACCACCACATTATCAGTGATCAATCTACCGGGGACAAACGCGCTTTGTTCTTCGCCAACCACAATATCCATAAACTCTTTTAAACGATTAGTAATCATCTTTGCCCCAATCTTGTAGGGCCTTTGGACATAATGATATTAGTGCAGAATTGAGTTATACTCTGGGGGTTGCGTACCTTGGGTATAAGAGTGATCGATGTGTCATTAAACCCCAAAGGAAGCTCACCACCATTTAGAAAACCCAAGATTGCTGGAACTAGATCATGTTGAATGATATTCCAGTGTCGTTGAAAGAAGCTTGCCGTAAACCCATCCACTCCCGGGGCCTTCGATGATGACATCTGAAATAGGGCTGTACGGACCTCCTCCGGTTCATAGGGTTTATCAAGCATCGTGTTCATGTCACCTGTTACACGTTTAGGGACAAACTGGAGCAGCTCGTTCATATCGTCTTGCCCTTGTGAGGAGTACAAGTTCTGATAAAATGACTGCACTTCCACCATATCTTCCTGCTCGGACGCACACATTGATCCATCCGCCCGTCGAAGATTGGAGATTCTATTGATACGTTTGCGCTGCGCCGCTTGAGCATGGTAATAGCGATATTGCGGTCACCCTTCGAAGCCACGGCACCGCGAGCGCTTGCTTCATCCATATTTCCTCTTGCCTCAAAGCCTCACGGAGCTGCACCACCGTGGCCTTTTCTTCCTCATTAGGTCCTCTCCCAATAGATCGTTTCCTCAAAACTTCAAGTCGGCTTGTAGTTTCTTCACATTTTTGCTAGACACCCAAACTCCCGGCACTTACGCACCAAGCTCGCTTTGGAGTTTCGTAAGGTGTCTGGATTCTGCAAGCCCTCGCCAACATGATTCCTCCTCCACGCTTCAGCGATGAAGTTGTCATAGTCAACACAGGACTGCCACACATCTTCATATCGAAGCTGTCTCGGGCCCGGCGTGGTTGCCTTGGTTGTGTCTCTAACAACACGAAGCAATGATCGATTCGGTAAGCGATATGGCGAACACGCATACGAGGTCAAAAGCGTTGTAGGAACTCCTCGTTAGCTACACCACGATCAAGAGGCGGGCTTTCACATTCATCTCACCCCTTGCTTGTTATCCCATGTATGCGGTACCTCGAGAATCCAAGATCACGCAAGGAACAATCTTCAATGCCTCTGAAAGGCTAGCATTTGCACTTCGGTCGCACAACCTCTTTGAAGTGTTGATGCCAAATAGTGTCTCATTAAAGTCACCTAGGCATAACCATGCACGGTGTGGTATATCATTCAACATCCTCAAACAGCGCCAACTATGGTGCCTATCTTCTTTCTTTGGTGCACCATAGAAGCCCGTAAACCTCCATTCAGGAGTAGACATATCAGCTTTCTGAACCATAACGTCAATGTGTCCAGAACTGTAGTTCTTTAACTCAACCTTCACCTCATTTGACCAAAACAATCCAATTCCACCGCTAAGTCCTGCACTATCCACTGCAAAGCATCCCGCAAAACCAAGACTCCGTTGTAGAATCTCAACTCGTTTAGCCCTGATCTTCATCTCTGAAACAAATAGCAGGGCGGGCCCTTCTTGCTTCGTTAAATTACAAAGCTCTCGAACTGCCTCGGGGTTCCCAAGCCCCCGGCAGTTCCAACTGAGGCATTTCATGATTCCTGGCAGGGCTGACCAGCAGCCGCTGCCGAATTTTCAGATGACGGAGGGGTAGGTTTCTTCTTTTTTGGTTCTCTTACTTCAGCACCTCCATCCCTAGCTGTAGCACCACTGCCTTCCACTCTTTGGGCTGAAAACACTACCATATCTGTAGCAGCTTCGTCTGGAGTAATCAGACTGCCAGAACTTGGTAGGGACAGTGGATCAACCCTACGGTAAACTTTTGCCTCCTGCGGTCCTCCCTTCCTCTTATACATAGGCCTCTTCTTTGGGGAGCTGACCTCCTCCTCTCCCCTAGTCTTGCTGTTCGACGATGATGCATCCTTTTTACTAGCTGCAGAATTTTGAGTATCCTTAGACGAGCCATCCCCCGAACTAGCACCTTTCCTGTCCTCCGGCGCTTGTAAGCTTGTATTAAACGGCAAGTTCCCATTCTCATCACGAGTGCCCGGAGTAGGACAAAATAAATCTGCATGGCCTAGGCGACCACACGAGAAACAAAAATTTGGGACATGTTCATACTGAATATCATACCAGTCCCTAGACTCCCTCTTTGCCGAGGCAATTAGAATCCAACGTCTCAAGGGTTTATTGACATTGATCGTCACCCTAGCTCTCAGGAACCCTCCCACTGGATCAAAGTGGATAGATGTTGCATTAGGATCAATCTGTTTAGCAACTTCTTTTCCCCACTTATCATTCTGCAAGTTGAAAGGCAGATTTGGGACTCTAGCCCGTAACTGTAATTTGGGACCCTAGCTCTACTCCAATGCAACCGCCCTACCAAAGCAACACACCAAGCAAGCTACTTCAGAAGGAAAGCAACATCCAGGCCAAGTACACAACAATATCAACATGCAGCAATCACATCATCTGGAACTTGGGCGCCTTCGGTCGATCTCAATGGCACCGACAACAAGCAATATGCCTTGCCGCTTCTGGGGAACTGTCAAGCACAAAGCACGACAAATCATATAATTGTAGAAAAAGGGCACACATTGGATATCTATTGACAGAAGAATTCAGGTCTAGGTACAATTGCAAAGAGGGGAATGATGAGGAAATAGGATGCCAGATAGTTGGTACTCCCTCTGTAAAGAAATATAAGAGCGTTTAGATCGACGGAGGTACATTACAACCGTGATCTAAACACAAAATCACAACACCATGCGACCTAGGCTACAAAGACACAAAAACCACACGATGTAAGCAGGTTCCAAGTGCACTGACTGAGTGAGTGAATTATTAACCGGAAGAAAGAGATGTGCAGGCTGCTATCTGTAGAACTGCACATTGTTCCGGAGATAAATGAAAAGAAGATTAAACTGGGGATTTTCCTATCCATGTGGCACATGCAAGTTCGCACCATGTAAGTTTGGAGACTATGTCGATTAAGAGTAGCAACCAGGCTAGAGCTAGAAGCTAGTCCACTATGAACAAGAGCAAGATGTAAGTGTCTAGAAACTATGCCATAGGCAGAGCAACAATCACTTGAAAAAAAGCATCTTGGGTGGGAGGGCAGAGTTCAACTTTAGAATAACAAACAATCATGACTATGACAAAGGGGTCCCTCAGCCCACGGCTCGTTGAGGACATAAAACAGTAAAAGTTGACAGCTTTTATTGTTACAATACTTGTTCATTAAAAAGAGCCAAGCTTTCAGGTACTATAAAAAAGATATGTATATGACCTTATTCATTTCATTAACCATGGCTCGATAGTCATGGGCACATAGAGCATGAGGAAGAACTAAGGGAAGCAACCAGCGGCTTACCTATGCCTGAACCAAAGAGGAAGCAGCGGGATGGGGAGGCGTTGAAGTCATCGTCGGAGCAGGTAGAGCTGCTTCACCGGGCAAATTTGTGCCAGATGTCAAGGTCCTGCTCGTGCTTGACCGAGAACTGTAACACCAGGTCCTATCCTTGTTGCGCTGAGATGGCGTAGAACCTGCAGTCCACCAACAAATAGAGTAACTCAGGTGGTCCGCCAACTTCAGAATAATAGGGCAGGAGACTGGGATGAGTATATATATAAGAGCACAACAACAATGTAGGCTACAGCAGCCCTAGGCACAACTTAAAGCAAGCAGCGAATAGGCAACCATGGTCCTGTCCTAATAATAACCTCCTTGTATTTACAAGTTTTTAAAGATCATCTACACATTGTACCTCTTGCTGGCTTTGCTATGATAGCATTTCTGCCAACATAACAAGCTTCAGATATTTACCACAGCCCATATTGCAATAATACAGTGGCTGGAAAACAAGTATAGTATAGTAGAAGAACAATGTAGCATTAACTACAACAGCTCTATACAATAACCTAAAGCAACAAATACACAATGCTCTTGACAAGGGCTACCTTTCTGTCTTCACAGAAAATGGACTAACATTCTCCTAGCCTTATGTGACCAGAAACGATCATGCATGGTTATGCACTCCAGTTCAACAAAAACACGAATGGGGTTCAGCTGCCCCCTTACACTAACAACAATAGGGGGAATCAAAATAAGGGTTTGAGCGGGAGCACCACCTTACTATGTGTCTAGAGTTGAAAAAAATTCACTTTGTATGGCAACAACTTAAATCACTAATTGAATTGTACATGACTACATGCATACATGGTTGAAACTGAAATACACAGGCACTTAGGCAATAGCCACTAACCATATTCTTTACGAAGCAGCCACAACAACGGGATAGGAGCCTGCAATTGAACTTGGATCAAGCAAAGGAGAGGAACCGGTGGTTTACCTCTGCCAGAACCAAAGAGGAAGCTTCCACCGGAGAGGCAGGGCAGTGCGCGCCGGAGCAGGCAGAGCTGCTTCGTTGTGCCCGATGGATGTTCACCGGGACCCATTCACATTCCCCATCACCTTCGCTATCATGGGGCCCACCCCACCTTGGGGTTGGCCTACTGCTTTGCCAAGTTGGTCATGTCTGCAGCAAAACACAACAGGGGTCAAGTGGCTGGAATGAGTAAATATAGGAGCACAACAACTATGTTTGCTACAACAACTCTACACACAACTTAAAGCTAGCAGCATATAGGCAAACATGGTCATGTCCTAATAATAATCTCATATACGTTGTAACTCTTGCTGGCTTCGCGATGCTAGCACCTCTGCCAACATAACAAGCCTCAGATGTTACCAGAGCCCATATTACAAATGCAACCTCTGTCAAATTAATATTTGAGACATGCACAAGGAAAAGACATCTGCTGGTCTTGTTGCAGCCATGTAAAATGAACCAGAAAAAAACCCAACTTAGGTGGCAGAAACCATAGTGTGCATGCCTAGCTAGATTTGCATGGTGATAGATGGTCCATTGAGAACCACCCCTATACTAAAATCCAAACCTGGGGCAGGCACCAAGAAAAGCTCTAGGACTTTACAAGTTTGCACATATGCTCAACCGACCATGTGACACCAACGACATGCCAACCACAAGCCATGGAGACCAAAGAAGGGTACAAAGTAGTGGTGTTTACGGTAGGTAGGCAGCATGATCTCCCAGAATTTACAGGATCCATCTGGAAGATGCATAGCATATGACAGGAAACGCGGCCCAACAGAAAGGTTTTAATCTAGAAAAGACAACATCCCTCCCTGGTCATCTACGAATAAAATACACATTGCATAATACCTAAACTGCACTTAATGTGACCACAACACAGGAAGTGCACTATTCAGTCATCTGAAAGTGGCAAACCTGCATCAAGCATAGCACTGCACCTTCCCAGAAAGCAAGCAAGCTTTTGACCAGTCTGGCTGGCCTGAGTTTTTGGCATGATCTAGCGTCCTCCAAGGTACGCTCACCTTGCCCCCAGCGGCCAACAAATGCTTCTATTGAAAAGCATTGTGGCGTCATTCCGGTCGAACTTAATACCCTGAAATGCAATTTTACTCCGTCGTGATGATTCTTTCAGGTTACTATATAACAACAACTAGTACAAGGAAACTTAAAAACACTGACCTCAAACACTACGTTAGAGCACTATAGAATGGAGACATCAAAGGTTCCTCCTCCAAGGTCAACTAAAAAATGCACCAATCTGGCTCACTGAGTACTGCTTGCCATCTGTTATTTCAACCCAAGCGTCTCCAGTTGCAGCCTTCAAAATATTAGTAGAAACAATAAGACTTTGAGTTTGTCAACTGGGAACAGTATAATGGAATAGCACTTCAAGCATAGTCTAACAATACTAAGAGTGTAACTGAATATCAGTGCTAAAATGCAACTTGATGTTTCCCGAAATTCATAATCGTAAGATATGTCTCTAAAACTAATGTGTTTGTGCGATAGGCGGAAACGTCTTACCCCGTATGAGGGGACGTGTTGTGTGTTATATAGCAGGGGCGCAATAACCCTGATAGCGCATACATTCGGTTTGGAGAGAATCCAAGTCACATCTTGAGGAGAAAGACAAGGAGGAGACAGACCTAGCAAGTTACAAAAGATAAGAGATACGGACTAACTACCTCCTGAGCAAACTACCAAATGAGATCTCTCCCGTCACGTTGCAATGTGTGTGCGCACGTATATATATCATGTTTGACACCCTCCCGTAATCACAACTTGGTCAAGTTGAGATTATGTTTGAAGTCTTCAAAGCTTCATACAGGCAAAGCCTTTGTGAATCCATCAGCGACTTGATCTCCAGAGTGCACAAAACGAATGTCAAGTTGCTTTTGTGCAACCCTTTCTCTGACAAAATGAAAATCAATTTCTATATGCTTTGTCCTGGCATGAAACACTAGATTTGTAGAATGGTAGGTGGCACCAAGATTGTCACACCATAAACATGGGGCTTGTGTATTCTTCACACCAAGTTCCTTCAACATGGATTGAACCCATATTATTTCTGTTGTAGCATTTGCTAATGCTTTATATTCTGCTTCTGTGATTGATCTGGAGACAGTAGCTTGTTTGCGTGCACACCACGAGATTAGGTTAGGTCCAAAAAATATTGCAAACCCACCAGTTGATTGTCTGTCATCTAGGCAGCCTGCCCAATCAGAGTCAGAGAAGGCACTGACAAGAGTAGAGGATGACTGTCTTAAGTTTAGACCAATGCTCAAAGTGTTTTTGATGTATCTGACTATACATTTTGCAGATGTCAGATGAACAGTAGTAGGTGCATGAAGGAACTGACATACTTTGTTAATAGCAAAGGAGATGTCAGGTCTGGTAAGAGTGAGATATTGTAATGCTCCTACTAAACTCCTGTATTTTGTACTATTTTCTTGATTCAAGGGTGTCCCTTCTGTAAGAGATAATTTTTCTGAGCTGGATAAATGAGTGGGTGAGGGTTACAACCTTGTAAGCGAGCCTTTTTAACCAGATCTGTTGCATAATTTTCTTGGGAGAGATGAAGTCCTTGTTTGTGTCTCTTCACCTCAATTCCAAGGGAAAAAATGCAAGTCTCCAAGATCCTTCAAATCAAACTCTGCACCCAAATCTTTCAACAGTCCTGTGATAGCTTCATTAGATGAGCTTATCACAATAATATCATCAACATAGATGAGAACAAAAATGGAAGTGTTGGACTTGTTGTAAATAAACAGTGAGGTGTCAGATTTTGATGGAACAAACCCAAGTGCCTGCATTTTGTGACAGAGGCGAGAATACCACACCCTTGGAGCTTGCTTCAATCCATATAGTGCCTTGTCAAGTTTGCACACATAGGACGGAGCACTTTTGCTTTCAAACCCAGGAGGTTGTTTCATGAACACTTCCTCTTCCAGAACACCATGAAGAAACACGTTCTGTACGTCTAACTGCCTGAGACTCCAACCTCTGGAAACAGCAATAGACAACACAAGACGGATTGTGGCAGCTTTCACAATTGGACTAAAGGTGTCCACATAGTATATACCATACCGTTGTTTGAAACCCTTTGCAACTAGCCTAGCCTTATAACGGTCAATGGTTCCATCAGATTTTCTTTTAATCCTGAATACCGACTTGCAGTCAATTAAATTCTTACCTTGCTGCGGGGGAACCAAATGCCATGTTTTGTTTTTGTTTAGGGCCATGTACTCTTCATTCATAGCTTTTCTCCATTTTTCATCACCAAGTGCTTCTTCAACTATATTTGGTTCACCTGGTTCTCCTGTGGAACAAATCATGCCATACTTAGTCATATGTTTGTAATTAACAGGTTGTGTCACACCTTTTTGTAGCCGTGTGCATCACGGAGATGATGGAGGCAGATTTGTGCCCGTAGAGGATCCGGCAGGCTGCACAGGAGATTCGGCAGCAGCAGATCCTGTCGTGGAATTGTCACGGCAGATGTCCTAGTGTGAGGACTTAGTCATGAGGCCAACGCATCTATGTGGTAGCTTGAGAGGGGTTGAGAGGAATCGAGAGACACAATACAAGACAAGGATTTAGACAGCTTCGGGCCCCGGGAAACATCATCTGGTAATAACCCTACATGCTTTTTGTGGCTAGGTCTCATTATCATCACGCGAGAGTCGCCGGTAAACCGGCTCTTTGTGTCTAGCCCAAGAGATTGTTTCTTCTTGCTTGTCCCCCTTTGAGGAGCCCTGCCCCTCCTTATATAAGTTAGAGGAGCGGGTTACATGTGGAGTCCTATTAGGATTAGGACTAGTCTACCTTCTAATATAAATCGGATACAAGTCTGGGTCTTAACTCCTTGTAAGGTAAATATTCCTCATGCCTTTCCTCTTAAACCGGCCCACCATTAACATAAACCGGCCTTCTGGGCCTTGGGCCTTGTCATCCGCACACCGCCCGCCGGGTTACCAGTGAATCATAATGTTCAGGCAGGTTGCTTGTAAATCGTCTGGTCAGGGCAGGTCCCCAGTGAATCGCCAAGTGTTAACCGGGTCTCGAGTAAACCGCCAAGCCCGACCGGGTCATACCGCGGGGTATATCCCCGACATTAGCCCCCAGTTTAGCTTGGATTTATCCATGGTAAACTTATGCTGCAAAATAAACACAAGAACAAATTTGACAGGTTGTGCTCCGGGTTAAGAATTCTTGTAAACCGACACCTGAACATCCTTAAGTCCTTGTCCTTTCCTTATTTTAGAAAATCCGGGTCAACAGACCAGCTTCATAGTCAACTTGCTTGCATAAGAAATATTGTAAATCAAGAATCCATTTGAGTTGGCCTTCAATGCTCTGACTTGACAAAAATATTGGTCTTTGAAATATTCAACTGATATCCAGCTGGCTTGAAGATGTAGAACTTGCCGGTTTATGATCACCACCATTGCCGGGTTATAAAAACTGATAATTCCGGATCATGACTATTATAGTTACCGGGTCATGATTATGACCAACGCCGGGTCACACAATTGATCTTCCTGGTTTGTTCAAAACTGAGAATTTTTAAATGTTCCTCCTTTATATGCATATCACCTGTAGCCCCCAAGTCTTAAGAAGGGAGCGTAGTAACCACTTAAGACTTGCTTCAATATAAATGTTATAACCTTGAAGAAATCCAAGTTATTCATCTTAGTCATTAGTCAAAACTGAATATTCCGCATATGTAGCCCCCAAGTGCCGGGTCATTATGCAATAATGAGTAGGGACTTTATAAATATGATCATGTAGACTTGAACAGCAACGTGTAGCCCCCAAGGGTGAGCTCAGTAAAATAGTATTGAGCTGGGACTTTATATATACTTCTTTGAAAAGAACATCATATGATGTAACCCCCATCATGGGGCTTGAACCCACGTCCACAAGGTTAAGAGCTTTGTGCTTTACCAACTGAGTAGTGGGCCCTTCAATATAATGGATTAAGACTTGTGTACCTTGAATTGTTGACAGGAGCAATTGGTAGCCCCCAAGGGCTGGCTCATTATAATGTGATGAGTCGGGTCTTCAATAAGGCCAATAAAAAGTAATCTTGCATTATCCCCCAAGTGCCATGGTGCATGCTGGCAGTGACATGGAACTTGCACATTTGATGTAATCTCAATTTGAATAATGTAGCCCCCAAGTGCCGGGTCATAAGCCTGCAGCGACTCGGGGCTATTCCTTTGTAGAATAAATCATACCCATTGATAAAATAATATCCATTGCGCTGAAGCAACTTTGAAAACCTCAATCATAATATTGGTTATTGATAACCATAATAAAAATCCAGCCATGTTGGCTATTTAAAGATTTGAATAATATAACCCAATTTGGAAACCGGTTCCAATGATATTTGATCACACTGTTGGTTTACCAAGCCAGTGTAATAAGGGTGATAACCCAAAATTTGAACACTGGTAATTATCATAGATTGCCGGTTTATAAACAAAACCAGGCCGAGTTAATAAACACGGGTCATTATCTTATCTCATACTGGCAACTTATAGTCGAAAGCCAGTCCGGGTTAATAAACACCAGATATTATTTTATCTCACACTGGCGTCTTATAGTCAAAAGCCAGGTCGGGTCAATAAACACCGGATAATTTATCATCATATACTGGCGACTTATAGTCCAATGCCAGGCCGGGTCAATAAACACCGGATAATTTATCATCATATACTGGCAACTTATAGTCTAATGCCAGGCCTGGTCAATAAACACCGGATAATTTATTATCATATACTGGCGACTTATAGTCGAAAGCCAGGCCGGGTTAATAAACGCCGGTGATTTATAATCATACTGGTGACTTATAGTCAAAAGCCAGGCCGGGTTAATAAACACCGGATAGTATCTCATCTCATACTGGCGACTTATAGTAAAAAGCCAGGCCAGGTTAATAAACACCGGATTAGTATAATCTTCATCAAAAGAAACCTCAAAAAGAAAGATTCAGAAGAAAACATGCAAGGAGCGAGGCTTTTCATGGGCTGCCAGGCCACTGAATTAAACCATTTGACAAAGCCTTATAAGATGGACCTCACATTAACCAATCGTCATTTTAACTATGACAAGTTCAGGGTCTTTATAAGATTGACTTGTCAAAAGTTCGACGGGTCTTACCAGGATTACCTTGGCGGAGTGACTTACTTAAAAAGTCAGGATTACCCAGGGTTTTAGGTGAATACACCTGGCTTCCAAGCCTAGATTTTATAGCCTATTACAAGGTTATAGACTCTTTGTTCTTGTAGAAGCAAAGAGCCCCGGAGCAATATTTTGAGTTGTGCTCAATGGGCGCCTATGTTTGAGTTGTGCTTTGCAACAGACTCTCTTTGGCCCCTGTTGACTTTTCTGAGAACTCGAACTTTGCGAGAGATATTTCTTCTTGAACCGGATGTTAAACCGGATATTGAGAACTTCAAAGCTTTGTGGGAGACATCTTTCCCTTGAAATGAATTTTAAACCAGAATCGTCTTTTTCAGCCGGAAATTTTTTGACGGCCTTTAAACTCGAACTTGTGAGAGATTAGTTCTTTTTGAACCGGAAATTCTTAAACCGGATTTGAGAGCTTCAGAGCTTTGTGGGAGAACAGATTTCCCTTGAACCGGATTTCAAACTGTCATTCTTCATTTTGAACCGGAAATTTTCTGACGGTCTTTATATTTTCATCAATATGGTAGTAGCTTCCGGGACCGGATTATCTTTCCCTCCAATGTCCTGGGGTTCTTGAACTCACCGAAAATCGGCAACATTTGCTGAGTCATATCCTTGTAGCCCCCGAGTCTCAAGGCGACTCGAGGAGTTGGCTTGAGATTTCTCCATATTTGATCGTGATATAAACTGGCATATAGCTAAACAGCAGAACGCTGTAATATGTTAAAGCTGGAAGCTAGGTGGCGAGTTAACAATCTTCGCAACACTCATTATATATCCTTGAACTTGATAATGCGATGTGAATCCACGGAAACTTGAGGTCGACCGTGGCGGGTTATAATTGACCCCGCATGATCTGCGTCAGTAATCCGGCCAATGGTTCATCCCAACTGGCTGTTCTGAAGTTAACCAAACTGTAGACGCGACAACTTGTGCGCCTTCCTATTGAGCCATCCAGTGCAGACGGCGGTTGGTAATATATAATAATTTGCCTCCAATTTGTTTGAAGGAAAAAACCGGGCTACCCAAGCAGTGACTGACTTTATAATCAATAAGCAGCTCATGCAGACAGATGCGGCCCGATGTGTTGATGTAGCCCAGGCCGCGAGAGACGGACAGCAAAGACAACCGCGGCCTTAGAGACAACACAGATAGCTGAGTTGTCCGCGGTGTTATAATGTAACACCCCGGATTCGTTGCGCCAGGTGTCTGCCAGTTATTCGCAGTCCTTGCCCTGTCATTTGCTTGCGTGTTGCATTTTATCATGTCATCATGTGCATCTCATTTTGCATACGTGTTCATTTCATGCATCCGAGCATTTTCTCCGTTGTCCGTTTTGCAATCCGGCACTCCTATATCCTCCGGCGCTCCCTTTTGTCTCCTGTTGTGAGCGGGTGTTAAACTTTCTCAGAATGGACCGAGGTTTGCCAAGCGGCCTTGGTATAGCACCGGCAGACCGCCTGTCAAGTTTCGTGCCATTTGGAGGTCGTTTGGTACTCCAACTGTTAACCGGATAATCGTAATAGCCTCTTTTGGTTGCAGCCCAACACCCCTTCCAAACTGGCCCAAAACCCATCCTAACCCTCTCCATGCTCTCGGTCGTTCGATCACAATCGTGTGGGCGAAAACCGCTCCTCATTTGGACTCTCCTAGCTCCCAGAATCTATAAATAGGCCTCCCCCGTCCAAATTCTCGGTCTAACCCTAGTCTTTTCTCGTCCTCGCGCCGCCGGACACGTCCAACCCCGCGCCGGACATGTCCACCGCCCCAGCCACCTCACTCCGACCAATCGGGCATCGCCACGTCACCCCGCCGCCGCCCGCAGCCTACCCGTCGCGCCACGTGTCCCTCGCCCGCGCCCTCTCTCTCTCGCCGCCCGCGCCCGCCAGTACGCCGCAGTTCAGGGCCCATCTCTCGCCGCCGGGCTCCACCGCGCCCGCCGACTTCGCGTCGCCGCCGGTGTGCCCGACCCGCTGGTGTCGCGCCGCCGTCGCCGGACCGCGCGCCGCCGCCGTCGCCCATCCCGCCGCCGTCACCGTCGCCGTCGCCGCGCCGCCGCCGCCGGCTCGGCCGCCCGCGAGCGCCTCCCGCCGGTGCGCCTTCCGGCTGACCTCGCCGGCGCGCCCTGCTCCCGTCCGCACCATCCGCCGCTGCCGTTCAGCCACCACCGCGCCGCCCCAGCCAGATCCGACCGTGGGAAGGCCGGATCCAGCGCCCCCCTCGCCGGCCCCGCTCCTCTCCGGCCATCTTCTCTCCTGGCTCCGGCGAGCTCGCGCCGCCGCCTCGATTCCCGTGCCTGATCCAGATCGGAAAGAGGTTGACCCCGTTTTTCCACCAAGTCCCCGATTTTTTGCATATTTTTAGCTCATGTTCATCGCATCATAACTCCGCATCCGTGGCGCCGTTTTGGGCGTGTAGCATATCAAATTGTTCGTCTCAACGAGTACTTCATTTCATCCCATTGCATCATGTTCATTTGAGTTCATCTTGATGCCCGAATCATCATTGCAAGAGTGCATGTTGATGTTAATCTGCTGAAACTGTTATAACATGCTCATTTGTCATTTTTGCCATGTTTGATGTGTGCATCCTATGAGGTTGATGTCTACATGTGTTTTGATCTATGCTATGCCATCTTTCCAGAGGTGCAATCCATGTATTTTTGTGACTTGTGTAGTGAGTGCATCAAGCTTGTTAAGTGGGGTACTTGCTGTTGCTGTTTTACTAGGCTGAATCTGTTATTTCGTGATGCTATGTAAACCTGCTTCTACTAGTCATTCTATGCATAATCTAGAGATGTTCACTAAGGATGATTTGTTATACATGTCATGATCTATTCATCCATGCCCCTGTTTGCATTTATAGCCTGCTGTAGCTTGTTGTAATGTTGCTCCAAAGTTGCTAAATAATGTTGCTGTCAGCCTGTTAACATTAAGTTCAGTTTTGCCATGAGCTTTGCTAGTGATCCATGCACCCTATGAACTTGCTCTTGCCATGCTTAGCTTCATAAACATGTCTTATTACTGTTGCTTGCCTTGCCATGCCATGTATTGCTCTGTGGTGAGTGGTTCAAGCTCACCAACATGCCTACTTACTGTTGTTGCTGCCATGTTTGAATCTGTCATATAACTTGCTATGTTTACATGGGTGCCATCATATATTCTGATCCTTTTTGGCTCATGGTCAGTAAGGGACTTTTGTTCTATGCAATTAGTAGACTCATTCCATGCCTTTGTTTGCCATGATAAGTTCCTATAACATGTTGCTTGACAGCTCTAAACATTGCAACCCGATGTTATTTCCTGATGAGTCTGAAACTGTTATTATTTGCAATCTTGCCATGTGTTTTTGAGCATGTTCTAGTGATTTCTGGAGATAGCTCAGTGTTCATGTTTTGTTATGCGTTACCTGTACTTCATGCCCATGCCTTTTGTTATTACGTTGAGATGCTGTAGCATGTTGTTTTGATGCTTGCAATATGCCTAGTTGCTGTTTTGGACAGATTGTTGTTATATCTTGTATAGAGTGTATGTGTTGAACCGTTGCTCCGTTTTGAGTGTGCTCTATATGAAACTTGCTTGATATTGCATGTAGTTTCATATTATCATGTTGCATCCTTGTTTTGAGGTGTTTGCTTGATGTTTGTTTGCATTTTGCATCAATGCCATGTTTAATTTGTTTTGCTCATATCTTCTAGGCCGTAGCTCCGAATCTAATGAACTTTATATGTAACTTTACTAGAATCTCGTGTAGATCATCTTGGTGCATCTTAACTTTCTGTTTAACAACTTGAACACAAGGTTTATTCAGATCTGGACCAATTTCAAAATTTGAATATGAGGACTTACCGGAATTGTTATATGTTGTTCCCGGCCTCATTTAAACTTGCTTTGATGTGTTGCTCTTGTATGCATCATCCCTTGCCATGAGTAGCTTCATGTAGCTTTGTCATGCATCATGCTTGTTGTGCATCATGTCTTGTTCATGTTTGGTGTGTTTACTATGTTGTGTGCTTCTTCTCGATAGTTCCCGTTTCATTGCGATCGTGAGGATTCGTTCGTCTACGCTTGGTTCGTCTTCGTGGCTTCATCTTCTTCATAGACTCGTTCTTCTTCCTTGCGGGATTTCAGGCAAGATGACTGCTACCCTGGATCTCACTACTATCATTGCTATGCTAGTTGCTTCGTTCTATCGCTTTGCTGCGCTACCTATCATTTGCTCTTCAAGCCTCCCAATTTGCCATGTCAGCCTCTAACCTTTTGCACCCTTCCTAGCAAACCATTGTTTGGCTATGTTACCGCTTTGCTCAGCCCCTCTTATAGCATTGTTAGTTGCAGGTGAAGTTGAAGATTACTCCATGGTGGACAGGTTTTGTTGGGATATCACAATATCTCTTATATTTAATTAATGCATCTATATATTTGGTAAAGGGTGGAAGGCTCGGCCTTATGCCTGGTGTTTTGTTCCACTCTTGCCGCCCTAGTTCCCGTCATACCGGTGTTATGTTCCCGGATTTTGCGTTCCTTACGCGGTCGGGTGATTTATGGGACCCCCTTGACAGTTCGCTTTGAATAAAACTCCTCCAGCAAGGCCCAACATTGGTTTTACCATTTGCCTCACCACCACCTACTTTTCCCTTGGGAGCAATTAACCCAAGGGTCATCTTTATTATAGCCCCCCCGGGCTAGTGCTTCTCTAAGTGTTGGTCCGAACTAGAGCCCTTTGCAGCGCCACCTCAGGGAAACTTGAGGTCTGGTTTTAGTTGTACGGATTGCTCATCCGGTGTTGCCCTGAGAACGAGATATGTGCAGCTCTTATCGGGATTGTCGGCGCATCGGGCGGCTTTGCTGGTCTTGTTTTACCATTGTCGAAATGTCTTGTAAACCGGGATTCCGAGACTGATCGGGTCTTCCTGGGAGAAGGTATATCCTTCGTTGATTGCGAGAGATTATCATGGGCTAAGTTGGGACACCCCTGCAGGGTATTATCTTTCGAAAGCCGTGCCCGCGGTTATGTGGCAGATGGGAATTTGTTAATGTTCGGTTGTAGATAACTTGACACCAGATCCGATTTAAAACGCATCAACCGCGTGTGTAGCCGTGATGGTCTCTTCTCGGCGGAGTCCGGGAAGTGAACACGGTTTTGGGTTATGTTTGACGTAAGTAGGAGTTCAGGATCACTTCTTGATCATTGCTAGTTGACGTCCGTTCCTTTGCTTCTCTTCTCGCTCTTATTTGCGTATGTTAGCCACCATACTTGCTTAGTCGCTGCTGCAACCTCACCACTTTACCCCTTCCTTTCCCATTAAGCTTTGCTAGTCTTGATACCCATGGTAATGGGATTCTTTGAGTCCTCGTGGCTCACTGATTACTACAACAACGATTGCAGGTACAGGTTTTGCGATGATCATGGCGTGAGAGCGATGTTTGCTTGTTTTGGAGTTCTTCTTACGCTTCTTCTTCGATCGGGGATAGGTTCGGTCGGCCTTTGGGCTAGCAGTGGTGGATGTCGTTTGAGCTTGTTTGTGTTTCATCCGTAGTCGGATGTTGGTCTTATGTATGATGTATTGTTGTATTCATGTGGCATTGTATGCCTTTTGTATGTATCCCCATCTATTATGTAATGTTGATGTAATGATATCCACCTTGCAAAAGCGTTTCAATATGCGGGTCTATTTTTGGTGGGACCTTCGAGTTCCTTTTGGATAGGGTCGCATATTGGGCGTGACATATAAGCCAGCGTGGACGGGCGAGTTAGCCACATCATGCTGATGTAAAGCGATCTGCAGAATGGCGGCTCGTACATATATTCATCGAGCTTGATGGCATGGTCAGATACTAGCGCATTATAATGGTGGCGCGAGCTATTCATCCATGACATGGCCATAGCTTTTGTAGTGAACAATTGTCCTGCGTAAACAACATTGCAGACCAAGGCAAAGATAAACTGCACTTTGATAAAAATAATATGTGCTAATAAAATTTACTTTAGATGGATATCACCTGATGCGTTTAGGCCGTAAATAACCCGCCATGAAGTTGATGATCACTAGGTGAAACTGAAATCACTCATGGGTGAGTTGGCTGCGGGAGCAGACAGATGAGCCGGCCGCGGCGTTGTATGCCAGTGCGGACGGGCAAATTGTCCTCCGCGTTGTAAACCGGTGCAGACGTGTGAACCGGCTGCGAGGGCGGATGGGCGATTCGTCTTTGACGTTGTAAAGCGGCACGGGCGGACGAGTCGGCCGGCGTGTTGATGCAGACTGGACCGCGACACATATGTTCGTGAAGCTGTGCAGCATAGCCGAACGTGCATCCGCGGTATAATGGCATAAACAATTGTCCTGTATAAAAATGTTACAGGGCAAATAATTGTTCTTTGACAAAAAACAATAGGTGTTTAATAAGATAAATTTAGATGGATGTCACCTGATTCATCTGAATGATCTGTACATGGAATTTCACTCGAGGCACGCCTGCAGCGGTGGCGGCTCAACACAAAGTGGAGGTGGTCACGGTCCAGCAGCCGGGCGCGGCGCAAGAGGCAGCGGCTCACTCGATGCGAGATCTTCATCCGAGTCATTCTTTGTTTGACTTTTCACCACGTGCCTCCCAGATTGTCCGAGTCACATGAAGACCCTACCACTTGATAGCTTTTGCCTTCCATATTTCTTTGAATAAATCTCTTTGTAAATTTCTTGTATGCATGTAGCAACCAGAATTGACAACAGGTGACAGTCTTGGCGACCCCGTAATCTCGGCGAGTTTCTGTTGATCCGGATGAAACCACATAGGCTAGGAATGATGGCGATGTCAAGTCCCCGGGCCGTACGAAAATAACCTCTTCATGATCTTTTAACTAAACCCACGCGGATGTTTGTTCCGCCGGCTCGTGGCATTCCTTGATGGAAATCTAGTTGGTTTCATTGATGCACAACTGACGGAACCCTAATCTCTTGAACTCTTCTTTATCCAATCGATCGCGAGCTTCTCGATCCCTGAGAGAGAGATCCCTCCAAGAACTCGACACCACCGTGCGCGAGCCCCACGGTGGATGCCAACTGTCTTGGAATTGTCACGGCAGATGTCCTAGTGTGAGGACTTAGTCATGAGGCCAACGCATCTATGTGGTATCTTGAGAGGGGATGAGCGGAATCGAGAGACGCAACACAAGAAAAGGATTTAGATAGCTTCGGGCCCCGGGAAACATCATCCGGTAATAACCCTACATGTTGTTTGTGGCTAGGTCTCATTATCACCACGAGAGAGTCGTCGGTAAACCGGCTCTTTGTGTCTAGCCCTAGCGATTGTTTCTTCTTGCTTGTCCCCCTTTGAGGAGCCCTGCCCCTCCTTATATAAGTTAGAGGGGCGGGTTACATGTGGAGTCCTATTAGGATTAGGGCTAGGGCTAGTCTACCTTCTAATATAAACCGGATACAAGTCCGGGTCTTAACTCCTTGTAAGGTAAATATTCCTCATGCCTTTCCTTTTAAACCGGCCCACCATTAACATAAACCTGCCTTCTGGGCCTTGGGCCTTGTCATCCGCACACCGCCCGCCGGGTTACTAGTGAATCATAATGTTCGGGCAGGTTGCTTGTAAATCGTCTGGTCAGGGCAGGTCCCCAGTGAATCGCCAAGTGTTAACCGGGTCTCAAGTAAACCACCAAGCCCGGTTGGGTCATATTTCCGTCCGGTTCATACCGCGGGGTATATCCCCGATAGATACCGAGGGCAGATCCTCATCGGAAGCAGCACACATCGGGCCAGTCGGATCTTCTGTGGCCAGCGACCGCGGTTCAGCCCTTGTAAGGGCCGCAGAGGATCACAGCCGGCGAACTAGCCCATCATGCTCCAATGATTGCATATTAGGATGGGAGTTAGCGCCGGTCGGCTGTCCCGCGCCCGCACTGGGCCCCACATCGGTGGAGCGTGTCGAAGCCCGCTACTTGTAGCACACAGGCTGGCCACGAAACCGTGCATCGCTCGGGCCAACAGCTGGACTCCACGTGGCAGACGGTGATTCGCGCGGGGCTGGCGACGTCCCGCGGCCAGCCGGAGGAGGCCGCGCATTGCCCGCAGAATCAGAGACGGCGCGTGCACCCGCACCTGTTGCGTCGGATCCCGAGGAGGATCTGTCTCCTACGCTCACTGAAAGTGCAACTAATCCCCGGGTGGTTTTGGTAATTAATAACAACATATATATCATTGAACTAATTGTTTCTTGAGTATCATTTCAGAAAGTTCAGTGATATGGGTATGGCAATGACTGAAGAAGTGGACCCCTCAAAATGCTAAGGAAAGCATTGGCAAAAGCTCAAGACTCCATTTTTGGTTTAGTGATCCAAGATCACATTGAGTCTATAGGAAAGCCAATACTATTAAAAGGGGATGAGGTTATGATAATGATCTGGTTGCTCAAAGTGCTTAGTGATCTATCTCCCAAACTATCAGCAATCTTTCATTCCAACATACACTCATAAGTAATCTCGGTCCCACCGATTCCATAAACTCAGTCACACCGAGATGAACCACCTCAGCCATATAGCCAAACCCTACTAATTTCGGTTTTTCCGATTCCAAACTCGGTCTCACCGAAACTAGTGTTGCCAAGCTTCTGTAACCTTCTGACATCATATCGGTGTCACCGAGATGATAAAGTCGGTCCCACCGAGATTGGCAAACCCTAGTATTTGGAAGAATCGGACTCACCGAGATTGTATTTTCGGTCCCACCGAAAATCCCAACGTTCACAAGATTTGAACTTTCGGTCTCACCGAGTTGTCAACTTCGGTCTGACCGAGATTGGTCAAATGTGTGTAACGGTTGGATTTTGTGTGGAGGCTATAAATACCCTCCACCTCCTCTTCATTCGTGGAGAGAGCCATCGAAAGAACTACCACTCCTACCTTACATTTACGAGAAGAAAACTACCTACCCTTGTGTTGAGATCAAGTTGCTCCACTCCCACCATATGAAACTTGATTTCTAGCCTTCCCAAGTTGCTTTCCACTCAATCCTTTCTTCCACCACAGCCAAATCGGTGAGGAGAGTTGAGTGTTGGGGAGATTATCATTTGAAGCACAAGAGCAAGGAGTTCATCATCACCAACACCATCTATTACCTTTTGGAGGTGGTGCCTCCTAGATTGGTTAGGTGTCGCTTGGGAGCCTCCGTCAAGATGTGGAGTTGAACCAAGAAGTTTGTAAGGGCAAGGAGATCGCCTACTTCGTGAAGATCTACCCCGAGTAAGGCTAGTCCTCCGTGGGCGTATGCCATGATGGCATAGACAAGGTTGCTTCTTCGTGGACCCTTCGTGGGTGGAGCCCTCCGTGGACTCTCGCAGCCGTTACCCTCCGTGGGTTGAAGTCTCCATCAACGTGGATTGACGATAGCACCACCTATCGGAACCACGAGAAAAATCTCCGTGTCTCCAAATTGCGTTTGCTCTTCTCCACCTCTCTTTACTACATGTGCAATTTACATTCCGCTGCAAATACTCTAGAATTGCATGTGTAGGGTGATACTTGACTTGATCATCATTGTGAACTTGCCAAAAACTTGTCTTAATCAAAAGGCTAAACTTTTATATTGTCAAGTAGTCTAATCACCCCCCCTCTAGACATACTTTCGATCCTACAAGTGGTATCAGAGCTTTGGTCTCCATTGGATTGGTTTCCATTGCATTGGACTCCATAAGCTTGGTTTCACAACCTAGGAGAGTATGGCGTCTAGTGAGGGTAATTTTTGTAGAGGTCCTTACTTTGATGGTTCAAATTTTGCTAGTTGGAAGCATAAAATGAAAATGCATATTCTTGGACATAACCCTGCCGCATGGGGCATTATTTGTGTTGGCTTGCAAGGTGAGTTCTTGAGGAAGGAAAAGTTCGGATCGTGAAGCTACTGCGGATGAATTGCGGATGTTGCAAAACAATGCTCAAGCTTGTGACATTCTCTTCAATGCTTTGTGTCCCGAGGAGTTCAACAAAATCAGCCGTCTTGAGAATGCAAAAGAGATTTGGGATACTTTGGTGAAATGCACGAAGGTACCGAGTCCGTGAAGGAATCAAAGCTAGATGTTCTTCAAGGTCAACTTGACAAGTTCAAGATGAAGGAAGGTGAAGGAGTCGCTGAAATGTATTCTAGGCTTGCTCTCATCACAAATGAGATTGCCGGCTTAGGAAGCGAAGAAATGACCGACCGATTCATCATCAAGAAGATTCTCGAGCTTTGGATGGAAAGTATGACACCGTGTGCACTTTGATCCAAATGATGCCAAACTACAAGAATCTCAAGCCTACCAAGTCATTGGAAGAATTGTTGCTCATGAGATGACACTTAAAGATAAGGAAGAGCTTCACAACAAGTCAAGTGGTGCTTACAAAGCTACATGTGATGCTCCCACAACCTCAAGTGACAAGCTAGTTTTCAATGAAGAGATAAGCCTAATGGTGAAGAACTTCAACAAATTCTACAAGAGTAGAAGCAAGGAAAGAAGCTCAAAGTCTAGATCATATGATGAAAAGAGATCTTCAAGTCGTGATCGAAACTGCTACAATTGTGGAAGACCCGGACACTACTCAAATGAGTGTTGGACTCCCCACAAGAGAAGAGAAGAATCTCCAAGAAGAAGAAGCTCAAGAGAAGAGTCACCTCGGAAAGAGAGAAGGAGTAGAGATGATCGTTATGAATGAAGATCCTCTCGGAGAAGCAAGGATTCGGAAAGGAAAGACAAGTCATCAAGGAGCTACACAAGAAGAAAACATCAAGCTCATGTAGGTGAATGGGTCTCCGGCTCCGACTCCGACAATCACTCCGAAAGAAGCTATCACTCCAACTCCGAATCTGATCAAGATGAAGGTGTTGCTGGTCTTGCTCTCGTATCCTCCAACTCCAACTCCTATGACTTATTTGATTCACCAAATGAGGGAATTGGAAGATGCTTCATGGCTAAAGGCCCCAAGGTATCACACCCTGAATTTATTGACTTTGATAGTGATGAGGATGACTTGCTTGGTGAAGATGAGCTTTTACATGATAAATCTAGTGAGCCTAGTAATGATGAACATGCTAGTAGTCTTTATAGTCGAGAAGAGTCGAATGACAATGCTATGAAGGAGATTGAGCGTCTAACTAAAGAACTAAACACTCTTAAGTTAGCTCATGAAACAACTCAAGAAGATCATAGAGAGCTCCTAAGATCTCATGAGAAGCTACGCTTCGAGAAGCTCAATCTAAAGCAAGAACATGAGTTTCTAAAAGCTATCAATGACGATCTTCAAAGAAGAGTTCTTCATATCTTGCCAAACGACTTCTCTTGTCTAATTTCTTGCCACCTATTAAAACTAAGCATGACAAGCACAAGAAAAATTCTTCATCTAGTAGTAACAATAACCATGCTAAATCCAATATTGTTGCTTCTAGTAGTTCTCTTGATTCCACTAACAATGTTTCAAGCCAAGTTACACTTGAGCAAGAAAATAGTTTATTGAAAGGGATTATAGAAAGGTGTCTACAAGAGCCTTGCGGAAGCAAGAACTTTGAGGAAATTGTTCGCAAGCAAGGAAGGCACCGGAAGAATCAAGGAATTGGTTTTGAGCGAAAGTTCAACGCCGAGGGTGTTGAATGGGAAGAAGGTCAATATCCCACTCCAAAGTTTGTTTCTCAAAAGGAGAAGTATGATCCTACTTCTTCCAATGGGGAACAAGCTCAAGATGACCTTCCACCACAAGACCACAAGCTGAAAGGCAAGGACAAGCTTCAAGAGGAGATTGATGCATTTATTGAAGCACCTAAGGCCATGGTCAAGTGGGTTCCCAAGGAAACGTCAAGTTCTACTTCGTCAAGCTCAACTACTACCCCAAGGATTCCCATCAAGATGATGTGGATCGAAGAAGAAGAACTAGAGAGTTCTTGAGGGTGACTCCGCCAACATACTTCACTCACATTCATTTTGGCAAGAACTTGTGCAATCAACTTCCACATCTTGCACTAGTTCATGGAGTCACAAACCCTCTTGTTGGTAAGTCAAGGGACAAGGTAATCATTGCTTTCATGGACATCATCTATTGTGTACTTCAATCTATGTCCATGGATATCCTTGTTTGTTCCTTGTGGGACTAACCCATGTAGGTATTGAAAGTGCCCGAATCCAAAGGATTGCTCCCAACTCTTGATGATCTTCATCAACATTGAGCATCCACATCTTCAACATCTACATGAAGTCTTCTCGACAACCCAAGGTTAGTTTGACCCTTTAAAGGGTTCTCACATCAAGGGGAGCTTTGCTCTAAAGAATTGAGCTAAAGCATCTTCAAATGATGTGAACACATTAATGCTTTATGTAAAAGTGGTAACCCCACTTGTGCTTAAACGATGAGTATGACCTATGATCAAATGTTCTCATTTGACTCCTAAGTCAATATACTCATATATAGATGACCTAGTCATCGACAAATTGTGTGATAGTAGCTAGTGTTTTGTTTGTGCATGTTTGCCACATATTTCATTTGCTATCTTATTGTGTGAGCATGTTGGATGCATGATTTTATCCATTCGAGGACATCCATTTGTTGCTTTGGTCTTTTTGGTTTTTCTTTTTGACCAAATGGATGGACAAGAATGCCTAAGTTCCTCCCCTAGCTATCTATGCTTTCTTGTCTCAAACTCTATTCATGCTTATATCACAAACTTTGATCAAGTCTTTTTGGACCCACCGAGTGAGGAGCACTTGAGCCACCGATCCGTCAAAAGCTTAACTTCCAAAACCTTCTAAGTATTTTTGGTCGACCAACCCACTCAAAATCGGACGGACCTAAAGCACTTGGATTGATCTAGGTTTTCACCTCGGTGAAACCGAAGTTGCAATTTTCGGCGTGACGAAATGTGTAGCGCTTGCGATTAACCATCTCGGTGCCACCGAAGTTTTACAACTCGGTCCCACCGACAGACTAAAGGGTATATATACCGAGGGCAGCGCGTTGATTCCTTCTTCAAACGCCTCGCCCCAAACCCTTTCTTCGCCGTCGCCGTGGTCTCCGGATCGTCTCCGTCGTCGCTCAGGCGCCCTCGCCATGGGTCTCCGTCGCCGTCAACGAACAATCTCTCCGTGCCGTTGCCGCCGTAGAGAAACTCCACCAAGTTAGGGTGAGTTTCGATCCTCTCGTGTTTCAACCTCCGATTCTATGCACGATTGGTTTGTCTAGCTTCTTGCCACGTTTGAGATCTTCCTATCCAGCAGATTACTTCTTAGAACGAAATTGAGTAAGAGTTTTAGGGTTAGGTTTCCGCGAACACATCTCGGTGAGACCGATTCTACATTCTCGGATGACCGATTTGGCCTCGGCCATTACCTTTGCACTTTTCGGTCCAACCGAGTTGTGCAAATCGGTGTGACCGAAATGAGGATTTAGTGAAACCCTAGTGTTCTCGGCTAGACGAAACCCATTTCGGTCCAACCGAAAGTGGTGTGAATGGTTACATTTAGACACTTCGGATTCACCGATTTTAGACTCGGTCGACCGAAATGCATTTTGTGAAAACCTAAAACTGAAATTTGAACTCATTCTTTTGCAAAATCTTCGCAGTTTGTGATAACTCTTCTATTTCGCCTATACCTTATCTATTCACGGGTTGTCACCATGTCGGATGCCGTGACAGCGTAACAGTCTGAATCTCCAATTGCTGAAATTCCAGAGGCGGGCACTAGTCCCGAGGCCAAGCAGCTTTTCCGATGATGGTGAGAGGAGCACACCAAGTGGTTTGCCTCCTGCCGCCACCAGGCTGTGAAGAAGAGAAATTCGATGAAGAAGATTTCGATTTCATAGCCGAGGAAGAGATTTCATCTAAGCCAAAGAGGAAAGTGGTTGCCAAAGAGCATCAAGGGCAACAAACCAAGAAAGGCACCAACAAAGTGAAGAAGTCCTTTGTTGCCAAGAAGCTGAGCATGGAAGAAGAAACTTGAGCAAGGTGAAGAAAACTTCCAAGAGGAAGAGGATTGTGCATGATGAAGCGGTGATGATGATTACGATGAGGAAGCACCCCAGCCTCCTCGAAGCCTAAGTTGATGGGTGATGCCATCAGGGTAGGAGCACCTACAAAGTCTAAGCCTTCTGCTCCGGCAAAAAGGCAGCTCAAGCCAAGCCTCTTTGCCAAGCCCAAGAAGGCTGTGAGAAACATTCCTGCTTGAGAGAAGAGGAAAGACAATGTGCCACCAGTGAGTCGGATGATGAGGCACTGTGTTCTTTGAAACTCCGCTTAAACCGCGGTCCACAATGATGCTCATCCTCGAGCTGAAAACATGAAGGAAAGGAAGGACAAAGGGCTCAGGCTATGGAGGCAAGCTGATCCATATGCCGTGAGAAGAAGGACTGCTGTTGATCCAAGGTTCCACACCAGAGAGCAGCAAGATTTCTATGAGGCGTGCTTATGGACAAGAAGCCCATTGTTCTTGACACTAGATATGTTGATTGGGCATACATTGATAGTGAAGAGCACGAGACTACTTTCCACATGTGCATGAGAGCTTCACTTGCATGTGGTGTTCTTTGAGTTCGTTGGTCGTAAACGGCATGATTGGAATGATGAGATGATCATGCAATTCTATGCCACTGACTCATTTCTATCCAGATGGCACGATTGTATGGATGACTGAAGGTCAGAGATTCTCTTCAACTGTTGAAGAATGGGCAGCACTGCTGAATGCTCCAGTGTCAAGAGAGGATGATGTTGATGTCTATGGAATTCCCAAGAAAAACCATGAGTCTATGAAAAATATGTACAATGAGGTACCAGCTAAGGATGTAGAATTCGAAGCTCGGCTCGGTGTATCATCTCGAGCAGGTCTCCCTACCACGAACACAATTTCGAGGCATACCTTGATGCCCAAGTCGGAGATCATCGCATGATAAGAGGCTATTCTATCAACATGCTGCATATACTTGATCGAAGGCACCTTTCAAGGTGATGGACACGATAGTTGAGACTATCAAGAGGACTACAGCAGACTGAGAAGAGGTCGTGTGGATTTGCCCGCACATTCAGATGCTTATCAATGCCAAGTTTGGCACGGCACCTACTTGTTGGAAAGACCACAGTTGCCACTTTGCAGCCTGAGCATGAGGACAATGAAGTTGTGATGGTGAGGATGATCCCACGTCTGTTGAAGGTCAAGCAAAGTCCTGAAGCTGCCAAACAAGCTAAAGTCGAGAAGGAAGCAGCAGCAGCTAAACCCAAGAGTGTTGAGAACAGCTCCTTGAAGGTACCCAGAGGATTGAACAACGCTGGCCAGCATTGTGCGATCTCGGGAGAGTCTTGAGAGGATAGTTGAAGACAAGTTCCATGCTCTGGATGTCAAGCTGACTGAAGTGCAAGTCACTGTCAACAAGCTTGAGGCAGATATCGAGGAAGCCAAGAGGGAGAAGGAAGAGCTCATGAAGGAGATGCAGGATGACCTAGTCCAGGATGATTATGAGCAGCCTGCTCCGGTTCCTACAAGACCCAGATCAGCTGCTATTCCAGTGACAGACACCAGGGCTACAGCCTCAGCACCTCCCACAGCTCCATCAGTTCCACCTCCAGCTCCAGTGTCCACTCCTCCAGCTCCACAGACATCAGCCAAAGCCTTTGCAGATGCAGCTATCTCAACTCCATCAACCCAGACAGGAGCCGCCAGCAGAGTCCCTAGTGACGTTTAGCTCTATACCTTTCGAACTTTTTGGTAACCTGTTGCCAAAGGGGGAGAAATTGTTTAGATCATAGGACTTCGAGAGAGAGAGTGCTCGCTTTTGCTCTTTCGTTTGCGGTTTCTTTGAGATACTTTTGAGTTTTTCGAGACATTCCGTGTGTTTGATACTACGTTTGCTCTACTTTGATGAGTGCTTGGTCATACTATGCCTTAATGTGTGCTTAATGCTTATCATATGCTATTCATATCTTGTATGATCATTTACTCATGTCTTGGTGATTGGGTGCATGCTATTCATTCTTATCATTTTGTGCGCTCCACCAAGATGTATGTGACATGGAAGAGTGACCCATGATCCTAATCGATTGTGCATTTGCATTCAAGCGCAAATCTTAAATAATGCACAAATTTAGGGGAGCTCTTGCTTATCACATACTTCTCAAAGCGATTTATATTATTCATTGATTATATCATTTGTCGAAGCTTTGATCTATATGTTGTCATCAATTACCAAAAGGGGAGATTGAAAGTGCAACTAATCCCGGGTGGTTTTGGTAATTAATAACAACATATATATCATTGAACTAATTGTTTCTTGAGTATCATTTGAGAAAGTTCAGTGATATGGGTATGGCAATGATGAAGAAGTGGACCCTCAAAATGCTAAGGAAAGCATTGGCAAAAGCTCAAGACTCCATTTTTGGTTTAGTGATCCAAGATCACATTGAGTCTATAGGAAAGCCAATACTATTAAAAGGGATGAGGTTATGATAATGATCTGGTTGCTCAAAGTGCTTAGTGATCTATCTCCCAAACTATCAGCAATCTTTCATTCCAACATACACTCATAAGTAATCTCGGTCCCACCGATTCCATAAACTCAGCCACACCGAGATGAACCACCTCAGCCATATAGCCAAACCCTAGTAATTTCGGGTTTTCCGATTCCAAACTCGGTCTCACCGAAACTAGTGTTGCCAAGCTTCTGTAACCTTCTTACATCATATCGGTGTCACCGAGATGATAAAGTCGGTCCCACCGAGATTGGCAAACCCTAGTATTTGGAAGAATCGGACTCACCGAGATTGTATTTTCGGTCCCACCGAAAATCCCAACGTTCACAAGATTTGAACTTTCGGTCTCACCGAGTTGTCAACTTCGGTCTGACCGAGATTGGTCAAATGTGTGTAACGGTTGGATTTTGTGTGGAGGCTATAAATACCCTCCACCTCCTCTTCATTCGTGGAGAGAGCCATCGAAAGAACTACCACTCCTACCTTACATTTCTCGAGAAGAAAACTACCTACCCTTGTGTTGAGATCAAGTTGCTCCACTCCCACCATATGAAACTTGATTTCTAGCCTTCCCAAGTTGCTTTCCACTCAATTCTTTCTTCCACCACAGCCAAATCAGTGAGGAGAGTTGAGTGTTGGGGAGATTATCATTTGAAGCACAAGAGCAAGGAGTTCATCATCACCAACACCATCTATTACCTTTTGGAGGTGGTGCCTCCTAGATTGGTTAGGTGTCGCTTGGGAGCCTCCGTCAAGATGTGGAGTTGAACCAAGAAGTTTGTAAGGGCAAGGAGATCGCCTACTTCGTGAAGATCTACCCGAGTAAGGCTAGTCCTCCGTGGGCGTATGCCATGATGGCATAGACAAGGTTGCTTCTTCGTGGACCCTTCGTGGGTGGAGCCCTCCGTGGACTCTCGCAGCCGTTACCCTCCGTGGGTTGAAGTCTCCATCAACGTGGATTGACGATAGCACCACCTATCGGAACCACGAGAAAAATCTCCGTGTCTCCAAATTGCGTTTGCTCTTCTCCACCTCTCTTTACTACATGTGCAATTTACATTCCGCTGCAAATACTCTAGAATTGCATGTGTAGGGTGATACTTGACTTGATCATCATTGTGAACTTGCCAAAAACTTGTCTTAATCAAAAGGCTAAACTTTTATATTGTCAAGTAGTCTAATCACCCCCCCTCTAGACATACTTTCGATCCTACACTCACGCCTGCCGCTATTGATCCCGAGGAGGGTCGGATTTCCTGGCGCGGGACAGATCCCGAGGAGAATTAGTCTCCTGGTTCGGAACACATGAAATAAGGCCCGATTTTTCCATCGTTGAGGCTGTTTTCAGCTGCATTTTCTTCACTATTTGTTCCTGTTTCATCAGCACAAGCCTCATGTTCACTATTAGTGCGGTTAGTCAACAGTTGATCATGAATATTTCCCCCCCTTAATAAAGACCGGTAAGATGAGGTGGCAAAAGAAGGATTTCTTTTCGAAGTAGTGCACCGGCATTAGGATGAAGATTAGCAAAGCGAAACTTAGTTTCATCAAAAACAACATCTCTAGAGATGTAGACATGGCATGTTGAGACGTCAAGGCATTTTACACCTTTGTGAAGAGCACTATAGCCAAGGAACACACACTATGTGGAGCGAAACATGAGTTTACGATTATTGTATGGACAAAGATTTGGCCAACAGGCACAGCCAAATACACGAAGAGACTTATAGTCTGGTTTGGTGTGGAGGAGCCTTTCAACAGGAGTTTCGTTATTGATAACATGACTAAGAAGCATATTGATAATATGGCAGCCGTGAGGAAGGCTTCATCCCAGAATTTTAGAGGCATATAGGCTCCTGCGAGAAGAGCTAGCCCAACCTCAACGATATGGCGATGCTTACGTTCGGTCGAGCCATTTTGTTGGTGAGCATGAGGACATGACACGTGACATGAAATACAAAGAGTTTGGAAGAAGGAGTTGAGTTTCTCGTACTCCCCTCCCTAATCAGATTGGACAGTAATGATTTTGCTGTCAAACTTACGTTCCACAAGAGCTTGGAAGTTTTGGAAAACTTGAAAAACATCGGATCGTTTCTTGAGAAGATAGATCCAAGACAATTTACTATAGTCATCAACAAAGCTAACATAGTATGTGTGTCTTCCAACAGAACTGGGGGCAGGACCCCAAACATCAGAAAAAATTAATTGGAATGGTTTTGTGGAGACACTAGTAGATATAGGATATGGTAACTGATGACTCTTAGCTCTTTGATAGGAATCACAAATTGTTTCAATATGACGCTCAGCAATAAACAGGAGCTTATTTTTCCTAAGCAATTTCTCAACTAAAGAAAAAGAAGAATGTCCTAATCGATCGTGCCACCGTGTTGATGAAACTTTGACAACACCATAGACTTGTTTATTGAACCTTCTATGCTCCGGAATCAACGAGTAAAGCCCTCGAACACATCTACTTTGATAGAGGATTTTTCTTCGTTGCCTGATCCTTGATCAAAAAGAAGTAGGGATGAGATTCAAGAAAGACATGATTATCAATGGCAATTCTACGAACGGAAAGAAGGTTTTATTGGCATTAGGAACATGCAAAATTCTCTTAAGATAAATTCTATGTTGAGGGGTACTAAATATTGAATGTCCAATGTGATGTATTTTCATACCTTCTCCACTGGCAGTGTGGATCTGATCTTTTCCACGGTATTTTTCCTTCATTGTGACTTTCTCAAGTTCATTGGTTATATGGTTTGTGGCGCCGCTGTCAACATACCAATTGGTGTCAACCCTGTAGGAGCCATCTGCAGCTGCGATGATCTTGTCCTCATCTTGGGATTCATCTTCACCCTGCTCGTAGCGGTACCAGCAGTCCCTGGCCGTGTGGCCCGACTTGCCGCAGATCTGACAGCATGGAGTGTCCGTGCGAGACCTGCCAGAACCACCACCACGGTGTCCCCTGTTTCCAGATCGCCCGCCGCCGCCACGGTCCAGCACCACTTGACCGCCCTTGCCACGAGAGGGGCCACACGAGAGAGAGCCGCCACCACGACCACGAGACGCGACGTTGGCAGAAGACTTGAAGCCGCCGCCGCCGGAGCCGTGGAATTGCGCCATGCATTGGTCGAAGTTGCTGAGCATGGAGAAGAGTTCGTCGAGGGAGGCGGGCATGACGCGGGCGTCCAGGCCCGAGACCAGGGGTTGATAGTCATGATCCAGGCCATGGAGGATGTAGGAGATGAGTTCAGCATCTTGAATTGGCTTGTCGGCCGCCGCCAGTTCATCAGCCAGTCCGCGCATGGAGGCGAAGTAGGATGCGACAGATTGATTGCCCTTCTACGCATTGATGAGGGAGGTGCAGATGTTGTTGACGCGGCTTAGCGACTGTGACGAGTACATGCTCGCCAGCATTGTCCAGAGCGCCTGTGCCGAGGTGACTGTGGTCACCGTGATGAGAACCTCTTTGGAGAGGTTGGCCAGTAGGTAGCCGAGCACCTGCTGATCCTCCCGGACCCAGAGAGGGTGGAGGTCTCCTTGCCGTCCTTGTCCTTGGCGGAGAGGAGCTTGGCTGGTTCCGGCGAGGTGCCGTCGACGTAGCCGAAGACACTGACGCCACGTAGTTGCGGCATGATCTGTGTGCGCCACAACATGTAGTGCATGCGGGACAACTTCTCGGTGACCTGGCCATTGAGGCTAGGTTGGAAGGCGCCGGAGGAGGAAGACATTGCTAGGCACAGATGGAATCGTGGAGGGTTTTAGATTGGAAGAGAGAGGGCTCTGATTACCATGTGCGATAGGCAGAAATGTCTTACCTTGTATGAGGGGATGTGTTGCGTGTTATATTGCAGGGGCGCAATAACCCTGATAGCGCATACATTTGGTTTGGAGAGAATCCAAGTCATCTTGAGGAGAAAGACAAGGAGGAGATATACCTAGCTAGTTACAACAGATAAGAGATACGACCTAACTACCTCCTGAGCAAACTACCAAACGAGATCTCTCCTGTCACGTTGCAATGTGTGTGCGCACGTATATGTATCATGTTTAACAGTGTTCAGTGAACTTTCTGTACAAATGAGACATAATTTAAATTCCCTTGCATCAGGTTAAGTCTCCTTGAAAGAGGGAAAGTGCAGATGCTAGTAGAATGATGTTTAGAATGAATACGTGAGGCAGTACCATCCATTACGTCTAATCCTAATAACAGTTTTGAGGAATCACAGGACATCCAATAACATGGGAATAAAAAACCACAAATATTTGTCATTTGAATGGAAGGATAGCATGTTTCGAAGTGAAAAGTATATTGTTGTCACAGAACCAAGCACTAAATCATCATCCCAATGGCCAGCACCACAGCGAGATGTCAACCCACGGCTCATTTTGAGCATAAAACAACAAAATTTGATACTCGTTTATTGTTTAAATACTTATTTATTAAAAAGAACCAAGCTTTAAGATACTATAGAAAAGAAATGTATATGACCTTTATTCATTTCATTAACCACCGCTCGATGGTTGGGGCACAGAGAGCATGAGGGAGAACAAAGGGGAGGAAGCAAGGACTTACCTATGCCAGAACCAAAGAGGAAGCAACCGTCGGAGGGGCAGTCCGGGAGGCATCAGAGTGCGCGCCAAAGGAGGCGGAGCTGCTTTGCCGGCCAAACATGTGCCAGATGCAGCCATGGTCCCGGAAGCAATGTCGATCATGGGATGTTCATTGGGACCCATTCACCTTCGCCATCATCTTCACTATCATGGGGCCCACCATTCCTTGGGGTTGGCCCACTGCTTGCCCAAGTTGCTTATCTGCAGACAAACACAACAGGGTCAAAGTGGCTATATAAAGGAGCACCACAACTATGTTTGCTACAACAACATTACACAGGGCTTAAAAGCAAACAGCAAATAGGCAAACATGGTCCTGTCCTAATAATAACATCCTTCATGTATTTACAAGATTTAAAGCAAGCAACACTAGACTAGTTGAAACTTTCCAACTGAAGAAAGAAGCCAATGAAATTGTTGAGAAATTAGTACAATCATTGTGAAACCTTCTCTTCCATACTCTCATTCTAGTTGATACTTGATAGGATTAATGTTACCAAGTACCACCGGAATCCTAATCCTAAGAATGGTTTTGAGGAATCGCATGACATGCTATAACATAGGGATAACAAATCCCAAATATTTGCTATTTCAGTGGAAGGATAGTGTGTTTCCAAGTGAAAAGCATACTGCTGTCACAAGCAAGATCATAATAATCACTTGATTGTGGTGGCCGGAAAACCACCACCAAAGATCTGGACACTAAATCATTGGCTCAGTGGCCAGCACCACAGACAGACATCAGCCCACGGCTCGTTGAGGGCATATAAAAACAAAAGTTGACAACTTTTATAGTTTCAATACTTATATTCATTAAAAAGAGCCAAGCTTTCCGATGCTATAATTTTTTTGCAGGAGTGCTCCTGTCCTATAACAATGTTGAGGGCATAAAATAGTAAAAGTTGACAGCTTTTATTGTTACAGTTCTTATTTATTAAAAAGAGCCAAGATTTCAGGTACTATGAAAAAATATATGTATATGACCTTATTCATTTCATAACCATGGCTCAATCATCGTGGGCTCATAGAGCATGAGGAAGAGCAAAGGGAAGGAACCAACGGCTTACCTATGCCCGAACCAAAGAGGAAGCAGCGGGACGGGAGGTGTCGGAGTCATCGTCAGAGCAGGCAGAGCTGCTTCGCCGGGCAAATTTGTGCCAGATGACATCGTGTTCCCAAAAGCAGTGTCATGGTCCTGCTCGTGCTTGACTGGGAACTGAAGCACCAGGGTCCTATCCTTGTTGCACTGAGATGGCGTAGAACCTGCAGTCCGCCAACAAATAGAGTAACTCAGTTCCATTTCCTGTCGAACGGAATAGAATGAAACGGAATCCAGCGATGACCCAAAAAAGTTTGTACTATATTGATTACATATGTCCTCGACATCTCTTCTTTTATAACAAGGAGTGGTTTGTTAATAAAAAGCTTGCGTTCTTAACCTAGAACGATTTTCTAGTAAAAGGCATTCCTACCCATGTAAACTGGCATCATCATTCAGTATTGGGCCTCACACCAATTTCCAAGACAGGAACCATCTCTTAAAATTACAAAAAAACAGCAAAGTTGACATGAACCGATGAGAAAATGACAGTCTACTACTTAATCCATGTCAATCGACAAGAAGAAAAGATTGAGGATAGGTAAACCAGCACACAGCCAAAACGGACCACCCACAGGCCTGAAGCACCAACCACACAAACATGGACAAGGAGAACACTCGGGCGCATGCAGCACAGACCGAACTAGAGCGGCAAAAGAAAAAGAATAACAATACTGAACTTGAAATTGCAATACATACATTGTTGAAATTGCAATACACATTCACACTTAGGTAGCAGGCACTAACCATATGAAGCATCCACAACAATGGAGCCTGCAACATGGATCCAGTAATTTACGGCTGAGCGCAACAAACTGAGATGAAACCACCAAGGGGCTCTGTTTTCATGTTCACAGACACATGATGCCAATCCTTATCCACAAGGACGATTGGTCTCACATGCATAACCCCAACTTGCAGTTAGGAGCAGAAATATATTACTCCAGTAGAGGATAGTATCTTTTTTAGTGAAGGAACTGTAGCTAACATGATGAACAACACATGAATGTGGAAGTGCCCACAAAGAAGGTTAGAAAATCACTACATGTATTATAGCATCTATACTTATACATAGTGCACATTAATATCCCTTTGACAGGAACTGATTAGCGGAAAAACAAGCCCCACTAGGTTACTGGTACCAGCAGGCAAAGTTGTCAGAATCGAGATTCTAAATAGGATCGGAGCTCCATTGTTACGATTGTGAGTCGTAGAATCATAACTAACAGGATCGTAGAATCTTAGATTCTATGAGCGAAATCGTAGAATCGGGGTGGCTGCTTTGGATCGGAAGGTCGTAAGATTCTAAGACTTGAGTCGCGATTCTGACAACTTTGCCAGTGGGTCAGCACCAAGATTTGGTATCCATAAAGCACAAAAGTCATCACTAGCAAAGAGCAACTTCTAGAAGTAAATTTCAACTACCTCTACAAGCACCAGAGTTACAGTTCTAACTTTAACACTAGAATGATCTTTTTGGTTGGATGCAAGTGCCATAGGATGGCTCTAGTGCCAGGAAACAAACAATCAATCGAATGACTAGCGGACGTAAACCGGTGGAACTAGCTATTATACTAGAAGCACGAAAAGTACAAACGTTGGCATCACACACAACCCAAATCCATCGAACATGCCATGGCACGATGGCCAGCATACGACCCGCCACGGCTCGACGGTCATGGGCACACAAACACGCACAGGAGAGAGCGCAGAGCAGAGAGGAATGGAGGGGTTACCTAGGCCAAAGTGGGCGGAGCAGGGGAGGCCGTGGCATAATTGTTAAGTTAAACCTAGGGTTCATCTAGGGACTGCAACACCTCCATGGCATAATTTTTACTCCTAGATGCAATACAAAACGCGCACTGGTTAATTCATTTCCCACTGGAAAAACGACAAACTGACCCAGCACAAATCTCACTTGCAAGCATCAAGGGACAGTAGAAATAAATCTTTGAAGGTTCAACCAAAACGTAAATGCACATCTACTCATGTGAATGGATCACTGGAAAACAAAATTCTACGAATTAAAGACCAACAGATCAACAATAGAGATCTAGAATGGCGCAACTACATTATATCAAGAAGAACATCTACTGGTCTTGCTGCAGCCATGTCACATGAACCACAAAAAAAACCAACTTAGGTTGCAGAAACCACATGGTTCATGCCTAGCTAGATTTGCATGGCAATAGATGGCAGAAGCACCCCTGTACCGAAATCCAAACCTGAGGCGGGCACTAAGCAAATCTCAAGGACTTTGCAAGTTTGCACATCTGTTCAACCGTCAACCGACCGTGTGACGCCGACTCGTAAGTCAGCAACCAGCAACCACAGGATATAACGACATGCCAACCACAAGCCAAAGAAGGGTACAAAGTAGTGGTGGTTATGGTGGGTAGGCAGCATGATGTCCTAGAATTTACAGTAGGCGGCATATGACAGGAAACGTGGCCCATCAAAAAGGTTTTAATCTAGAAAAGACAACAACCCTCCCTGATCATCTAAGAATAAAATACACATTGCACAATACCTATAATACACTTAATGTGACCACTGCACAAGAAGTGCACTATTCAATCATCATGTCATGTGTGTATATGTAGCCATGCAAAGAGAAATTATGAACAAGAGCATGGATCAAATGTCTGATTGCTACATGTCTCTGAAAGTGCCAAACCTGCAGCAAGTGCAGTGTTGTGCCTTCCTGGAAAGCAAGCTTTTTCATAGTCTGGCTGGCCTCGGTGCTCGGCATGATCTAGCGTCCTCAGAGGTACGCTCACCTTGCCCCCAGCGGCCAACAAATGCTTCTGTTCAAAAACATTGTGGCATCATTCAGGTCGAACTTAATACCCTGAAATGCAGTTTCACTCCGTCATGATGATTCTTTCAGGTTACTATAGAACAACTACTAGTAAAAGGCAAGCTAAAAACACTAACCTCAAACACTCCATTAGAGCACGCTAGAATGGAGACATCAAAGGTTCCTCCTCCAAGGTCAAATACAAATGCACCAATCTGGCTCACAAAGTACTGCTTGCCATCTGTACTTTCAACCCAAGCATCTCTAGTTGGAGCCTTCAAAATATTAGTAGAAACAATAAGACTTGGAGTTTGTCAACAGGGAAGAGTATAATGGAATAGCTCTGTTGGGGAACACAGAAATTTCAAAAAAATTCATACGAACACGCAAGATCCATCTAGGTGATGCATAGCTACTAGCGGGGAGAGTGTGTCCATGTACCCTCGTAGACCGAAAGCGGAAGCGTTTAGTAACGCGGTTGATGTAGTCAAACGTCTTCGCGATCCAACCGATCCAATTACCAAACACATGGCACCTCCGCGATCTGCACACGTTCAGCTTGGTGACGTCCCTCGTACTCTTGATCTAGCTGAGGCCGAGGGAGAGTTTTGTCAGCATGACGGCGTGATGGCGGTGATGATGAAGTTACCGATGCAGGGCTTCGCCTAAGTGCTACAACGATATGACCGAGGTGGAAATCTGTGGAGGGGGCACCGCACACGGCTAAGACAACTGTCAACTTGTGTGTCTATGGGGTGCCCCCTCCCCCGTATATAAACGAGTGGAGAAGGGGAGGGCCGGCCCTCTCTATGGCACGCACAAAGGGGGATTCCTACTCCTAGTTGGAGTAGGTTTCCCCCCTTCCCTAGTTGGAGTATGAGAAGAAGGAAGAGGGAGAAGGAGAGAAGGAAAGGGGGGCCAACCCCCCTTCCCAATTAGGATAGGGCTTGGGGGGCTCCCCCACCTTGGCCGCCTCCTCCTCTCTCCCACCATGGCCCATTAAGGCCCATTGACTCCCTGGGGGGTTCCGGTAACCCCCCGGTACTCCAGTATTTGCCCGAACTCATCCGAAGCCATTCTGCTGTCCAAACAAAGCCTTCCAATATATCAATCTTTATGTCTCAACCATTTTGAGACTCCTCGGCATGTCCATGATCACATCCGGGACTCCAAACTACCTTCGGTACATCAAAACACATAAACTCATACTACCGATCGTCATCGAATGTTAAGAGTGCAGACCCTACGGGTTCGAGAACTATGTAGACATGAACGAGACTCACTTCCGGTCAATAACCAATAGCAGAACCTGGATGCTCATATTGGTACCTACATATTCTACGAAGATCTTTATCGGTCAAACCGCATAACAACATGCGTTGTTCCCTTTGTCATCGATATGTTACTTGCCCGATATTTGATCGTCGGTATCATCATACCTAGTTCAATCTCGTTACCGACAAGTCTCTTTACTCGTTCCGTAATGCATCATCCCGTAACTAACTCATTAGTCATATTGCTTGCAAGGCTTATAGTGATGTGCATTACCGAGAGGGCCTAGAGATACCTCTCCTACAATTGGAGTGACAAATCCTAATCTCGATCTATGCCAACTCAACAAACACCATCGGAGACACCTGTAGAGCATCTTTATAATCACCTGGTTATGTTGTGACGTTTGATAGCACACTAAGTTTTCCTATGGTATTCGGGAGTTGCATAATCTCATAGTCATAAGAACATGTATAAGTTATGAAGAAAGCAATAGCAATAAACTAAACGATCATAGTGCTAAGCTAACAGATGGGTCAAGTCAATCACATCATTCTCTAATGATGTGATCTCGTTCATCAAATGACAACTCTTGTCCATGGCTAGGAAACTTAACCATCTTTGATTAACGAGCTAGTCAAGTAGAGGCATACTAGTGACACTGTGTTTGTCTATGTATTCACACATGTACTAAGTTTCTGGTTAATACAATTCTAGCATGAATAAAAAACAAAGGAAATATAAATAACAACTTTATTATTGCATCTAGGGCATATTTCCTTCAGTCCCCCACTTGCACTAGAGTCAATAATCTAGATTACATTGTAATGATTCTAACACCCATGGAGTCTTGGTGCTGATTATGTTTTGCTCGTGAGAGAGGCTTAGTCAACGGGTCTGCAACATTCAAATTCGTATGTATTTTGCAAATCTCTATGTCTCCCTCCTTGACTTGGTCGCGGATGGAATTGAAGCGTCTCTTGATGTGCTTGGTTCTCTTGTGAAATCTGGATTCCTTTGCCAAGGAAATTGCACCAGTATTGTCACAAAAGATTTTCATTGGACCTGATGCACTAGGTATGACACCTAGATCGGATATGAACTCCTCCATCCAGACTCCTTCATTTGCTGCTTCCGAAGGAGCTATGTACTCCGCTTCACACATAGATCCCTCCATGACGCTCTGCTTGGAACTGCACCAACTGACAGCTCCACCATTCAATAAAAATACGTATCCGGTTTGTGACTTAGAGTCATTCAGATCAGTGTCAGAGCTTGCATCGACATAACCGTTTACGACAAGCTCTTTGTCACCTCCATAAACGAGAAACATATCCGTAGTCATTTTCAGGTATTTCAGGATGTTCTTGACGGCTGTCCAGTGATCCACTCCTGGATTACTTTGGTACCTCGCTGCTAAACTAATAGCAAGGCACACATCAGGTCTGGTACATAGCATTGCATACATGATAGAACCTATGGCTGAAGCATAGGGAATGACTTTCATTTTCTCTCTATCTTCTGCAGTGGTCGGGCATTGAGTCTGACTCAACTTCACACCTTGTAATACAGGCAAGAATCCTTTCTTTGCTTGATCCATTTTGAACTTCTTCAAAACTTTATCAAGGTATGTGCTTTGTGAAAGTCCAATTAAGCGTCTTGATCTATCTCTATAGATGTTGATGCCCAATATATAAGCAGCTTCACCGAGGTCTTTCATTGAAAAATTCGTATCTAAGTATCCTTTTATGCTATTAAGAAATTCAGTATCATTTCCGATCAATAATATGTCATCCACATATAATATCGGAAATGCTACAGAGCTCCCACTCACTTTCTTGTAAATACAGGTCTCTCAAAAAGTCTGTACAAAGCCATATGCTTTGATCACACTATCAAAGCGTATGTTCCAACTCCGAGAGGCTTGCACCAGTCCATAAATGGATCGCTGGAGCTTGCACACTTTGTTAGCACCTTTTGGATCGACAAAATCTTCTGGTTGCATCATATACAACTCTTCTTTAAGATATCCATTAAGGAATGCAGTTTTGACATTCATTTGCCAAATTTCATAATCATAAAATGCGGCAATTGCTAACATG
Organism: Aegilops speltoides; assembly: GCA_021437245.1. Classification (NCBI taxonomy): domain Eukaryota; kingdom Viridiplantae; phylum Streptophyta; class Magnoliopsida; order Poales; family Poaceae; genus Aegilops; species Aegilops speltoides. Next base: position 23,792,411 of record CM038144.1, on the reverse strand, counting down.
ATTTGGACGGACTTAAGCATCGCTACGGGTGAGAAGGTCTCATCATAGTCAACTCCTTGAACTTATCGAAAACCTTTCGCAACAAGTCGAGCTTTGTAGACAGTAATATTACCGTCCACGCCAGTCTTCTTCTTGAAGATCCATTTATTTTCTATTGTTTGCTGATCATCGAGCAAGTCAACAAAAGTCCACACTTTGTTCTCATACATGGATCTCATCTCAGATTTCATGGCCTCTAGCCATTTTGCGGAATCTAGGCTCATCATCGCTTCCTCATAGTTCGTAGGTTCGATATGGTCAAGTAACATGACCTCCAGAATAGGATTACCGTACCATTCTGGTGCGGATCTTACTCTGGTTAACCTACGAGGTCCGGTAGTAGCTTGGTCAGAAGTTTCATGATCATCATCATTAGCTTCCTCACTTAATGGTGTAGGAATCACTGGAACTGATTTCTGTGATGAACTACTTTCCAATAAGGGAGTAGGTACAATTACCTCGTCAAGTTCTACTTTCCTCCCACTCATTTCTTTCGATAGAAACTCCTTCTCTAGAAAGGATCCATTCTTAGCAACGAATATCTTGCCTTCGGATCTGTGATAGAAGGTGTACCCAACAGTCTCCTTTGGGTATCCTATGGAGACACATTTCTCCGATTTGGGTTCGAGCTTATCAGGTTGAAGCTTTTTCACATAAGCATTACAGCCCCAAACTTTTAAGAAATGACAACTTGGGTTTCTTGCCAAACCACAGTTCATATGGTGTCGTCTCAACAGATTTAGATGGTGCCCTATTTAACGTGAATGCAGCCGTCTATAAAGCATAACCCCGAAACGATAGCGATAAATCAGTAAGAGACATCATAGATCGCACCATATCTAATAAAGTACGATTACGACGTTCGGACACACCATTATGTTATGGTGTTTCGGGTGGCGTGAGTTGTGAAACTATTCCGCATTGTTTCAAATGAAGACAAAACTCATAACTCACATATTCTCCTCCACGATCAGATTGTAGAAACTTTATTTTCTTGTTATGATGATTTTCCACTTCACTCTAAAGTTCTTTGAACTTTTCAAATGTTTCAGACTTATGTTTCATCAAGTAGATATACTCATATCTGCTCAAATCATCTGTGAAGGTTAGAAAATAACGATACCCACCGCGAGCATCAACACTCATCGGACCGCATACATCAATATGTATTATTTCCAACAGGTCTGTTGCTCGCTCGATTGTTCCGAAAAAAGGAGTTTTAGTCATTTTTCCCATGAGGCATGGTTTGCAAGCATCAAGTGATTCCAAAAGCCCATCAGCATGGAGTTTCTTCATGCGCTTTACACCAATATGACCTAAACGGCAGTGCCACAAATAAGTTGCACTATCATTACTAAACTTAATCTTCTGGCTTCAATACTATGAACATGTGTATCACCACTATCAAGATTTAGTAAAACTAGACCACTCATCAAGGGTGCATGACCATAAAAGATATTATTCACATAAATAGAACAACCATTATTCTCAGATTTAAATGAATAACCGTCTTGCATCAAACAAGATCTAGATATAATGTTCATGCTTAACGCCGGCACCAAATAACAATTATTCGGGTCTAAAACTAATCCCGAAGGTAGATGTAGAGGTAGCGTGCCGACGGCTATCACATCGACTTTGGAACCATTTCCCACGCGCATCGTCACCTCGTCCCTAGCCAATCTTCGCTTAATCCGTAGCCCCTGTTTCGAGTTGCAAATATTAGCAACAGAACCAGTATCAAATTCCCAGGCGCTACTACGAGCATTAGTAAGGTACACATCAATAACATGTATATCAAATATACCTTTCACTTTGCCAAACAGTTGGGGTAGTTCCGCTTCTAGTGACCAGTCCCTTTGCAGTAGAAGCACTCAGTCTCAGGCTTAGGTCCAGACTTGGGCTTCTTCACTTGAGCAGGAACTTGCATGATGTTCTTCTTGAAGTTCCCCTTCTTCCCTTTACCATTTTTCTTGAAACTGGTGGTCTTTTTGACCATCAACACTTGATGCTCCTTCTTGATTTCTACCTCCGCAGCTTTTAGCATTGCGAAGAGCTCGGGAATTGTCTTATCCATCCCTTGCATATTATAGTTCATCACGAAGCTTTTGTAGATTGGTGGCAGTGATTGAAGAACTCTGTCAATGACACTATCAACTGGAAGATTAACTCCCAGCTGAGTCAAGTGATTGTGGTACCCAGACATTCTGACTATATGCTCACTGATAGAACTATTCTCCTCCATTTTGCAGCTACAAAACTTATTGGAGACTTCATATCTCTTAATCCAGGCATTTGCTTGAAATATTAACTTCAACTCCTGGAACATCTCATATGCTCCATGACGTTCAAAACGTCATTGAAGTCCCAGCTCTAAGCCGTAAAGCATGGCACACTGAACTATCGAGTAGTCATCAGCTTTGCTCTACCAGACGTTCATAACATCTGGCGTTGCTCCTGCAGCGGGTTTGGCACCTAGCGATGGTTCTAGGACATAATTCTTCTGTGCAGCAATGAGGATAATCCTCAAGTTACGGACCCAGTCCGTGTAATTGCTACCATCATCTTTCAACTTAGCTTTCTCTAGGAACGCATTAAAATTCAACGAAACAATAGCACGGGCCATTTATCTACAACAACATAGACATGCAAAATACTATCAGGTACTAAGTTCATGATAAATTAAAGTTCAATTAATCATATTACTTAAGAACTCCCACTTAGATAGACATCCCTCTAATCATCTAAGTGATCATGTGATCCATATCAACTAAACCATGTCCGATCATCACGTGAGATGGAGTAGTTTTCAATGGTGAACATCACTATGTTGATCATATCTACTATATGATTCACGCTCGACCTTTCGGTCTCAGTGTTCTGAGGCTATATCTGCATATGCTAGGCTCGTCAAGATTAACCCGAGTATTCTGCATGTGCAAAATTGGATTGCACCCGTTGTATGTGAACGTAGAGCTTATCACACCCAATCATCATGTGGTGTCTCGGCACGACGAACTGTAGCAATGGTGCATACTCAGGGAGAACACTTGTACCTTGAAATTTAGTGAGAGATCATCTTATAATGCTACCGCCGTACTAAGCAAAATAAGATGCATAAAGGGTAAACATCACATGCAATCAATATAAGTGATATGATATGGCCATCATCATCTTGTGCCTTCGGTCTCCATCTCCAAAGCACCATCATGATCACCATCATCACTGGCTTGACACCTTGATCTCCATCTAAGCATCGTTGTCATCACGCCAACTATTGCTTCTACTACTATTGCTACCGCTTAGTGATAAAGTAAAGCAATTACATGGCGATTGCATTTCATACAATAAAGTGACAACCATATGGCTCCTGCCAGTTGCTGATAACTGTGTTACAAAACATGATCATCTCATACAACAATTTATATAATCACGTCTTGACCATATCACAACACAACATGCCTTGCAAAAACAAGTTAGACGTCCTCTACTTTGTTGTTGCAAGTTTTACGTGGCCACTACGGGCTTAGCAAGAACCGTTCTTACCTACGTATCAAAACCACAACGATTTTTCATCAAGTTTGTTGTTTTAACCTTCAACAAGGACCGGGCATAGCCACACTCGATTCAACTAAAGTTGGAGAAACAGACACCCACTAACCACCTGTGTACGAAGCACGTCGGTAGAACCAGTCTCGCGTAAGCGTACGCGTAATATCGGTCTGAGCCGCTTCATCCAACAATACCGCTGAATCAAAGTATGACATGATGGTAAGCAGTATGACTATTATAGCCCACAACTCTTTGTGTTCTACTTGTGCATATAACATCTACGCATAGACCTGGCTCGGATGCCACTATTGGGGAATGCAGTAATTTCAAAAAGAATTCCTACGCACACGCAAGATCCATCTTGGTGATGCATAGCTACGAGTGGGGAGAGTGTGTCCACGTACCCTCATAGACCGAAAGCAGAAGCGTTTAGTAACGCGGTTAATGTAGTCGAATGTCTTCGCGATCCAACCGATCCAAGTACCCAACGCATGGCACCTCCGAGATCTGCATACGTTCAGCTCGGTGACGTCCCTCGTACTCCTGATCCAGCTAAGGCCGAGTGTCGGTGTCAAAACCGGCGGATCTCGGGTAGGGGGTCCCGAACTGTGCGTCTAGGCGGATGGTAACAGGAGACGAGGGACACAATGTTTTTACCCAGGTTCAGGCCCTCTCGATGGAGGTAATACCCTACGTCCTGCTTGATTAATATTGATGATATGGGTAGTACAAGAGTAGATCTACCACGAGATCAATGAGGCTAAACCCTAGAAGCTAGCCTATGGTATGATTGTTGAGATGTAATGTTGTGTCCTACGGACTCTGGCCCTCCGGTTTATATAGACACCGGAGGGGCTAGGGTTACTGAGTCGGTTACAATGGTAGGAGATCTACATATCCGTATTGCCAAGCTTGCCTTCCACGCCAAGTAGAGTACCTTCCGGACACGAGCCGAGTCTTCAATCTTCTATCTTCGTGATGCCGGGAGTCCGGCGGATATCGATAGTCCGGCTATCCGGACACCCCTAGTCCAGACTCCTTAGTAGCCCTCGAACCAGTCTTCAATGACGATAAGTCCGGCGTGCATAATGTTCGGCATTGCAAGGCGGGTTCCTCCCTTGAATAATCCAGAGAAGATAATGAACACCAGGATAGTGTCCGGCTCTGCAAAATAATTTCCACACTCCAACGTGGAGAGAATAAAACACATACACCGATCCAATCTGCTAACGTATTATGCGGCATGACATCACACCGCAGCCAAGCCCTCGTTTTAATTGTTTTTACTATTCCACCTCAGCACGTTTAGCGAAGCGGCTTCCTTGGCACGTCCTGTCGAAGAAGAGATCGTGTTCCCTTTTATTCCGGGATCCTCATCAATACGTGCGTGGGTAACCCAACCGTTCCCGTCGCCACTCCTCCTCTATCGAAGGGGAATCTCAAACGGTCACGGAGACGGCCCTTGGTATTATTTCCCCTTTATAAGAGGACCGAGGCCTGTCCTTGTCTCTTAACCTCGCATCGAATCTTTCTTCTGCTCCCAATTCCAACACCGAGAGCTTCAGACTCGAGCGCTTCGGATCCACAACAATGTCCGGCTCCGACCTCCAAGGCCGGTGGGTGCCCTCCTCCGTCACGGAGGAGGACATAATGAAGTTGCGTGAGGCCAAGCACCTGGCCACGAAGTCTCGACAGTTGCTGCCTTACAGGCAGGCCGTACCAACCCGAGCCCGGCGAATGTGTCATTTCGCATCCCACCTCCATCGGGATTAGGCTTCCAGCGGATCCTTTCGTGAGGGCTTGTTGTTCTACGGGCTGGACTTCCACGACTTGGCTCCGAGTCCATCCTCCATATCTCCGCATTCATTATTGTCTGAAGCCTTCCTCCGTGTCATCCCCACTTCGCCTGTGGCTGAAAACATTCAAGGTGGAGCGAAGTTGATCGGGGCGTCGGCGGAGTGTGGCGGGCGACCATAAGCAAGATGGTCGATGCCCGTGGCTCGAAGGTTCCTTCCAAGAGGAGCAGGATTGTGGCAGCAGAGTGGTTCTACATCACCGCTCCAAGGGGCAGCAAGCAAAAGCCGCCGTCCTCCTTCCGCCGGGACCTCCACGGCAAGCGATGTCGTGGGTCGACCAAGGGCTCAAGCGGGGGTCGTCAAGGGCGTGCCCGCCTTTGCGAGGCGGATTCGGGACCTCCAACAAGGGAGATCGATCTGGTCAAGGTGATGCGAGTTATCTTGACTAGGCACCTCCTACCCGCAAGCGTTGTCCTCTCCGTTTATGGGAGTTCAATCCGGAGGGACCTCGTATCCTCCGGCATTTCATGGGGTGACACCCCCGGAGATGTCTGAGCTGTTCTTGGACCGCAAGTGGCGTGTCCGGATTCGCCGAGGATGCGGGACTAAGCGCGATCGGCGGATACCTGTGTAAATAGATCGAGCCGGACATCCTGCTTGTATGCCTTTCAAAAGATCATCTCCTAACCCTTTTTATTCCTTACAGGAATGGGTGGCGCGATCAAGGTGGATAAGGTGTCCGGCCCCCCTCCCAGAGACCGCACTGGAGCCCGTGCTCGTCAGAATGTTGGAGGCCGCACCCACAGAAGGGGGCGATGGGGGAGATAAAGGAGCTGATACTTCGTCCAAAGAGGCGACTGAAGAGGAGAGGACCAAGGATCCCTCCCTTCAGAGGGAAAAGAGGACCGCCCCCGAAGATCCGGAGGTCAAAGCCCCCAAGCGTGGGAAGAAATCCTCACCGGGGGGTCCGGCGTCCGGAGAGAATCCGGACGCGCAATCATCGCCCAAGGACCAGCCCTCCAACGAGCCGTGAGTATGAAAGAGGAAGTTTAATAAGAAAGTACCTTCGTTTTATGCTTCTGTAGGTAACTGAAATATTTATATCGCGATTCGGATCTGCGGCCGTCTCGAGATGAGTTCGTCCTCGGGATCTTCTTCCGGAGATGATGGAAGCGTCGCCTCCGTCCGACGCTCCGCCAGATGAGGCAAAGCGAGCGAAGTGTAAATCACGGAGGGCGTCCCGAGTCCGGAGGGTCGAAGAGTTCAACACCCACGAGCCGGTCGGGAGAATCAAGAGTTTGCTTGAGAGGCGTCCATTTCGTAAGATCACCGGCGTTAATGCGCACGGTGGTTGGAAGGATTTCGCCCCCGAAAGCGGATTGCGCGATGCTGCCATGAGCTTCTGGCGGGATTTGAGGTATGCGAAAATAGCGTACCCCTTTGCTTTTTAACAGTTGAGCATATAAAAGATGCGCCCTGTATAGATAGTAGCCCCTGAGACTCGGTAGGTTGTCGAAGACGACAGCGTGCCGAGGATCAAAAATCTGAATATCTCAGGTAATAAATATCGCCGTTCTGATACAGGTGGCGGATAGTTCGGGGCCAGCGGATGATCAGTTTTGCGGCGAGTCGACAGCTGGACATGGCGAATCTTGACATAGCACTTGTCAATCGGCGACTTGACGAGTCGCAAGGTAAATAAATTCTCCATAGCTGTTTTATCGAGTGGGTTAAAGCCCTCCTCGATAAGTTATGTGCTGTGTATACTGAGCAGTCTTTGCTTCTTGTGGAGAGACTTCGCCGAGCTTGCACAAGCTAAGGAACAAGCCGAAGGAGTGATGCGGTTGCCGCGAGGGCGCCAAGGAGTTGAAGGCGAAAAGGCTGCGACCGCCTAAGTAGGCGGAGGTGGCGGATTGGCCAAGAAATTAAAGGATGCTACCGACCGTAGCAAGGCTCTTGAAAAGGGCGCCTATTGGGCGGGAAGACTGAAGAAGGCCACCGACGAGACCAAGGATGCCCGCTCTGCAATGCGGGCTATGAAGGAGGAGCTGCGTAAGCCGGAGAAATCACGGCTGGCAGGCCGTTTCTTATGCGTCGCCGGTTTATGGATGCCAAGTATGCCCAATTTGAAAAGTAGTGGAGTTCGGAGGATCCTTACATGGACTTGGCTGCGAGTGCGGCTGACGCCGTTAAGCACTTTCGGAGCCAGGGGGATCACGAGGTGGAAGAGCTATATTGGACTCAATTCCATAGTCCGGATCGCCCTCTTCCGCTGTCGGACAGGTTGGCCGAATGGGCCGAACTGAATAGACTGTCCGGGCTAGCTATGACTGACATCGTGGCCCATGTGTGGCCAGAGAGGTCCAAGGCGACGAGCTATTTTGGCCTACTGCAGCAGTTCCTTGGGGCGGTGCCGCATATCAAGGAGATGAAGCGGTCGGCCTGCATCGAGGGCGCGGATGGCTCGCCCGTAAAAGCGCGATGTCCGGAGATGGATGCCACCGCTATTGCTGCCCGAGGTTCGGATGGGAACGGCTTCTGCGAACATTATTTCGGGAAGTTATCTTGTGGCGCTTCGTGTAATAGAGTCGCGATGCTCGAAGAATGTAACGTTCAATTGAACACATTAGCTTGTTTATGAATGATTATAGTATGAATGCTTTTTATACTTGTGCTTCCAAGTAATGGTACTTCTCCTTGCGGCCGTTTAAGTATACTTGTGTATAACCCGAAAGATGCGATCTTGACTTCAGCCCCCATGCACAAGGTGCTGGGGTGTTATAAAATAGCGCTTTTCACACTTTAATCCGACGTCTCGGTCCTGTTATAAGGAGGTGGTAGCGAGCTTAACGAGGCAATCCGGACTATAATGCTTTATCTCTTTCACTTAGCCAATGGAGCTTGAGGGTGGGGCTACGACATAGCCCCTAATGGCACCGCACATCTCCGGATTAAAGTGCGTATGTGCTGACCGAAGCGGCCCTTTGTCAGCGGGAATTCTAAACATTCCGTAGTCAATCAAGTGGTGACGGACTCTCGCTATATCATGATCAGTTTCGGCTTTCTCTCATTGAGGTGCTCACCCAAATTAACCAGGCCACAATCGCAGATAGTTCTCCCGGTGCCGCGTTAGCGGGTGATCTGAGCGTAAGGCAGCAAAACACAGAGCAGGCAAACCCAACATTTGACCAAAGACATGATTCGGAGCTGATGCATATAGTGCCCAACTTGAGGCGCGAACACTCCTCGAGGTGTTCGGACTTTATGATAACGGGCAGAATTATACCCTAAGCCCCTTGTGTCGAATGCAGGCGTTGTCTTCTAACGCGCCAATGCCAAAGCGTCGGGCTCCGCCTCGGCTATAGGAAGAAGCGAGGCCGATTTAGCAACAAGAGACAAGTAATAAAAAGGTCTACGAGGGTCTTAATCGAAAAGAATCCTTGCGACGGGTCCCTCTTGCGTCTGCGCATGTGTCTCCGTTGTGCCGTTATCACGGATGGGTGCATACGATGCTTATCTGTAGAAAAGAGAGGAACATTTCAAAAACAGTTAGATGCGAAAATAATGCAAAAGAATAAGCGTAAATAATTGAGGGTAGGTTTATATGAAACCGATATTAATTGTGCGCGCAGCCCCTTGTGAAAGGGTATGCGGCTAGGGAGCCCCTATCCTGCTGGGTCCGGATTCGTCTATCCGAGTCCGGGGGCTTTAAGTGACCCTCGCACTGAAATAGTGCCGTGTGGACCGGGCATCTTAAGTGTAAGAGATGCGTAATGCGGTATGGCATTGAAGCGGACAAAAGCCTTTCGTCCTAATAGTGCTTGATGTTCACTTTTAAATGGGACGATATGGAAAATTAACTTTCCTCGTCGGAAATTGTTCGATGATCCGAACACGACTTGAGTAATATCGAGCTGTGCACTGGCGTAAGGGCGGGCGTAACTCCTTTGAAGGAAGTGCGGCTGTGTCGAATTTTGGTAGGGTCTATCCCCATCCGACGGATTGTATTTGAATATAGCAGGTTTAAGTCACCGCCTCCGTCCATTAGGGCGTTTGTGAATTGTAGTCCGTCTATTATCGGATTCAATATCGGAGTCCGTCCGCTGGTTCGAACACTTTTGGAATAATCGGTGGTCGAAAGTGATTGGTTTTGATATCCAATCTCTATAGTTTTATGGGCGGACCGTGCGAAGCTCTTTTTAGAAAGTGCCGCCTTGTTTCTCCGTATCCTCACATGGAGTGAGTTTACTGCTTTGACCCCTTGTGGGAAAGTCTTTTGTTTTCCGGTGCCCTGCTGGCGGGGTTTATCTTCTTCGCTTGACGCGTCGAGCCCCTTGCGTTCGGCGTTTAATCGGTCGGACTGTTTGAAAACCCAACAATCCCTGTGGGTGTAATTTGCAGGCCTTCCGGGGGTACTGTGGATTTGACAGATCCGACCCGAGATTTTGTGCAGAGTTAGGCAGTTCGTTCTTTGTCGTCCTTGATGGGTTGAGCTTTATTATTCGGCCGTGAGCTTTTAAATCCAGCGTTGACTGCCGTGCTCTTTGGGCTTTTCTCTTTATTCCGGCGCTGATCTTTTCTGCGCCATGATTTTCCGTTTCCATCTCTTATCTCGGATGTACTTGGGTCGCTGGTGCTGCTTCTTGCCAACCAGCTGTCCTCTCCTGCACAAAAGCGGGTCATGAGGCTTGTTAATGCGGTCATTATCCTCGGTTTTTCTTGACCGAGGTGTTTGGCAAGACATTCATCTCGGACATTGTGCTTGAAAGCTGCTAAGGCTTCGGCGTCCGGACAGTCGACTATTTGGTTCTTTTGGTGAGGAACCTGTTCGAAATTTCGCTGACTCTCCGGGCTGTTGAGTTATGTGACTTAAGTAAATCGCATCCGGAGGCGGACATAAGTCCCTTGAAAGTTTGCTCTAAACGCTTCCTCGAGCTCTTCCCAACTTCCAACAGTGTTTTCTGGGAGGCTTTTGAGCCAATGACGAGCTGGCCCTTTGAGTTTGAGGGGTAGATATTTTATGGCGTGGAGATCGTCTCCTCCGCCATATGTATATGTAATATATAGTCTTCTATCCAGACTCCAGGGTCTGTTGTTCCATCGTAGGCTTCTATGTTTATGGGTTTAAACCCTGCTGGGAATTCATGTTCCAGCACTTCGTCTGTGAAGCATAGTGGGTGTGCGGCACCCCTGTACTTATGCGTGCATTGTCGTCGGACACTTAGCGTGTTCCTTTGCTTATTGGGGCTTTCCTTTTGGGTCCATAGATGGACTGGCAGACCATTAGACGGTGGGGGCTTTACGGCCTCTTCGTCAAATGCAGGACCAGCTTGCGCTTTGGGTAGCTCTTGGTTGGTGGTTGTTGCCTTGTTTATCTGCGGTTTTGAGCACTTTGCTCCATCTTATCCGGGCGCGTCTTCCGCTGTGTTGAGCTTCCGCTTTTCCTCCTTGAGGCTTCTTGCTGTAGCGATGAGCTGCGTTTGCGAATTTTGTTCGACGGGCTCTTGAGTTAAATGCGTCATCGAGCTTGATTAGTCCTCGGAGGGAGGTACATAGTTGTGATCCTCAACCTTTTCTTACGCCGCCCTTTCGTGAGGGCGCTTCTTCATCATCCTTCGCTGATTACGGCTGGAGGGTTTGTCTTGGCACTCTCCGGTGTTATTATCTCCGTGCGGATTCTCCATTCTTGCTGTGGCGGGAGTTAGAGCGGCGCCGTCGGCGCTTGGGTTGCTTCTTGAAAGAATCTTCCTCCGCTGCTTTCTCGCCATCCCCTTCTTTTGGGGTATCCACCATGTAAACATCGTATGACGAGGCGGACTTCTAGTGTCCGGTGGGCGCTGGGTCCTGATCGTCTCCGGCATCGTCGTCCATAGCGTTGATGTCATCGGAGTCGTAGTCTAGCATGTCGGTTAGGTCCTTGACAGTGGCTACAAAGTGGGTGGTGGGTGGGCTCCGAATTTCTTTGTCGTCCGAACTCCAACCGTCCTGGCCATAGTCCGGCCAGGATTCTCCTGATAGCAAGAGATGCTTCAGAAGATTCAAGATATCGCCAAAAGGCGAGTGTTGAAAGATGTCCGTGGCGGTGAATTCCATAACCGGCGCCCAATCTGGTTTAATTGGCAGGAGCGCGGGAGGCTCGGAGTCCGGCAAGGAGTCCGGCGCCTCAGGATCACGAGTTTCGCGGGGGACAGATTGGTATTCGGCTCCATCACCGTAGATATTGAAGCCCCCGGGGCAGCGTCTATCCACCGACCCTCGTCATGGGCGATCGGCTCCGGACAAGTAGTCGGAGCGGATTCAAGTGCGGCCGCCAAAGCACTGTATGGCGGCAGAGCTAGATCATGCCCATCGTCACAGTGCGGCGCGCTTGGCTGTGGCTCGAGTCCGCCGAAGATCAAGTCTCCGCGGTCGTCGGCCGAGAAGTTTAGGCTTCCAAATCTGACTGACGGCCGGGCGTAGCTTCGATCTGCTCGGATGGCCAAGAGAGTTGGCCCGCAGTGCAAAGCCGCCGAATATGAAGATCTGTCCGGGGAGGAAAGTCTCGCCCTGGACAGCGTCAATGATTGAAGATGCCATCGAGCCTATTGGTGACGACACAGGGGAACTCTCAATGAAAGCACCAATGTCGGTGTCAAAACCGGCGGATCTCGGGTAGGGGGTCCCGAACTGTGCGTCTAGGCGGATGGTAACAGGAGACAAGGGACACAATGTTTTTATCCAGGTTCAGGCCCTCTCGATGGAGGTAATACCCTACGTCCTGCTTGATTAATATTGATGATATGGGTAGTACAAGAGTAGATCTACCACGAGATCAATGAGGCTAAGCCCTAGAAGCTAGCCTATGGTATGATTGTTGAGATGTAATGTTGTGTCCTACAGACTACGGCCCTCCGGTTTATATAGACACCGGAGGGGCTAGGGTTACACAGAGTCGGTTACAATGGTAGGAGATCTACATATCCGTATTGCCAAGCTTGCCTTCCACGCCAAGTAAAGTACCTTCCGGACACGAGCCGGAGTCTTCAATCTTCTATCTTCGTAGTCTGGGAGTCCGGCGGATATCGATAGTCCGGCTATCCGGACACCCCCTAGTCCAGGACTCCCTCACCGAGGAAGAGTTTTGTTAGCATGATGGCATGATGACGGTGATGATGAAGTTACCGATGCAGGGCTTCGCCCAAGCACTATAATGATATGACCGAGGTGGAAATCTGTGGAGGGGGCACCGCACACGGCTAAGACAACTGTCAACTTGTGTGTCTATGGGGTGCCCACCTCCCCCGTATATAAAGGAGTGGAGGAGGGGAAGGCCGGCCCTCTCCATGGCTTGCCCAAGGGGGAATCCTACTCCTAGTTGAAGTAGGTTTCCCCCTTCCCTAGTTGGAGTAGGAGAAGAAGGGGAGAAGAAAAGGGGGGTTGGCCCCCTTCCCAATTCGGATTGGGCTTGGGGGGGGGGGGGACGCCCCCACCTTGGCGGCCTCCTCCTCTCTCTCACCATGGCCCATTAAGGCCCATTGACTCCCCGGGGGGTCCAGTAACTCCCAGGGAGTTCCGGTAACCCCCCGGTACTCCGGTATTTGCCCGCACTCATCTGAAACCATTCCGGTGTCCAAACATAGCCTTCCAATATATCAATATTTATGTCTCGACCATTTCGATACTCCTCGTCATGTCCGTGATCACATCCTGTATGTGCATCTAGTGCCACCCCTAGTTGGTTTCGGAGTATTGACGACAAAGTTGGTTGAGGGACTAATGCGTTTGTGAGAATTGCAGGATAATGCAGGTAGTGTCCCTCATTGATTCGGTTTACCTACCAGAGATGACCCCTAAAAATGTATGAAGACATTGAAGACAATGGTAGTGTGAGAAGATAATCATATTGAAGACTATGGCATGAGACGACATTGAGTGAAGACTATGGAGCGCGAAGACTGTGTGGTTTCGTTGTTTCCTTTTCTTCTTTGTTGAGTCATAGGAACCAACGTACTATTAAGTGGGGTCCAAGTGAACTAAGTCAGAGTGACTGAAGTGATGCTCACCTCAAATCCTATGTCTTCGAGCGAAGACAATGAGAGCAAACCTTATCCAGAGTGGATGAGTCGACTTTGCTTGTAGCCCAAGTAAAGTTGCAGCGTGTGTTTGAAATCCGACCGTTGGAACACATGTTAGTTCCTTAGTGACCCAGGTCATTTGGACAAATCAGGCGGGTTGCCTAGTGGCTATAAATAGCCCACCCCTACACCATAAATTGGTGGCTCTTTGAGAGTTTGTGCACGACTTTTGTCGTTTGAGAGCAACCCACCTCGAAGCATTTGAGAGAGAGAAATCCTTGCGAGGACAAAGCCCAAACACCCGAGCCAAAGAGTGTTAGGCATCATGAAGTCTTTACATGCGTGTGACACGAAGACTTATTACACTTGAGGACTGTGAATCCTCCGGCCGGTTAGGCGTCGCGTTCGAGCATCCAGAGTCATTGTGGATTGCGGTGAGCGAAGTGCATGAAGGTTTGGAAGTCTCCTTGAAGACTTACCAGAGTGATTGGGCGAGGACTGGGGTCCTTAGCTCAAGGGGAATAATGTGAAGACACGGTCTTCTGAGTTAAATCTCAGCCTCCTAACCAGACGTACAGTTGTCACAGCAACTAGAACTGGTCTAACAAATCTTGTGTCTTCAACAAGCAACTGGTTCTATCCCTTCCCATCCTTACTTTGGTTTGTCTTCGTGAAGTCATTGCCTATCTGTGTATCTGTTTGACTTCATTGCTTGACCACTACTATTGATTGTCTTCATACTATCTTCCATCTTGATCCTTACTACCTAGCTGCTATTAGTCCCGTGCTTTCATATCTTAGTATACTTGTCTATGGCTTGCTTTGGGTAGTTTATCTTCATTGCATTACAATTAGGTCATTTACATTTGTTTGTCTTTGAAACTTCCAAGTTTTGAAGACTTTCATAAAATCGCCTATTCACTCCCCTCTAGTCGATAGTAGCACTTTCAATTGGTATCGAGCAAGGTACTCCCTTGTTCTGTGTGATTCGGTTTAACCACCTGGAGTTTCAGCTATGTCGACTGCAGGATTGAGGAACATATCTTGTCCCACCTTTGACGATCATGAGTATCCCCGATGGAAGGCCATGATGAAGAAGCGACTCATGTCCATGGATAGCGAACTATGGACCGTCACTGAGATTGGACTCACTGATCTATGCAAGATGGTTGAGGCTGATGACATTCGCAAGTATACTCTACTGAACCTTACAGCGAAGGATGTCATCTGCTCTCATCTGTCCCGAAATCAGTTCAGGAATGTTATGCACCTCAATCACGCGAACCTAATCTGGGACCGGCTCTCTGAAGTATATGAAGGTCATCGTACTCGCCACGATCCGCGGTTTGAAGATTACAAGGAATCTCTCAAAGAGATGACCTTTGCTCCTGAATCATCATCATCCTCATCGTGCCACATGGCAAGAGGTGATAAGGTAACTGAATGCTATCTCTCTGAATCTAGCGATGATGAATCAGGTGATGAATTTGGCCCTAGTTATGACAAGCTTGCTTCCCTTGCCACTAAACAACAAAGAATCCTGGAAAAGGTTCAAGACATGCTTAGTAAGAGCGATGATATGTTGGGTGAAGAAATGGATCAGTCAAAAGCTTTGGCTGATAGTCTTCAGAGACTTCATGCTAAGTTTGATGCCCTTCAAGGTCAACATAATGCTCTCTTGTCTGATCATGAGAAGCTCTCTTCTGAATGTCTCCAAAGAAAGCTAGACCTTGAAAAGATAAGAGTGGATTATGAAGATCTTCAGAAGGAGCGAGATTCATTACTTGCTCAACAGATCAGTTCCGCTCGGGATGGATTTGAACCACCATGTCTAAAATGCATTGGCGTGATAGCGCTACATCATTCTTGAATGTTCCACTATCGCTCTGTTTCATTGTCTTCACCTACTGATGTGGTTACTAACCCCTCTGCGGAGGATACCACTTTGTTCTTGATGAAAATGCTATGTTGAAGACATTGCTTGAAGCGAGGATGTACAAAAGTTTGAAGGACATCGGACTCTGCGATGTCCTCAAAAGCGATTCTGAACCGAAACCCTAGGAAAGAGGGTGTTGGGTTGAAAGGAAAATGAATGTTGATGGCTCGTCTTTGGAAGCTTGAGCGGTACCCCAAAACCACATGGGTTCTGCAAAGGAACCTTGATGAGATCCATCCACCTTATCTGGCTTTACCTGTGCTAATCCTATTGCCATTGATGAATCCTTTGATGCAAACAATAAGCTGTTCAAAAATCAGAATGGTGAAGTGTTTGCCAGGTACATTGGTACTAACTGCAGGAATGGACCACCTATGAAGAAGATCTGGGTACCTAAGTAGTACATTAAGAATCTTCCTGTGAATGTCGTCATGACACCACCAAGGAAGAAGACAAACCCCAGACCAATAGCTTCATGTGGCCCAAAGGCTTCATACAGATACATGACTCACATGAGTCACCCTAACGCCAATGTTTTGCATGGAAATCATGCTCAGACTTATGAATACGAGCGTGTATCTTGAACCGCTATGTTCATAGGACTAAGAACTTTTACGCTTATTCATATGAGTATCATTCATCTCCTGCAAGGCTATTTGCTAGGGCTTCAAAGCCAAAATTCTCGAGATCTGCACTAAGACTCATTGCTTCTAAGCCACCCTCGAAGATGTGGGTGGCAAAGAAGAACTAACTCTCCTTTGTAAAACGGTCTCCACCCAGCAATCAATGGCGTCCGATACTATTCTTTGGGGACCTAAAACTCATTTAGGGCCTTACGTTAAAATGTCATTCTATATTCTTACATCTGAATCTCTTATCGTCATACTATGTCCTAACTTTGATATAAGTTGGATTGTCCCTATATGTGTCAAATGCATATGCTTCACAACACACTTGTGAAGCCTATCCTCTAATCGCCTTTGTAGGGTACATCACCAAAAGCTTGAGAATGGATTATGGACGGTGGATGCACAAATCATATATTTGGTGATCGAAGTCTTCTCATGGACTCAACCTTCGTCCATCGACAAGAGTCACATTACATTTCTTGACCTTTGGTAAAAGCAAGGTATTGGGTCTAAGCGAGTTGCAATCTCAAAGGATCAACACATGGATAAAGTGATGCTTGTTGAATCCTTGGTTTCAACAATGTACATCTCAATGCTTTGTGAATTTAACATGATTGTGATCTTGGCAAATATCGCTGCCTTGTACTAATGGAATCGACAAATCTCTAGTCTTTGAAGGGTATCGAAAGGATGATCTATACATGGTAGATTTCTCGGAGGCCCTGACTTGCCGTATGTCTTCTCACAAAAGCTTGAATCTTTGGCTCGGCATCGAAGGCTGGGACATCTTGGCATGAGGAACTTACACTCACTCGTCAAGAAAAAGCATGTCATTGGCATCGAGGATGTCAAGTTCAAGAAGGATCATTTGTGTGGTGCCTGTGAAGCTGGAAAGATGATAATGGCAAAGCACCCCTCGAAGACAATCATGACAACATCTCAACCCTTCGAGCTGTTACACATGGACTTATTTGGACCTACTCACTACTCCACCCTCACAAAAACTGCCTGTCTCTATGACTTCGTCATTGTTGATGACTACTCAAGATACACATGGGTTCATATAATCCTTTACAAGACTGAAGTGCAAGATGTCTTGGTAACCGCCAAATCGAGCAATGAACAATTATGGTGTGAAGATCAAGCACATCGAAGTGACAATGGCACTGATTTCAAGAACACTTGGACTTGATCATGTCTGGATACAATGGGAATCACTCATGAGTTCTCTGCTCCATACACACCTCAGCAAAATGGCATCGTTGGCGCAAAAGCAGAACCCTCATTGAGATGTCTCGAACAATGCTAGATGAGTACAAGACACCAAGAAAGTTACGGCACGAAGCTATTGATACTGACATGTCACATAATCAACCGTGTGTACATCCATAAGCTTTTGAACAAAACATCTTATGAACTACTTCGGCAAGAAGCCAAATGTCGCCATTACTTGAGTATTTGGAGCTAGATCTTTGGATCAAGGATCCCCATCACAAGTCAAAATTTGCACCTAAGGCTCATGAAGGCTTCATGCTTGGCTATGGAAAGGATTCACACTCCTCTGAGTCTTCAACCTTTATCTCTACAAAATCGTTGAAGCTGTGGATGTGAAATTTGATGAAACCAATGGTTCACAGAGAGAGATTACGCCAAGTACACTTGATGAAGCCCTTCAAACGAAGTCTATCAAGCTGATGGGAACTGGTGAAATCATGCCCTCTGAAGCACAGCCTGAAGAGGAACTGATCATCTCTGCACCAAATCAACCTGAAGACAATGCTCAGACCGAAGACAATACTCCCAATGATGACAATGATCAGCCAGAGCAAATTCTTTGTCCTGTTCATCCTCGTGTTGCAAATGAAGTTCAAATAGAGAAGATAATTGACAGCATCAATGCACCTGGTCCGCTCACTAAATCAAGAGCAACACAGCTAGCAAACTTCTATGGGCACTTTTCATTTGTGTCTATATCAGAACCCAAGAAAGTTGCTGAAGCTTTTATGGAACCTGAATGGATTCAAGCCATGCAAGAAGAACTTCAACAGTTCAAACTGAATAATGTCTGGGAACTCGTCAAGTGACCTGACCCTCGCAAGCATAACATTATTGGAACAAAGTGGATATATCAAAACAAGCAAGATGAGCATGGTCAAGTCGTCAAAAACAAAGCACGTCTTGTGGCTCAAGGATACAGTCAAGTTGAAGGAATTGACTTCGATGAAACATTTGCTCCTGTTGCTAGACTTGAAGCTATTCGCATACTGCTAGCCTACGCTAATCATCACAACATCTTGCTATATCAAATGGATGTAAAGAGTGCATTTCTCAATGGCAAGATTGAAGAAGTATATGTTGCACAACCACCTGGCTTTGAAGATCCAAAACATCCTGATATGGTATACAAGCTAAACAAAGCACTGTATGGCCTCAAACAAGCTATTCGTGCCTGGTATGGTACAATCAAAGACTTCCTGAAGAGCAAAGGCTTCAAACCTGGATCCCTCGATCCCACACTCTTCACGAAGACATATGATGGTGAACTGTTTGTGTGCCAAATATATGTGGATGACATAATCTTCGGCTACACCAACCAGAAGTATAGTGATGAGTTTGGGTACATGATGCAAGAGCAATATCAAATGTCCATGATGGGTGAGCTGAAGTTCTTCCTTGGTCTTCAAATTAAATCGACAAAGAAATGGCATCTTCATATCTCAAGAAAAATACCTCAAAGATTGTCTGAAGAAGTTTGGAATGGAAGACTGCAAAGGCTACACGGCGCCAATGCCAGCCAAACACCATCTTGGTCCCGACGACAATGGTAAAGAGTTCGATCAAAAGGTATTCCGCTCCATGATTGGTTCTTTGCTTTATTTATGTGCATCTAGGCCAGATATTATGCTTAGTGTTTGCATGTGTGCTCGATTCCAAGCGGCACTGAGGGAGTCCTAGACTAGGGGGTGTCCGGACAGCCGGACTATCATTATCAGCCGGACTCCAAGACTACGAAGATACAAGATTGAAGACTCCGTCCCGTGTCTGGATGGGACTTTCCTTGGCGTGGAAGGCAAGCTTGGCGTCTGGATATGTAGATCTCCTACCATTGTAACCGACTCTGTGTAACCCTAGCCTCCTCCGGTGTCTATATAAACCGGAGGGCTTTAATCCGTGGGACAACATACATTACAACAATCATACCATAGGCTAGCTTTAGGGTTTAGCCTCCTTGATCTCGTGGTAGATCCTCTCTTGTACTACCCATATCATCAATATTAATCAAGCGGGGCGTGGGTTTTACCTCCATCGATAGGGCCCGAACACTGGGTAAAACATCGTGTCCCTCGTCTCTGTTACCATCCGCCTAAACACAGTTCGGGACCCCCTACCGAGATCCGCGGTTTGACACCGACATTGGTGCTTTCATTGAGAGTTCCTCTGTGTCGTCACCGATAGGCTCGATGGCATCTGCAACCAACGACGCTGCCCAGGGTGAGACTTTTCTCCCTGGACAGATCTTCGTATTCGGCGGCTTCGCACTGCGGGCTAATTCGCTTGGTCATCTGGAGCAGATCGAAAGCTACGCCCCTGGCCTAAACTTCATGGCCGATGTCCGCGGAGACTTGATCTTCGACGGGCTCGAGCCGCAGCCAAGCGCGCCGCACTGTGACGATGGGCATGATCTAGCTCTGCCGCCGAACAGTGCCTTCGTGGCCGCACGCGAATCCGCTTCGGCCATTAGTCCGGAGCCGATTGCCCAGATAGAGGATCGGTGGATGGACACCGCCTCGGGGGCTTCAACTTCCATAGCGATGGAGCCGAACACTGATCTTGTCCCTCACAAAACTCGTGATTCCGAGGTGTCGGACTCCTTGCCGGACTCCGAACCTCCCCGCCCCTACCAACCAAATCGGATTAGGCGCGATTCTGAATTCACCGCCGCGGACATCTTCAATACTACGCCTTTTGGCGACATCCTGAATTCACTAAAGCATCTCTCGTTATCGGAGAGCCTGGCGGACTATGGCGAGGATGGTTGAGATCTGAGACGACGAAGAAATTTGAGCCCACCACCACCCACTTTGTAGCCACTATCGGCGATTTAACCGACATGCTAGACTACGACTCCGAAGACATCGGCGCTATGGGCGGCGATGCGGAGATTTAACGAGAACCAGCGCCTACAAGGCCTTTGGAAGACCACCTCGTCATATGACATATACATGGTGGATACCCAAAAAGCAGGGGCGGCAAAAGAAACAACGGAGGCAGATTCTTTAAAGAAACAGCCCAAGCGCCCGGCGTCGTGGCGCCGCTCTAAATCCGCCACAGCAAGAATGGAGATTCCGCACAGGAGATAATAATACCCGAGAAAGTGCGAAGACAACCCCCTCGGCAAGACTCGGTAGCGGGAGGATGTAGAAGCAAGCCCTCACGAGAGGCGGTAGATGAAAGGTTGAGGATTACAACTATATGCCTCCCTCCGAAGGCGAGGCAAGCCTCAGCGATAGCGAACTCGTCGTGCCGAGGATCCCGTCGAACAAGAGCGTTTTAAGCGGGCTTATCGCCACGGCAAACAACCTAAAGAAAAAGCAGCAACACTTCAAGCTGATCGGGACCTCTTTGGCGATCGATGGACCGAGTTCCTCGCGGCGAAGAGTATAAACTTCGAGCGCCCCTCAAAAGCTATCCAAGCGCAAGCTGCTCCCCGATTAGAGGAGGAAGCATACATACCTCCATCACGGCGCCGACGATCGGTGACCGACCACCCAGCGGTCGTGGCGGAGAGCATCGGGCCCCAACCAAGACCGTACCCGGCATCGCTCCAAAAGTACGAAGCCAAGAGGGAGCAGCGCCGGACTTGCGAGATATATTGGAGGACAAAGCAAGGCAATCCACATCCATCTACGAATCATGTGGGCACCCCACGACCCACGACGAATACCGTCGCACCGGATATAATAACCCCGGCCGAGCCGAACACGGCAGACAGCGCTCTCTCGAGCTGCGTCGTGATATTGCTCAATCTGAGGCGCCGCACACCGCTATGCTTCTTGGCGAAGTAATGGATCATCAAATCCACGAAGGGTTTTAACCCGTAAACATTGAATCCTCGATGGCACAGCAGACCCGCGGTTTGGATCGAAGATTATCTTCTCCACATCCATATGGCCCGGCGGCAATCTCCATGCCATCAAGTATCTCCCACTCAAGCTTAAAGGACCAGCTCGGCATTGGCTTAACAGCTTGCCGCAGAGTCAATCGGTGTTGGGAAGACACGGAAGCCGCATTCCTTGATAACTTCGAGAACGCGTATATGCGACCACGAGACGCCGATGACCTAAGCCACATCATTCGGTAGCAGACGAATCGGCGGACAATTACGGACACGGTTCTTGACGAAGAAAAATCAAATCGTCATTGTCCGGGATGCGAGAGGCCCTTGCAGCCTTCAAGCATAACATCCACGACGAATGGCTAGCCCGGCACAGGACAGAAAAGCGAAATCTATGGCAGCCCTCACATCATTAATGACCCGCTTCTGGCGGGAGAGGATAGCTAGCTGGCTCGCGCAACAATCTCCGTAAAAATTCGGCGGTCCGGATACTAAGGACAACAACGGCAGAGTCACGTCGAAACAAAAACAAAGCGCCGCGTGCGGTGGCGACAAGGAGGATCGGCGGTCAGCGCGGATTCGAGGCTCTAAACCGGTCGATGGAAGAAGCAATTCAAAAGAACCACTCGGGTCCGTCCAATTTGGACCGAATACTCGACCGCTTATGCGGATACATGGCACCCTGAAAAACCAGCCAATCACACTAATAGAGATTGCTGGGTGTTCAAGCAGCGAGCAAGTTAATTGCGAAAACAACGACAAGGGCTAAACAGCGACGGCGAGGAGGAGACCCGACCGCCCGAACAATAGAGGACGAAGGTTTTCCCCACAAGTGCGGACGGTGAACATGATTCTGCGACCCATATACCCAAGAGGAGAGGAAGCGCGCACTAAGGGGCGTCTATGCGATGGAGCGATCGCCCGAAGTTCAATCCATGGTCCTCTTGTCCGATCACTTTTGATCGAAGAGACCATCCGACCAGCATCGCCATGGCGGATTCGCGCGTGGTTTTAGACCCAATCGTCGATGGATTTCACCTCACGAGAGTCTGATGGACGGCGGTAGTAACTGAACCTGCTTTATCGGGATACGGTCGCAAAATGGGCATAGACCCTCAAGGATTAAACCTACAAAGACAACCTTTAAAGGTGTCATACTAGGTCGGAAGCCAAGCTATGCGAGCTCGGTAACTGCTGGAAGTCGTCTTGGATCCCGGACAATTTCGGGCGAGAGTTAATCTTTGACATAGTCCGTTTCGCAGCAGCTATCACGCTCTGCTTTCGGACGAACTGCGTTTGCAAAATTCAGCGCGGTGCCGCATTATGCATACCTCAAGCTCAAGATGCGAGGCCCTCGTGGAGTCATCACGGTCAGCGGGAATACGGGCGCTCCCTCGAACGGAGGAACATCTGCGACTCTCGATGGAAATCTGAGCAGCCTCTCAAGGCATTCTCGAGTCCGGCCGTTAAGCGGCGGATACAAAAAAAGCGCCGAAGCAATACCAACCAAGACCACTGGCGCGATCGAACGCAGCGTAGCAATGCGGCTAACCCCGCCAGCGCATGATCGCAAGAATAACACTCGCGTACATCATTATGCTTTGGAGATACCATGGGCGCGAGGGAAGGGCACGATCGCAATGGATCCAGTGCGGTTCGACCACACGAGGGGCTCGCAAGTGTGCCCCTTTTTATTTATTATTTTCCTTCTTTGTGTACGGGACTCCGGTAACGGAGGCCTGTCCGTTGGCGAACCTGCCGAACTTCGTGATGCAACGATCGGGGACGAAAGAAGGCTGCGACGAACACTCGGTGGTCTCAATTATGAGCATTAAATTCGATTATATACACCAAGTCCGCAGCTCACCTGGAGAGGACATGTTTATAGTCCAAATCCCTTGCTTCTTGCACTATTTGTATCGATCCGCATTCATAGCAGACTTCCTTTAATAAATAATGCAGCACTTTTCGACTGCAATTACATTACCTTATATATATATATGTTCATTACATGACATCTTGCACCCGTATATTTTGGTACGGCCTAATACAACAGGGGCTTATGTTCCCCACATTGTGGTGTGATAAGTCTGAACACTTTCATAAGTGCGGCACCCCGAACTTATAGCATTATAAGAATCAGCTCCGAATCATGTCTTGGGTCAATAGTTGGGTTTGCTCGGCTCCCACGTTTTGGTGCCTTACGTTCCGTTCTGCCGGCTAAGGTGGCCTTTGGGAGAACCACTGCGATTGCGCCCGGTTGAGCAGGCGGCGCCTCGATGGAAAGCTAAAACTGACCGGCATGATAAGGCGAAGGCTGATCATTGTTCGAGAGGTTTCTTGGTCATAAAGACTAACGCCGCTTGACGAGTTTGGACCATGTCCGGCGAAGGCGTGGATAGCGCCCGGATTGACCTTCGAATACCGGGGCTTTGCGAAATTAAAATTATAGAATTCTATGGCTAAGTGAGAGTGTTCAAGCATTATAAGTCCGGTCGCCTTGTTACGTTGTGTTGGCGCCTCCTAGATGGATCCAAAAATGGGAACAAAGCGCTCAAGGTTATCGAACACCCGGCACTTTCATGGCTCGGGGCTGAAGCCAACGACTTGCCATCTCTCGATTTTATAAGCGGCCAAGCAGAAGGTAATATTTTAAATTAAAACAAAGCGTTGCTCAAAGGCGCATATGAACGCAGTTTTCAGCGCCGAGGATAATACGACAAGTTTACTCAAAGATTACATTTCGGGCACTCATCCACAATATCGCGGGCTCCCTTGAGGACAGTTTTATAATACATTTCAGCGTGCGATACTCCTTGCCGGTGGCGGTGGGTCCGTGAAGCTTCTCCGCATCAACTTGCCCCAATGCACCTTTAATGCGGGCAAGGGCCCGACGAGCACCTTCAATACTGGCGGGCGCTTGAAGACCTCCACCGGGGGCATCCATCCACCAACCGCCGCATGATGCCAAAGTAGCTCCCGGGCATGGCTGTCGAGTGCCTGACCGGACTATAAGGCCCTTCATGGCCTCCTCGGCTACCTTGTGGAGTTCGACCATTTGCTTCATTTGGTCGCTTAGAATCACCGGTGTCCGTCCTCGGCGTCTTGAGACCGAAGACTTTCTCCGTCGAGCTCCCTCCTCGCCACGATAGAATGCGGCGGCATCGGACGCACTCTGTGGCAGATCTGCAAGCATACTGGAGAGCTCCGAATGCGGGTAAGTGTCAGGTATTTTACATTAACATGCTTGCTTTGCATGAAAAATGCCTTACCGGCCGCTATCTTCTTCACATCTTCAACCTCCTAAAGGGCCTTACGGGCCTCGGCCTTGGCGGAATTGGCACTTTCGAGAGCCGAGGCAAGCTCAGACTCTCGAGTCTTGGAGTCACGCTCCAAACTCTCATGCTTCTCCATGAAATCCTGGAGCTCTTGCCGTACTTCCGCCACCCGTGCCTCCTGCTTCTCTCGCTCTTCCCGCTCCACGGCCGCACTGCGTTCGGCCGCGGACACAGCCTCCTTCAGGGCTGCCACCTCATTCGTGGCCCCCGCAATACCCATATTATCCTTGTTAATTTTATTGCAACTAAAATCCCTTTCTATAAGGTAACTATTCAAAGTGGTGTGACTCACCTTCTTTGTCCTCGAGCTGCTTCTTGGCATGGCCGAGCTCTTGGTCGGACCGCTCGAGATCCTTCTTCAACACATCGACCTCCGCCGATAGTGCTTGCAGAGGTCGTGAGCAGCCTGCAAACCCATATTGACATATTTTAAGCAACCTGCGTATATCTTGTTAGATCCTCGATCCGGCTTTTCTTTCCGAACACCGAATCGAGCATCGAAACTCTTGTCTATGCGGTATTACATTACATAATTTTAAATTCTTACCTCAAAGCTGTTAGAAGGCTGCTGCGAGCTTCGGTCAGCCCGCTTTTGGCGAGCTGAACCTTTTGAATCACCGCACTCATGATAGTGCGGTGTTCTTCCTGATGGAAGCGCCTTTAAGCGCCTCCAGCAAGTTATCCGGCGCCTCGGTTGGGCCGGAGGTCGCCGGTGTCCGATCTTGCCCTTCTTTGAAGGCGGCCCGCCGAATCTGGAACCACTGCGGGTTCCGATGTAGAGTCGGCACAAAGTCCGGAGGCAACTGGCGGCACCTCCGGAGCCTCCTCCTGATGGGTCCTTCTCTGGGATCCCACCTCGGCGTCCTCGTTGGCGCGGGGGGTAGAGGCGGTCGGAAGTGAATCCACATCCGACAGGGCCAGCGACCCGCTCGATGAAGCGGGGAGATCATCATCGGCAGACTCTACGGACGAGCAGCGGCATTAGAAGGACACTACGCGACACGAAAGAAATAGCACATCAAGGATCTGGATACTTACGATCTTGCCGGACGCCTGGCCCTTGGAGGCCACTCATCCTCACCAATGGTGGTGTTGGTGAAACTGTCCGGGGGGATAGTCCTCCCCCTTTTGGACCCTTCGGCCTCCCCTATTGGGGAAGCCTTCCTCTTCTTCTCTCCCTCCTCCGGGAGAGAGTCCTCCTCCTCCTCCTCGTCTTGGGGAGAGTCCGCCTCATCGTCGGACGCCTTTGATTGGGAACTCTTTGAGTCCCGTGGCCACCTTCTTGGCCTTCTTCTCCGGCACCACGTGCGGTGCGGAACCAGCAACCTCTGCTAAGCAGGCGTTCTCTGGGTCTTCGGCATGGGAGCCGGGCTGATGAGCTGCTTGGCCTTCTCCATCCATTCTGTCAAAGGAAAAGAGATTGAAACCCTCTTGGAATCGGTTTAATTACCACAAGTGTCTGAACGGGTTGAATCACTTACCTCGTCATTTGGATCTGCGGCGAAATCCGCGATCTTCCGTCGCGGATCTGAGGGCTTGGCGCCTTAAACAGCACCCTCCAGGCGCCTTCGTATGTCATATCGGAGAGCCCGCTCAGCGCCTGGTGCTGTTCCGGATTGAACTCCCACAGATTGAATGCCCGTTCTTGGCATGGGAGAATCCGGTGGATGAGCATGACTTGGACCATGTCGGCGAGCTGAGCTTATTGCTCACCGGCTTGGATGCAGGCTCGAGTCCGTCACCTCGCCGGATTGCCCCACAGCAAGCCCTTCTCTTTCAGGAGGTGAGCTGCGTGGGGACGCCAGATCTAAACTTCGGGGCCGCCGCCCATGTGGGCTTCTTGCGGCTCGGTGATGTAGAACCACCCGATTGCCACCCCTTGGCGGAGTCCACGAAGGCCCGCCGAGCCAAAGGGCGTTGGGCAACTTACCCAACATGGCGCCTCCGCATTCCGCTTGCGTGCCCTTCACAACCTTGACAGCGTTGAAGGTCTTGAGCCCTGAGCCAAAGTGGGGCGGATGCGAGAGGAAGGCCTCGCACCTGACGATAAACACCGAGATGTTGAGGATGAAGTTGGCGCGGATCGTGGAAATCCAGGCCGTAGTAAAACATGATCCCCCGGACGAATGGGTGCAGTGGAAAGCCTAGTCCGCGGAGGAAGTGGGGAAGGAAGACGACCCTCTCATGGGGCCCAGGGGTAGGGATGAGCTGCCCCTCGTTGGGCAGCCGATGCGCGATATCACCGGAAAGGTATCCGGCGCTGCGCAGTTTGGTGATGTGCTCCTCCTTAACGGTGGAGACCAACCATTTGCCTCCCGCTCTAGACATATTCGGAGAAGGTCGGGGCGAGATGCACGAGCTTGGGCGTTGGAGCTTGAGTACGCGGAGATGGATAAGCAAAGGAGGAAGAAGGCGTAGGTGAGAAGGTAAATCCTTATCCCTTATATATAGGCGGACGAAAACTATCGTCCCCACCGGCTGATAAAACTCGCTTATCTCCCAAGCGCCACCATCAGCGGCGCGGTTGGGTTACCACGTCCGTATTGATGAGAATCCGGAATAAGGGAACACGATCTCTGCCGACAAAGGCGTGCCAAAGAAACGCTTCGCTAAGCGTCTTTGAGGTGGTATAGTAAAAGCGATTCAAACAAAGGCTTGTTAGCGGTGTGATGTCATGCCGCATAATCGTCGGCAGATTGGACTGGTGTACATTTTATTCTCTCTACGGTGGAATGTGGAATTTATTTTGCGAGCGGACACTATCTGGTGTTCATGATCTTCTGGATTATTCAAGGGAGGAACCCGCCTTGCAATGCCGAACATTATCTTGCGCGGACTTATCGTCATTGAAGCCTGGTTCGGGAGGCTCTTGAGGAGTCTGGACTAGGGGTGTCTGGACAGCCGGACTATCATTATCCGCGGACTCCAAGACTACGAAGATACAAGATTGAAGACTCCGTCCCGTGTCCGGATGGGACTTTCCTTGGCGTGGAAGGCAAGCTTGGCGATACGGATATGTAGATCTCCTACCATTGTAACCGACTCTGTGTAACCCTAGCCTCCTCCGTTGTCTATATAAACCGGAGGGCTTTAGTCCGTAGGACAACATACATTACAACAATCATACCATAGGCCAGCTTTAGGGTTTAGCCTCCTTGATCTCGTGGTAGATCCACTCTTGTACTACCCATATCATCAATATTAATCAAGCAGGATGTAGGGTTTTACCTCCATCGAGAGGGCTGAACACAGGTAAAACATCGTGTCCCTCGTCTCTGTTACCATCCGCCTAGGCATACAGTTCGGGACCCCCTACCGAGATCCGCGGTTTTGACACCGACAGGCACCAAAGGAATCGCATCACTTAGGTGTGAAGCGAATTCTTCGATATTTGGGTTACACACCAACACTCGGATTATGGTATCCCAAGGGCTCAAAATTTGATTTGGTTGGATTCTCGGATGCTGATTATCTGGTGACAAGGTGGATCGCAAGTCTACATCGAGGCACATGTCGGTTTCTTAAATCGATCACTTGTCATTGGTCTTCAAAGAAGCGAAGCGTGTATCACTCTCAAGCTGCTGAATCTGAATACATTGCTGCTAGATCTGTTGTGCTCAGCTTCTATGGATGAAGCAAACTCTCGAGGATTATGGCATCAACCTGAAACAAGTACCTCTCTATGCTTCCTATCTCAAACTCTATCTGTCCAAATCATATGCATTCTATTGAAACTGTCGAATGTCTTCTCTGCGTCCTAGTCGCAGAAGGCAAAGAGACAAACATTAAATCTATTTTAAATGACTTATCTTTATTGTTGAAATCCGAGGCGGAACAACTCTCCGACATGCTGGCGGGCGTGGGAGCGATGGGACAACTCGAGTATGTTGCATGCTTGCCACGTGCCCCTC
This sequence comes from Aegilops speltoides, assembly GCA_021437245.1. NCBI lineage: Eukaryota > Viridiplantae > Streptophyta > Magnoliopsida > Poales > Poaceae > Aegilops > Aegilops speltoides. The sequence continues at coordinate 23,764,040 of CM038144.1, read as the reverse complement.
AGATGTGAACCGCCGAGGCACCAAGCGTAATTCTTTGTGTCTCTCACCTACTTATAAATACTTGTCCCTGCGGTAAAGAAATCCTTCTTCCACCTCTCCACCTCCGTCAAAACCCTAGTGCCACCGCTAGCTCATGACGACGCTTGGCGACGAAGGCTTAGCTGCCGCGACTTCTCCGGCGCCGTCCTCCACGCCCATTGCGGACATAAATCCTCTCTGCCTTCGCCGTAGGTGTCCTCCGTCGCCAAGTTAGGGCACGGTGGGCTGAACTTTCGGTCTCCTATTATTCCCATCTAGCAGTTCTTCGATGCGGTAATTATAACTCTATTTTTACCACCTTTTGATCTTCAAGATTCATCCTGTTTACCAAAAGTATTTTACGCCTATTCAATGTTAGATCTATTACATGCATCTCATCGCCTAGTCGATTCACTTGATTTCGGTCTAGTTTGATTCCTCACTTGTACTTATTCACGGTTGGTACAAATCGGAACCAACTCACCTATATAAGTGAATGTCTTCGCATCATGAGGTCAATGTCTTCAAACTGATTTATCTTCAAAATCTTCTGAGAATGCATATGACCTCTTCCCCTTCCCTCGCATCTCTAATGTGTCACAGGTACACGTCCATGGGAGAATCCCTTGGTTCTCATAGTCTGCATTTGTTTGCCGAATATTTACAGCGTCATATTAATTCTCCTGAAGCCAGTTCCTGCTTGACCAGCAAGCGTAAGTCTCTGAAGCCTTTGAACGTATTGAAGCCATTAACTTGAAGTTCATGGCTGCAGAAAAATCAGCAAGGAAGGGTGGCAGACAGTGCAGAGAAGGAACATCCAAAGATTTGCCTGATGACTTAGCAGAACTATACAAGACAGATCCCGAAGAAAATCATCATTAGAGAAAGACGCGAATCCAATGGATTCGACGCTATTGGGCTGAGGAGTGGTTCAAGTACAAGTTTGTGACGAAGGAATATGCAGAGAAGAATGCCATCAAGAGACCTTGGGGTGATATCCTCTATCGAGGCCTTCAACCCAAGAGCCGAGATGAAGCCATTGACCAAGGCTTCTATCCTTGCATGGTCCGTGGACCACAGCCTGAGAACGCAGATCCCACCTCACTACTCTGGTGTCGTGACGACTCTCTATTCAAGCACAACTACCAGTTTGCTGTGGCTTCGGCCAAGAAGAACAAGAAGTCCTTGGGTTTGGACTTCAACCCAGGTCCCTCTGCTCCCCGTCTTGTGGCTCCGTGATGCTAATCCCAATGTCATGGCCCTTCTCCAACCTTGACGGCCTCATCACCTACATCATGGTCCAAGGTGCCAGAGTAGATCATTCTGACAATGATGCTGACTCCAATGAAGCCCTTGCTCCTTCTCCAAAGCCGCAGAAGCAAAAGAAACCAAAGGCTTCAACATCAGCTGCACCTCCAAAGACTTCTCGTGCGAAGCCATCGCCTTGCACCTCCACGAAGCCGATTAATGCGATCGAAGATCAATCCCGTGTCTCCAAGAGAACGGAGAAGAAAAAGCAACTTGTTAGACCATCTGATCAAAGAGCCTTGACTCCTGCCGCCATTCTACGCAAAGAACCCATTGATCTGTCAAGTGATGAAGATCTTGCCGATGATGCCCTTGAGCAGCTGATAAAGAGCAAGGAAGAAGCAGAAATCTTTAGCAACTTGCCTCTCTTTGATGTGGCCATCATCCACAATTTCATTGATGAGTGGTTCGACACCCCCAATGTCAGCTTTGAAGATTTACAGCTTCCCATCGGCCTTAGTGTCTCCTTCAATGGAGCTATTGCTTCTGAGCTAGCTCTCGCTCAGCGCATCGTCGAGCTCAAGAACAAGATTGACTATGAGAAGGCTCAATTCAAGAAGCATGTGGCCAAGCTCAGTGTTCAAGATGTCCGAAACTTCAAAGTCATGCTACATGAGCTTAAAGAAGCTTTTCTGAAGAAGCGTGAAGAAGATCAGGGCTCTCGAGAGCGCATGAAGATTTTGGTCGATAAGTGTGTGCTCGCCTACAATGAAATTTGAGAAGCACAAGTCCTTGGCCGTCTGGCATTGACCCAGGATGGCTGCAAAGAAGAAGAAGAAGCTTCTGTTGAACAACTGAACCTTCAAGCCAAGAAGCCCTCGCATTATCTTCCCAAGCAGCATGGTAGCTCGAAGCCAAAGGTCACCAAAACCGCTTGAGCATGAAGAAGGCGAGGGCTGCCGAGGTGAAGCGAAAGAGAAAGAACACTAAAGCCTCGATGCCGCTCCTCCAAGAAGAAGCGCAAGACCAAAAGACTAGGGCTGCTTCCACAGGCCCTTAGTTGTTGAACCCATTTTTGTGGTTCGCCCAGCGTCAGAACATCAAGAGCGAAGGATGGTAGTCCATGAGCCTGCTCCCACGAGGCTCATGAAGCTGAAGATATCCGGCATTTGAACACACCGCTGCTGAAGACATTGGTCATGATGACAATGTAGCTGATGATGAAGTTCTTCCTCAGATCGAACATGACGTGGTATCATCGCCTGTTCATACGAACATCGAACTCATCAGCATTGGTCGTCTTCTGACGCCAATCGCTCAGGATGCATCGTGGGATGATCACCCACAACTACAAGACTCCCCCAGTACTCCCCTACAACAACAACAACAACAAGCTACACCCCCAGTGCAAGAAGAGGATGAAGACTTTCAGGCCCAGCCAACTCCATCTCCTAAGGAGAAGCCAGCATTTCGCAGGCTTTGCAAAGGACAAAGGCCTCAAGTCCCTCTGTCGAGCGTTCTAGAAGGAGAAGTGCAACGTTCACCTGTTGCACGTCAAGTATTTTCTGAACCTGCTCCAACTGTGAATGTCTCGAGTCGAAGCACATCTTCTGCTGAAGACATTCCGCTCACATCACGAAGAAAATCAAGAAGAAGTCGTGTACCTACTTCCCCAGCAATTGAAGAAGAAGCAGTTCCTGATGTGAACGTGCCTGTGCCCGACCCTCCTGTTCATCAAGAGGAGGTTGACAATGTTGAGGCTACCACCGCCAACACTAATGAAGCCAATGACGTAGTCATGGCTGACGCTAATGTGGAGCCTGCATCAACTAGTGTGCCTGAAGCTAATGTGGCCCCTGAACCTGAAACCACTGAAGTTGCTGCACCTGAAGCCAATGAGGATGCTGCACCTGAAGCCAATATGACAACTGCTCCCGAAGCACCTGTTGTGCAGCCTGACGCCTCAGCTGTTGCCTCTGCTCCTGTTCCGCCACCAAGGCCTCACATAGTTGAGCAAGCATACAGTCATGGTCAGCTTACCACTATCCTATGGCCCATTCTGGTGCCTCCGCCTACTGCCTCAGGACCTCAGTTTGACTATCATGTTGAGCATAGGCCTCAGGTCCAAAAGCCAAAGCCAAGGTTGCCAAGGTTTCCAGGTACTACCAACTCCCCAGGGTCCTTCAATGCAAATGGCTTCAAAAGCCACAATACCTTCTTTGACAGCGCCAAGAACCCCTACTCCAAGCCAAGGATATCATCAGATCGGTTCTGGAGCTATCAACAGAGAAGCTATTACTCATGCGTACTATATGATCAAGGGTGCATTTTTGCTCATATGCGCCTTGATCTGAAGCCATTCTTTGGACTGCCGTGCTTAGAAGAAGCACTTGATTGCTTCGTGATGCTGATGCGCTCCACTTTGTGACGAGAGAAAGAACATTGGAATGAAGAGCTATTGCTTCAATTCTATGCCACTCTGCACATTAGCGGCTACTACAGGACATCAAGACATGGGTTCTCGAGTGGATGATGGAAATGTTCATCATGAAGCCAAAGCTATGGATATCATTGAACTTCAGGGCTAGCCACTCACGGAGAACTATATGAACTTTGATCGTCGGCTACACATAGCGATGGAGAGCATCTTTCACAAGAGAACCCAATATGAGCGGATGTTGAGCATGATGAAGCCTTTGCCATCTGAGGCTGAATATCCAACATATTTCTTTGTTGAAGACCTGGAGTATCTGCCTCGCACCATATATCATATCATCAGGCGAACTCTATGGCCTGTTAAAGGACATTCATCAGCGGCCAAGCTTGAAGGAGCTATGAAGACTTTGGTCTTCTATATTCTCAATGGCATCAGCTTCAACACTCAAGAATTCTTCATCAAGCAACTTGAAGCTTCCGGCTCTGACCTATTTGGTCTGAAGTTTTATGCTCCATGGGTCATGCGCCTCATCAAGAGACACTCATCTGTCAATTATCAGCCCTCTACTCGCAATCATATGATCTTTCTGCCAGAGGTTGATATGTATGTTGAAGCTATACACTTTGACCCTGCCAAGAGGCATCTTTGTCTTCAGAATGCCGAGCACCAAAGCTTCACTCAGCCTATTGAAGGTGTTCAAGCAGCGACACACATTTATCCACTGGTAGGAAATGCTCGTCTGCCTCATCGAGCACCCACCGAAGCCACTGAAAGCACCATTGCACAAAGGCCTCAGAAGCGCTCTCGTGTTCTCAATGACCGAGAACTTCTTGTGGCTCTTCATCAGAAACAGGATAAGCATCATTTCTGGCTTAAGAGACAGATGCAAAGCATCTTGGTGGATGTCAATCGCATTCGCAACCTTGCCACCAAGAATGCCTTTGTTGCTCATGAAACTTTCCAGGGATCCTGGAAGAGTTTGACCACCTTTCGATCTTTGAAGCGATCTTCAAGACGATGGCTTCAATGAAAGATTCCAGTTTGACTCCACTCCTCCACGGACTGCTGTCCTACATCGCACTCCATCTCTTGAAGACTCTGAATATTCCTCCTCCGGGGCAACCGTAAATGCCAGAGTGATCTATGATGAAGATGATGCCACTTCACTACCTCCTACTACTGCATGCATCGACACTGCACCAAGTTTATCTGCACCGCCAACCAACGACGACAACCCTGCTGCTTCACCTACTCATGATGACGAGTAGATGCTCTATGTCCTCAAACCTTTTTGGTCCTTACTGACAAAAGGGGGAGAAGCGTATGAGTTGATAGTCTTCAAGCGGGTTCATATGGGAAGTTGCACTATATTTTGCCTCATGCTTACAACTCTTGCGTTTTAAAACAGTTGGTTCTTTGAGTTGTAACACCTAAACTTGATGGTCATCTGCTACTTATTTGCTTTACTGTGAGCGATGATAAATTCCGCATGTGCGATGATAACTTCCGCACTTAGATCATTCTGCAGACGTCCATTTTTCATTATGCATGTCATTCTACGTGCTATATCATTTCATGCATGATGAATTATCTTCATAAGTTGAAGTGGATCTCCACAAGTACAACCTGCCATGTGCATTTGCATTCCAAAAGCAAATTACTTATATGCACATCTTCAAGGGGAGCCCTTGCAACTTATGAAGACAATTCCCTATCCTTACAATTTCACATACTTTATCCCCGTTGAAAACTTCAACCAGTTTGTCATCAATCACCAAAAAGGGGGGAGATTGTAAGTGCATCTAGTGCCACCCCTAGTTGGTTTTGGAGTATTGATGACAAAGTTGGTTGAGGGACTAATGTGTTTGTGAGAATTGCAGGATAACGCAGGTAGTGTCCCTCATTGATTCGGTTTACCTACCAGAGATGACCCCTAAAAATATATGAAGACATTGAAGAAAATGGCGGTGTGAGAAGATAACCATATTGAAGACTATGGCATGAGACGACATTGAGTGAAGACTATGGAGCGTGAAGACTGTGTGGTTTCTTTGTTTCCTTTTCTTCTTTGTTGAGTCATAGGAACCACCATACTGTTAAGTGGGGTCCAAGTGAACTAAGTCAGAGTGAGTGAAGTGATGCTCAACTCAAATCCTATGTCTTGGCGAAGACAATGAGAGCAAACCTTATCCAGAGCTGGATGAGTCAGCTTTGCTTGTAGCCCAAGTAAAGTTGCCGCGTGTGTTTGAAATCCGACCGTTGGAACACATGTCAGTTCCTTAGTGACCCAGGGTCATTTTAGACAAATCAGGTCGGGTTGCCTAGTGGCTATAAATAGCCCACCCCCTACACCATAAATTGGTGGCTGCTTAGAGTTTGTGCACGGCTTTTGTCGTTTGAGAGCAACCCACCTCGAAGCATTTGAGAGAGAGAAATCCTTGCGAGGACAAAGCCCAAACACCCAGAGCCAAAGAGTGTTAGGCATCGAGGTGCTGTGTGACTGAAGACTTATTACACTTGAGGGTGTGAATCCTCCGGCCGGTTAGGCGTCGCGTTTTGAGCATCCAAGAGTCATTGTGGATTGCGGTGAATGAAGTCTGTGAAGGTTTGGAAGTCTCCTTGAAGACTTACGAGTGATTGGGCGAGGACTGGGTGTCCTTAGCTCAAGGGAATAAGGTGAAGACACGGTCTTGAGTTAATTCTCAGCCTCCCTAACCGACGCGTCACAGTTGTCACAAACAAGCTGGAACTGGTCTAACAAATCTGTGTCTTCAACAAGCAACTGGTTCTATCCTTCCCATCCTTACTTTGGTTTGTCTTCGTGAAGTCATTGCCTATCTGTGTATCTGTTTGACTTCATTGCTTGACCACTACTGTTGATTGTCTTCATACTATGTTCCATCTTGATCCTTACTACCTAGCTGCTATTAGTCCCGTGCTTTCATATCTTAGTATACTTGTCTATGGCTTGCTTTGGGTAGTTTATCTTCCGCTGCATTACAATTAGGTCATTTCTGTTGTTTGTCTTTGAAACTTCCAAGTTTTGAAGACTTCCATAAAAATCGCCTATTCACCCCCCCCTCTAGTCGATAGTAGCACTTTCACATGCGAGACTTCGAACTACCTTCGGTACATCAAAACACATAAACTCATAATACCGATCATCATCGAACGTTAAGCGTGCGGACACTACGGGTTCGAGAACTATGTAGACATGACCGAGACTCACTTCCGTTCAATAACCAATAGCGGAACCTGGATGCTCATATTGGTTCCTACATATTCTACGAAGATCTTTATCGGTCAAACCTCATAACAACATATGTTGTTCCCTTTGTCATCGGTATGTTACTTGCCTGAGATTCGATCGTCGGTATCATCATACTTAGTTCAATCTCATTACCGGCAAGTCTATTTACTCGTTCCATAATGCATCATCCCTTAACTAACTCATTAGTCACATTGCTTGCAAGTCTTATAGTGATGTGCATTACAGAGAGGGCCCAGAGATACGTCTCCTACAATTGGAGTGACAAATCCTAATCTCGATATATGCCAACTCAACAAACACCATCGGAGACACCTGTAGAGCATCTTTATAATCACCTAGTTACGTTGTGACGTTTGATAGCACACTAAGTGTTTCTATGGTATTCGGGAGTTGCATAATCTCATAGTCATAGGAACATGTATAAGTTATGAAGAAAGCAATAGCAATAAACTAAATGATCATAGTGCTAAGCTAACGGATGGGTCAAGTCAATCACATCATTCTCTAATGATGTGATCTCATTCATCAAATGACAACTCTTGTCCATGGCTAGGAAACTTAACCATCTTTGATTAAAGAGCTAGTCAAGTAGAGGCATACTATTGACACTCTGTTTGTCTATGTATTCACACATGTACTAAGTTTCTGGTTAATACTGAAGGAAATATGCCCTAGAGGCAATAATAAAGTTATTATTTATTTCCTCATATCATGATAAATGTTTATTATTCATGCTAGAATTGTATTAACCGGAAACATGATACATGTGTGAATACATAGACAAACATATAGTCACTAGTATGACTCTACTTGACTAGCTCATTAATCAAAGATGGTTATGATTCCTAACCATAGACATGTGTTGTCATTTGATTAATGGGATCACATCATTAGGAGAATGATGTGATTGACATGACCCATTCCGTTAGCCTAGCACTTGATCGTTTAGTATATTGCTATTGCTTTCTTCATGACTTATACATGTTCCTCAGAATTATGAGAATTATGCAACTCCTGCCATCAAGGAACACTTTGGGTACTACCAAACGTCACAACATAACGGGCTGATTATAAAGGAGTACTACAGTGTCTCCAAAGGTACATGTTGAGTTGGCATATTCGAGATTAGGTTTTGTCACTCCGATTGTCGGAGAGGTATCTCTGGTCCTCTCGGTAATGCACATCATTATAAGCCTTGCAAGCAATGTGACCAAATAAGTTGGTGGGATGATGCATTATGAAGCAGTAAAGAGACTGCGTAACGAGATTGAACTAGGTATTGATACCGACGATCAAATCTGGGCAAGTAACATACCGATGACAAAGGAACAACGATGTTTGTTATGCGGTTTGACCGATAAAGATCTTTGTAGAATATGTAGGAACCAATATGGGCATCCAGTGTCCCGCTTATTGGTTATTGACCAAGAATAGTTCTAGGTCATGTCTACATAGTTCTCGAACCCGTAGGGTCCGCACGCTAACGCTACGATAACGACAGCTTTATTATGAGTTTATAAGTTTTGATGTGCAAGTTTGTTCGAGTCCCGGATGTGATCACAGACATGACGAGGAGTCTCGAAATGGTCGAGACATAAAGATTGATATATTGGGCGACTATATTCGGACACGGAAGAGTTCGGGTGATTTGGAGAAAATCGGAGTCTTGGGGGGTTACGAGAACCCGGGCCTTAGTGGGCTGAGGGAGAGAGGGCAGCAGCCCGGAGGTGGCGCCCCTCCCATGGGGAGTCCGGGTGGACTAGGGGAGGCGCGCCCCTCTTCCCTCTCCCTCTCCTCTCTTTCCTTCCCCTTCCTCCTTCCTAGTTGGACTAGGAAAGGGGAGTCCTACTCCCACTAGGAGGAGGACTCCCCCCTCCTTGGCGCGCCCCAAGGGCCGGCCGGCCTCCCCCCTTGCTCCTTTATATACGGGGGCAGGGGGCACCCCAAAGACACACAAGTTGATCTACGGATTGTTCCTTAGCCGTGTGCGGTTCCCCCCTCCACCATATTCCACCTCGGTCATATCGTCGCGGAGTTTAGGTGAAGCCCTGCACCGGTAGAACATCATCATCGTCATCACGCCGTCGTGCTGACGGAACTCATCTTCGGAGCTTTGCTGGATCGGAGCCCGGAGATCGTCATCGAGCTGAACGTGTGCTGAACTCGGAGGTACCGTACGTTCGGTGCTTGGATCGGTCGGATCATGAAGACGTACGACTACATCAACTGCGTTGTGCTAACGCTTCCGCTTACGGTCTATGAGGGTACGTGGACAACACTCTCCCCTCTCGTTGCTATGCCATCACCATGATCTTGCGTGTGCGTAGGAAATTTTTTGAAATTACTACGTTCCCCAACAAATACAATTCTAGCATGAATAATAAACATTTATCATGATATAAGGAAATATAAATAACAACTTTATTATTGCCTCTAGGGCATATTTCCTTCAAGCTCCTCAAGTATAGTCTAACAATACTGATAGTGTAACTGAATATCTGTGCTAAAATGCAGCTTGATGTTTCCCGAAACTCATAATCGTAAGATATGTCTCTAAAACTTATCTATTCAGTGAACCTTCTATACATATGAGACATAATTTAAATTCCCTTGTGTGTAAATGCATCATGTTAAATCTCCTTGAAAGACAAAAAAGTACAGATGCTAACAGAATGATGTTTAGAACAAATACGTGAGGCAGTATCATCCATTATGCCTAATCATAAGAACAGTTTTGAGGAATCGCAAGACATCCAATAACATAGGGATCAAAATCGCAAATATTCCACTTTTCAATGAAAGGATAGCGTGTTTCCAAGCGAAAAGTATACTGCTGTCACAAGCAATATCATCATAATCACATGATTCTGGTGGCCGCAAGACCAACACCATAGAACCAAACACTAAATCATCATGTCAATGCCAGCACCATAGCAAGAAATCAGGCCATGGCTTGTTTAGAGCATAAAACAACAAATTTTGATACTGCTGTATTGTTTCAATACTTACTTACTAAAAATAACCAAGCTTTCAGATGCTATAAAGAAGAAATATATGTATATGACCTTTATTCATTACATTAGCCACCGCTCGATGGTCGTGGGCACAGAGAGCATGAGGGAGAGCAAAGGGGGAAGGCAAGGAATTACTTATGCGGAACCAAAGAGGAGGCAGCCACCAGAGAGGCAGAGCGGGAGACGTCAGTGCGCGTGCCAAAGGAGCTGGAGCTACTTAGCCGGCCAAACTTGTGCCAAATGCCGCCATGGCCTCTAAAGCAACATCGGTCATGGGATGTTCACCGAGACCCATTCACCTTCGCCATCATCTTTGCTATCATGGGGCCCACCACACCTTGGGGTTGGCCTACTGCTTCGCCAAGTTGCTCATCTGCATCAACACACAATAGGGTTAAAGTGGCTATATGAAGGAGCACAACAACAATGTTTGCTACAGCAACCACACATCTTAAAAGCAAACAACAAATAGGCAAACATGGCCCTGTCCTAATAATAACCTCCTTCATGTTTTTACAAGATTTAAAGCAAGCAGCACTAGACCAGTTGAAAGTTTGCAACTAAAGAAAGAAGGTAATGAAATTGTTGAGAAATTAATACAATCATTGTGAAACCTTCTCTTCCATACTCTCATTCGAGTTGATACTTGGTAGGATTAATGTTACCAACTACTCCCTCCGTATGGAAAAGCTTATCCCAAGCTTGTCCCTCAAATGGATGTATCTAGCACTAACTTGGTGCTAGATAGATCCATTTGAGGGACAAGCTTTTACGGACGGGGGGAGTAGCACCTGAATCCTAATCCTAAGAAGTGTTTCCAAGTGAAAAGCATACTACTGTCACAAGCAAGATCATAATAATCACTTGATTGAGGTGGCCGGAAAACCACCACCACAAATCTGGACACTAAATCATTGCCTCAATGGCCAGCACCACAGAGACATCAACCCACGCTCGTTGAGGGCATACAAAACAATGAAAGTTGATAACTTTAATTGCTTTAATACTTAATCACTAAAAGAGCCAAGCTTTCCGATACTACTAAAAAAATGTATATCACCTTTATTCATTTCATTAGCCATGGCTTGATGGTCATGGGTGCAAAGAGCATGAGGAGAGGAAAGGAGAGGAACCTGTGGCTTACCTATGACAGAACCAAAGATGAAGCGGCCACAGGGGCCAGGACAGGAGACATCAGAGTGTGCGCCAGAGCAGGCAGAGTTGCTTTGCCGCTAAACTTGTGCCATACAGCTCCATGGTCCCTGAAGAAGCATCGATCCCATTCGTCCTCTTCATCATATTCGCTAGCATGGGGCCCACCCCACCCATGATGACCTGCTGCTTCATCCAGTTGCTCATCTCTGCAGCAAAATACAATAGGGTCAAGTGGCTAGAATGAGTATATATAGAAGCACAAAAAGGAGGTGTCCTGGCCCAGCTGGGCGGCACAGACTAGCATGGTCCTGTCCTAATAATAACCTCCGTTCATGTATTTACAAGATTTAAAGCAAGCAGCCTTACACCAGTTGAAAGTTTCCAACTGAAAAAGAGGCCAACGAAATTGTTGAGGAATTAGTACATTCGTTGCCAAACCTTCTTTTCCATACTCTCATTCTAGTTGATAGGGTTAGACACAGGCGTACTTTATTGGATGATACTAACAGTAGTGGAAAGAACCTATAAGCTATGTCAAGATCAGTCATGCAGTCAAAAAAATGATCATCAATTTGAACTGTTCAAAAAAACCAGAGGCGTATTTTGAAAAGGGCCCAATTTAAATATGACATATGAAAAAGTATTATCAATTGGAAGGAACATTATATGTTTTCTCATTGAGCCTGTATAGTCCTCCTAGGATTTAGGTTTGTGTACTTGAGAACGAAACAACATCTAACAATAGTGTTCAATTATCCTACCAAATCTACTGAGACAAAAAAGGGATCACTTATTTGGTAGTACAAACTGATGTGTTATGTCATGTAGACCACCAATTTATTTTAACTGAAGAAAGATGACAATGGAATTGATGAGCCATTAGTATGGACATTGCAAAATCTTCTCTTACATACAACTAATTCTAGTCAGCAAGGTTTGACATGCATGAACTTTATTGTACAATGCTAAAAGTAGTAGCAGGAACCTATTAGCTATATCAAGATCAGTTAGACACCCAAAAAATCATCATCAATTTGAACCATGCAAAAAATTGGGAATATTAAATATGGCAAAAGATTAGGAATTGAAAAAGAGACATTGTACATTTCCTGAATGAGCTTATCTCTTAGAATTTAGGTTCATGTACTTAAAAACTAAGCATCTAACAATAGAGACGCTGCCGCCGCTTGCTAGGGTTTATTCTGTGAAGGAAATATGCCCTAGAGGCAATAATAAAGTTATTATTTATTTCCTCATATCATGATAAATGTTTATTATTCATGCTAGAATTGTATTAACCGGAAACATGATACATGTGTGAATACATAGACAAACATAGTGTCACTAGTATGCCTCTACTTGACTAGCTCGTTAATCAAAGATGGTTATGTTTCCTAACCATAGACATGTGTTTTCATTTGATTAACGGGATCACATCATTAGGAGAATGATGTGATTGACTTGACCCATTCCGTTAGCTTAGCACTTGATCGTTTAGTACGTTGCTATTGCTTTCTTCATAACTTATACATGTTCCTATGACTATAAGATTATGTAACTCCCATTTACCGGAGGAACACTTTGTGTGCTACCAAACGTCCCAACGTAACTGGGTGATTATAAAGTTGCTCTACAGGTGCCTCCAAAGGTACTTTTTGAGTTGATGTATTTCGAGATTAGGATTTGTTACTCCAATTGTCGGAGAGGTATCTCTGGGCCCTCTCGGTAATGCACATCACTATAAGCCTTGCAAGCAATGTAGCTAATGAGTTAGTTACGGAATGATGCATTACGTAACGAGTAAAGAGACTTGTCAGTAGCGAGATTGAACTAGGTATTGGATACCGATGATCGAATCTCGGGCAAGTAACATACCGATGACAAAGGGAACAACGTATGTTGTTATGCGGTTTGACCGATAAAGATCTTCGTAGAATATGTAGGAGCCAATATGAGCATCCAGGTTCCGCTATTGGTTATTGACCGGAAACAGTTCTAGGTCATGTCTACATAGTTCTCGAACCCGTAGGGTCCGCACGCTTAACGTTACGATGACTGTTATATTATGAGTTTATAGTTTTTGATGTACCGAAGGTTGTTCGGAGTCCCGGATGTGATCACGGACATGACAAGGAGTATCAAAATGGTCGAGACATAAAGATTGATATATTGGACGACTATATTCAGACACCGGAATAGTTCCGGGGGTTATCGGATATATATCAGAGTACCGGGGGTTACCGGAACCCCACTCCCCGGGAACTAATGGGCCTTGTTGGTCCCTAGTGGAGAGAGAGAGGGGCCGGCCAGGGCAAGAGGCGCGCCCCTCCCCTTGAGTCCGAATAGGACAAGGAAGGGGGGCGGCGCCCCCCTTGCCTTTCCCCTCTCCCACTCCTTCCTCCCCACTCCTTCTTGGACTAGGAAAGGGACGGGCAAACCTACTTGGTGTAGGTTTCCCCCTCCTAGGGCGCGCCACCCCCTTGGCCGGCCCCCTCCTCCTCCCCCCTTTATATACGGAGGAGGGGGGCACCCCATCACACACAAGTTGATCTTCGTGATCGTTCCTTAGCCGTGTGTGGTGCCCCCCTCCACCATATTCAACCTCGGTCATATCGTTGCGGTGCTTAGGCGAAGCCCTGCGTCGGTAGAACATCATCACCATCACCACGCCGTCGTGCTGATGGAACTCATCCCCGATACCCTGCTGGATCGGAGTCCGGGGATCGTCATCGAGCTGAACGTGTGCTGAACTCGGAGGTGCCGTACGTTCGGTACTTGGATCGGTCAAATCGTGAAGACGTACGACTACATCAACCGCGTTGTTCTAACGCTTCCGCTTTCGGTCTACGAGGGTACGTGGACAACACTCTCCCCTCTCATTGCTATGCATCACCTTAATCTTGCATGTGCGTAGGAAATTTTTTGAAATTACTACGGTCCCCAACAGTGGTATTAGAGCCAGGTTTTATGCGTTGATCTTATATGCACGAGTAGAACACCAGTGAGTTGTGGGCGATACAAGTCATACTGCTTACCAGCATGTCATACTTTGGTTCGGCGGTATTGTTGGATGAAGCGGCCCGGACCGACATTACGCGTACGCTTACGCGAGACTGGTTTTACCGCCGTGCTTTGCACACAGGTGACTAGCGGGTGTCTATTTCTCCAACTTTAGTTGAACCGAGTGTGGCTACACCCGGTCCTTGCGAAGGTTAAAACAACACTAACTTGATGAACTATCGTTGTGGTTTTGATGCGTAGGTAAGAACGGTTCTTGCTCATCCCGTAGCAGCCACGTAAAATTTGCAACAACAAAATAGAGGACGTCTAACTTGTTTTTGCAGGGCATGTTGTGATGTGATATGGTCAAGACGTGATGCTATATTTTATTGTATGAGATGATCACGTTTTGTAACGAGTTATCGGCAATGGCGAGGAGCCATATGGTTGTCGCTTTATTGTATGAAATGCAATGCATACTGTAATTGCTTTACTTTATCACTAAGCGGTAGCGATAGTTGTAGAAGCAATAGTTGGCGAGGCGATAATGATGCTACGATGGAGATCAAGGTGTCGGCGCCGGTGGCGATGGTGATCATGGCGGTGCTTTGGAGATGGAGATCACAAGCACAAGATGATGATGGCCATATCATATCACTTATATTGATTGCATGTGATGTTTATCTTTTATGCATCTTATCTTGCTTTGTTTGACGGTAGCATTATAAGATGATCTCTCACTAAGTTTCAAGATAAAAATGTTCTCCCTGAGTATGCACCGTTGCCAAAGTTAAATCGTGCCCGGACACCACGTGATGATCGGGTGTGATAAGCTCTACGTCCATCTACAACGGGTGCAAGATAGTTTTGCACATGCAGAATACTCAGGTTAAACTTGACGAGCCTAGCATATACAAATATGGCCTCGGAACACTGAGACCGATAGGTCGAGCGTGAATCATATAGTAGATATGATCAACATAGTGATGTTCACCATTGAAAACTACTCCATTTCACATGATGATCGGTTATGGTTTAGTTGATTTGGATCACGTGATCACTTAGATGATTAGAGAGATGTCTATCTAAGTGGGAGTTCTTAAGTAATATGATTAATTGAACTTAAATTTGTAATGAACTTAGTACCTTATAGTATTTTGCTTGTCTATGTTTGTTGTAGATAGATGGCTCGTGTTGTTGTTCTGTAGAATTTTAATGTGTTCCTTGAGAAAGCAAAGTTGAAAGATGATGGTAGCAATTACACGGACTGGGTCCATAACTTGAGGATTATCCTCATTGATGCAGAGAAGAATTATGTCCTGGAAGCATCGCTGGGTGCCAAACCTGCTGCAGGAGCAACACCAGATGTTGTGAGCGTCTGGCGAGCAAAGGCGATGACTACTCGATAGTTCGATCGCCATGCTTTACGGCTTAGAACCGGGACTTCAACGGCGTTTTGAGCGTCATGGAGCATATGAGATGTTCCAGAGTTGAAGTTAATATTTCAAGCAAATGCCCGGATTGAGAGATATGAAGTCTCCAATAAGTTCTATAGCTGCAAGATGGAGGAGAATAGTTACATCGGTGAGCATATACTCGAATGCTGGGTATAACAATCACTTGATTCAAGCGGGAGTTAATCTTCCGGATGATAGCGTCATTGATGAATTCTTCAATCACGCCACCAAGCTACAAGAGCTTCGTGATGAACTATAATATGCAAGGGATGGAAAAGACAATTCCGAGCTCTTCGCAATGCTAAAAGCTGCGGAGGTAGAAATCAGAAGGAGCATCAAGTGTTGATGGTCAATAAGACCACCAGTTCAAGAAAAGGGCAAAGGGAAAAGAAGGGGAACTTAAGGAAGAACAGCAAACAAGTTCTGCTCGGAGAAGAACCCAAGTCGGACCTAAGCACGAGATCGAGTGCTTCTCTGCAAGCGAGACTAGTCCTTTGGAAGCGGAACTGTCCCAAGTATTTGGCGATAAGAAAGATGGCAAGGTGAACAAAGGTATATGTGATATACATGTTATTGATGTGTACCTTACGAGCTCACAGTAGCACCGGGTATTTGATCTTGGTTACATTGCTAATATATGCAACTCGAAGCGGGACTACTGATTAAGCGGACATCGCTAAGGGCGAGGTGACGATGCGTGGGAAATGGTTCCAAAGTCGATGTGATCGCCGTCGGCACGCTACCTCTACATCTACCTTCGGGATTAGTTTTAGACCTAAATAATTGTTATTTGGTGCCAGCATTGAGCATGAACATTATATCTGGATCTTGTTTGATGCGAGATGGTTATTCATTTAAATATGAGAATAATGGTTGTTCTATTTATATGAGTAATATCTTTTATGGTCATGCACCTTTAAAGAATGGTCTATTTTTGATGAATCTCGATAGTAGTGATATACATATTCATAATGTTGAAGCCAAAAGACGCAGAGTTGATAATGAAAGTGCAACTTATTTGTGGCACTGCCGTTTAGGTCATATTGGTATAAAGCGCATGAAGAAACTCCATACTGATGGAATTTTGGAATCACTTGATTATGAATCACTTGGTACTTGCGAACCATGCCTCATGGGCAAGATGACTAAAACACCGTTCTCCGGTACTATGCAGAGAGCAACTGATTTATTGGAAATCATACATACTGATGTATGTGGTCCAATGAATGTTGAGGCTCGTGGCGGATATCGTTATTTTCTCACCTTCACCGATGATTTGAGCAGATATGGGTATATCTACTTGATGAAACATAAGTCTGAAACATTTGAAAAGTTCAAAGAGTTTCAGAGTGAAGTCGAAAATCATCGTAACAAGAAAATAAAATTTCTACGATCTGGTCGTGGAGGAGAATATTTGAGTTACAAGTTCGGTTTACATATGAAGCAATGCGGAATAGTTTCGCAACTCACGCCACCAGGAACACCACAGCGTAATGGTGTGTCCGAACGTCGTAATCGTACTTTACTAGATATGGTGCAATCTATGATGTCTCTTACCGATTTACCGCTATCATTTTGGGGTTATGATTTAGAGACGGCCGCATTCACGTTAAATAGGGCACCATCAAAATCTGTTGAGATGACGCCTTATGAACTATGGTTTGGCAAGAAACCAAAGTTGTCGTTTCTTAAAGTTTGGGGTTGCGATGCTTATGTGAAAAAGCTTCAACCTGATAAGCTCGGACCCAAATCGTAGAAATGTGTCTTCATAGGATACCCAAAGGAAACTGTCATGTACACCTTCTATCACAGATCCGAAGGCAAGACATTTGTTGCAAAGAATGGATCCTTTCTAGAGAAGGATTTTCTCTCGAAAGAAGTGAGTGGGAGGAAAGTAGAACTTGATGAGGTAACTGTACCTGCTCCTTTATTGGAAAATAGTTTACCACAGAAACCGGTTCCTGTGACGACTACACCAATAAGTGAGGAAGCTAATGATGATGATCATGAAACTTCAGAACAAGTTACTACAGAACCTCGTAGGTCAACCAAAGTAAGATCCGCACCAGAGTGGTACGGTAATCCTATTTTAGAGGTCATGTTACTTGACCATGGCAAGCCTACGAACTATGAGGAAGCGATGATGAGCCCAAATTCCGCAAAATGGCTCGAAGCCATGAAATCTGAGGGGGGATCCATGTATGAGAACAAAGTGTGGACTTTGGTTGACTTGCCCGATGATCGGCAAGCCATCGAGAATAAATGGATTTTTAAGAAGACTGACGCTGATGGTAATGTTACTATCTACAAAGCTCGACTTGTTGCAAAAGGTTTTTGACAAGTTCAAGGGGTTGACTACTATGAGACTTTCTCACCCGTAGCGATGCTTAAGTCTGTCCGAATCATGTCAGCAATTGCCGCATTTTATGATTATGAAATTTGGCAAATGGATGTCAAAACTGCATTCCTGAATGGATTTCTAGAAGAAGAGTTGTATATGATGTAGCCGGAAGGTTTTGTCGATCAAAAAGGTGCTAACAAAGTGTGCAAGCTCCAGCGATCCATCTATGGACTGGTGCAAGCATCTCGGAGTTGGAATGAACGCTTTGATAGTGTGATCAAAGCATATGGTTTTATACAGACTTTTGGAGAAGTTTGTATTTACAAGAAAGTGAGTGGAAGCTCTGTAGCATTTCTGATATTATATGTAGATGACATATTGTTAATTGGAAATGATATAGAATTTCTGGATAGCATAAAGGGATACTTGAATAAAAGTTTTTCGATGAAAGACCTCGGTGAAGCTGCTTACATATTGGGCATCAAGATCTCTAGAGATAGATCAAGACGCTTGATTGGACTTTCACAAAGCACATACCTTGATAAAGTTTTGAAGAAGTTCAAAATGGATCAGGCAAAGAAAGGATTCTTGCCTGTATTACAAGGTGTGAAGTTGAGTCAGACTCAATGCCCGACCACTGCAGAAGATAGAGAAAAAAATGAAAGGAGTTCCCTATGCTTCAGCCATAGGCTCTATCATGTATGCAATGTTGTTTACGGACACGATGTGTGCCTTGCTATTAGTTTAGCGAGGAGGTACCAAAGTAATCCAGAGTGGATCCTTTGGACAGCGGTCAAGAACATACTAAAATACCTGAAAAGGACTAAGGATATGTTTCTTGTTTATGGAGGTGACAAAGAGCTAGTCGTAAATGGTTACGTCGATGCAAGCTTTGACACTGATCCGGACAATTCTAAATCGCAAACCGGATCGTGTTTATATTAAGCGGTGGAGCTGTCGGTTGGTGCAGTTCTAAACAAAGCGTCGTGGCGGGATCTACATGTGAAGCGGAGTACATAGCTGCTTCTGAAGCAGCAAATGAAGGAGTCTGGATGAAGGAGTTCATTTCCGATCTTGGTGTCATACCTAGTGCATCGGGACCAATGAAGATCTTCTGTGACAATACTGGTGCAATTGCCTTGCCAAAGGAATCCATATTTCACAAGAGGACCAAGCACATCAAGAGACGCTTCAATTCCATCCGGGACCAAGTCCAGGTGGGAGACATAGAGATTTGCAAGATACATACGGACCTGAATGTTGCAGACCCGTTGACTAAACCTCTTCCACGAGCAAAACATGATCAGCACCAAGACTCCATGGGTGTTAGAATCATCACTATGTAATCTAGATTATTGACTCTAGTGCAAGTGGGAGACTGAAGGAAATATGCCCTAGAGGCAATAATAAAGTTATTATTTATTTCCTCATATCATGATAAATGTTTATTATTCATGCTAGAATTGTATTAACCGGAAACATGATACATGTGTGAATACATAGACAAACATAGTGTCACTAGTATGCCTCTACTTGACTAGCTCGTTAATCAAAGATGGTTATGTTTCCTAACCATAGACATGTGTTGTCATTTGATTAACGGGATCACATCATTAGGAGAATGATGTGATTGACTTGACCCATTCCGTTAGCTTAGCACTTGATTGTTTAGTATGTTGCTATTGCTTTCTTCATGACTTATACATGTTCCTATGACTATGAGATTATGTAACTCCCGTTTACCATAGGAACACTTTGTGTGCTACCAAACGTCACAACGTAACTGGGTGATTATAAAAGTGCTCTACAGGTGTCTCCAAAGGTACTTGTTGAGTTGACGTATTTTGAGATTAGGATTTGTTACTCCGATTGTCGGAGAGGTATCTCTGGGCCCTCTCGGTAATGCACATCACTATAAGCCTTGCAAGCAATGTAGCTAACGAGTTAGTTACAGAGTGATGCATTATGTAACGAGTAAAGAGACTTGTCGGTAATGAGATTGAACTAGGTATTGGATACTGACGATCGAATCTCGGGCAAGTAACATACCGATGACAAAGGGAACAACGTATGTTGTTATGCGGTTTGACCAATAAAGATCTTCGTAGAATATGCAGGAGCCAATATGAGCATCCAGGTTCCACTATTGGTTATTGACCGGAAACAGTTCTAGGTCATGTCTACATAGTTCTCGAACCCATAGGGTCCGCACGCTTAACGTTACGATGATAGTTATATTATGAGTTTATAGTTTTTGATGTACCGAAGTTTGTTCGGAGTCCCGGATGTGATCACGGACATGACGAGGAGTCTAGAAATGGTCGAGACATAAAGATTGATATATTGGACGACTATATTTAGACACCGGAATAGTTCCGGGGGTTATCAGAGATATATCGGAGTACCGGGGGTTACCGGACCCCCCCCCCCGGGAACACATGGGCCTTGTTGGGCCCTAGTGGAGAGATAGAGGGGCCAATCAGGGCAAGAGGCACGCCCCCTCCCCTTGAGTCCGAATCGGACAAGGAAGGGGGGGCGCCCCCCTTGCCTTTCCCCTCTCCCACTCCTTCCTTCCCCCTCCTTGGACTAGGAAAAGGAGGGGCAAACCTACTTGGAGTAGGTTTCCCCCTACTAGGGCGCGCCACCCCCTTGGCCGGCCCCCTCCTCCCCCCTTATATACGGAGGAGGGGGGCACCCCATGACACTCAAGTTGATCTTTGTGATCGTTCCTTAGCCGTGTGCGGTGCCCCCCTCCACCATATTCCACCTCGGTCATATCGTTGCGGTGCTTAGGCGAAGCCCTGCGTCGGTAGAACATCATCACCGTCACCACGCCGTTGTCTTGTGGAACTCATCCCGACACCTGCTGGATCGAGTCCGGGGATCGTCATCGAGCTGAACGTGTGCTGAACTTGGAGGTGCCGTACGTTCGGTACTTGGATTGGTCGAATCGTGAAGACGTACGACTACATCAACCGCGTTGTTCTAACGCTTCCTGTCGGTGTCAAAACCGGCGGATCTCGGGTAGGGGGTCCCGAACTGTGCGTCTAGGCGGATGGTAACAGGAGACAAGGGACACGATATTTTTACCCAGGTTCGGGCCCTCTCGATGGAGGTAAAACCCTACTCCTGCTTGATTGATATTGATGATATGGGTAGTACAAGAGTGGATGTACCACGAGATCAAGGAGGCTAAACCCTAGAAGCTAGCCTATGGTATGATTGTTGTAATGGTTGTTCGTCCTACGGACTAAAACCCTCCGGTTTATATATACACCGGAGAGGGCTAGGGTTACACAGAGTCGGTTATAATGGTAGGAGATCTACATATCCGCATCGTCAAGCTTGCCTTCCACGCCAAGGAAAGTCCCATCTGGACACGGGACGAAGTCTTCAATCTTGTATCTTCATAGTCTTGGAGTCCGGCTGACGATGATAGTCCGGCTATCCGGACACCTCCTAGTCCAGGACTCCCTCAGTAGCCCCCGAACCAGGCTTCAATGACGTCGAGTCCAGCGCATATATGGTCTTCGGCGTTGCAAGGCGGGTTCTCCTTCAAATTCCAGGTTTTTACCGGATAGTGTTCGGCTCCTTTATAAATGTTGAGCTCCTTGGCTTCCACGCCCAATATGGCCTTCTTCCATGCGTCGCACGAATGTGAAAAGCCAGGGTACCTTTTATGTTTTACCCCTAGCTGCGCAAACAATCTGCCCATAAGAGAGGCAAGAATCCAGATCCAAATCACACCATCTTCCTTCCGCGAGTACTCATCGGAGCGCTTCTGACCAAGAATCCATTCCATCATAGACCGTCGACGCAGCTCCTCTTCTCGCGCTCCCAGCCCTCTGCCCGGAGATTGGAGGAGATGTTCTGTCCCGCACAATGAGCTGGTGATGCTCCAAGCGGAGGGATATCTTCCTCCGTCCTTTATGGTCCCGGTTCGAGCCGGGCTGACCACCTACAAAGGTGGGAAGCAAGCGGAGGCCACCCCGAGTCCCAACAAAGGGGAGCGGGTATGCTTCGTCCCTTATTTGATAAGGGGGCTTGGATTTCCTGTACATCCGTTCCTCCGCGGGCTTCTGGAGTTCTACGGACTCCAGCTCCATCACCTCACGCCCGCCTCTATTCTGCATATAGCAGGTTTCGTAGCTCTTTGCGAGCTATTCCTGGGCATCAAGCCCCATTTCACGCTGTGGAAGAGGCTATTCTGCCTCGTACCCCACTCTCACGAGGGGTCAATTTATCAAGTGGGCGGTGCCGAAATATGGCGCATCGCCGGGACCGGATATCCCTCCGGAACCCCTAAGAAGGCGTCCGAAGACTGGCCTTCAGAATGGTTTTATGTAGAAGACGCTCCACTGCCAGACCCTGTTCGGATCGGCCTCCCGGAGTTTAGCAATGCTCCTCTGAAGAAACGCCTGAGTTGGCGCCCACGGAGCCCCCAGTTGGAGGAAGACAAGAGCGTCCATTATTTGATGGGCCGGATAAGGTTGCTGGCCCATTCCGGACTGACCATGATCGGAGTCATGGCCACATGCATTATGCGAGGGGTGCAGCCGCTGCAATACAGGGGCCACCCTATGTGGGATTTCAACGGGGAAAATGATGCCACTCGTCATGGCCGCCAAGGGCCGGGATCGGCCGAAGACCTGGTGAAGATTCTGTCCAGCCTGTACAAGGGGGAGAAGGAGGACTTCCTCCAGATGAGCCCATTGAATGGGTTCTCCATGAACAACCCTCGAAGCTGGGTAAGCGGACGTTCATGTATCCGACCCATGCTTTCAAAGTTAAGTACCTAACTTTTATGGTTTTTGATGCAGGATCTGCGCCGGACTGTGGAGAGCATACATAGTCTGGCTCCACAGCCCGAGGATCCAGAAAGATCCTTTGATTCGTCCTCCGAAAAGGATCCGGACATAAAGGTGGAGCTAATTGACGGGGTGTTTCACCAGCTTAGCATGGATAATGCTCTAGTCGCCATTACGGCTGACTACCCCGGCCTATCTCCGGCTCCCCAGGTGATTGTGACCGAAGTCCTGTCACCATTACTTCGTCCCTGCGCATTTTTGACCACCGTATACAATGGCGTCTCGCAGGAGGTACCTTCAAGGCGGGAAGCCGAACCCGCGGCGGCTGACCCACAGGGGTCAGTCCGGCCCCGCAGGCGGAAGAGGGGTGCGGTGCAAATCGAAACGTCACCGCAACGGTATAGCTCGCGACCATTGTTTACGACAAAATTCCAAGGAGGTGTTTGAATGCCCATAACTTTTGCAGGAGAAAGAGCGCTCGCCGGACTGCGGGCGGAGAGGTTGCCAACCAAGCCTCTCGCCAGCCGGGCTCCAACACTGGTGCGAGGGGGAGGCGGCGCAAAGCGCGAGCGGATACTCCTCAACGGAGGGCGCCGACTGCATCGTCCGCCACCAAGTGCGAGGTGGAGAGCGCCATGAACCATAGGCGTCGCCGGACAGTTTTTCGTGACGCGTGCTTCTCCCCTGAGGCATTGAATGCCTTTAACGCGGGGGACGCGCACCTCCGCGCTGCTCAAGATGGTTTGACCAGAGCCACGGAGCAGTATGTAAAAGACATACAGGTAAGAGATTTTAATAGTTGTATATGCCAGTAGCCCCCGAGACTTAAAGTAGTTAGGGTAACTGATTTAAGGATCATTTGATATACAGGATCTTACAGAGAGGAATACCCGATTGTCCCAGGAGCTACAAGAGTGCAAGGCTCAACTTGAGGCCGCACTTGCTGCCGCAGGAGGAGACACTGAGACCCCTCCCGGCAACACATTATTTCAAAAAGATAAGCGATGTGCGGCGTGCGTGTAAGTCTGACAATGATATTGCAGATGTTGCCGGACTGGATCCAGACAAGCAACAACATCTGCGCCGGTGAAGGCGGCGAGAGGTCTTGTGAAGGTGCAGCAGGAAAGGAACAAACTCCAGGATGCCCACGCCCAGCTTGGAGAGGAGCTGAAAGGTGTTCGGGCCGAGCTGTCTGGCTCCATGAAGGAGGATCAGCGGCTTTGTCGCGGCATTTATAGTAAGTGCTTGAGCGAACTCCTTTGAAAAGAAGAATTCGGTGAGGAAGTCAATTGACAGAAATATGTCTGTAGGTATGCTCACAGGTCGCCCTGCGGAGGAGATGCCCGTATCAATAGGTGATCAACTTCCCGAGCTAGTGCAACTGCTCGAACGAGTTCGGCAGGCGATGAGCGGCGTCGTCCAGGCTTTATGGCCGTCCCTCTCCCTACCCGAGGGCCTTGGAGAACTTGCGGAGAAGCTTCAGGGAGCGCGGTAGCGCTTCCGTTTATGGAAGATATCGGCATGCCGCCAAGGTGCCAGGGAGGCCTGGGCCATGGTGAAGACGCGGTACAAGAAGGCAGATCCCAACCACATGGCCGAGGTCGGACCTGTGGGGCCCGATGGGAAGGAGATCCCTGTGAGTTTAGTGTACGGCCAAGTAGAGTTGGCCGCTACATATTCCCAACGGGAATGTAAATTAGACAACTTTGTTAGGCGGGATTGAGGAGGAATCTGATCGGTCGATTTGACAATGTATTTTAAAATGACATGTAAAATGCCTTCTAGCCGGATTGTAGATCATTTGTCTTTGCCGACCTTTTCGCTTCAACCTCGGGACCCTAGAGTTCGGAGTGTATCCGAATACCTTCTCGGTTAAGAAACAACCGGGGCATGCATGGAGACCAGGCGTAGGGGTCATTAGTGCTTTGTCAGACAAGTGCCCAACTAGTTATGTTATATTACATGGTTAGTAAGAAACATCTTCCAGGGAGAATAGTTCCGTTAAGGGTTCCTTTGCCTAGGAGGCATGCCCTAAAGTGCATGTCCGGACTGCGAAAAGAGCAGGAAAACATCTGGGGGCAGATAAATAAATATGTAAAAAAGAATCATCTTTCAAATCACCGACCGAATATTCCCTTAAGAACGCTAGCTTTCGGCTTCACCCAGTCTAAGGTACACATCCGGTGACCCGGCAAGAATAATCGCAGAGGTGCTCCTTTACCTCCTAGCCGAACACTCGGGAACGTAGGGTAAGCACAGGAGCCAGGCAACCCAGCTTGGCCAAAACTTAAGTCATATCGATGCATATAATGGTGAATAAAAGGTACATGTGGAAGTTTGACACATGTGCTGGGCATGAAGCCCTTATAAGTAAGCTTCTGGTAAAGAATCCCCAGGTATAATGAGTGCGGATAGCACATCAAGTGTGTGCCAACAATGCGCAAGTAGGCCTTCGAAGGCTTTTATGGAAAGGGTGAGAGAAAAGAGAGAAAAGAAAGACAGCTGAAATGTAAAAATTTGGACGGGGGAAGGAGACGAACTCTTAGTCCGGCGCTAGGCGTAGAATCGTCGGAGGCGGGCTGCATTCCATGGGTTCGGCTCGAGTCGGTTGTCCGATGCATTTCGCAGACAGTACGCTCCGTTGGTTAGGACTTGATCGATAATAAAGGGGCCCTCCCATTTGGGCTTGAGCTTGTCCTTTTTCTTGTCCGACAGGCGTAGAACTAGTTCGCCAACATTGTAAGTCATAGCCCGTACTTCTCTGCTTTGATATATTCGAGCCTGCTGTTGATAGAATGCGGAACGAGCCTTGGCGACGTCACGTTCTTCCTCCAATGCGTCCAAGCTGTCCTGCCGATCCAGCTCGGCTTCTCTTTCTTCGTACACGCTTTTCGAGGTGAGTCGTGGATGATGTCGCAGGCAAAACTGCCTCTGCGCCGTATACCATAAAAATGGTGTGAATTCGGTAACGGTTGGGCGTTGTCCGCAGCCCCAGTACGGAGTCGAGCTCCTCTACCCGGGCGTGTCGATTTCGTGAGGGACCGCACTAGTGCGGGTTTGATGCCGCTCATTATTAGACCAGTTGCTCGTTCCACCTGACCGTTGGTTTGAGGATGATAGACTCAAGCGTAATCGAGCTTAATGCCCATATTTTGGCACCATAATTTAACCTCGTCGGCCATGAAGTTCGTGCCGTTATCGGTAATGATGCTATGGGGGACACCATAACGGTGTACTACCCCAGATATGAAGTCTATCACTAGTCCGGGCTCTGCCGTTTTAACTGGCTTGGCCGCTATCCATTTGGTGAATTTGTCCACCATGACCAATAGGTACCTTTGCTTGTGGGTTCCCCTTTAAGGGGTCCAACCATGTCAAGCCCCCAGACCATGAATGGCCAGGTAATGGGTATAGTTTTGAGGGCGGTGGGTGGCATATGGCTCTGATTAGCAAAGAGCTGACAACCGACGCATCTTTGGACTAAGTCCTGAGCATCTGCCCGGGCCGTCGGCCAATAAAATCCTGTATGGAATGCCTTGCCTACCAGGGCCCGGGCTGCGGCGTGGTGTCCGCCTAGTCCGGCATGAATTTCAGCCAGAAGGTTTCGCCCTTCCTCTTCGGAGATACACCTTTGAAGGACTCCGGTTGTGCTTTTCTTGTAAAGTTCCCCCTCATGGACCTTGTAGGCTTTAGACCGCTGAACTATGCAGCGAGCCTCGTTTTGGTCTTCGGGAAGTTCCTGCCTAATTAGGTAGGCTAGGAATGGTTCTGTCCACGGGGCAATTACTGCCATTATTTCGTGGGCTGAAGGCGTTATTTCATCGGCTGGGTTGTCGATTATGTCAGATTGTTCTGTGTTGGGTGGTGCGGCTGCTTCCAGATTGTTATTTCCGGACTCCTCTTCCCATAGTACGGATGGCTTAAAGAGCCGTTCTAGGAAGATGTTTGGAGGGACAGCGTCGCGTTTCGCACCGATGCGTGCCAATACGTCGGCTGCTTGGTTATTATCCCGGGCTACGTGGTGGAATTCAAGTCCTTCGAACCGGGCTGACATTTTTAGGACAGTGTTACGATAGGCTGCCATCTTCGGATCCTTGGCGTCAAAGTCTCCATTTACTTGGGATATTGCAAGGTTTGAATCCCCGCGCACCTCTAGGCGTTGAATGCCCATGGAGATTGCCATCCGGAGGCCATGTAGGAGGGCCTCATATTCGGCTGCATTGTTGGTGGCTGTGTATATTATCTGAAGTACATATTGGACTGTATCCCCGGTTGGGGACGTCAATACGACGCCAGCCCCCAAGCCGGCCAACATTTTGGAGCCGTCGAAATGCATAGTCCAATTGGAGTATGCGCCGTACTCTTTAGGGAGTTCGGCTTCAGCTCCATTCAGCGACAAATTCAGCCAAGACTTGTGACTTTATGGCTCGCCGAGGTTTGTAAGTTATATCGAATGGTAAGAGCTCAATGGCCCATTTTGCAATCCTGCCCGTTGCGTCGTGGTTGTTTATGATGTCGTTGAGGGGCACTTCGGAGGCCACTGTTATCGAACACTCTTGAAAGTAGTGTCGGAGCTTCCGGGATGCCATGAACACTTCGTACGCTATCTTTTGATAGTGCAGGTAACGGACTTGCGGGGAGTTAAGGCGGTGGATCGTAGTACACTGGTTTTGAAGAGGGAATTTATGCCCTTCATTTCTCGTTCGACGGCAGTACCGTGCTTACAACTTGATTTGTTGCGCGATGTATAACAACATTGGTTCGCCCAGTTAGGCGCGCCAGACCGGTTGTTGCCAATATGGCTTTTATTTCTTGAGTCCGGTAGTGGCAGCATCCGTCCACTCGAAGTGTTGATGCGCCGAGGAGGCGATAGAGGGCAATGCCTTTTCTCCCAGACGGAGATAAAGCGCTTAGAGCCGCCACGCATCGATCAATTTTGTATTTGTTTGAGGTCTTTTGGAATATCCGGTGTGTGAGCTCGGATCTTGGCTGGGTTTGCTTCAATTCCTCTACGGATACAATGAAGCCCAGAGCTTTCCTGATGTACGCTGAAAACGCATTTTTCCGGATTCAGCTTAATGTCATATGTTCGGAGGTTGTCCAATATGACCCTCAAATCATCTACTAGAGTTTCGACGTGTCTGGTTTTGACGACTACGTCGTCTACGTATGCCTCTACTGTTTTGCCGATCTGGGTAGCCAGACATGTCTGAATCATGCGCTGATATGTTGCGCCGGCGTTTTTGAGTCCGAAGGGCATCGTGTTGAAGCAGAATGGTCCATATGGAGTAATGAATGCCGTTGCAGCTTGGTCCGCCTCCGCCATCTTGATTTGATGGTAGCCGGAGTATGCGTCGAGGAAGCACAATGAGTCGTGCCCTGCAGTAGCATCGATTATTTGGTCGATGCGGGGAAGGGGGAAGGGATCCTTTGGGCAGGCCTTGTTGAGGTCTTTAAAATCGACACATAGGCGCCAGGATTTATCCTTCTTTGGTACCATTACCAGGTTTGCTAGCCAGTCCGGATGTTTGATGTCTCTGATGAATTCGGCTTCCAGTAGTTTTGCTAGCTCTTCTCCCATTGCTCGTCTTTTGGGTTGGAAAATCTCGAACAGCTTGTTTGGTGGCTTGAATCTTTTAGGATGTTTAGGCTGTGTTACGCCAATCTGCGTGGGATTCTGGCATATCGAAGGGTGCCGAGCAAAGATGTCCCAATTTTCGAAGGAATTCTCGCGATCGGCATCTACATCGAGGTTCAAGCGTGCCCGATGGAGGCCGTCTTTGCTGGGTCCGTTGGATGGACCTGGAATTTTACTATTTCCTCCGCTGGTTTAAAGGAGGTGGACTTGGATCTCTTGTCGAGTATCACATCGTCCCTATTAACCGTAGAGTGCATCGCAGTGAGTTCTTCTGCCGCTAGGGCTTCGGATAGTACCTCCAGGGCCAATGCGGCTATCTTGTTTTTGGCGCGGAATGCTATGTCCGGATCACTAGCGAGAGTGATTATTCCGCCGGGCCCAGGCATCTTAAGCTTCATGTACCCGTAATGGGGTATGGTTTGAAAAATTGTGAATGCCTCTCGTCCTAATATAGCGTGATATCCGCTGCTGAGCACGGGCCACTTGGGCGTGACCTCTTCGACTGTAATTGTCCGTGAGCGAACACCACGTCAAGTGTGATTTTTCTGTGCAGCGCTTCTTCGCTAGGGATTATTCCTCTAAAGGTTGTGCTGCTTTGCTCAATGCGGCTCCAGTCTATTTCCATTTTTTGAAGAGTTTCCTCGTAGATGAGGTTTAGTCCGCTGCCGCCATCCATGAGTACCTTTGTAAGACGAAAGCCGTCCACTACTGGACTGAGGACCAATGCGGCTGGTGCACGGGTTGTTCAGAATTTAGGTTCGTCGTTGGCGTTGAAGGTGATGGCCGTGTCGCTCCATGGATTTGTTGTTGCTACTTGGTAGACTTTGGCGAGGCTGCGGATTGTTCGTTTCCGCACATTATTTGTTGCGAAAGTCTCGAAGACTGTTGACACCGTACTGGTACTGTTGGAGTGGTTTTCCGGGGCTAGAAGCTCCTCGCCACTTTTGGCCACCTGCTGCAATATCCAATATGCTCGAAGGCTATGTGTTGGGGTGGCGCCTTCTGTACTGTGAATTTTACAAGGTCCGCTGAGCCATCCCTCCAGTACGGTTCCTTGCCCTTTATGGGGTTTTTGCTTTTTGGCTTTTGTACCTGGTGCCTGAGTGTGCTGCACCCTTTTGCTACGGACTAGTGTTGTATTCGGGGTCGGATTGTCCCAAAACTTAGTTTCGGTTTTCCGGAAACTCTCCATCGCACAGTATTTTCGTACTATGGACGCCAGGTCGGCGAAGCGTGTAATTTCGCGGCGACTGACGGCGTTCAAGATTCCCTCGTCCATGCAATTATTGCAGAAAATTGAAATTGCGTTTTCCTCTCGGCAGTCCTTTATCCTGTCCATAACCAGGAGGAATCTAGCCCAGTAATGATGTACTGTTTTAGCGGGCTCTTGCCGGATTTGAGATAGATCGCATATGTCTGGATGGGTGGGCGGAATTAAGTCCGAAATCCTACCCATCTCGAGGCTCAAGGGCCGAGAAGTTTCCGAATTTGGAAGCTTGGATCGTTGGACGTTGTCTGACGAGTCCGGTCCGATTCCTGACTTTAAGTTCAGTGCTTGATCGAAGTCCGCCCCCCCGCGGGAATCCGGCATGGAGGGTTCGAAATCCCGGACATGACTAGTTTTCAATATAGGAGAAGAGTCGCCGCGTTGTTCCTCTACCACAGCAACGTGGAGGGTAATCTGATTGTAGTCTGTAGCGACTCCCAGGGTGGCGATGCAATCCAAGAGTTCGTTTACGGACGAGAGCTCTGTTGGATCCAGCTGCTCGGCGAATTCCGAGTTGACGTGAAGATTGCGTTTGATGACCCGAGAGGTCATCGTCGAAGCGGTGGCCGAACATGCGGTCATGACAAAACCACCCAGCCAGATAGTTTGGCTGGTGGCCAAGGCTCCTTTGGTGAAGATACCGTCTTTGAAGACGGGAAGAGGCATCCTTCCTACCGGTGACCGCACAGAGGAACTCTCAATGAAAGCACCAATGTCGGTGTCAAAACAGGGGATCTCGGGTAGGGGGTCCCGAACTGTGCGTCTAGGCGGATGGTAACAGGAGACAAGGGACACGATATTTTTACCCAGGTTCGGGCCCTCTCGATGGAGGTAAGACCCTACTCCTGCTTGATTGATATTGATGATAAGAGTAGTACAAGAGTGGATCTGCCACGAGATCAAGGAGGCTAAACCCTAGAAGCTAGCCTATGGTATGATTGTTGTAATGGTTGTTCGTCCTATGGACTAAAACCCTCCGGTTTATATAGACACCGGAGAGGGCTAGGGTTACACAGAGTCGGTTACAATGGTAGGAGATCTACATATCAGACGCCAAGCTTGCCTTCCATGCCAAGGAAAGTCCCATTCGGACACGGGACGAAGTCTTCAATCTTGTATCTTCATAGTCTTGGAGTCCGGCTGACGATGATAGTCCGGCTATCCGGACACCCCCTAGTCCAGGACTCCCTCACTTCTGCTTTCGGTCTACGAGGGTACGTGGACAACACTCTCCCCTCTCGTTGCTATGCATCACCATGATCTTGCGTGTGCGTAGGAATTTTTTGGAATTACTACGTTCCCCAACATTCTGAGCGTATAAAAAGCCAAACAGAACTGCATGCATCTAGTTATCTTTTCTTTATTGAGGGCAGACACCATCCAACATTTACTACTCATACTTACTTTCATTGACACAAAGAAAAAACATGCCTACTCTTTCAACATAAGAAGGAACCTACAGTGTCACAAAGAAGAGCAGCACATATAAATGGAAACTAACAAACAACCCCCATCTCAAACCTAAACATAACATCATATATATGCATAGTGCAGAACTATTTAAAAAAAGATATATGTGTAGCAGGAAGAGCAGCAGTCCACTTTGGAGGGAGGATTTGATACATGGCACCAGACTTGCAGGCACCTAATTTGATTAACAGAGGAAGGACGCACCAAAATACAAGGCATTGGCCTGGGTAATTGTGCAATATTCCTCCCTAATCACAGCCACAAAAATCTCCTACTAGTGAGCCACATATGTACAGAATCTGCCCATGCTCATGTTTAAATTGGAAAGAGAGAAAGAACAAAAAGAAACTGACTAGGCCTAGAACAAAGAAGGAACCGAAGAGATAGAAGAGAGGGGGAAGGGACCTTCCATCGGGTCAGCGCTGGCAGGGCTAGGGCAAACATGTGGACCATGAGAAGGAGGCTCCTCTCTGCCGGTGGAGGAGTAGACCTCGAGAACCCTTCCTTCTGCTGTCAGCGTCATTCGGTCGCTGGCTGCTGTACCTCCTGTATAGATGAGACATAAGTAAAATTCCCTTGCATAGAAATGCATCAGGTTCAATCTCCTAGAATGAGGGAAAGTACAAATGCTACAGTACACACCAGTCTTGATATCTATCTTCCCTTGTGTACAAAAAAATAAAGTCTGCCATCCTCCCACAAAACATAAATTGCAATCCTACAATTTCGACATGTGCATCAACATTAATGTTGACTTAACCAAGTAAGTAGCAGCCCTACACTTTCGATGCGGATCCATTTATTTGACTTTTTGGAACAGTTTTGACACATTGCATGAATATTTCACATCACTATGCTAGTTGAATCATGTAGTTGATGTCAATCAACATAAGTGTTATACTCCCTCTGTTCCTAAATATTTGTCTTTCTAGATATTTCAACAAGTGACTACATACAGAGCAAAATGAGTGAATCTACACTCTAGATATGTCTATATACATCTGTATGTGGTAGTCCATTTGAAATCTTTAAAATGACAAATATTTAGGAACGGAGGGAGTATATCATAGTAAGTAAGCTGACCATTAATGAAGCCTAGAGGTACAGTAGATCAATTGGCTACCTTAACACCATCTTGACTCTTAACAAATCTCCAATTTTGAGACCTTCAAGAAATGAATCACATGCCTAATCAAAGCCCTGCAACTATGGAATCAAACAATCATGTGACTGGAATCGAATAACCATTTGAAGTACATCTTGAAAATAGCAGTGCTGCAACTATGGAAGTGCACTTCAATGGACAGTCCATGTGCATCAACATTAACATTTTGTCTTAACAAAGCAAGTAGTAGTGCTGCAGTTTCAACACAGGCCCATTTATTTGATTTTTTGTATAATGTTGACGCACTGCATGACTATTTCACATAACTATGCTAGGTGAATCATGGAATTGATGTCAATCCACATAAGGGTTATATATCACAGTAAAGTGGTCATTAAGAAAGCATGGAGCTAAAGTAGATCCAAGTGGGCTACCTTACCAGGCAGCCAAAAGGGTGTCTCCCTCAACCCTATTACAGATCAGACCGCGCTACGTGATAGAAATAACTACCAGGACGGGGGACCCCGAATCTCCCAGCATTGGCATCCGCCACAGCCATCGACACCATTCTTTCTAGTCACGTACAAACATCCATCCAAACAAGCCGTCGACACCGGAATGGTTTCGGAGTGGTTTAGACATTTTTCGGAGTATCGAGAGGTTACCGGAACCCCCAGGGAGAGTAATGGGCCAACATGGTCCATAGGGGAGAGAGAGGGGAGCCCACAAGGGGTGCCCCCCCATGGGATGTCCGAATTAGACAAGGGAAGGGGCGCGGCCCCCCTTTCCTTCTCCCTCTCACTCTCTCCTTCCCCCTTTCCCACTCCAGAAAAGGAACGCGGACTCCTACTAGGACTAGGAGTCCTAGTAGGACTCCCCCCTTGGCACGCCCCCTATAGGCCGGCCGCCTCCTCCCCTCCTCCTTTATATACGGGGGCAGGGGGCACCCCAAATCACAATAGTGGTTCTCTTAGCCGTGTGTGGTGCCCCCTCCACAGTTTACTCCTCCGGTCATAGCGTCGTAGTGCTTAGGCGAAGCCCTGCGCGGATCACATCACCATCACAGTCACCACGCCATCGTGCTGACGAAACTCTCCCTCGACCCTCTGCTAGATCAAGAGTTCGAGGGACGTCATCGAGTTGAACGTGTGCTGAACTTGGAGGTGTTGTATGTTCGTTACTAGATCGGTTGGATCGTGAATACGTTCGACTACGTCCACCGCGTTAACATAACGCTTTCACTTTCGGTCAATGAGGGTACGTGGACACACTCTTCCCCTCTCGTTGATACGCATCTCCTAGATAGATCTTGCGTGATCGTAGGAAAACTTTTGAAATTGCATGCTACGTTCCCCAACACCTTCCAATGGGTGTTTAGTAGAGCCTAGGCCTGTAGACTTCGAGGGTTTTTATCGTACTCTGTCTGTAGGGGACGAGAGAGGGGTGTCGAGTGTCACCGCTACTAGCTTGCATTTTCCCGCCGTTCATTATTTTGCTCAATTCATTGCAAAGTGCTTGATTGCTAGAGAGAAGGTGGGTGCACTCAGTGCCCCAGACCTTGCTGTTTTACGCCGTCCACTCCAAGGCAACACCACTTATAGCTTGGGAGCTATTGTGGAACGTCGCCTCCACATTAATAAATCCAAGGGCAAAATACATGGTGGTATTTACGCTACTCGCTTGGCTAGTCGCTTTAACATTCAGATACGTTAGCATGATTATCCCTTTCCCAAGGTTCACCTGGACCGCACGGCTATGGAACACCACTAGTTTATTGCAGGCGATTACCCTAACATTCCTATTCCTTATAACCTGGTTTTCAGTGTGAACACTAGTGATATTATTCCATTGCCTGCACCTGCTTTGTTTGATACTATTGCTAGGGGCGGATATAGGATTATGCCTGCGGACATCGTTGTCTACCGGAACAACCTAGCTGAAGCAGAGGCTGAACTTCAGCAGTGGGATCCACAGGTGCCCGCTCCTCAGCATTTCAACATGGGACCCCATGGTTTCTTCGACTACTGATTACCAAGTTAGGCCAAAATCATAAGCTTACATTCATGTTCACACATTTTATTCCAGTTGTCAGTGTTCACTCTTTTTCATTGTATTATCCATGTTAAATTTACTTTCTCACTTTCTTCTTGTGTGTTTGAAAAGAAAACCCAAAGATATTCCCTGCTTCTTTTTATTTTTCTTTCTAGAATAGTTAGCTGTAGCACTAAAAAGAAAACCCAAAAAGATTTCCTTGTTCTTCTTTTGCTTGTTGGGAGCTTTCCCGTGTAAATAGTTTTTCTTGTTTTTGCTTTTCCCTTTTATTTGCTTGTTCAAGAAAACCAAAAACTCCAAAAATATTTCAGTGTGTTTCTCTGAATTTCTTTTCCCTTTATTTGAGTCGTACCGAGGAGAAGACCACGATGAAAAAGTTGAATGGCTCTCATTTGCATTATTGTTAATCTAACAAAGAGCCCATTTTACCTTATCTTCTCCTGTTGAATAAATAGTTTGCAGATTCTAGCTTAGTCCACGACATTCTTGCACTATTATTATATTGTCATATCGTTTGGCCGTGCAAGTGAAAGGCAATAGTGACGACATTTGATGAACTGGTCGTGGCAGAGAGAAATGGGTATGAACTCGACTTGTTCTGTTTTTGTAAATATGTTTAACCTAGTATCCATGATTCAGCCCATTATGATTAAACATGTTTGCAATGACAATTAGAGATTATAGTTTCTCATGCCATGCATAAGTAGCTAGGAGTGGATAATGATTTATCATGGATGTCAACAACAACAACAACAACAACAACAACAAAGCCTTTAGTCCCAAACAAGTTGGGGTAGGCTAGAGGTGAAACCCATAAGATCTCGCAACCAACTCATGGCTCTGGCACATGGATAGCAAGCTTCCACGCACTCGCCCATAGCTCGCTCTTTGTCAATACTCCAATCCTTCAGTCTCTCTTAACGGACTCCTCCCATGTCAAATTCGGGTCGACCCGCCCTCTCTTGACATTCTCAAGACGCTTTAGCCGTCCGCTATGCATGGAGCTTCGAGGCTCGCTGAATATGCCCAAACCATCTCGCACGATGTTGGACAAGCTTCTCCTCAATTGGTGCTACCCCAACTCTATCTCAGTATATCATCATTCCGGACTCGATCCTTCCTCGTGTGGCCACACATCCATCTCAACATATGCATCTCCGCCACACCTAACTGTTGAACATGTCGCCTTTTAGTCGGCCAAGTCTCCGCGCCGTACAACATTGCGGGTCAAACCGCCGTCCTGTAGAACTTGCCTTTTAGCTTTTGTGGCACTCTCTTGTCACAGAGAATGCCAGAAGCTTGGCGCCACTTCATCCATCCGGCTTTGATTCGGTGGTTCACATCTTCATCAATACCCCCATCCTCCTGCAACATTGACCCCAAATACCGAAAGGTGTCCTTCCGAGGTACCACCTGGCCATCAAGGCTAACCTCCTCCTCTTCACACCTAGTAGTCTTGAAACCGCACATCATGTACTCGGTTTTAGTTCTACTAAGCCTAAACCCTTCGATTCCAAGGTTTGTCTCCATAACTCTAACTTCCTATTTACCCCCGTCCGACTATCGTCAACTAGCACCACATCATCCGCAAAGAGCATACACCATGGGATATCTCCTTGTATATCCCTTGTGACCTCATCCATCACCAATGCAAAAAGATAAGGGCTCAAGGCTGACCCCGATGCAGTCCTATCTTAATCGGGAAGTCACCGTGTCGACATCACTTGTTCGAACACTTGTCACAACATTATCGTACATGTCCTTGATGAGGGT
This sequence comes from Aegilops speltoides, assembly GCA_021437245.1. Lineage (NCBI taxonomy): Eukaryota > Viridiplantae > Streptophyta > Magnoliopsida > Poales > Poaceae > Aegilops > Aegilops speltoides. Next base: position 23,727,986 of record CM038144.1, on the reverse strand, counting down.
AATGTACTTTGCTGGAACTTTGTGTTTCTCCAAGGCCCACCACATGACATTCCGCGGTATCTTATCATAGGACTTCTCCAAGTCAATGAACACCATATGCAAGTCCTTCTTTTGCTCCCTATATCTCTCCATAAGTTGTCGTACCAAGAAAAGGGCTTCCATGGTCGACCTCCCAGGCATGAAACCAAACTGATTTTTGGTCACGCTTGTCATTCTTATTAAGCGGTGCTCAATGACTCTCTCCCATAGCTTCATTGTATGGCTCATCAGCTTAATTCCACGGTAATTAGTACAACTCTGAACATCCCCCTTGTTCTTGAAGATTGGTACTAATATACTCCGTCTCCATTCTTCTGGCATCTTGTTTGCCCGGAAAATGAAGTTGAAAATCTTGGTTAGCCATACTATCGCTATGTCCCCGAGACCTTTCCACACCTCAATGGGGATACAATCGGGGCCCATCGCCTTGCCTCCTTTCATCCTTTTTAAAGCCTCCTTCACCTCGAGACTCTGGATGCCCCGCACAAAATGCATGCTGGTCTCATCAAAGGAGTCGCCCAGTTCAATGGTAGAACTCTCATTCTCCCCATTGAACAGCTTGTCAAGTACTCCGCCATCTATGCTTAATCTCCTCGTCCTTCACCAAGAGTTGGCCTGCTCCGTCCTTGATGCATTTGACTTGGCCAATATCCTCGTCTTCCTCTCCGGATCTTAGCCATCTTATAGATGTCCCTTTCACCTTCCTTCGTGCCTAACCGTTGGTAGAGGTCCTCATATGCCCGACCCTTTGCTTCACCAACAGCTCGCTTTGCGGCCTTCTTCACCATCTTGTACTTCTCTATGTTGTCTGCACTCCTATCCAGGTATAGGTGTCTGAAGCAATCTTTCTTCTCTTTAATCGCCTTCTGGACATCATCATTCCACCACCAGGTATCCTTATCTTCGCTTCTCCTTCCCCTGGACACTCCAAACTCCACCGAGGCCACCTTACGAATGCAAGTTGCCATCTTCATCCACACATTGTCCGCATCCCCTCCTTCCTCCCAAGGGCCCTCCTTAATTACCCTCTCCTTGAACACCAGATCTACCTCCCCCTTGAGCTTCCACCACTTCGTTCTAGCGACTTTGGCACGCTTATCCCGCTGGACACAAATCCGAAAGCAGAAGTCAGCAACCACCAGCTTATGCTGGGGTACAACACTCTCTCCAGGTATCACCTTACAGTCTAGGCACGCACGCCTATCTTCTCTTCTTGAGAGGATGAAATCAATCTGGCTAGAGTGTTGGCCACTACTAAAAGTCACCAGATGTGATTCTCTCTTTCTAAAGAGGGTGTTAGCTACAATCATGTTGTAGGCTAGAGCAAAGCTTAAGACATCTTCTCCTTCTTGATTCTCGATGCCATAGCCAAAGCCCCATCGCCCCTTCAAAACCTGTGTTAGATGTACCCACGTGGCCATTGAGGTCTCCTCCTATGAAGAGCTTCTCACCAATCGGTACACTCCTAACCATGACTTCCAAGCCTTCCCAGAACTCCCTCTTGGTGTTCTCATTGTAGGCCTACTTATGGGCATACGCTGGCCGATAACATTGAGAACCAAGTCCTCAACTACCAGCTTGACCAGGATAATCCGGTCCCCACGTCTCTTGACGTCTACCACTCCATACTTGAGGCTCTATCATGGATGTCAACATTGCATTAAAATGATTGTGATGTAGTATGATGATACGGTATCCTCCTCTGAATGTTCGAGTGGCTTGACTTGGCACATGTTCATGCATGTAGTTGAATCAAAACCAACACAGCCTCTATGATATTTATGTTCATAGTGTTCATATCCTACTCATGCTAGTGTCAATGTTACTTATGCATAATGCATGTTCATGACCATTGATGCTCTCTAGCTGGCTGCTTCTCAACCTATTTGCTAGCCTTCGCCCATACTAAGTGGGAATTCTGCTTGTACATCAAAAACCTTGAACCCAAGTTATTCCAGATGAGTCAACCACACCTACCTATAAGCGGTATTACCCTGCCATCCTAAGTAAATTTGCATGTGCCATCTCTAAAAACTTCAAATAAATATCCTTTTATGTGCCAGAATTGTTCATGGAACAACAGGAGGTAGTCGGTATCTTCCATGCTAAGCGGGTTATTCTCAGGATGAGTGTTTATTCACTCACCAATGCACGAGAAAAGGGCCATGATAGGGATTCCTAGTCCCAAAGTGCAAAAAGAAAATAGCTTACAAATAATCAAACAAAAACTCCAACGGAGTCATAACCTTTACTTTATCGCTTGGGAACCGCCACTAGCGTGTTTAGCATGGAAGATACTGATAACTGATGGTAGCAAAGTAAATAACAAGGGTGCATTTCTCAAAATTTCAATTACCTCTGTTTTAAAAACTTGAGCACTGGCACTGCTGCAAATCAACGCTTCCCTCTGTGAAGGGACTATCTATTTACTTTTATGTTGTGTCATCACCTTCTAAAATAGGCGCCAGAACCTAAGAGCACTACTGTCATGCTGATGCATTGTGTGTAGCTAATGTTGGGTGCATCATGACTTGATATTTTCTACCATGAGTAACAATGTTTAGTCGCTGCTTGAACTTTGGAGGTGCTCTACATTTATGTTTTGTGGTCTCAGAAAGGGCTAGCGAGATACCACTATTGTCATATTATATCATGGTTGTTTTGATAACGTTTTATTGTTTGAGATATTTTATTATTGCTCGCTAGCTGATTATGTCATTGATATTAGTTAATATAATTTTTAAGAGTTATTGTCGACATGGTTAGTTATAATTTGCCGAAAACATGGTGCTGTTTAAGCTTATTTACACAAATAAGAGCAAAAGAGTTCGTATAAGTTTTTCTTTTTCACTTTCAAGTTATCAACTGAATTGCTTGAGGACAAGCAAAGGTTTAAGCTTGGGGGAGTTGATATGTCTCCAACACATCTACTTTTTGTAATGCTTTTCGTAACACCGCCATCACCTCCTGTTCTTCATCGGGAGGCCAGATCTGGAGTCTGTTTGGGGCTCCGGAGAGGGGGGTCTTCAATCTTCGTCATCACCAACCCTTATCCATCGCCAATTCCATGATGCTCCTCGCCAGGAGTGAGTAATTCCTTCATAGGCTCGCTGGTCGGTGAGGAGTTGGATGATTCATCATGTAATCTAGTTAGTTTTGTTAGGGCTTGATCCCTAGTATCCACTATGCTCTGAGATTGATGTTGCTATGACTTTGCCATGCTTAATGCTTGTCACTTTGGGCCCGGGTGCCATGGTTTCAGATCTGAACCGTTTATGTTAACACCATTATATCTATGTTCTAGATCAGATCTTGCAATTTATAGTCACCTACAACGTGTTATGATCCGGCAACCCCGGAGTGACAATAGTCGGGACCACTCCCGGTGATGATTGTAGTTTGAGGAGTTCATGTCTTCACCGTGTGTGAATGCTTTGTTCCGGTTCTCTATTAAAAGGAGGCCTTAATATCCCTTAGTTTCCGATAGGACCCCGCTGCCACGGGAGGGTAGGACAAAAGATGGCATGCAAGTTCTTTCCATAAGCACATATGACTATTTACGGAATACATGCCTACATTATATTTATGAACTGGAGCTAGTGTCGTATCGCTCTAGGTTATAACTGTCACATGATGAATATCATCCAAGCACCGATCCTATGCCTACGAATTGCCTTATATTGTTCTTGCTAAGTTACTACTGCTATCATTACTGTTACACTTGCTACAAAATTACTGCTATCACTGTTACCGTTACTATTGCTGCTGCTAGTACCATCAAACTATCATACTACTTTGCTACTAATCACTTTACTGCAGATAATTAATCTCCAGGTGTGGTTGAATTGACAACTCAACTGCTAATACTTGCAAGTATTCTTTGGCTCCCCTTGTGTCGAATCTTTAAATTTGGGTTGAATACTCTACCCTCGAAAACTATTGCGATCCCATATACTTGTGGGTTATCACACCGTTACGGTGTCCCGCATAGTATCATCACGGATAATGGATCCAATTTCACGGCCCATGAGTTCAAGGACTAGTGTGATACTATGGGTATTAAGCTCGAATATGCCTCGGTGTACCACCCGTAGACCAACGGACATGTTGAGCGGGCCAACGAACTAATCATGAGCGGCATGAAACCTCACCTACTTCGTTCCTTGCAACAATCTGATTGTCACTGGGTGGAGGAGCTTGACTCCGTACTATGGGGACTACACACTAACACTAACCAATCAACGGGATACACACCCTTCTTCATGGTCTATGGCACAAAAGTAGTCCTCCCTTGTGATATCATTCACGACACACCTCGAGTACGCATGTATGAGGAAAAAGAAGCCAAGTTGGATTGCTAGGATGACCTAGATGCCCTGGAAGAAGGAAGGGACGTAGCTCGGGCTCGTTCTATGTTTTACCAACAACAAGCTCAACGCTACCAGAGCAGGGAAGTTCGGGCGAAGGCATACAATGTTGGAGAACTCGTCCTTCGCCTCCCAGAGAAGCAAAAGAACAAACTCTCGCCGAAGTGGGAGGGACCTTTCATAATTAATGAAGTGTTAGCAGGAGGAGCATATCGCATTCGCAACCCGACTGTCGAGTTTGCACTTTCCCAAATACCTCTTCAGCCATCATATGCACTGATTTGACTTAAGTTTTTGCCAAGCTGGGTTGCCTGGCTCCTGTGTTTACCTCCTACGTTCCTGATTGTTTGGCTAGAGGGTAAAGGGAGCACCTCTGCGATTGTTACGACCAGGTCAGCCGCCTCCGTACCTCGGACGGGTGAAGCCGAAATCTAGCGTTCTTAAGAATATAATGGGTCGACAATGAGGGAATTTATATTAATCTTAGTGTTTGTCACCAACGCTTGGGGATTCTGCCCTCGCACCAATTATCCACATACTTCTAGTATCCGAATACAATGTCTACAATTGGCATGACGAACCTAAAGAAAGGAACCCATGAAGGAACTATTTTCTTTAGAAGATGTTTCTTATGTTAAAAAGTAATATAACATAACTCTCTACATGCGTTTTTGTCTGTTCGTACCTAAATGCCGGATTGCTTGGTTACCGGAAGTGATTTCCTGCTTACATCAGGTCACATAGTACGGAACACTCCCCGATCCCTGGTCGGGAGGCAGAAGTCAATGGCTAGTTAAGATAAAGTTTTTTAGTACGAATTGAGACTGTTGATGTGAAGTACATAGATACAAAGAATCAAACATATCACACTTTGTCCACATTGTCTATTATGCTATCTAAAGCACAATCCCGTTGGGAGAGCCGAGCTACAGGCATCAATTGGTCATAGACCAAGTGAAGAGGTATTTCCGGCCCATCCGGTCCTACTGGTGTCGGAGTCAAAATTGGCGGATCTTGGGTAGGGGGTCCCGAACTGTGCGTCTAAGGTCGATGGTAACAGGAGACGGATTAGGACTAGCATATCTTCTACTACAAGCCGGATACAAGTCCGGGTCTTGATTCCTTGTAAGGAAGATATTCCTCACGCCTTTCCTCTTAAGCCGGCCTACCATAACGTAAGCCGGCCTACCATAACGTAAGTCGGCCTTCTAGGCCTTGAGCCTCCTGGGCCCCCGGGTCTTGTCGCTCCTCTGATCCGCTTGCCAGGTCACCCATAAGTCGCCAGGATCGGGCGAGTCACTTAGTGTGTTTTCCAGCCAAGGCGGGTCATTAGTGAGTCTCCAAGTCCGGCCGGGTTATACTTCTGGCCGGGTTACACCGCGGGGTATATCCCCGACACTATGGTTAGGTTTACCTTAATACTTCTTTTGTAGTTGCGGATTCTTGCAATAGGGGTTAATCATAAGTGAGATGCTTGTCCAAGAAAGGACAGCACCCAAGCACCGGTCCAACCACATACCAAATTATCAAAGTAACGAACGTGAATCATATGAGTGTGATGAAAACTAGCTTGACGATAATTCCCATGTGTCCTCGGGAGCGCTTTTCTCTATATAAGAGTTTGTCCAGGCTTGTCCTTTGCTACAAAAAGGATTGGGCCATCTTGCTGCACCTTATTTACTTTCATTACTTGTTACCCGTTACAAATTACCTTATCACAAAACTATCTGTCATCGATAATTTCAGTACTTGCAGAGAATACCTTACTGAAAACTGCTTGTCATTTCCTTCTGCTCCTCGTTGGGTTCAACACTATTACTTATCGAAAGGACTATGATAGATCACCTACACTTGTGGGTCATCAAGACTCTTTTCTAGCGCCATTGCTGGGGAGTGAAGCGCCTTTGGTAGGTGGAATTTGGTAAGGAAAATTTTATATAGTGTGCTAAAATTTACTGTCACTTGTTACTATGGAAAACAATCCTTTGAGGGGTTTGTTCGGGGTATCTTCACCCTGTCCGGAACCACAATTAGCTACCCCTCAACCTACTGAACCTACTGAAAATGTTTATTTTGAAATTCCTTCGGGTATGATAGAGAAACTGCTAGCTAATCCTTTTGCACGAGATGGAACATTGCATCCCGATTTACACTTAATCTATGTGGATGAAGTTTCTGGATTATTTAAGCTTGCAGGTATGCCCGAGGATGTCATCAAGAAGAAGGTTTTCCCTTTATCTTTGAAGGGAGATGCATTGACATGGTTTAGGCTATGTGATGATATGGGACCATAGAACTACAAACCATTGAAATTGGAATTTCATTAGAAGTTTTATCCTATGCATCTTGTTCATCGTGATCGTAATTATATATATAATTTTTGGCCTCGCAAAGGAGAAACCATCGCTCAAGCTTGGGGGAGGCTTAAGTCAATGTTATATTCATGCCCTAATCATGAGCTCTCAAGAGAAATGATTATTCAAAAAATTTATGCTCGACTTTCTCTCAATAATCGCACCATGCTCGATACTTCTTGTACTGGCTCTTTTATGATGAAGACTATTGAATTCAAATGGGATTTATTGGAAAGAATTAAATGCAACTTTGACGATTGGGACCTCGACGAAGGTAAGGAGTCAGGTATAACACCTAAGTTTGATTGTGTTAAATCTTTTATGGATACCGATGCTTTCCGTGAATTTAGCACTAAATATGGACATGACTATGAGATAGTAGCTTCTTTCTGTGAATCATTTGCTACTCATGTTGATCTCCCTAAGGAGAAGTGGTTTAAATATAATCCTCCCATTGAAGTAAAAGTAGTTGCACCTATTAAATTTGAAGAAAAGACTATTACTTATAATGATCCTATTGTTCCTACTGCTTATGTTGAGAAACCACCTTTCCCTGTTAGAATAAAGGATCATGCTAAAGCTTCAACTATAGTCAACAAAAGTAATATTAGGACACACAAACCCCCTGAGCAAGTTAAAGTTGAACCTAAAATTTCTATGGCTAAAGATATATTGGCTGATAATATCGATGGGCATGTTATTTACTTCTGTGATGAGACTGCTAGAATTGCTAGACCTGGTGCTAAAGATAAACATAGACCTGTGGTAGGCATGCCTGTTGTTTCTGTTAAAATTGGAGATCATTGCTATCATGGTTTGTGTGATATGGGTGCTAATGCTAGTGCAATACCTCATTCTTTATACGAATAAATTATGCATGATATTGCACCTACTGAGATAGAAGATATCGATGTTACTGATAACCCACAAGTGTAGGGGATCGCAACAGCTTTCGAGGGTAAAGTACAACCCAAATTTATTGATTTGACACAAGGGGAGCCAAAGAATATTCTTGAGTATTAGCAGTTGAGTTGTCAATTCAACCACACCTAGATAACTTAGTATCTACAGCAAAGTATTTAGTAGCAAAGGTGGTATGATAATAAAGGTAACAGTAGCAAAAGTAAAGATAAATGTTTTTAGGTTTTTGTAGTAGTTGTAACAGTAGCAACCGAAAAGTAAATAAGCGAAGAACAATATATGAAAAGCTCGTAGGCAATGGATCAGTGATGGATAATTATGCCGGATGCGATTCCTCATGTAATAGCTATAACATCGGGTGACACAGAACTAGCTCCAGTTCATCAATGTAATGTAGGCATGTATTCCGTAAATAGTCATACGTGCTTATGGAAAAGAACTTGCATGACATCTTTTGTCCTACCCTCCCGTGGCAGCGGGGTCCTAGCGGAAACTAAGGCATATTAAGGCCTCCTTTTAATAGAGAACCGGAACAAAGCATTAGCACATAGTGAATACATGAACTCCTCAAACTACGGTCATCACCGAGAAGTATCCCGATTATTGTCACTTTGGGGTTGTCGGATCATAACACATAATAGGTGACTATAGACTTGCAAGATAGGATCAAGAACACACATATATTCATGAAAACATAATAGGTTCAGATCTGAAATCATGGCACTCGGGCCCTAGTGACAAGCATTAAGCATAGCAAAGTCATAGCAACATCAATCTTAGAACATAGTGGATACTAGGGATCAAACCCTAACAAAACTAACTTGATTACATGGTAAATCTCATCCAACCCATCACCGTCTAGCAAGCCTACGATGGAATTACTCACGCGCGACAGTGAGCATCATGAAATTGGTGATGGAGGATGGTTGATGATGACGATGGCGACGAATCCCCCTCTCCGGAGCCCCGAACGGACTCCAGATCAGCCCTCCCGAGAGAGATTAGGGCTTGGCGGCGGCTCCGTGAAGTAAAACGCGATGAAACTTTTTCTCTGATTTTTTTCTCCCCAAACGTGAATATATGGAGTTGGAGTTGTGGTCGGTGGTGGTCTAGGGGACCCACGAGATAGGGGGCGCGCCCTACAGGGGGGCACGCCCCCCTGTCTCGTGGACAGGCCTTGGGCCCCCTGGTGTATTTCTTTCGCCCAGAAATTCTTATTAATTCCAAAAAGTGCCTCCGTGGATTTTCAGGACATTCCGAGAACTTTTCTTTTCTACACATAAAACAACTTCATGGCAGTTCTGCTGAAAACAGCGTCAGTCCGGGTTAGTTTCATTCAAAACATGCAAGTTAGAGTCCAAAACAAGGGCAAAAGTGTTTGGAAAAGTAGATACATTGGGGACGTATCAGTTACAATTAAGCTTGCCAACAGAGATACTATTTCACCGATTGGGATTGTTAGAGATGTTGAAGTCTTGTGTGGGAAGGTTAAATATCCTGCTGATTTTCTTGTTCTTGGTTCCCCACAAGATAGCTTTTGTCCCATTATATTTGGTAGACCCTTCTTGAACACTGTTAATGCTAGGATAGACTGCAAAAAGGATGTTGTTACTATTGGTTTGGGTGATATGTCTCATGAGTTTAATTTTGCTAAATTTAGTAGACAACACTGTGATGAGGAATTGCCTAGTAAAGATGAAATTATTGGTCTTGCTTCTATTGCCGTGCCTCCTAATGATCCTTTAGAACAATATTTGCTCGACCATGAAAATGATATGTTTATGAATAAAAGAAGGGAAATAGATTATGTATTCTTTAAAAAGGAACCTATTTTGAAACACAACTTACCTGTTGAAATTCTAGGGGATCCTCCTCACCCAAGGGTGATCCCATCTTTGAGCTTAAACCATTACCTGATACTCTTAAATATGTTTATCTTGATGAAAAGAAGATATATCCTGTTATTATTAGTGCTAACATATTGAAAACTCTAAAGAAGCACCGTGCTGCTATTGGATATACTCTTGATGATCTTAAGGGCATTAGTCCCATTCTATGTCAACACAAAATAAATTTGGAGAAAGACGCCAAACCAGTTATTGATCACCAACGACGGCTAAATCCTAAAATGAAAGAAGTGGTAAGAAAGGAAACATTAAAGCTCCTGGAGGCCGGGATAATTTATCCCGTTGCTGATAGTCAGTGGGTAAGTTCTGTCCATTGTGTCACTAAGAAGGGAGGTATTACTGTCGTTCCTAATGATAAAGATGAATTGATCCCGCAAAGAATTATTATAGGTTATAGGATGGTAATTGATTTCTGCAAACTAAATAAAGCTACTAAAAAAGATCATTACCCTTTGCCTTTTATTGATCAAATGCTAGAAAGATTATCCAAACATACACATTTTTGCTTTCTAGATGGTTACTCTGGTTTCTCTCAAATACCTGTGTCAGCTGAGGATCAAGAAAAGACCACTTTTACTTGCCCTTTTGGTACTTTTGCTTATGAACGTATGCCTTTTGGTTTATGTAATGCACCTGCTACCTTTCAAAGATGCATGATGGCTATATCCTCTGACTTTTGTGAAAAGATTTTTCAAAAATTATGCTACTACTGAAAAAGAATTCTTAGCAGTTGTGATTGCATATGATAAGTTTAGACCTTATATTGTTGATTCCAAAGTTACTATTCACACTGATCATGCTGCTATTAAATATCTTATGGAAAAGAAAGATGCTAAGCCTAGACTCATTAGATGGTTTCTCTTGCTCCAAGAATTTGATTTGCATATTATTGATAGAAAGGGAGCTGAGAACCCCGTTGCAGACAACTTGTCTTGGTTAGAGAATGTTCTTGAATGACCCACTACCTATTGATGATAGCTTTCCTGATGAACAATTGGATATTATAAATGCTTCTCGAACTGCTCCATGGTATGCTGATTATGCTAATTTCATTGTTGCTAAATTTATACCACCTAGTTTCACATACCATCAAAAGAAAAAGTTTTTCTATGATTTGAGACATTACTTTTGGGATGACCCACATCTTTATAAAGGAGTAGATGGTGTTATTAGACATTGTGTACCTGAGCATGAACATGAACAGATCCTACGCAAGTGTCACTCCGAGGCTTATGGAGGGCACCACGCTGGAGATAGAACTGCCCATAAGGTATTGCAATCCGGTTTTTATTGGCCTACTCTCTTCAAGGATGCCCGTAAGTTTGTCTTGTCTTGTGATGAATGTCAAAGAATTGGTAATATTAGTAGACGTCAAGAAATGCCTATGAATTATTCACTTGTTATTGAACCATTTGATGTTTGGGGCTTTGATTACATGGGAATGTTTCCTTCCTCTAATGGGTATACACATATTTTAGTTGCTGTTGATTACGTTACTAAGTGGGTAGAGCCTATTCCAACTAGTAGTGCTGATCATAACACCTCTATTAAGTTGCTTAAAGAAGTTATTTTTCCGAGGTTTGGAGTCCCTAGATATTTAATGACTGATGGTGGTTCACATTTTATTCATGGTGCCTTTCGTAAAATGCTTGCTAAATATGATGTTAATTATAGAATTGCATCTCCGTATCATCTGCAGTCTAGTGGTCAAGTAGAATTGAGTAATAGAGAGCTCAAATTAATTTTGCAAAAGACTGTTAACAAATCTAGAAAGAGTTGGTCCAAGTAACTTGATGATGCATTATCGGCCTATAGAACTGCATATAAAAACCCTATGGGTACGTCTCCGTATAAAATGGTTTATGGAAAAGCATGTCACTTACCTCTCAAACTAGAAGATAAGGCATATTGGGCTATTAAAGAGCTCAACTATGATTTCAAACTTGCTGGTGAAAAGAGGCTATTTGACATTAGCTCACTTGATGAATGGAGAACCCAGGCCTATGAGAATGCCAAACTGTTCAATGAAAAGGTTAAAAGATGGCATGACAAAAGGATACAAAAGCGAGAGTTTAATATAGGTGATTATGTGTTGCTATACAACTCTCGTTTAAGATTTTTTGCAGGAAAACTTCTCTCTAAATGGGAAGGTCCTCATGTTATCGAGGAGGTCTATCGTTCCGGTGCCATAAAAATCAACAACTTCGAAGGCACAAATCCAAAGGTGGTGAACGGTCAAAGAATCAAACATTATATCTCAGGTAATCCTATAAAATGTTGAAACTAATGTTATTGAAACCGTAACCCCAGAGAAATACATAAGGGACACTTTCCAGAATGTTTCAGACTCCGAAAAGGAATAGGTACTGATACGTCTCCAATGTATCTATAATTTATGAAGTATTCATGCTATTATATTATCTGTTTTGGATGTTTATGGGCTTTACTAAACACTTATATATTATTTTTCGGACTAACCTGTTAACCGGAGACCCAGCCCAAATTGTGGTTTTCTTGCCTATTTTAGTGTTTCGAAGAAAAGGACTATCAAACGGAGTCCAAACGGAATGAAACCTTTGGGAGAGTTATTTTTGGAACGGAAGCAATCCAGGAGACTTGGAGTAGACGTCAGGGAAGCTTCAAGGAAGCCACGAGGCAGGGAGGCACGCCCTACCCCCCTGGGCGTGCCCCCACCCTCGTGGGCCCCTCGTGGCTCCCCTGACCGACTTCTTTCGCCTATATATATATATATATATCCATATATACCCTAAAAACATCGGGGAGCACAATAGATCAGGAGTTCCGCCGCCGCAAGCCTCTATAGCCACCAATAACCAATTGGGACCCTGTTCCGACACCCTGCCGGAGGGGGGATCCCTCACCGGTGGCCATATTCATCATCCCGGTGCTCTCCATGATGAGGAAGGAGTACTTAACCCTTGGGGCTGAGGGTATGTACCAGTAGCTATGTGTTTGATCTCTCTCTCTCTCTCTCTCGTGTTCTTGATATGGCATGATCTTGATGTATCGTGAGCTTTGCTATTATAGTTGGATCTTATGATGTTTCTCCCCCTCTACTCTCTTGTAATGGATTGAGTTTTCCCTTTGAAGTTATCTTATCGGATTGAGTCTTTAAGGATTTGAGAACACTTGATGTATGTCTTGCATGTGCTTATATGTGGTGACAATGGGATATTCACGTGATCCACTTGATGTATGTTTTGGTGATCAACTTGCGGGTTTCGTGACCTCGTGAACTTATGCATAGGGGTTGGCACACGTTTTCATCTTGACTCTCAAGTAGAAACTTTGGGGCACTCTTTGAAGTTCTTTGTGTTGGTTGAATAGATGAATCTGAGATTGTGTGATGCATATCATATAATCATATCCACAGATACTTGAGGTGACATTGGAGTATGCTATGTCTTGAGCTTGCGTTGGTTTTCCTTGAAGAGGAAAGGGTGATGCAGCAGAGTAGCGTAAGTATTTCCCTCAGTTTTTGAGAACCAAAGTATCAATCCAGTAGGAGGCTCCTCAAAAGTCCCACGCACCTACACAAACAAACAAAGAACTCGCAACCAACGCAATAAAGGGGTTGTCAATCCCTTCACGGCCACTTGCGAAAGTGAGATCTAATAGAGATAGTATGATAAGATAAATACATTTTTGGTATTTTATAAGATATATGCAAAAAGTAGAGATACAAATAAAAGTAGATTGAAAGCAAATATGATAAGAGATAGACCCGGGGGCCATAGGTTTCACTAGAGGCTTCTCTCAAGATAGCATAAGTATTATGGTGGGTGAACAAATTACTGTCGAGCAATTGATAGAAACGTGAATAATTATGAGATTATCTAGGCATGATCATGTATATAGGCATCACGTCCGCAACAAGTAGACCGACTCCTGCCTGCATCTACTACTATTACTCCACACATCGACCGACTCCTGCCTGCATCTAGAGTATTAAGTTCACAAAGAACAGAATAACGCCTTAAGCAAGATGACATGATGTAGAGGGATAAACTCATGCAATATGATATAAACCCCATCTATTTATCCTTGATGGCAACAATACAATACGTGCCTTGCAACCCTTTCTGACACTGGGTAAGGACACCGCCAGTTTGAACCCAAAGCTAAGCACTTCTCCCATGGCAAGAAAGATCAATCTAGTAGGCCAAACCAAACTGATAATTCGAAGAGACTTGCAAAGATAACTCAATCATACATAAAAGAATTCTGAGAAGATTCAAATATTATTCATAGATAAACTTGATCATAAACCCACAATTCATCGGATCTTGACAAACACACCGCAAAAAGAGATTACATCGAATAGATCTCCACAAGGGAGGGGGACAACATTGTATTGAGATCCAAAAAGAGAGAAGAAGCCATCTAGCTAATAACTATGGACCCGTAGGTCTGTGGTAAACTACTCACAACTCATCGGAAGCGCTATGGTGTTGATGTAGAAGCCCTCCGTGGTCGATTCCTCCTCCGGCAGAATGCCGGTGAAGACTCCAAGATGGGATCTCGCGGATACAGAAGGTTACGGCGGTGGAAATTGTGTTTCGGGTGCTCCCTGGATGTTTTTGGGGTACGTAGGCTTATATAGGAGGAAGAAGTACGTCAATAGCCGCCCGAGGGGCCCACGAGACAGGGGCGCGCCCTACAGGGGGGCGCACCCTCCTATCTCGTGGCCGCATCGGCTGCTTCTTGACTTGCACTCCAAGTCCTCTGGATCACGTTCGTTCCAGAAATCACGCCTCCGAAGGTTTCATTCCGTTTGGACTCCGTTTGATATTCCTTTTCTTCGAAATACTGAAATAGGCAAAAAAACAACAATACGGGCTGGGCCTCCGGTTAGTAGGTTAGTCCCAAAAATGATATAAATGTGTAAAATAAAGCCCATAAATATCCAAAAGGGGTAATATTATAGCATGGAACTATCAAAAATTATAGATACGTTGGAGACGTATCAAGCATCCCCAAGCTTAATTCCTGCTCGTCCTCGAGTAGGTAAATGATAAAAAAAGAAATTTTTGATGTGGAATGCTACCTAGCATAATTCTCAATGTAATTTTGTTTAATGTGGCATGAATGTTCAGATCCAAATGATTCAAGATAAAAGCTTATAAAACATAAAAATAATAATGCTTCAAAGCATACTAACAAATAATCATGTCCTATCAAAATAACATAGCCAAAGAAAGCTTATCCCTACAAAATCATATAGTTAGGCCATGCTTCATTTTCATTAGACAAAATACTCCCATCATGTACAACCCCGATGACGAGCCGAGCAATTGTTTCATACTTTTTAACACGCTTCAGCTTTTTCAACTCTTACGCAATACATGAGCGCAAGCCATGGACATAGCACTATGGTGGTAAATGGTGGTGGTTGTAAGGACAAAAAGGGAGAAGATAGTCTCACATCAACTAGGCGTATCAACGGGCTATGGAGATGCCCATCAATAGATATCAATGTGAGTGAGTAGGGATTGCCATGCGACGGATGCACTAGAGTTATAAATATATGAAAGCTCAACAAAAAGAAACTAAGGGGTGTGCATCCAACTTGCTTGCTCAAGAAGACCCAGGGCATTTTGAGGAAGCCCATCATTGGAATATACAAGCCAAGTTCTATAATGAAAAATTCCCACTCGTATATGAAAGTGACAATATATGAGACTCTCTATCATGAAGATCATGGTGCTACTTTGAAGCACAAGTGTGGAAAAAGAGATAGTAGCATTGTCCCTTCTCTCTTTTTCTCTCATTTTATTTCTTTTTTTTCCTTTTTTTTCTTTTTCTCTTTTTTTTCTTTGGCCTCCTCTTTTTTTCTTTTTGGCCTTTCTCCGTCTTTTCCTTTTTTTTCTTTGTAAAGTCTGAAGTCTCATCCCGACTTGTGGGGGAATCATAGTCTTCATCATCCTTTCCTCACTGAGACAATGCCCTAATAATGAAGATCATCACACTTTTATGGATTTACAACTCAAGAATTACAACTCAAAGCTAGAACAAGATATGACTCTATATGAATGCCTCCGGTGGTGTACCGGGATATGCAATGAATCAAGAGCGACATGTATGAAAATTATGAAGGTGGCCTTGCCACAAATACGATGTCAACTACATGATCATGCAAAGAGCAATATGACATTGATGAAACGTGTCATAATAAATGGAACGGTGGAAAGTTGCATGGCAATATATCTCGGAATGGCTATGGAAATGCCATAATACGTAGGTATGGTGGCTGTTTTGAGGAAGGTAAATAATGGGTTCAATACCGGCGAAAGTTGTGCGGTAATAAGAAAGGCTAGCAAAGTGGAAGGATGAGTGTGCGTGTATCCATGGACTCACATTAGTCATAAAGAACTCATATAATTATTGCAAAAGTCTATTTAGCCCTCGAAGCAAAGCACTACTACGCATGCCCCAAGAGGGATAGATTGGTAGGAAAAGACCATCGCTCGTCCCCGACTGCCACTCATAAGGAAGACAATCAAAAGAGCACCTCATGCAACAAATTTGTCACACAAATTTTACCATACGTGCATGCTACGGGACTTGCCAACTTCAACAAAAGTATTTCTCAATTTCATAATTATCCACTATCATGACCCTAACATTACTACCTTTATATCTCAAAACAATTATCAAGCAACAAATTGATCATAGCATCCAATTCTTTTCTATGATAGTTTTTATTATACCCAACTTGGATGCTCATCATTCTAGGACCAAATTTGTAACCAAAGCAAATACCATGCTGTTCTAGAAGACTCTCAAAATAATATAAGTGAAGCATGAGAGACTAGCAATTTCTATAAAATCAAGCCACCATCGTGCTCTAAAAGATATAAGTGAAGCACTAGAGCAAAAACTATCAAGCTCAAAAGATATAAGTGAAGCACAAAGCATATTCTAGCGAATTCTAATCAAGTAGGCTTCTCCCAAAAGGTGTGTACAGCAAGGATGATTGCGGTAAACTAAAAAGCAAAGACTAATATAATACACGACGCTCCAAGAAAAACACATATCATGTGGCGAATAAAAATATAGCTCCAAGTAAAGTTACCAATGAACGAAGACGAAAGAGGGGATGTCTTCCCGGGGCATCCCCAAGCTTAGGCTTTTGGCTATCCTTGAATATCTTGGGGTGCCTTGGTCATCCCCAAGCTTAGTCTTTTGCCACTCCTTATTCCATAGTCCATAAAAGCTTTACCCAAAACTTGAAAACTTCACAACACAAAACTCAACAGGAAATCTTATAAGCTCCGTTAGTGAAAGAAAACAAAACCAACACATAAGGTACTGTAATGAGCTCATTCTTTATTTATTTGGGTGTTAAACCTACTGTATTCCGACTTCTCTATAGTTTATAAACTATTTTACTAGCCATAGATGCATCAAAATAAGCAAACAACACACGAAAAACAGAATCTGTCAAAAACAGAACAGTCTGTAGCAATCTGTAACTAACGCAAACTTCTGCAACTCTAAATATCCTACAAAAATAGGAAGTCCTGGAAATTTTGTCTATTGATCAGCAGAAAAAAGAATCAGCGCAAAATCACGTTTGTGTGATTTAACAAAATTAAATTGCTGCGTGCAAAGTTTCTGTTTTTCAGCAGAATCAAATCAACTATCATCATAGGTTATCCTATAGGTTCTACTTGGCACAAACCCTAATTAAAAGATAAAAACACATCCAAACAGAGAGTAGATGCAAGATTTATTACTAAACAGAAACAAAAACAAAAAACATAAATAAAATTGGGTTGCCTCCCATCTAGTGCTATCGTTTAACGCCCCTAGCTAGGCATAAAAGCGAAGATAGATCTAAGTAGTGCCATCTTTGGCACTTGATTTTTTAATGGGGTTATGCTCGGATCCGGGAGGATCCTTGCGTTTCCCATCATACTCGGAGATCTTTTGATCTAAGGCATCCAACCGCTTGTTACAAAGTGTAATCAAATTATTCATGCGGTTGATATTCCCACCAATATTCTTAAGTGGTTCAACAAATTTTTGCAATTCACATAGTTTCTCTAAAATTTGGGTTCTTTCATGAGAGAAGGGTGATCCCATTTGTAGGGGAAGTACTCCTACTAACCCCTCTATAATTTCATAAGCGAGACTAGGAACAACTTCGATAAGACACCCTTTTGCGGCAAAATCAAGGAGTTATCTATGGGGTAGAGTCAACCCAACATAAAAATTGCGAATTAAAATCTTGAAATCTCCTTCTACAGCGCAACTACAATAAGATTCTAGCATCCTGAACCAAGCATCTTTTAAATTTTCTCCTTGTTTGAAGTGAAGAACTTCAAAGTCGGGAGACGAAGGGATAAAAACAGAGCTAGCCATAACGACAAGGCAAACGATCTAACACACGAGCAAACAGAAAAAGGCAAGCGAAAGAGAGGAAGAGATTGGGAAAGAGAGGGTGAATAAAACGGCAAGGGTGAAGTGGGGGAGAGGAAAACGAGAGGCAAATGGAAAATAATGTAAATGTGAGGGAGATGAGTTTGTGATGGGTACTTGGTATGTCTTGACTTGAGCGAAGACCTCCCCGGCAACGGCGCCAGAAATCCTTCTTGCTACGTCTTGAGCTTGCGTTCGTTTTCCTTGAAGAGGAAAGGGTGATGCAGCAGAGTAGCGTAAGTATTTCCCTCAGTTTTTGAGAACTAAGGTATCAATCCAGTAGGAGGCTCCTCAAAAGTCCCACGCACCTACACAAACAAACAAAGAACTCGCAACCAACGCAATAAAGGGGTTGTCAATCCCTTCACGGCCACTTGCGAAAGTGAGATCTAATAGAGATAGTATGATAAGATAAATATATTTTTGGTATTTTATAAGATAGATGCAAAAAGTAAAGATGCAAATAAAAGTAGATATAAAGCAAATATGATACGAGATAAATCCGGGGCCATAGGTTTCACTGGAGGCTTCTCTCGAGATAGCATAAGTATTACGGTGGGTGAACAAATTATTGTCGAGCAATTGATAGAAAAGCGAATAATTATGAGATTATCTAGGCATGATCATGTATATAGGCATCACGTCCGCAACAAGTAGACCGACTCCTGCCTGCATCTACTACTATTACTCCACACATCGACTGACTCCTGCCTGCATCTAGAGTATTAAGTTCACAAAGAATAGAGTAACGCCTTAAGCAAGATGACATGATGTAGAGGGATAAACTCATACAATATGACATAAACCCCATCTTTTTATCCTGGATGGCAACAATACAATACATGCCTTGCAACCCTTTCTGTCACTGGGTAAGGACACCGCAAGATTGAACCCAAAGCTAAGCACTTCTCCCATGGCAAGAAAGATCAATCTAGTAGGCCAAACCAAACTGATAATTTGAAGAGACTTGCAAAGATAACTCAATCATACATAAAAGAATTCTGAGAAGATTCAAATATTATTCATAGATAAACTTGATCATAAACCCACAATTCATCGGATCTCGATAAACACACCACAAAAAGAGATTACATCGAATAGATCTCCACAAGAGAGGGGGAGAACATTGTATTGAGATCCAAAAAGAGAGAAGAAGCCATCTAGCTAATAACTATGGACCCGTAGGTCTGTGTTAAACTACTCACAACTCATTGGAAGGGCTATGGTGTTGATCTAGAAGCCCTCCGTGGTCGATTCCCCCTCCGACAGAACGCCGGCGAAGGCTCCAAGATGGGATCTCGCGGATACAGAAGGTTACGGCGGTGGAAATTGTGTTTCGGGTGCTCCCTGGATGTTTTTGGGGTACGTAGGCTTATATAGGAGGAAGAAGTACGTCGGTGGCCACTTGAGGGGCCCACGAGACAGGGGGCGCCCTACAGGGGGGCGCCCTCCTATCTCGTGGCCGCCTCGGCTACTTCTTGACTTGCACTCCAAGTCCTCTGGATCACGTTCGTTCCAAAAATCACGCCTCCGAAGGTTTCATTCCGTTTGGACTCCGTTTGATATTCCTTTTCTTCGAAATACTAAAATAGGCAAAAAAAAACAGCAACACGGGTTGGGCCTCCGGTTAGTAGGTTAGTCCCAAAAATGATATAAATGTGTGAAATAAAGCCCATAAACATCCAAAAGGGATAATATAATAGCATGAAACAATCAAAAATTATAGATACGTTGGAGACGTATCAGAGTATCAAGGTGACATTAGGGTTTTGGTTGATTTGTGTCTTAAGGTGTTATTCTAGTGCGAACTCTAGGATAGATTGAACGGAGAGAATAGCTTCGTGTTATTTTACTACGGGCTCTTGAATAGATCGATCAGAAAGGATAACTTTGAGGTGGTTTTGTACCTACAATAATCTCTTCGTTTGTTCTCCGCTATTAATGACTTTGGAGTGACTCTTTGTTGCATGTTGAGGGATAGTTATATGATCCAATTATGTTATTATCGTTGAGAGAACTTGCACTAGTGAAAGTATGAACCCTAGTCCTTCTTTCCTATCATTGCAATACCGTTTATGCTCACTTTTACCACTAGTTACCTTGCTGTTTTTATATTTTCAGATTACACAACCCTATATCTACCATCCATATTGCACTTGTGTCACCATCTCTTCGCCGAACTAGTGCACCTATAGAATTTACCATTGTATTGGGTGTGTTGGGGACACAACAGACTCTTTTTTATTTGGTTCCAGGGTTGTTTGAGAAAGATCATCTTCAACCTACGCCTCCCACGGATTGATAAACCTTAGGTCATCCACTTGAGGGAAATTTGCTACTGTCCTACAAACCTCTGAACTTGGAGGCCCAACGACGTCTACAAGAAGAAGGTTGTGTAGTAGACATCAGGTACGTGGTACGGTAAGTAAACCGACTCTAAAATAGTTGTAATGGCAATTTTTCTCCATTTTGGAATAGTTAAGAAAATAGGAAAATAAGAAGCAGTCCGAGAAGGACACGGGGCATCCACGAGGGTGGGAGGCTCGCCCTACCCCCCTGGGCGTGCCCCCCTGCCTTGTGGGCACCCCGTGCGCTCTCCGGACTCTGTTTTCTTGCATGATACTTCTTTTGGTTGGTAAAAATTCACTATATAATCTCCCGAAGGTTTTGACCAACATATCATGCAAATATCCTCTGTTTTCGTTTCGAGTTGTTTTTCTAACAGATCTAGGTCACCATGACGTCTCCAAGCGCCCCCAAGGACAAGTTCTTCGAGAAGGTCATCAACCCTACCTCGCGGAAGTGTTGCAACACCCTCAAACCATTGAGATGCGTGATGGGTTGCTGCACATCCGCGATGTTGAGGGACCAAGGAGGACCAGAAGCATGGAGACAAGGCTTGAAGCAATGGAGCAACAAGTCTTCAAGTGTCAGGAGATGGTGGAGCATGGACTCGACACCAGTCACATAATGATCATGGAGTTCACCAAAAACCACAAGCTGGATGCCAAGGACATTGGGGAGGCCATCTTCAAGCTTCACGAGAAAATCGAGCACCTCCAAGCCCAGATCTATGACCTGCAAAACCAAAACTGTGACTATGAATATAGATTCAAGAGGATGAGTTTGGTTGTAGATTTGAGGATTCCGGAGACTCGATCATCTTTCTATGATGGTGAGCCTATGCCTTGGAAGATGGACGACAAGCCTACATAATCAGCAACTCCATCATCACCACCTCCGAAGAAGGAGACATAATCACATGGGTATGGGCACTCCCCTTGGCAACTGCCAAGCTTGGGGGAGGTGCCCCGGTATCGTATCACCATCACACTCCTATCTTTACCATTTTTCTTAGTTCGATCCTTTTAGTAATATCTTGATCTAGTAGAATAAAGTTTTAGTATGATTTAGTTTTGAGTTTTGCTTTATGATCCCTCTATGTAATCAAATCCGTGAGCTATATATAATAAAGATTAGTGTTGAGTCAAGGGCTTGATTATCTTGCTATGATCTCGAGGGAATAAAATAAAAGAGAAAGAATAAAAAGAAATAAAAGAGAGCATGTGGATCTTATGGAGAGTAATGACTTCACATATAAAGAGTATGATGAATAAAAGTTGTTGCGAGTTGACAAACATAGTTTTGGTCATCGTTGCAATTAATAGGAAGTAATAAAGAAAGAGAGGTTTTCACATATAAATACACTATCTTGGACATCTTTCATGATTGTGATCACTCATTAAAATATGACATGTTAAAGAGTTGACGTTGGACAAGGAAGACAACGTAATGCGTTATGTTTTCTTATATCTGAAATAAAGTATATTGTCATGGATCATCCAACATGTTGAGCTTGCCTTTCCCTCTCATGCTAGCCAAATTCTTTGCACCAAGTAGAGATACTACTTGTGCTTCCGAATACCCTCAAAACCCGTTTTGCCATGAGTGTCCACCATACCTACCTAAGGATTGAGTAAGATCCTTCAAGTAAGTTGTCATCGGTGCATGCAATAAAAAAATGCTCTCTAAATATGTATGATTTATTAGTGTGGAGAAAATAAGCTTTATACGATCTTGTGATGTGGAAGAAATAAAAGCAATGGGCTGCATAATAAAGGTCCATATCACAAGTGGAAATATAAAGTGACGTTCTTTTGCATTAAGATTTCGTGCATCCAACCAAAAGCGCATGACAACCTCTGCTTCCCTCTGCAAAGGGCCTATCTTTTACTTTTATCTTTTACCCTTATGCAAGAGTCGTGGTGATATTCACCTTTCCTTTTTAAATTTTATCCTTTGGCAAGCACCTTGTGTTGGAAAGATCCTGATATATATATATCCAATTGGATGTAAGTTAGCATGAACTATTATTGTTGACATTACCCTTGAGGTAAAACGTTTGGAGGCAACACTATAAGCCCCTATCTTTCTCTATGTCCGATTAAAACCCCATACTCATAAGTATTGCGTGAGTGTTGGCAGTTGTGAAAGACTAAATGATAGTTGAGTATGTGGACTTGCTGAAAAGCTCTTATATTGAATCTTCCCAATGTTATGATTAATTGCAATTGCTTCAATGACTGAGATTATAGTTTGTTAGTTCTCAATGAAGTTTCTGATTCATACTTTACATTGTAAATAGATTATTACTTGAGCATAAGAAATCATATGACAATATATATGTTGTTGTTGTAAGAATGATCATGATGACCTCATGTCCGTATTTTATTTTATCGACACCTCTATCTCTAAACATGTGGACATATTTATCGTTATCGGTTTCCGCTTGAGGACAAGCGAGGTCTAAGCTTGGGGGAGTTGATACGTCCATTTTGCATCATGCTTTTATATCAATATTTATTGCATTATGGGCTGTTATTACACGTATGCCACAATACTTATGCCTATTCTCTCTTATTTTACAAGGTTTACATGAAGAGGGAGAATGCCGGCAGCTGGAATTCTCGGCTGAAAAAGGAGCAAATATTAGAGACCTATTCTGCACAGCTCCAAAAGTCCCGAAACTTCAGGGAAGTCATTTTTGGAATTTATAAAAGATATTGAGCAAAGAAAATACCAGAGGGGCCCACACCCTGGCCACGAGGGTGGGGAGCGCGCCCTACCCCCTGGGCGCGCCCCCCTGCCTCGTGGGCCCCCTGGCAGGCCTCCGGTGCCCATATTTGGCTATATGGTGTCTTCTACCCTGGAAAAAATCATAAGCAAGCTTTCGGGAAGAAACTCCGCCGCCATGAGGTGGAAGCTTGACGGAACCAATCTAGGGCTCCGGCGGAGCTGTTCTGCCGGGGAAACTTCCCTGTGGGAGGGGAAAATCATCGCCATCGTTATCACCAACGATCCTCTCATTAGGAGGGGGTCAATCTCCATCAACATCTTCACCAGCACCATCTCCTCTCAAACCCTAGTTCATCTCTTGTATCCAATCTTTGTCCCAAAGCCTCAGATTGGTACCTGTGGGTTGCTAGTAGTGTTGATTACTCCTTGTAGTTGATGCTAGTTGGTTTATTTGGTGGAGGATTATATGTTCAGATCCATTATGCATATTAATACCCATATGATTATGAACATGAATATGATTTGTGAGTAGTTACGTTTGTTCCTGAGGACATGGGAGAAGTCTTGCTATTAGTAGTCATGTGAATTTGGTATTCGTTCGATATTTTGATGAGATGTATGTTGTCTTTCCTCTAGTGGTGTTATGTGAACGTCGACTACATGACACTTCACCATTGTTTGGGCCTAGAGGAAGGCATTGGCAAGTAATAAGTAGATGATGGGTTGCTAGAGTAACAGAAGCTTAAACCCTAGTTTATGCGCTGCTTCGTAAGGGGCTGATTTGGATCCATATGTTTCATGATATGGTTAGGTTTACCTTAATACTTCTTTTGTAGTTGCAGATTCTTGCAATAGGGGTTAATCATAAGTGGGATGCTTGTCCAAGAAAGGACAACACCCAAGCACTGGTCCACCCACATACCAAATTATCAAAGTAACGAACGCGAATCATATGAGCGTGATGAAAACTAGCTTGACGATAATTCCCATGTGTCCTCGGGAGCGCTTTTTTCTATATAAGAGTTTGTCCAGGCTTGTCCTTTGCTACAAAAAGGATTGGGCCATCTTGTTGCACCTTATTTACTTTCATTACTTGTTACCCATTACAAATTACCTTATCACAAAACTATATGTTACCGATAATTTGAGTGCTTGCAGAGAATACCTTACTGAAAACCGCTTGTCATTTCCTTCTGCTCCTCGTTAGGTTCGACACTCTTACTTATCGAAAGGACTATGATAGATCCCCTACAGTTGTGGGTCATCGGGCGTCTAAGAGGGAAAAGAAATCCCTCTCAGATGGCTCGGATTCGGACACGAAGCCATCCCCAAGCGCCGCCCCTGGGCTAAGCCCCTAGCTGACTTGTGGGTAGCTGTGGACGCTTTACACACATCCATTCTTTCACGAACTGTGGGAATAATATTGAGTTATGTGTTTCAGTCCATCTTGCCATCTCCCCCAGCTATCTTCATCTTCGGGGGATCTGGCACCGGAGATGACGGAGAGCGAGTCGCCTCCACCAGCCTCCCCGCCACCTAGGGCGGATGACACCGAGGTGTCATCCCAAAGGATCTCTCCAGGCCTTGGAGAGGTGCGGGAAGAATCAATACGGTGCCAGAGGGCAATACCTCGGCTGCCGAGGGCCTGGGGGCGCGATCCCAATGGAAAGTGGCGATGGAGGTCCTGGATTGTCTGGCCCCCAGCCGAACACCGCTTCGGAGATCCAAACGGCTCCGGAGCCGAATGAGCGGCCCCCTTTGAGGGAGGGGGAGCGCCTATTCCAATGGCGACCTCTATTAATCCAGAGGCGCCGAGCACTCTGGTGGACGCACTGCAAAGTGTGTCCGTCTTGGAGGAGCACCATACCTTGATGGGTATGGTGGTTGAGAAGATTTAGTTTGTCAAAAGCAGGCTGAACGAAGCCTTCACCAGCCTACTAAAAGGCTTTGAGGTATGCAATGTAATAATTTTGGCCGCTTCTTATATAAAAATATGCCTGTGTATAGATAGTATCCCCTGAGACTTTGTTCGGCCGCTTGAAGAAGGGTGAACAGAGGATCAATTGATATCGGCAGGAAATAACAGACTTTATCTGTTTGGGAAAAACAGGCTTCACTGTTAGCGGCAACCGCCCAGGCCGCCGAAGTTTCCGAACTGAAGCGGAAACTGAAGCTGGCCGATGAGGACATTGTCCTTGTTAACAAGCGGCTCGATGAGGCGCAAGGTACATTTCGAATGTCTCGTTCATGCCTATATTAATGATGCAAACTCTAAGTTTGAAGCTCATGCGCTGCAACATATATAATTGTAGACGACGCTGCTGAGGTCGAGACTCTTAGGAGCGATCTTGCCCGGGCCAAGGAGCAGGAAAGAGTGAGCAATGTGGATGCTGATAAAGCGGCTACAGATTTGCAGGCTGAACAGGCCGCCTGGCGCAAGTTCGAGGAGCCGGTATTCGAAGTAGAGCAAGAGCTCACGGATGCCGCCCGCAAGTGTGAGTCCCTTGAGGAAGAGAATATGGCCAAGGCGGCCGAACTCTCCAAGGCTCTTCAAGAGGCCAAGGAGGCGCGGTCCGAATCCCAAGCGGCCCACGAGGAGATCCAGTAGGCTGGAGAGATAGTGGCTGCTAAGCCCTTTCTTTTACAAACTAAATTTGGCGTCCAGAGATATGCCCTACTTAATCGACTATGGTGTTTTACAAACGCCTTTGTGGATCTTTCGAAGAGTGCCGCCGATGCCACGCAATTCTTCCAGGCCCAGGAGGGGCACGCGACGGAGAAGCTGTTTTGGTCATAGTTCACATCACAGGAGCGCCCAGCGTTGTTGAACGACCAGATGACGTAGTGGGCCGAGCTGCATAGAGTGTCCGGACTGGCCATGAAGGACGTCATAGTCTGGCTGTGGCCAACCGAACCTATGTCGAGAAGCTATTTCGGCTTGGTGCAGGGACTCGTTGATGCACTGTCGCAAATCAACGCGATCAAGCGGTCAACGTGCATAGAAGGTGCGCGGATGGCCTTCGCCTGTGTCAAGATGCATTGGGCGAAGATGAAGGCCGCCGTCATGGCAGTCGAGGGCCCGCCCGGAGGCAAGGACTACCGCACGCCGGACCGCTACTATGAAGACGTCCTAGAGGGTGCCCGCTTGATAGAGGGTCAATGCTCCAAGGACATTATGTTTGAGTGAATGTATCCGAATTGCCCAGATGCTTTGTTATGCCCTAAGGCCTTGTAATATATTTGTACTTTTTATTAGAAAATTTTATTCCTCCTATGCGACCGTTTTTATATCCAAGAGTTTACCAGTCGTCGGCTTCAGCCCCCACGTAGCTACTACGGGGGTGTTCGGAATTGCACATGAACACACTTGATCCAACATCTTGGTCCATAAAGGAGGTGTTTGTGCAGCGAACCAAGCAATCAGACTATGCAGTTTTACCACTCTCACTTAGCCATAGGAGTTTGACAATGGGGTTAGAAGTGAGCCCCTGACGCATATGCGGCTATCCAGACTTAGGATGCTTTAAACGCGTGGATGGAAGAAAACCAGTCCGTCGTATAGTACGGAAAAAATCGCAAGAGATTTGACAGGTCGCCAAACTGCTGACCAACTGTCACCTCATCATGACAGTCAGTTTTTGGCTTTCTCTACTGAGGTGTTTGGCCGGACGAATCAGAAACACAATTGCAGTAGTTCTCCCTTTACTACCTTAGCCGCAAAAAGGAACGTAAGGTAGCAAGCACAGGAGCCGGG
This sequence comes from Aegilops speltoides, assembly GCA_021437245.1. NCBI lineage: Eukaryota > Viridiplantae > Streptophyta > Magnoliopsida > Poales > Poaceae > Aegilops > Aegilops speltoides. The sequence goes on along the minus strand of CM038144.1, from coordinate 23,701,123 downwards.
CAACCCAACAATCGACCAAAGACATGATTCAGAGTTGATGCATATAGTGCCATATTTGGGATGCCGAAGTGTACCCTGAGAGTGTTCGGACTTTATTTTTCAAAGAAATAGATGTGTATGGCTGAACAGAGCCCCTGGCGTTTTCAGATTATGCCGAGGTGTCAATCCGACGTGAAAAGGAAAATGCAGATTATAAGATAAAGCAAACGAGATTGGAAAAACCTATTTCCATAGTGTCTTGATTGATACGTCAAAACATGCTCTTACAGATAGCGCCATAAGTATCAAGGCTATTTGACATGCCAAGAATTTTAGACAAAGGTAAGCTCTATACAGGTTCTAAAAAGAAAAAGGTGGTCTTGAAGATCCGGATCCTTTGGACACCCTATCGCACGTCTGCGTCGCTGTCACCTTTGTGGGAGAGGTTCCTTGAGGGGAACAGCCCACGGTCGTCTATATGAGACCAGGCTCGGAAAGAGTCCTTGTACCGCCACGGGGTAACCAGGTTTTATCATATTTATCATACCTGTAAGAAAAAGTTCTGAAATAAAAAGGGTTTAAGGTCATGCAAGGATGAGCCATATGTCGGTGTCAAAACCGGTGGATCTCGGGTAGGGGGTCCCGAACTGTGCGTGTAGGTGGATGGTAACAGGAGACAAGGGACATGATGTTTTTACCCAGGTTCGGGCCCTCTCGATGGAGGTAAAACCCTACTCCTGCTTGATTGATATTGATGATATGGGTAGTACAAGAGTGGATCTACCACGAGATCAAGGAGGCTAAACCCTAGAAGCTAGCATATGGTATGATTGTTGTAATGGTTGTTCGTCCTACGGACTAAAACCCTCCGGTTTATATAGACACTGGAGAGGGCTAGGGTTACACAGAGTCGGTTACAATGGTAGGAGATCTACATATCCGTATTGCCAAGCTTGCCTTCCACACCAAGGAAAGTCCCATCCGGACACGGGACGAAGTCTTCAATCTTGTATCTTCATAGTTTTGGAGTCCAGCCGATGATGATAGTTCGGCTATCCGGACACCCCCTAGTCCAGACTCCTCAAGAGTCCCTGAACCAGGGCTTCAATGACGACGAGTCCGGGCAAGATATTGTCTTCGCCATTGCAAGGCGGGTTCCTCCTCCGAATAATCCATAGAAGATTGCGAACACCGGGATAGTGTCCGCTCGCAAAATAAATTCCACATACCACCGTGAGAGAGAATAATATGTACACAAGTTCAATCTGGCCGACGATTTTGTGGCGTGATGTCACACCACTACCAAGCCTTTACTTGAATCGTTTTTATTATACCACTTGGTAGCGTTTAGCTAAGTGGTTTCTTGGCACGCGTCTTGTCGAAGCGAGATCGTGTTCCCCTTATTCCGGGATTCCCATCAATACGGACGTGGGTAACCCAACCGCGCCATTGATTGCGGCGCTTGGGAGATAAGCGAGTTTTACCAGGCTAGTGGGGACGCATAGTCTTCGTCCGCCCATATATAAGGGGATAAGGATCCACCTTTTTTACCAACGCCTTCTTCCTCCTTTGCTTATCCATCTCCGCAAGACTGAGCTCCAGCCGCCCAAGTCCGCACATCTCACCTCAACCTTCTCCAGCCATGTCCGGAGGGAGGCAGTGGATGGCCTCCTCCGTTACGGAGGGGCACATCGAGAGTTGCGCGGCGCCAGATACTGTCCAGCGACATCACAGCACCGGCCGCCCCGACGAGGGGCAGCTCATCCCCCCCCCAGCCCCATGAGAGGGTCGATTTCTTCCCCACTTCCTCCGTGGACTGGGCTTCCCTCTTCACCCCTTCGTCCGGGGGCTCATGTACTACTATGGCCTGGACTTCCACGATCTGGCGCCAAACTTCATCCTCAACATCTCGGTGTTTATCGTCGTGTGTGAGGCCTTCCTCTGCATCCAGCCCCACTACGGCTTGTGGCTAAAGACCTTCAATGTCAAGTCAAGGTGGTGAAGGGCGCCAAGCGAGTGCTTGGGCGCCATGGTGGGCAAAATGCCCAACGTCACTTGGCTTGAGGGTGCCTTCGTGGAATCCATCAAAGGGTGGCAATCGGGGTGGTTCTACATCATCGAGCCACGTGACCCTAAATGGGCAGCAGCCCCCGAGTTCAGATCTGGTATCCCCATGCAGCTCACCTCCTGGAAAGAGAAGGGCTTGCTATGGGGTCGGAGGAGCTGACCGGACTCCAATCCTGTCTCCAGACCCTGGTGAACAAGAAGCTTAAGCTTGACAACGTGATCCGTGTCATGCTCGTCACGGATTCTCCCCGCCAAAGAACGGGCCTTCAATTTGTGGGAGTTTGATCCGGCACAACACCAGACATTGAGCGGGCTCTTTGACACGACGTACGAAGCTGCCTGGAGGGTGATGTTCAAGGGCGGAGAAGCCCCCGCATCCGCAACTGAAGATCGCGGATTCAGCACGCAGCGCCGCTTCGGCGCGAGGTAAGCTATGTTATCCTTTATGGGACACTCATTTCTTTCATAGTTTGACTCGTGGGATCTAAACTCCCAATGCCTTTAACAGATCGGCAGAAGACGCCCCGGACAGGTTAACTATCCGGCTCCCTTCCGTAAGACCCAGCGGACACCCGCTTGACGGGCTGCTGGTCCCCGACTTTACGTGGTGCCGAGAAGAAGGCTAAGAAGAAGGCCACGGGAACCCGAAGGAGTTCCCGGCGCCAGGTAGTATCGGACTCATCGTCCGATGACTCCGAGGCGGACTCCTCCCCCAGGAGGAGGAGAAAAATGCCTCTTCCCCAGCGGGGGGAGAGAAGAAGAGGAAGGCCTCCCCAACGAGGGCGGCCGAAGGGTCCAAGAAAGGACGGACCCTTCCTTCGGACTTCTCCGCCAACGCCGACGACGGCGACAAGGAGGGCCTCAAGGGCCAAGCCCCTCGCAAGATCGTAAGTGTCCGAATTCTGGATGATTTATAATTTTCTTTTGCCACGTGGTGTCCTTCTAATGCCGCATACAATCTGTAGTCCGGCCAAGGACGATCTTCCCGCTTCGTCGAGCGGGTCCTTGGCTACGTCGGATATGGATTCCCTTCCGACCGCCTCCACCCCTCGTGATGCTGATGATGCCGAGGTGGGATCCCAGGAGGGGACCCACCAGGAGGGGGAGGCTCCGGAGGTGCCACAGGGCAACCTCTAGGACTTTGCACCGGACTCCGCACCAGAACCTGTAGTGGTTCCAGAGTCCGGCAGGCGGCCCCTTCGTAAGAAGGGCAAGACTGTGACGCCGGCGGCCTCCGTCCAACCGGAGGCACTGGATAACTTGTTGGAGGCGCTCAACGGCGCTTCCATCAAGGAAGAACACCGCACTATCATGAGTGTGGTGATTCAAGGTTCACTCGCCAAGAGCGGGCCGACTGAAGCTCGCAGCAGCCTTCTAACAAAGCTTTGAGGTAAGAAATTTAAAATATGTAATATAATACCACATAGACAGTAGCCCCTGATGCTCGGTTCGGTGTTCGGAAATAAAAGCCGGACTGAGGATCTAAAAAGATATGCGCAGGAGGTCTAAAAAATATGTCAATATGGGATTGCAGGCTGCGCTGCCGACCTCTGCCGCACTAAATGCGGAGGTCGATGCTTTGAAGCAGAACCTCGAGCGGTCCGAGAGCGAGCTCGGCCGTGCCAAGAAGCAACTCGAGGACAGGGAAGGTGAGTAACACCGTATTAAATTTGCACCTTATAGAAAAGGATTTTGGTTGCAAGAGAAATAACAAGGATAACGTGGGTACTCCAGGGGCCACGAACAAGGTGGCGACCCTGAAGGAGGCTGTGTCCGCGGCCGAACGTAATGCGGTCGCGGAACGAGCCGAGCGAGAGAAGCATGAGGCACAGGTGGCGGAGGTGCAGCAAGAGCTCCAGGCTCTCGTGGAAAAGCGTGAGAGTTTGGAGCGCGACTCGAAGACTCGAGAGTCCGAGCTTGCATCGGCTCTTGAGAGTGCCAAAGACGCTAAGGCCGAAGCCCACAAGGCCCTCCAGGAAATCGAGGCGGTGAAGAAAATAGCGGCGGGTAAGGCATTTTTCATGCAAAGCAAGCATGTGAACGTGAATTACCTGTTACTTACCCGAATTCGAGCTCTCAGAGCGTTGCAGATCTGCCTCGCAGCGCGGTCCGATGCTGCCGCTTTCTACCGGCCGAGGAGGGAGCTCGACGGAGAAGGTCTTTGGTCTCAAGATGCCGAGGCCGGACATCCGGTGCCCTTTAGCGACCAGGTGAAGCAGCTGGTCGAGCTCCACAAGGTAGCCGAACAGGCCATGAAGGGCCTCATAGTTCGTTTGTGGCCCAAGGAGGCCATGCCCGGAGCTACTTTCGCCTGGTGCGCGGCGGCTGGTGGATGCGTGTCCTCGGTGGAAGTCGTCAAGCAGTCCTTTGCATTGAAGGTGCCGTCGGGCCCTTGCCCGTCGCGAAGTGCATTGGGCAGGATGGACGCCGAGAAGCTTCGACGGACGCGCCGCCGACGGGCAAGGAGTATCGCACGCCCGAAATGTATTATAAAAGTGTCCTGAAGGGTGCCCGCATGATTGCGGATGAGTGCTCCAAAGATGTAATATTTGAGTAGAATCGCATTATGTTATCCTGTGCGCTGAAAACTATGTTCATATGCACTAAGCAACGCTTATTAATTTAAAATATTACCTTCTGTGCGGCCGTTTATCAAATCTGAGAGATGGCAAGTCGTAGGCTTCAACCCCCATGCCACGAGTGCTGGGGTGTTCGGGGTAAACTTGAGCGCTCTTGTTCCCATTGTTGGGTCCATCTAGGGAGGCACTCAACACAACGAACAAGGCAACCGGACTTATAATGCTTGAACACTCTCACTTAGCCATAGAATTCTATAATTTTAAATTCCGGCGAAACCCCTAGTGTTCGGAAGACCGAGTTCGGGGCGCTATCCACGCCTAGGCCGGACAAAGCCGGTTCCTCGCTCTAAGCGGCATAAGTCTTTAGGGACTCGAAATGACCTCTCGAACAGCGACCAGCTCTCACCTTATCATGACGGTCAGTTTTATCTTTCTCCACTGAGGCGCTCGCCCAGCTCAACCGGGGCGCAATCGCAGTGGTTCTCCCAGTGCTACCTTAGCCGATAAAACGGAACGTAACGTACCAAAACATGGGAGCCGGGCAAACCCAACTATTGAACCAAGACATGATTCGGAGCCGATGCATATAATGCTATAAGTTCGGGGTGCCGCACTTGTGAAAGTGTTCGGACTTGTCACACCATAATGCGGGAACTTAAGCCCTGGTGTATTCGGCCGTACCAAAGTGTACGGATGCAAGATGTCATAAATGAATATATATGTAAGAAAGAAATGCAATTATAAGCGAAAAGCGATGCATTATTTATTCAAGGAATTCTACGATGAATGCAGAACGATACAAATAGTGCGGTAAGCAATGAGAAGACTATTAAACATGTCCCCCTCCAGGGGTAGGCTGCGGAATGGTGTATGAAAATGGATTTAATGCTCGTGATGGAGACCACCTGAATACTCGTCGCAGCCTTTCTTCTCCCTTGGCTGTTGCATCGTGTGTTCGGCAGGTCTACTGCCGGACAGGGCCTCTGGTGAACGGAGTCCTGTGGGTAAGAAAAAAGAAAAAAGAAAAAGAGCGACAACTTGGGAGCCCCTAGTGTGGTTGAGCTGCACTCTAGGCCTGTCGTGGTCGTGCCCCTCCCCCTATGCCCATGGTATCTCCAGAGCGTAATGATGTACTCGAAGGACTAGTTTTGCAATTATGCAAGGGCTGGGGTTGGGGCTGCATTGCTACGCGTGCTCAGAACGTGCCAGGTGGTCTTGTTGTAGGTTACTTCGGGCGCGTTTGGCCGTGTCCGGTCGCTTAACGGCTGGACTCAAAAATTGCCTTAAGAGGCTGCTTTGTACTTCTGCCGCGAGAGCCGCTGTGTGTTCCTCCGTTCGGAGAGAGCGTTTAGTGTTTCCGTTGACCGTGATGACTCCTCGAGGGCCTGGCATCTTGAGCTTGAGGTATGCGTAGTGCGGCACCGCGTTGAACTTTGCAAACGTGGTTCGTCCGAGCAGAGCATGATAGCCGCTGTGGAACGGGACTATATCGAAGATTAACTCCTTGCTTCAGAAGTTATCCGGGGATCCAAAGACCACTTCCAGTGTAACCGAGCTTGTACAATTGGCCTATACACCTGGTATGACGCCTTTGAAGGTCGTCTTTGTAGGTTTAATCCTTGAGGGGTCTATGCCCATCTTGCACACTGTATCCTGATAAAGCAGGTTCAGGCTGCTGCCGCCGTCCATCAGGACTCTGGTGAGGTGAAATCCATCAACGATTGGGTCTAAAACCAGTGCGGTGAATCCGCCATGGCGGATACTGGTGGGGTGGTCCCTTCGATCAAAAGTGATCGGGCAGGAGGACCATGGGTTGAACTTTGGGGCGATTGGCTCCATCGCGTATACGTCCCTGAGTGCACGCTTCCACTCCGTCTTGGGTATATGAGTTGCGTATATCATGTTCACCGTCCGCACTTGTGGGGGGAAACCCTTCTGTCCTCTATTGTTCGGCGGCCGGGTCTCCTCCTCGTCATCGTTATGCAGCCCCTTGTCATTGTTTTTGGCAATTAACGTGTCTGCCTGCTTGAATACCCAACAATCCCTGTTGGTGTGATTGGCTGGCTTTTTGGGGGTGCCATGTATCTGGCACGAGCGGTCGAGTATTCGGTCCAAATTGGACGGACCCGGAGTAGTTCTTTTGAATGACTTTTTCCGCTGACCGGGTTTGGAGCCTCTAAATCCGGCGTTGACTACCGTATCCTCCGTGTTGTCGCTGTTAATGCGGCATTTGTTTTTGTTGTGACGCGACCTGCCATTGCGGTCCTTGTTATCCGGACTGCAGAATTTTTGCTGAGGTTGTTACTACGGGCTAGCCAGCTGTCCTCTCCCGCACAGAAGCGGGTCATGAGTGATGTGAGGGCTGCCATGGATTTCAGCTTTTCCTGTCCTAGGTGCCGGGCCAGCCACTCATCGCGGATGTTATGTTTGAAGGCTGCGAGGGCCTCTCGATCCGGACAATGACGATTTGATTTTTCTTTGTTAAGAACCGTGTCTAGAACCGTCGGCCGATTCGTCTGGCTGCTGAATTATGTGGCTTAGGTCATCGGCGCTCGGTGGTCGCATTATATGTGCCCCGAAGTTGTCAAGGAACGCGGCTTCCGTGTCCTCCCAACACCCAATTGACTCTGGCGGCAAGCTGTTAAGCCAATGCCGAGCTGGTCCTTTAAGCTTGAGTGGGAGATATTTGATGGCGTGAAGATCGTCACCGCGGGCCATGTGGATATGAAGGAGATAGTCTTGATCCAAAATGCGGGTCTGTTGTGCCATCGAGGATTCGATGTTCACGGGTTTAAACCCTTCAGGGATTTGATGATCCATTACTTCATCTGTGAAGCATAGTGGGTGTGCGGCGCCTCTATATTGGGCTATATCACGACGTAGCTCAAGCGAGCTTTGTCTCATCGTGTTCGCCCGCCAGAGTTGTTTGTATCCGCGCGACGGTAGTCGCCGCGTCAGGCGCCCACGTGATCTGTAGATCGATCTTGATTGTCTTGCCTTGTCCTCCAATATGTCTTGTAAGTCCGGCGCATTCCCCCATGGCTTCGTACTTTTCGAGCGGTGCCGAGGTACGGTTCTGGTGGAGGGCCTAGAGGCCTCTTTGTCGCGGCCACGAGGTGGTCGGTCTGCCGTATTGTGCACTGGTGATGAGGGTCTATATGCCTCCTCCTCTAATCGGGGGAGAAACTTGCGTTTGGGGTAGCTTTTGGAGGGGCGTTCGAGTTCATGCTCTTCGGCCGCGAGGACTTCGGTCCATCTGTCGGCCAGCAGGTCTTGATCAGCTCGGAGCTGTTGCTGCTTTTTCTTTAGGATGTTTCCCGTGGCCATAAGCCTGCGTTTAAAATGCTCTTATTCGATGGGATCCTCGGGCACGACGAATTCGTCGTCGTTGAGGCTTGCCTCGTCTCCGGAGGGAGGCATGTAATTATCATCCTCTACCTCTTCATCTGCCGCTCTCTCATGAGGGCTGGCTTCTCCGTCCTCCTGTGCTGAATCTTGCTGGAGGGGGTTGTCTTCGGCACTCTCTGGGGTATTATCTCCGGTGCCGGAATCTCCATTCTTGCTATGGCGGGATTTAGAGCGGCGCCGCTGACACCGGCGCTTGGGCTGTTTCTTGGAGGAGCCTTCCTCTGCTGCATCCTCGCCGTTCCCATCCTTTGGGATGTCCACCATGTATATGTCGTATGATGAGGTGGTCTTCCGGTGCCCGTAGGCGCTGGTTCTTGGTCGTCTCCGGCATCGTCGTCCATACCATCGATGTCTTGAGTCGTAATCTAGCATGTCGATTAGATCGTCGTGATGGCTACAAAGTGGGTGGTGGGTGGGCTTTGAATTTCTTCGTAAATCGCATCCCAATCGCCCCGACCATAGTACGCCGTGGCTCTCGATAACGAGAGATACTTTAGCGAATTCAGGATGTCGCCAAAGGGCGAGTGCTGAAAGATGTCCGCGGCGGTGAACTCCATGATCGGCGCCCAATCGGATTCGATTGGTAGGGGCGCAGGAGGTTCGGAGTCCGGCGAGGAGTCCGGCACCTCGGAGTCACGAGCTTTACAAGGGACAAAGTCAGTATTTGGCTCCATCGCCATAGAGGTTGCAGCCCCCGAGGCGGTGTCTAGCCACCCGTCCTCGATCTGCGCGGTCGGCTCCGAACTAAGGGTCGGAGCGGACTCGTGTGCGGCCTCCAGGGCACTTTTTGGCAGCAGAGCTAAATCATGCCCATCGTGACAGTGTGGCGCGCTCGGCTGTGGCTCGAATCCGTCGAAGATCAAGTCTCCGCGGATGTCAGCCGTGAAGTTTAGACTTCCAAATCTGACCTGACGGCCAGGGGTGTAGCTTTCGATCTGCTCCAGATGGCCAAGTGAATTGGCCCGCAGTGCAAAGCCGCCGAATACGAAGATCTGTCCGGGGAGAAAAGTCTTGCCCTGGACTGCGTCGTTGTTGATGAACGAAGGAGCCATCAAGCCTATCAGTGACGACACAGAGGAACTCTCAATGAAAGCACCAATGTCGGTGTCAAAACCGCGGATCTCGGTAGGGGGTCCCGAATCGTGCGCCTAGGCGGATGGTAACAGGAGACAAGGGACACAATGGTTTTACCTGTGTTGGGCCCTCTCGATGGAGGTAAAACCCTACTCCGCTTGATTGATATTGATGATATGGGTAGTACAAGAGTGGATCTACCACGAGATCAAGGAGGCTAAACCCTAGAAGCTAGCCTATGGTATGATTGTTGTAATGGTTGTTTGTCCTACGGACTAAAACCCTCTGGTTTATATAGACACCGGAGAGGGCTAGGGTTACACAGAGTCGGTTACAATGGTAGGAGATCTACATATCCGTATTGCCAACCTTGCCTTCCACGCCAAGGAAAGTCCCATCCGGACACGGGACGAAGTCTTCAATCTTGTATCTTCATAGTCTTGGAGTCCGGCCGATGATGATAGTTCGGCTATCCGGACACCCCCTAGTCCAGGACTCCCTCACCATACTGTAGACATGTCTGTATGGTGCCTCCGTCGTAGCCCAAGGTATTTTGAGTGCATAATTATGCATACGTGGTACATATGCCATGAATGTATGCGGCGATTGATGGAGGCAAAACTGCCAGTCCAGCTCTGGTATTGCCGGACTATCATTATATGAGATGTTCCGGACTCATTTGACACTGTTTGGGGGCTTCATGGCCGATGAGGTGTGCGGCTTGATGGGGCCGACCTGTACTTCGGCTGGGAGAGCCGCGGTATGCTCTTCGGTGTGGAAGGAGGGCTCTGTGTTTCCATTAACTATGATAATGCCACGAGGTCCAGGAATTTTAAGATTTAAGTAAGCATAATGCGGGACCGCATTGGAGCGAGCAAAGGCAGTTCATCCGAGTAGTGCGTGATAGCCATTGCGGAAGGGGACGATGTCGAAGATCAAGTCTTTGCTTCGGAGGTTTTCCGGTGAACCGAAGACTACCTCCAATGTTATTGAGCCCGTGCAACGGGCCTCTACACCATGTATTACTCATTTAAAGGTCATATTAGTAGGCTTGATTCTTGATGGATCAATGCCCATCTTGTGGACCGTGTCTTGATAAACCAAGTTAAGACTATTGCCGCCATCCATGAGGACTCGGGTCAAATGGAACCCGTCAATGATAGGGTCAAGGACCAAAGCTACCGAACCTCTGTGACGGATACTGGTTGGGTGGTCCTTGCGGTCAAAGGTGATCGTGCAAGCCAACCAGGGGTTGAATTTCGGGACGACCAGCTCTACAGCGTAGACGTCCCTTAGTGCGTGCTTGCTCTCCCTCTTGGTGATGTGAGTGACATATATCATATTCACCATTTTCACATCACGGGGGAATTTCTTCTGACCTCCTGTGTTCGGTGGGTGGGGCTCTTCATCATCCTCTCTTGGCGGCTCTTTCCCCCTGTGCTCGGTGTTTAACTTACCGGCATGTTTAAAGACCCAACAGCTCCTATGGGTATGATTGGCAGGCTTGTCAGGGGTGCCATGAATCTGGCAAGGCCGATCTAGTATTTTGTCCAAACTGGATGGGTCGTCCTTGTTTCCTTTGAACGGCTTCTTCCGTTGTCCGGCTCTAGGGCCGCTGAATCTGGCGTTGACTGATGTGTCTTCGTTATTTTCATTGTTGCTCTGACGCTTGTGCTTGTTGCGTCATGGCTTGCCGTTGCCATCTCTAGCTTCGGAGGTGCCCGGGTCGCTGGTCCTATTGCTTCTACGAGCTAGCCAACTGTCTTCTCCCACACAAAAGCGGGTCATGAGCGTGGTGAGGGCTGCCATGGACTTCGGTTTTTCTTGGCCGAGGTGTCGGGCGAGCCACTCGTCCCAGACGCTGTGTTTGAAGGCCGCAAGGGCTACGGCGTCCGGACATTCGACAATTTGGTTCTTTTTAATTAGGTACCTAGTCCAGAGTTTCCGAGCTGACTCTCCGGGCTGCTGAACTATGTGACTAAGATCATCGGCATCTAGAGGCCGGACATAGGTACCTGGAAGTTGTCTCTAAAGGCATCTTCCAAATCTTCCCAGCTACCAATGGAGTTCTCTGGGAGGTTGTTTAACCAGTGTCGAGCTGGTCCTTTAGTTTTAATGGGAGGTACTTGATAGCGCAGAGATCTGTTGGGGAACGTAGTAATTTCAAAAAATTTCCTACGCACACGCAAGATCATGGTGATGGCATAGCAACGAGAGGGGAGAGTGTTGTCCACGTACCCTGAGACCGAAGCGAAGCGCTAGCACAACGCTGTTGATGTAGTCGTACGTCTTCACGATCCGACCGATCCAAGCACCGAACATACGGTACCTCCGAGTTCAGCACACGTTCAGCTTGATGACGATCTCTGGGCTCCGATCCAGCAAAGCTCCGGAGATGAGTTCCGTCAGCACGACGGCGTGGTGACGATGATGTTCTATCGGTGCAGGGCTTCGCCTAAACTCCGTGCCGATATGACCGAGGTGGAATATGGTGGAAGGGGGCACCGCACATGGCTAAGGAACGATCCGTAGATCAACTTGTGTGTCTATGGGGTGCCCCCCACCCCCGTATATAAAGGAGCCAGGGGGAGGAGGCGGACGGCCAAGGAGGGCGCGCCAAGGGGGGAGTCCTACTCCCGGTGGGAGTAGGACTCCCTTCTTTCCTAGTTGGAATAGGAGAAGGGGGGAAAGAGGAGGAAGAGGGGAAGGAAAGGGGGGCGCCGCCTCCCTTCCCTTGTCCTATTCGGACTAGGAAGGGGAGGGGTGCGCGGCCCCCTCCTGCCTCCTTCCCTCTTCTCCCTCGAGGCCCATGTAGGCCCAATGACCCCCCGAGGGGTTCCGGTAACCTCCCGGTACTCCGGTAAAATGCCGATTTCACCCGGAACGATTCCGATGTCCAAATATAGGCTTCCAATATATCGATCTTTATGTCTCGACCATTTCGAGACTCCTCGTCACGTCCGAGATCACATCCGGGACTCCGAACAAACTTCGGTACATCAAAACTTATAAACTCATAATAAAACTATCATCGTAACGTTAAGCGTGCGGACCCTACGGGTTCGAGAACTATGTAGACATGACCTAGAACTATTCTCGGTCAATAACCAATAGCGGAACCTGGATGCCCATATTGGTTCCTACATATTCTACAAAGATCTTTATCAGTCAAACCGCATAACAACATACGTTTCCCTTTGTCATCGGTATGTTACTTGCCCGAGATTTGATCGTCGGTATCCAATACCTAGTTCAATCTCGTTACCGGAAAGTCTCTTTACTCGTTCCGTAATGCATCATCCCGTAACCAACTCATATGGTCACATTGCTTGCAAGGCTTATAATGATGTGCATTACCGAGAGGGCCCAGAGATACCTCTCCGACAATTGGAGTGACAAAACCTAATCTCGAAATACGCCAACTCAACATGTACCTTTGGAGACACCTGTAGTACTCCTTTATAATCACCCAGTTACGTTGTGACATTTGGTAGTACCAAAAGTATTCCTCCGGTAAACGGGAGTTGCATAATTCTCATAGTTACAGGAACATGTATAAGTCATGAAGAAAGCAATAGCAATATACTAAACGATCAAGTGCTAGGCTAACGGAATGGGTCATGTCAATCACATCATTCTCCTAATGATGTGATACCATTAATCAAATGACAACACATGTCTATGGTTAGGAAACATAACCATCTTTGATTAATGAGCTAGTCAAGTAGAGGCATACTAGAGACTATATGTTTGTCTATGTATTCACACATGAATCATGTTTCCGGTTAATACAATTCTAGCATGAATAATAAACATTTATCATGATATAAGGAAATAAATAGTAACTTTATTATTGCCTCTAGGGCATATTTCCTTCAGTCTCCCACTTGCACTAGAGTCAATAATCTAGATTACATAGTAATGATTCTAACACCCATGGAGTCTTGGTGCTGATCATGTTTTGCTCGTGAGAGAGGCTTAGTCAACGGGTCTGCAACATTCAGATCCGTATGTATCTTGCAAATCTCTATGTCTCCCACTTGGACTTGGTCCTGAATGGAATTGAAGCGTCTCTTGATGTGCTTGGTCCTCTTGTGAAATCTGGATTCCTTTGTCAAGGCAATTGCACCAGTATTGTTACAGAAGATTTTCATTGGTCCCGATGCACTAGGTATGACACCTAGATCGGAAATGAACTCCTTCATCCAGACTCCTTCATTTGCTGCTTCAGAAGCAGCTATGTACTCCGCTTCACATGTAGATCCCGCCATGACGCTTTGTTTAGAACTGCACCAACTTATAGCTCCACCGTTTAATAAAAACACATATCCGGTTTGCGATTTAGAATCGTCCGGATCAGTGTCAAAGCTTGCATCAACGTAACCATTTACGACTAGCTCTTTGTCACCTCCATATACGAGAAACATATCCTTAGTCCTTTTCGTGTATTTCAGATGTTCTTGACCGCTGTCCAAATGATCCACTCGATTACTTTGGTACCTTCCCGCCAAGCTTATTGCTAAGCATACGTCAGTCTGGTACACAAGATTGCATACATGATAGAGCATATGGTGAAGCATAGGAACATCTTTCATTTTCTCTCTATCTTCTGCTGTGTGGTCGGGCATTGAGTTTGACTCAACTTCACACCTTGTAGCACGGGCAAGAACCCTTACTTTGCCTGATCCATTTTGAACTTTTTCAAAATTTTGTCAAGGTATGTGCTTTGTGAAAGTCCTATTAAGCGTCTTGATCTATCTCTATAGATCTTGATGCCCAATATGTAAGCAGCTTCACCGAGGTCTTTCATTGAAAAACTTTTATTCAAGTATCCCTTTATGCTATGTAGAAATTCTATATCATTTCCAATTAATAATATGTCATCTACATATAATATTAGAAATGCTACAAAGCTCCCACTCACTTTCTTGTAAATACAGGCTTCTCCAAAAGTCTGTATAAAACCATATGCTTTGATCACACTATCAAAGCATTTATTCCAACTCCGAGATGCTTGCACCAGTCCATAAATGGAACACTGGAGCTTGCACACTTTGTTAGCACCTTTTGGATCAACAAAACCTTCCGCTGCATCATATACAACTCTTCTTCCGTAAATCCATTCAAGAATGCAGTTTTGACATCCACTTGCCAAATTTTATAATCATGAAATGCAGCAATAGCTAACATGATTCGACAGACTTAAGCATCGCACGGTGAGAAAGTCTCATCGTAGTCAACTCCTTGAACTTGTCGAAAACCTTTCGCAACAAGTCGAGCTTTATAGACGCTACATTACCATCAGCGTCGGTCTTCTTCTTAAAGATCCATTTATTCTCAATTACTTGCCGATCATCGGGCAAGTCAACCAAAGTCCATACTTTGTTTTCATACATGGATCCCATCTCAGATTTCATGGCCTCCAGCCATTTTATGAATCTGGGCTCATCATCGCTTCCTCATAATTCGTAGGTTCATCATGGTCAAGTAACATGACTTCCGAATAGGATTACCGCACCACTCAGTGCGGATCTTACTCTTGTAGACCACGAGGTTCAAGAGAAACTTGATCTCGAAGTTTCATGATCAATATCATTAGCTTCCTCACCGATTGGTGTAGTTGTCATAGGAACCGGTTCTTGTGATGAACTTCTTTCCAATAAGGGAGTAGATACAGTTATCTCATCAAGTTCTACTTTCCTCCCACTCACTTCTTTCGAGAGAAACTCCTTCTCTAGAAAGGATCCGAATTTAGCAATGAAAATCTTGCCTCGGATCTGTGATAGAAGGTGTACCCAATAATCTCTTTTGGGTATCCTATGAAGACACATTTTCGATTTGGGTTCGAGCTTATCTGGTTGAAGTTTCTTCACATAAGCATCCCAGCCCCAAACTTTAAGAAACGACAACTTTGGTTTCTTGCCAAACCATAGTTCATAAGGCGTCGCCTCAACGGATTTTGATGGTGCCCTATTTAACGTGAATGCGCCGCCTCTAAAGCATAACCCCAAAATGATAGCGTAAATCAAGAAGAGACATCATAGATCGCACCATATCTAGTAAAGTGCGACATAACATTTGGACACACCATTTCGTTGTGGTGTTAGGGTGGCGGAGTTGTGAAACTATTCCGCTTTGTTTCAAGTGTAGACCAAACTCATAACTCAAATATTCTCCTCCACGATCAGATCGTAGAAATTTTATTTTCTTGTTACGATGATTTTCCACTTCACTCTGAAATTCTTTGAACTTTTCAAATGTTTCAGACTTGTGTTTCATGAAGTAGATATACCCATATCTGCTCAAATCATCTGTGAAGGTGAGAAAATAACGATATCCGCCGCGAGCCTCAACATTCATTGGACCACAAACATCAGTATCTATGATTTCCAACAAATCAGTTGCTCGCTCCATAATTCCGGAGAACGGCGTTTTAGTCATCTTGCCCATGAGGCACGGTTCGCAAGTACCAAGTGATTCATAATCAAGTGATTCCAAAAGTCCATCAGTATGGAGTTTCTTCATGCGCTTTACCCCGATATGACCTAAACGGCAGTGCCACAAATAAGTTGCACTATCGTTATCAACTCTGCATCTTTTGGTTTCAACACTATGAATATGTGTATCACTACTATCGAGATTTAATAAAAATAGACCACTCTTCAAGGGTGCATGACCATAAAAGATATTACTCATATAAATAGAACAACCATTATTCTCTGATTTAAATGAATAACCGTCTTGCATCAAACAAGATCCAGATATAATGTTCATGCTCAACGCTGGCACCAAATCACAATTATTTAGGTCTAAAACTAATCCCGATGGTAGAGGTAGAGGTAGCGTGCCGACCGCGATCACATCGACTTTGGAACCGTTTCCCACGCGCATCATCACCTCGTCCTTAGCCAATCTTCGCTTAATCCGTAGTCCCTGTTTCGAGTTGCAAATATTAGCAACAGAACCAGTATCAAATACCCAGGTTGTCGTGGATTTGTCACGGCAGATGTCCTAGTGAAAGGACTTAGTCGTGGAGCCATCGCTACGGGTTAACTTGAAGGGGTTAAAGCGGACAAAAAGACACAAGGGTTTATACTAGTTCGGCCCCATCGTTGAAGGTAAAAGCCTATGTCTAGTCGTGATGGAATTGATGTGGTTTCGATGGCTAGGGAGCAAACAAGCTTCGCCTAGGCTCGAGTTGTTGTTCTCTGTTTGAAATCGCCGGTCGCCCCTTATATACACAGTGACGCCTGGTCGGTCCATGGAGTCCCATATCGGTTCATATTCGTATCCCGGTTGGTCTCTCTCTATTCCTAACTTACAGTACAAGTTTACATATCAAGCCGGTTTACGGCTACAGGTTCTAAACCGACTACAGGCCTTGGGCCTTCATCTCGCTTATACTACTAATGAAGTTAACCCGCCGGGTAGGCCGGTTCACGCCCAAAGGGTAATATCCCCAACATTAGGCCCCGATTGATTTGAACGGTTCGTGTCAATCCTTCACAAAAATCTTTGTCTTCAACATATTCTGGTAATTGGTAAACCGCCATGTCGTCATCATCTCTGGTTGTTGTAAACCGCATGACGTCATCACGGTTAACATTTATGACGCCTTCTTTTATTAATAGATCTGCGATACCCAAGTCATCAGCTCCACTTCCAAATTTTGGCCTCGGATTCGCTACCGACCCACGTCTGTTGCCTTATAAATAGGACCAAGGGTCATTTCCTTTTCTCCCTTCGTCCCTTTTCTTCGTCTTCCCCTGCCGCCACCTCGAGCTCGCCGCCGCCGTGGATCTCTCGCACCATCTTGGGTCACAGATCAACCTCGAACGCATTCGAGCACTGCGGTAGCCTTCCGTGTCTTCTTCGATTCTGGTAAGCCTTCTGTTCCACTTAACATAGGTCTGTTCTAGGGTTTCATGTTCTTGCCGTGTTCATCGCTTGTTCATGCTCGTACCCGGACTCCTGGATAGATCTGTGAAACCATGCTCTGATTAGCAGTAGCCTTTTAGCATCCGCCTGTAGTTTTAAGCTCAAGTCCATAGATCTCATCCACATTCCTGCCCATCGATTTACTTCCGTTCTGCTTTAACCTTTTGAATATTTTCTGTTTTTCTGAACTTGCTTCAGATCCATTGCTGCAATAAGACCTTGTGAAACTTGTTTCTGCATACTTAACCATCCGCAACCTCAATTGCTTTCAATGTTTAGATCAGGCGGTTTAACTTAATATAGAAAAAGTTAATAAACCGGTATACACCATTAGTCCCGTTGTTGAACCGCCAGAACTCTTTAGCTATAAGATGCCGCTTCATAGAAATCCGGTTTAAATATACTGCCTCCGGTTTAGCATTGTTCATACCAGCGCCTTCTTTTATCCGACATGTTTGTTGAACCGGAATCACCTATTTCTTGTAGATCTCACCATGGCCAAACAAGTATATGAGTGCAACTGGGTTCCTTCTCGTGTCACAGAAACTCAGTTGGATAATTTAGTCTCGATTGGCGCTTTAGACAAAGAAAGAGACTATCCTTTGGAGGGTTCCCGGTGATGAATGTCCTCCCACACCTCAAGAGGGAGAGGTTGTGATCTTTGCAGATCATTTAGCAGGGGCTTCAAACCGCCGGCTCTAAATTTTACCGGATGTGTTAGCCAATTTTCAACTCTACCCGCAAGATATCGGCCCCAATTCATTACCAACTTATGTCACTTCCAAGTGATCTCGTGAGGTATACCTTCAAGAGGAACCCACAGTTGAATTATTCAGAGACTGCTCCACTTAAATCGCCGATAGAATTCACGGATGGTCACAATACGAATTGGGCGGTATGGCAATTCGTAAAAGGAAAGAAATCACTTATCCCCATGCCGACTACAGTCACCCCAAGGAGTGGAATGCAACATGGTTTTACTGCAAAGATACTTCCCCTGATGATGAAAATCCTTTGCCTGGCTTTCGTCCGGAGCGGCTCAGCAATACACACCCCTTCCCACAAAGGTTAAGTGCCAAGGAGAGGAGTAAATACGCTCCGCAATTATCCAAGCTCTAAGCCTTCATGGCCAATGGCTTAACAGGAGTAGATCTCGCACGCTGTTGGATATCATGGAGCATATTGCCTCTCAGCCGGCGCTCCGGTTTAATGTTCAAGTATACTGGTAGCGTTGATGACCCACTCCGACACACCAACATCCAGCTCTCCGATGATGAAGTCACAGAGGCTGTGAAGAAAATGCTGAACAAACCGGAGCACCTCTGCGCTCAAACCAGCCTACTCCCTTTCTGTGCTACCAACAAACCGCCAGCTGTAAGATTTTGATTATACTTTTTATTGAACCTATTATTGCTATCTCTGTCTGACATCAATTGCTGCTTAACCAGGGTGATAATCCGTTTTGGAGCAAGAAGCTTCCTCAAGACAAACCGGAGAAAGCAGAATGGTCAACCCGGCCAAAGACCAAGGTCATCAAGAAGCCTGCTAAAAAGAGGAAAACCACTGCTTCATCTGATCCGGCTGTTGATGATGATGTGGGTAACTCGGACCTTGAGGTAGAACTCGATTCGCTAGGCTTACTTTTTACACGCCTTATTGATGATGATACTTGTCAGGACGATGCTGAAGCCAGTAATGTTGATGTCGCTGAGGTAACTATTCTCTCTTCCGATTCAGATCCTTTGCCTTTGCCAAAATTTCGCCAGGCAAACCGGAAAGTTAAATTTTCTCATCCTCTTGCTTACTTGGATCCCAAATTTCTTGTGAAGACTCAAGAACATGAAGCTCACAGACAACCCAAGACAATGCCAGGTAGTTACCTCCGCGGTTTACCAAACAGTCCGGTTTGAAAACGCCGCTCGAGGTCTCCGACCTTTTATTAATTTATATCCTAAAGCGGGTTTCATCCACAACCTCTTAATCCGTCCGACCGATTATCGGTTACTTCTCATTCTTCCTCCGTGAATCATCGCCACCATTTGCCGCCACTAAAAACGGTTCTTGGGTAAGCAAGGCTGAACATATGCTTCTGGTATACTATGTTATAATTAATGCTGTTCCTTGACTCTTTGTTTCTTTTTCAGGGCTAAACCTAAACCGAGCAAGAAAGCCCGCCTGGATAAAGCGGCCGAGGAAGATGTCGCCCCTGAACAGGATAAAGCACCAGATCTTGAAGCGTTCGTTCATGAGGATATTCCCAATGATCCTCCCTTGCAAGATGATGCTATTCCTGAGAAAAGGCCTATCAATACTTCAGTCCCTGTTGACCCACCTGCCAGCTCCGTCCGGGTTGAAAGATCCCGCAGTCCTTCAAAGCCTGCCGATAAACCGACCACGCCAACGCAAACCGGCGAGTCCAAGGATGATGACGTTGTAATTACCGGCGTAGGTCGGTTTGAACCAGGGAATCCTGTCGCTTTAGCCAAGCATACTGTGAAAGAAGATTTTTCTGCCATGAACAAAGGCAAATGGGATGTTGAACTGGAAACATATGCTGCTCTGAGTGCCCAAGATCTTCATTCTTGTTACTTTAACCAGCTATATACTAGTCGTGACTGTGAAGCTGGCCTGGTAAAGATGATGAGAGATAAATTTGAGGTAACTTCCTTGTGCTTCTTCTTTCTTTAATTACTGCCACTGTATTTATCCTCCTAGCCCCCAAGGGCCGGTTTGTAACCTTCTTCAAGCCGGGACTTGAATATTGTCCTCAATACTTTGAAATCCATCAATGTAGTTTCAAGGGCCGGTTCAACTTAGTATAGTTAAACCGACTCCAATAAAGATTCTAACATGAGAACATAATCGAGCAAATAGCCATTAGCCCCCAAGTGCCAAGTTGAATACCTGTATTGAGCTTGGGACTTTGCAATTTAGTAATAGATGAAAATTGAAGGTGCATTAGCCCCAAGTATCAAGCGATAACGTGTTATGTGGTTGGTACTTCAAATTCTTGTACCGTTTGTTTAAAGCCAAGCAATCGCTCAGATGCAGGCTGAAATGAGGATCAAAGAGGACCTGACATCGATCTGCAGCAACTTTGAAAACCCAACAAGTGAAACCGACAAGGCAAGGGAAGAATTAACCGGCGCTTTGAGCATCAAGGTAACAGTCAAGGAGGGCTTCAAAAAGGAGCGGGCTGATTGGGCCACTGAGAAGGCCGCTTTAATAAAGAGAGCTGAAAACACTGAAGCTGCCCTTAAACCGGTGGTAGATGAGCTGACCGCCGTAAAGCGGCAAATACATTCCATGACCGCTGCTATCTTTGGTAAGCTCCTTTTGGTTTCTTTGACAATTCTGGCCTGCTTATAATAGATCCGGTTTGTAATCTTTCATGTATTGTTGCAGGCACACGCATTGGTCACTTAGGGTCAGATGTTCGTGTTCGCACACGAACACGTCACCGTGTACCCTCGACGCCGGGGGTGGTGCACCGCAGCTCACGTCGAAGGAGACCCGCCGGAAGCGCGGTACGCAAGACAATCCGCGGGCGCTTTTGAAGACCGAACCCCACACGCCCGGAGGGACCCGTCACGTAGAGCTGCTGGCGGTTATGGGCTGCCCTAGGTCGATCTGATCGCCCCTAGGGCCTCGAGGTTCGCTGCCCCGCAACAAGAAGAATGATTTAAAAACGAGGAACAAGAAGAACTAGGGTTAAGGAGAAAAGATAGAAGATAAAAAGTGGTAGATGAATTGATCGATTGTGTGTCGTTCAATCGGCCATCACCCCTTAGGTATATAAGAGGCGGTTGGACTTCCCGTGCAAGGAAAAGGCTTGGATGCACGTCCAAAACCCTAGTCAAATTCGGATTGGTTTTGTCCGAACTTTCCAAAACTGTTCGGTTTAAACTGGCTGCACCTTGCGGGTAACTTTTGAGGTGGTAAACGACCTCGGATGAAAACGAGCCCAAAAGTAATCTTGACCGTTTCGATGATACGAACAACTTTTATGTTGAACGTTTTTTGATTAGAGTCCATCTTAAGGGTCAAATCGCTCGTGCAATACAGGCTGTTATTCGCGCTACCCATCAGACAGGGTGTCTGGTGGGGCGCGCCACTTTTGGCTCGTGATAGTGCTGTATTCGGATGGCTCTAACTTTTGCATACGAACTCGGATTGGAACGATTTTTATATCAAAATCGATCGTTTCGACGAGACGAAGACAATCCGTGTAGATAATTTTTCCATTTGAGGTCGTCTTGGGGGCTTAATCAGCCAAACTGTACTCTGAATATAAGATCTTAGTACTTTGAGCATAGTTTCGGCCTTCGAGATGAAATCGGACTGCGATGACCCAAACTTCAAACATGTTCATATCGACAATACGAAACTCTTTCATGAAGATCACTTCTCCATTTGAGGTCATCTTAAATAAGTTATTGACCGTGCCAAAATCTGGTGTCAACACATGCCCCCCTGTTTTTCGGCAAAACTTGTGTGCCGAAAAATAACTTGCACGAAGTTTGTTTTAAGCGCGATGTCAACACTCCATCGGCCATTTTGTACATGCTTTGGACGATAAGTATATATCGGCCATTTAGATTAGCAACAAAAGTGAAGCTAATCGAACATATAATGATTTGGTAATACCCTTTCATGATGTAAGAAATTATATTTTATCCATGGATTAAAATAAGCCCATTGAGAGTAACCAATCATACCTGATGAAGAATTCCATGGCATAGGCATCAACGGCATTGTTGAAGAAAATGAATAATGTGTGGACCGAAGATGTTGGAACCTTCGGCTTGGTCCTTCGTAGCTTTCACTCTTTTCCTTCTTCACCTTTGCCGCACTCCTTGTAAAGGAAACTCGCACATAATTCTTATTTTGAATATTTCTTTTGGGAACCCATGCCATATTTATCTTTTCAAGTTCTTGTGTACTAAGCTTCTGCAACTCCTTCTTTTGCCAATACGATAAGCCGAGTGGGCATCCCAGCTGCAATTTTGTTTGAAGTAATGGCAATTCTTGTTTTACCTTGTGCACTCTCAACTTCTTCCCTTCAGATTTGGCACTTGATTGACTTGCCTCATTCCCTTTTGTAGCCAATGTCAACACTTTAATTGGCTCTTTTTCATTTGAGATCATATCTGAAGTGGCACTCTTTCGACCATCTCTTTTGACGTGGTAGATTTGCTCAACCACCTCTTTATTCTTCCTTGTGCACCATGCCGATTCTTTATGATTGAAACGGTCTTTGACGCGTGATTGTTCAAATGTTGATCTCCTTGGAGCTGCATAGTATTAGTGACATGGTCTAGAATAAGATGGAGAATGTGCCCTTCTATCATACCTGTCCCATGATGAATATGCATCTATATGAGCATAGGGAGGCATCCACGACATTGGCATTGGCGGCCCAAAATAAGGATATGAATATGTTGTATTAAAATTATCACTTTGCCAATACCAATCCTCATATTTGCGCCTTGGGTGTGATCTTGGTTTCTTTGCATGATTTGGCCGATAAGCATTCTTCTCTTCACTCTTCTTTTGATATTTTTCCAATAGTTGTGCGAAAGTGACTTTCGGCCTTTTACCTTTGTGCTTACATCGGCCTTTGTTTTCTTTGGTTGTGCTTGCACCGATCTTTGGATTTGCTTGCTGCCCCCCAGTACTTGGTATCTCCGTTGTAGCTTCGATGGAATTCCCACCCTCAAGATTATGGTCATTATGCTCTTCAACAACTTCTTTACTTGAAAGCTTGATCCCATCACCTGTAGTTTTTACCTTCTCTTTAAATGTATCGGCTTGAAGCAGCCGATGCAAAAACTTTTTGCCATCGGGACCAATCGGAATAGACTGGTCATCTCTTGGTGTTTCAACAAACTTCAATCGTCCTTTTTCAATGGCCAATTTAACTATTTGACGGAACATGTTGCAATCCTCAAAATTATGCTTGAACGAATCATGCAACTTACAATACATTCGTCCTTGGATAGATGGCTCAACATGGTGATCAAGAATTCTTATGTAATTATTTTTGAGCAATAAATCAAATATTTGGTCACACATGCTTGAATTGAAGGTAAACTTCTTGTTTTCTAGCCGATCTTGGTGTGAGAACGGCTTTGGAGTTAAGCAAACGAATGATTCAGATTTTGTATCTCTCCATTTGGCTATGAATTTTATTTTGCATTCTCTTACCGATGTCATTGGATAAGAAACTATACTTGCATCGGTTTGCTCAGAAGATTTTAACCTTGGCTTTAAATTTCTGAAACGAAAATAGTTAGAACATACATGTCTCAATTGAGACCAAGTGTAAGCCAAGTAAGATATAAGCAAAGCTACCCAATTAGATATGAATTTTAGATAAAGCAACGGGGAAAGCTTTGGCCACAACAATAAGTCATTATCGGTCTTTATAAATGGTGCAATGGGTTGACCGATATAGTCTATAACAATTTTGTTGCTAACAAGTAAAATACTCTTCTTCATTGGTCTTTCAAAATTACTTATGAGAATTTTTCTTATAGAAGCATCGACAATAAAGTTGCGACCAAATCGGAAGATAGGCAAGTCACTTGCTAGACATACCTCTTCAATTACGTTGGGAGAGCATGATGGTTGTATCACTTGAATAATACTTTGTTCGACTTTTGAATGACTCTCCAATCCCTTGGCATCCTCTTTTTCTTTGATAGATTCGGTACACATACTATTTGATTCGGCTTTTTTAATAACCGAATTAACTTTGTTATCCGAATCACCACTCTTTCTTTCTTTGATTCGCAAGGTTGCTTGTTCTTGTCTAAATTCAGCAAACATTGCAGCTAGTCTATCTTTAAGCTCTTTTCGACCAATTTCAGCCCAATCTTCATCAGATTGCCCCCCAATACTTTGAGACGCTTTCGGCAATGGTGTGTTGCCAAAATTCTGTAATTGTGCAGGGGCAACATGATATGCTACGTTACTAGGTAAAGGCACATGCGCTCTGGTAGAATTCTCACTTATTCGGCCATGAGCATGAAGGTGCGGAGCCGAATCACGAATATCTACAATTGCGTATGGTGCCGAAAAATTCGTAGCATGAGGTGTAGCATATGATGTTTGAGGGTAATTGGCCAAATAACTAATAGTGGCATGGCCAATTCCCCTATCCACCGGCACGTTTGGATTAACATACTGCAAGTTATTTGCCGATGAATAAAAAGTTGAAACACTTTGTTGCATACTATTGGAAGTTCCTACATGGGGTGTCTCAACATGATTAACCGAACTCATCATGTTGTTCATCGGCATATAGATTTGTGGGGTTGCCGATGCATGGGAGTTGGGATACATATGTTGCATGTTGCTAAAATTATATGAAGTTGAAGCATGAAGATTATTCTGAATCGGTTGTTGCACATAATTAGATGAATGATTGATAAAAGTAGGGCTAGCCGATACAATATGCTCATTAGACGATCTAGCAACAACATATGTATTATTTGCATCTACATAAGTGAATTGGGTATTCATGTTACCTTTGTAGATTGCAAACCCTAGATGACGAGCTCTTCGTAGCAAGAACGGGCTGGAGACCGTTCAAAGCTTCTTCCCCAGCGGAGTCGCCAAAAAGTGTGTTTGCACATGAACACGTCACCGTGTACCCTTGACGCCGGGGGTGGTGCACCGCAGCTCACGTCGAAGGAGACCCGCCGGAAGCGCGGTACGCAAGACAATCCGGCGGGCGCTTTTGAAGACCCGAAACCCCACACGCCCGGGAGGGACCTCACTGGATGCTGGCTGGCTATGGGCTGCCCTAGGTCGATCTGATCACCCTAGGGCCTCGAGGTTCGCTGCCCGCAACAAGAAGAATGTATTAAAAACGAGGAACAAGAAGAACTAGGGTTAAGGAGAAAAGATAGAAGATAAAAAGTGGTAGATGAATTGATCGATTGTGTGTTGTTCAATCGGCCATCACCCCTCAGGTATATAAGAGGCAGCTGGACTTCCCGTGCAAGGAAAAGGCTTGGATTCACGTCCAAAACCCTAGTCAAATTCGGATTGGTTTTGTCCGAACTTTCCAAAACTGTTCGGTTTAAACTGGCTGCACCTTGCGGGTAACTTTTGAGGTGGTAAACGACCTCGGATGGAAACGAGCCCAAAAGTAATCTTGACCGTTTCGATGATACGAACAACTTTTATGTTTAACGTTTTTTGATTAGAGTCCGTCTTAAGGGTCAAATCGCTCGTGCAATACAGGCTGTTATTCGCGCTACCCATCAGACAGGGTGTCTGGTGGGGCGCGCCACTTTTGGCTCGTGATAGTGCTGTATTCGGATGGCTCTAACTTTTGCATATGAACTCGGATTGGAACGTTTTTATATCAAAATCGATCGTTTCGACGAGACGAAGACAATCCTTGTAGATAATTTTTCCATTTGAGGTCGTCTTGGGGGCTTAATCAGCCAAACTGTACTCTGAATATAAGATCTTAGTACTTTGAGCATAGCTTCGGCCTTCGAGATGAAATCGGACTGCGATGACCCAAACTTCAAAGATGTTCATATCGACAATACGAAACTCTTTCATGAAGATCACTTCTCCATTTGAGGTCATCTTAAATAAGTTATTGACCGTGCCAAAATCTGGTGTCAACGAACGAAGAAGTTGAAGGCTGCCTACACTTTAATTGAACAGCTGTATACCGGAGCGCAGCGGATCATCACCACTGCATCTCATAACAATCTGGCACCCTCTTTAATCCAAGACACTCTTAATAGGTTGTCAATGCTTCCTGCTCGGATTGAAGAATTGAAAAAATCTGCTGCTCGAACCGGAGCCATTAATGCCTTGATCCGGGCAAAAGCATGGGTGCCGGATTTCGATCCTGTTGAGGCAGCTCAAGGCTATCCCAACTTGAAGGAAGACGGCTCCGAGTTCAATGAAGATGATTTGAGGGCGATAAACCGTGCAGTACGCCCTTTGGCTTGTCAATTGGCTGAAGAGGCAGACTTGTCGCATTATCAAGCTCAAGATAACGATCGAACAAATGAGTGCTCGCACCAACTCTTGAAGCGGAGAATCGATTCCTCCAATCCGTAAGCATACGTGACGCCCCGATATTGAACCGTCTTCTCCGATCCACGAAGAGGCTGTCTTTTCAGCTTTAATGGGAATCGATCGACCACTATTGATTTCCAGCCAATGGATAGAGATGAGGAAGTGAAGCGGCGCGGGACGACCCACAACCATCAGTCCGGGGCGATGAACAGGCTTGAACCGGAAGCCGGTTTAAGTAGCTGCTTTATTATGATCCACCAGAATAACAATGATCTTATTTGGGCACCCCGTTGCCTCGTAATAGGATAGTCAATACTTCTGCCTTGAATATGCCTTCGTGCATAAGTACTGATGCTTTTGCTTGAAACCCCGGTTCAATTTATATTTCCTGCAATCAGAAAATCTTGAACTTCGGTGGCGGTTATACCGCCAGCTGGTTTATGACCTTTATATATATACCATCAATGTATTTAAGACATATAATCAAATATGTGATACAAAATACCTGCTCTCGCTGGGCATGAAGTTGACTTAGCCAGGCTTGAAACGGAGTATTTATAAACCGTTATCATCAAAGGGGAGAAAACAACTCCCATGTAAACCGTGCTGGGTCATTATGAGCCCCCCTGCTATTTCATGATGTTAACAGGAAAGTTAGACCGGCATATTTCTCTGGATTACAAATGAACCAAATTCCGTTAGCTGAACCGGTAAAAAAGTGTTGTTGGTTTAAAGGAAACACAACAAAAATTGAAGAATAGACATGAAAGAAATATGAAAGCAAAGGCAATTATAAAAACCGTTTGCAAAATCATGCTTTACTGACCTGATCAGATGGTGTTACCATGGTCGGACAGGACCAAGCCCCCAATAGGAGTGACATTGGTTCAAGTCAGCCAGGTCCCCAAATGAAACCGTGGCATTTATGCCGATCAAAAGGCGTGGCAATGGTTGGGTTCACCAAGCCCCGAAAGTGATTCTGTGGCCTTAGGCCGATCAAGAGGCGGATCGGTTCAGACTTGACCATGTCCCCAAGTGATCCTGGTGGCTTTCGCCTATCAAAAGGTGTCGCATTGGTCGGACACCACCAAGGCCCCAAGTGATATCACGAGCTTTTTGAAAAGCAAATTTCAAGGGTAAACCGGAGGCCGCTTTAAAATAGAACCACCCATGTAACCACACATGATATGAAAGGACAGAGACCCGCTTTAATGAGGCTCGGTTTTATTATATCAATGATAATATATACACTGTCATAATATGTACATAGATAGAGCCGATGGCTCAAGTGTAGTAAGGCCGAAGATGAGCTATATTCCATGGCATGTTGGCCTCCTCCTCTGATGTGCGTGAGTCTTTATGCTCTCGAATATCGATCAGATAGTACGACCCGTTGTGCAGATTCTTGCTGACCACGAAAGGTCCCTCCCTAGGTGGGGATAACTTGTGCATATCCGTCTGGTCTTGGATGAGCCGAAGCACCAAATCTCCTTCTTGAAAAGTTCTGGTTCTAACCCGGCGACTGTGATAGCGACGAAGATCTTGTTGATAAATCGCCGAGCGGGCAGCCGCTATGTCACGCTCCTCATCTAATAGGTCCAAAGCATCTTGTCGTGCTGTCTCATTGTCCGCTTCAACATAAGCCGCCACACGAGGCTAATCGTGCGGATATCACTAGGAGAACCGCCCTCGCCGTAGACCATGAAAAACGGCGTATCCTCGTAGATCGGTTACGTAGTATTGAAACTCCATATCACGACGGTAGCTCTTCAACCCAACAACCCGGTGTTCTTTGCAATGGAACCATAAGCCGGGTTTGATGCCTCGCAAGATCTCTTGATTAGCCCATTCTCGCCGCCCATTGGACTGGGGTGAGCCACCGATGATACATCAAGTCGGATGTGCTCACGCCCACGTAATTCCTTCATAGCACCCTTGGATAAATTGGTACCATTGTCAAGAATGATCTTTGTGGAAAGCCAAACCGAAAATCACCTTTTAATGAATCGCACCACTGTAGCCGCATCACACTTGTCGGCTGTGCTCGCTTCAACCCACTTGGTAAACTTGTCAACTGCCACCAAAAGGTGGGTTTTCTTATCCTTGGATCTTTTAAAAGGTCCGACCATATCCAGCCCCCATGTTGCAAACGGCCAAGTGATTGGAATCATCCTCAATTCTTGAGCTGGCACATGAGCACGCCTTGAAAATTTCTGACAGCCATCACACCATTTAACCAAGTCCGCCGCATCAGCATGAGCTGTCAACCAGTAGAACACATGACGAAACGCCTTTGCCACCAGAGACTTTGAACCGGCGTGGTGACCACAATCCCCTTCATGGATTTCACGTAAGATTTCACAGCCTTCCTCAGGAGAGACGCAGCGTTGAAACGCCCCTGATACACTGCAATGATGCAAGCCATTGACAATTGTCATAGACTTGGATCGCCGGACTATCTGCCTGGCTAGAGTCTCATCCTTTGGCAACTCTCCCCGGTTCTTGTACGCAAGATAAGGAACTGTCCAATCCGGAATAATATGCAGGGCTGCCACCAATTGAGCCTCCGGATCAGGAATAGCCAAATCCGCTGCACCCGGGAGCTTGACTGACGGGTTGTGCAACACATCGAGAAAGACATTAGGCGGGACCGGTTTACGCTGAGAGCCCAACCGGCTTAAAGCGTCCACCGCTTCATTTTTTTCGACGATCCACGTGCTCCACCTGATAACCCTTGAAGTGACCCGCAACAATATCCACCTCCCGACGATATGCAGCCATAAGCGGGTCCTTAGAATCCCAAGTGCCAGACACCTGTTGAGCCACGAGGTCCGAGTCACCGAAGCACTTAACCCGACTTAGATTCATCTCTTTAGCCATCCGGAGACCATGGAGCAAAGCTTCATACTCAGCTGCATTATTAGTACAAGGGAACATTAAGCGGAGAACATAACAAAACTTATCACCTCGCGGGGAAGTTAATATGACTCCAGCCCCCGAGCCTTCCAATTGCCTGGATCCATCAAAATGGATAGTCCAATATGTGTGATCCGGCTTCTCCTCTGGTGCTTGCAACTCAGTCCAATCATTGATGAAATCAACAAGTGCTTGAGACTTCACCGTCCGAGGTACGCACTTCAATCCGTATGCCCAAGTTCTATAGCCCACTTGGCAATCCGCCAAGAACCTCCGGTTATGTATGATATCGCCAGGAGCTGAATCGACCATCGTGATGGGGTGCCCTTGGAAATATGCTTCAACTTCCGCTTGCCATGAAAACTCCATATACCAGCACGCCAATGCGGATACCTTTGCTTGGATTCAATAAGCACCTCACGATATAGTAAACCGTCATTGAACCGGATATTCCTTGCCCGCCTCCTTGCGTTCTACCACAATAGTGTCACGCCCAAGATGCGACCCTATCCTAAAGGAACTCGAAGGTCCCACCAAGGATAGAAGCGCATCTTGAAGACGCTTTTGTAAGGTGGATATCATTACATCAACATTACATAATAGTGGGGATACATCCGATACATACAATGTCACATGAATACAACAATACAACATGCAAGAACAACATCCGACTACGGATGAATCATAAATGTAAACTCAAACAATATCCACTCGCTAGCCCAGCTGCCAACTCGAACCTATCCCCGATCAAGAAGAAGCGTAAGAAGAACTCCAAACAAGCAAACATCGCCTCACGCCATGATCATCGTGATAACCTATACCTGCAACTGTTGTTGTAGTAATCGTGAGCCACGAGGACTCAGCAATCCCATTACCATGGGTATCAAGACTAGCAAAGCTTAATGGGAAAGGAAGGGGTAAAGTGGTGAGGTTGCAGCAGCGACTAAGCAAGATATGGTGGCTAACCAACACAAATAAGAGCGAGAAGAGAAACAAAGGAACGGTCGTGAAGCTAGCAATGATCAAGAGGTGATCCTGAACACCTACTTACGTCAAACATAACCCAGAAACCGTGTTCACTTCCGGACTCCACGAGAAGAGACCATCACGGCTACACACGCGTTGATGCGTTTTAATTCGGATCCGTGTCAAGTTATCTACAATCGACATTAACAAATTCCCATCTGCCACATAACCGCGGGCACGGCTCTCGAAAGTTTAACCCTGCAGGGGTGTCCCAACTTAGCCCATGACAAGCTCTCGCGATCAACGAAGGAATAGACCTTCTCCCAGGAAGACCCGATCAGTCTCGGAATCCCGGTTTACAAGACATTTCGACAATGGTAAAACAAGACCAGCAAAGCCGCCCGATGCGCCGACAATCCCGATAGGAGCTGCACATATCTCGTTCTCGTGGCAACACGGATAAGTCAAGCTACGAGTAAAACCAGACTTCGAAGTTTCCCGAGGTGGCCCCAAGAAGTTGCTCGGTTCGACCAACACTTAGACAAGCACGGCCCGAGGGGGCTAAAATAAAGATGACCCTTGGGTTAATTACTCCCAAGGGAAAGGTAGGTGGTGGTGAGGCAAATTGTAAAACCAAGGTTGGGCCTTGCTGGACAAGTTTTATTCAAAGTGAACCGCCGGGGTCCTATAATCACCCGACCGCGTTAGGAACGCAAAATCCGGGAACATAACACCGGTATGACGGAAACTAGGGCGGCAAGAGTGGAACAAAACACCGGGCATAAGGCCGAGCCTTCCACCCTTTACCAAATATATAGATGCATTAATAATATAAGAGATATTGTGATATCCCAACATAAACCCTGTCCACCATGGAGAAATCTTCAACTTCACCTGCAACTAGCAACGCTATAAGAGGGGCTGAGCAAAGCGGTAACATAGCCAAGCAACGGTTTGCTAGGAATGGTGTCAAAGGTTAGAGGTTCATGGCAATTTGGGATGGCTTGAAGAACAAGTGATAGGTCACGCAGCATAGCGATAGAACGAAGCAACTAGCATAGCAATGATAGTAGTGAGATCTAGGGTAGCGGTCATCTTGCCTGAAATCCCGCAAGGAAGAAGAACAAGTCCATGAAGAAGATGAAGCCACGAAGACGAACCACACGTAGACGAACGAATCCTCACGATCGCAACGAAACGGAACTATCGAGAAGAAGCACACAACATAGTAAACACACCACTCATGAACAAGACATGATGCACAAGAAGCATGATGCATGAGAAAGCTAGATGAGGCTACTCATGGCAAGAGATTATGCAAACAAGAACAACACATCAAGGCAAGTTTAAATGAGGCCGGAAACAACATATAACAATTCCGGTAAGTCCTCATATGCATATTTAGAAATTGGTCCAGAACTGAATAAACATTATGTTCACGTTGTTAAACAGCAAGTTAAGATGCATCACGATGATCTACACGAGATTCTAGTCAAGTTACATATAAAGTTCATTAGATTCGGAGCTACGGCCTAGAAGATATGAGCAAAACAAGTTAAGCATGGCATTGATGCAAAATGCATACAAACATCAAGCAAACACATCAAAACAAGGATGCAACATGATAATATGAAGCTACATGCAAAAACAAGCAAGTTTCATATAAAGCACACTCAAAATGGAGCAACGGTTCAACACATACACTCTATACAAGTCATAGCAACAATCTGTCCAAAACAGCAACCAGGCATCTTACAAGCATCAAAACAACATGCTACAGCACCCCAAAATAATAACAAAAGGCATGGGCATGAAGTACAGGTAAATCATAACAAAACATGAACACTAAGCTATCTCCAGAAACAACTAGAAAATGCTCAAAAGGACATGGGAAGATTGCAAATAATAACAGTTTCAGACTTTAGCAGAAATAACATCAGGTTGCAATGTTGAGAGCTATCAAACAACATGTTACAGGAACTTATCATGGCAAACAAAGGCATGGAATGAATCTACTAAAAGCATAGATCAAAAGTCCTTTACTGACCATAAGCCAAAAAGGCACGGAAAATATGATGGCATCCATGTAAACATGGCAAGTTATATTACAGATTCAAACATGGCAGGAACAACAATAAGTAGGCATGTTGGGGAGCTTGAATCACTCACCACAGAGCAATACATGGCATGTCAAGGCAACCAACAGCAAGAAGACATGTTTATGAAGCTAAGCATGGCAAGAGCAAGTTCATAGGGTGCATGGATCACTAGGAAAACACATGGGAACAAGTGAACTTAATGTTAACAGGCTGACAGCAACATTATCAAGCAACTTTGGAGCAAGATAACAACACGTTCCAGCAGGCTATAATTGCAACCAAGGGCATGAATGGATAGAGCAAGACATGTAGATCAAAACATATTTATAGAACATCTCCAGATTATGCATAGAATGATTAGTAGAAGCATGTTAACATAGCAACAAAATATAACAGAATCATCGTCAGAAAACAAGAACAAAGAACTACCCTACTTAACAAGCTCAAAGCACTCACTACACAAGTCACAAAAATACATGGTATACACCCCTAGAAAGATGGCATGGCATAGATCAAAACACATGAAGACATCAACCTCATAGGATGCACACATCAATCATGGCAAAAATGACAAATGAGCAAGTTATAACAGTTTCAGCAGATTAACATCAACATGCACTCTTCCAACAGCATTTCGGGCATCAAGATGAGCTCAAATGAAAATGATGCAATGGAATGAAATTAAGTACTCGTCGAGACGAACAATTTGACATATTACACGCACAAAACGGATTTACGGATGCAGAGATACAACATGATGAACATGGCATGATTATGCAAAAATCCTGAGGACTTGGTGGAATTTGGACCTCGTGGGAAAGTCAACCCGACGGTGGATCTCGCCGAAAAAGCCGCCGGAGCTGTCGGGGACGGGGCCGGGGAGACGGATCCGGGGCTCCTCCGGCCGGATCTCGCCGGATCTGATCCGGGTCGAGGCGGAGGGGCGACGGGGAGGTGCGGCAGAGGAGAGGCGGCGCTCGGCGAGGGCCTGACCGGTGGGGAGCTCGGGTCATGGTGGCGCCCGAGGCCGGGTCGGGCGGCGGGCAGGAGGCCGGAGCACGGGCGGCGAGGGAGGCGCTGGCGGCGGCGGCGGGCGGCGCAGGGGCGGCACTCAGGGCGGCGGAGCGGGCAGACGCCGGGCCGTGAGCGGGCGATGACCGACGGCGGTGGCGGCGGCGCGGCCGGCGGCGCGGCCGGCTCTCGGGTCACGGCGGCATGGATCTGGCCTGGCTGGCTCAGATGGTTTCGCGGGCCGGGCGTGGAGAGAGAGAGAGGCGTGAGGTGGCGCGCGCGATAGGTCGGGCGACGGCGGCGGGTTGACGTGGCGCGACGCCATTGGCCGGAGCGAGGTGGCCGGCGGACATGTCCGGCTCGGGCGGACGTGTCCGGCGGCGCGAGGATGAAGAAGGCTAGGGTTAGACCGGGATTTCGGGGGAGATGCACATATTTATAGGTAGAGGGAGCTAGGAGAGTCCAAATGAGGAGCGGTTTTCGGCCACGCGATCGTGATCGAACGACCGAGGGCATGGAGGGGAGTTAGATGGGTTTTTGGCCACTTTGGTGGGGGTGTTGGGCTGCAAACAAAAGAGGGCTTTTACGGTTACCCGGTTAACCGTTGGAGTACCAAACGACCTCCAAATGGCACGAAACTTGACAGGCGGTCTACCGGTGGTATACCAAGGCCGCTTGGCAAACCTCGGGCCATTCCGAGAAAGTTTAATACCCGCTCACAACAGAAGACAAAAGGGGAACGCCGGATGACATAGGAGCGCCGGATTGCAAAACAGACAACGGGGAAAAAGCTCGGATGCATGAAACGAACATGTATGCAAAATGAAATGCACATGATGACATGATATGAAATGCATATGATGACATGGAAAAGTGCAACACGCAAGCAAATGACATGGCAACGACGGCGAATAACTGGCAAACACCTGGAGCAACGAATCCGGGGTGTTACAAATAGCCACGCTAACTGCGCGAGCATTGGCCGCTACATATAGTAACAACGGCTCCTTGTCGACCGGAGCTGCAAGAACGGGCGGATTGGCTAATTGCCGCTTCAAATCCTCCAACGCTTCATCAGCAGCCGAACTCCAGATGAATTGATCTGTCTTTCTTAGCATCTGGTATAAAGGGATGGCCTTCTCCGAGGCGGCCGATAAACCGCTCGGCGGTGATCCGACCCGCCAAACGCTGAACATCGCTGATACACTTCGTTTAGCTGTGGAGGTGATAGTAGTAATCTTCTCGGATTAGCCTCAATTCTCTCATGGACACAAGAAAACCCAAGAACTTGCTCGCCGGAACACCGAAGACACACTTGGCCAGGTTAAGCATCATCTTGTAAACTCGCAAGCTGTCAAAGGTTTCCTTCAAACCATCCACCAGCGTCTCCTTCTACCTTGACTTGACTACGATGTCATCCACATAAGCGTGCACATTACGGCCGATCTGTTTATGCAAGCAGTTCTGTACACACCATTGATAAGTGGCTTGGGCGCTCTTGAGCCCAAAAGGCATAGATACATAGCAGAAGGCTCCAAAGGGAGTGATAAACACCATCTTCTCCTGGTCCTTAACCGCCATTTTGATCTGATGGTACCCAGAATACGCATCCAAAAAACTCACACGCTCACAACCCGTCGTGGCATCAATAATCTCGTCAATGCGGGGGAGGGCAAAGGATCCATTGGACAAGCCTTATTAAGATCCGTAATCCACACACATACGCCAAGTGTCGTTTTCTTAAGAACCAGCACCGGATTAGCAAGCCACTC
Source organism: Aegilops speltoides (assembly GCA_021437245.1). Classification (NCBI taxonomy): domain Eukaryota; kingdom Viridiplantae; phylum Streptophyta; class Magnoliopsida; order Poales; family Poaceae; genus Aegilops; species Aegilops speltoides. Next base: position 23,666,260 of record CM038144.1, on the reverse strand, counting down.
GATGGAACACTTCAATGATAAAACCAGCTGCTAAGAGCCCGCCACTTCCTCTCCAATGGCTTTGTCCCTTTCTTTGTTAAACCGTGGAGAAATTGCTTTACCGGTTTATACTTAGGATCAATATTAAGAGTGTGCTCGGCGAGTTCCTCGGTACACCGCATGTCAAGGCTTCCATGCAAAATGTCCCGATTCTCACGGATGAACTCGATGAGCGCGCTTTCCTATTTAGGGTCCAAGTTGGCACTGACCGTGAACTGCTTGGACGTATCGCCGGGCACGAAGTCAACAAGCTTGGTCTCAGCCGCCGATTTGAACTTCAGATCTGAATCATGCTCCGTAGTCGGTTTCTTCAAAGGGGTCATGTCCGCTGGATCAACATTGTCCCTATAATATTTCAACTCCTCCGTGGAACAAACCGTCTCTGCATAGGCCGCATCACCTTCATCACATTCCAAAGCAATCTTGCGGCTCCCATGAACCGTTATTGTCCCTTTGTAACCCGGCATCTTGAGCTGCAAATAGATATAACAAGGTCGTGCCATGAATTTGGCATAAGCCGGCCGCCCAAACAAGGCGTGATATGGGCTCCGGATTTTCACTACCTCAAAGGTTAGTGTTTCAGATCGAGAATCATGCTCGTCCCCAAAAGCCACCTCCAAGGCTATCTTACCAACAGGATATGTTGATTTGCCAGGCACCACACCATGGAACATCGTATTAGACGGTCTGAGGTCTTTGGCCGTTAGCCCCATGCGGCGGAATGTCTCATAGTACAGGATGTTAATACAGCTCCCTCCATCCATGAGCACCTTGGTGAATTTATAACCTCCTACCTGAGGGTCTACCACTAATGCCAACTGGCCCGGATTGTCAACCCGGGGGGGGGGGGTGATCTTCCCTACTCCACACGATAGGCTGCTCCGACCAGCGTAAGTAACGTGGTACAGCCGGTTCAACAGAGTTCACCGCTCGCTTGTGAAGCTTCCGGTCGCGTTCATCCAAGCTAGTTGTGAAAACATGATACTGCCCATTGTTCAACTGTTTTGGCTAGCTCTGATAACCCGACTGCTGCTGTTGCTGCTATTGGTTGTAACCCCCTTAACCACTCTGATTATTCTGGTTACTATTATCGCCCTGATCGAAACCTGAACCGGAAGCTCCATCGTGACCCGGCCCATGGAAATCGGATCCTGAGCCACCACCTGGCCCACGGTCATACCGGAAGGCATTAGAGTTTTTAAATTCCTGCATAATGTAACAATCTTTCCAAAGGTGGTTAGCCGGCGCCTCCTTCGTCCCGTGTTTTGGGCAAGGCTGATTCAACAAATAGTTTAAGCGATCCGGGTTAGGATTTGGAGCCCCATTACGATTCGCCACTTTACCTCAAGGCCACGACCCTTGTCCTGCGCGATTAGTGTTAGCCACAAAGTCCATGCTGCCATCCGCTTTACGCTTGCCTCCGCTTCCATGGCCCGCCGGTTTGTATTGATGCCCTTGAGTTGCTATTCTTCTTTCCTTCCTCGCTTCATCATCGGCCTCGGATCCTTGGTACTATCAGAATCAGCATACTTCACTAAAGCGGCCATGAGAGTTCCCATGTCATTACAGAACCGCTTCATATGCCCCAACTTCAACTTTAAAGGCTTAAACCGGCTGTTGCCCTCCAGGGTTAGGATCGCCGAGTCAGCATTGATCCTGTCAGACGAGTGCAAGACTTCCAAAACGCGGCGTACCCAATGGATTGTTGACTCTCCGTCCTCCTGGACACAAGCCGCCAAGTCTACTATGGACTTAGGCTGCTTACACGTATCTTTGAAATTCTGGATAAACCGGGCCCGCAACTGGGCCCATGAACTGATAGAATTAGGCGGCAGGCTTTTCGACCAAGTACGGGCCGTGCCTTCAAGCATCATGGTGAAGCACTTTGCACACGCGGTCTCATCCACGTCCAGCATCTCCATGGTCATCTCATAACTCTCTACCCACGCTTCCGGAGATAAATCAGCGGTGTAATTCGGCACCTTGCGCGACCCTTGAAGTCTTTGGGCGGCGACATTGCGTAAAGCAGGACTAAACAGGCACTCCCAAGCTAGATCGACCCGCCCGGCCGAGGTGGTAGGACGAACCGGTGTAGGCTGATCCGCCTCGTTCAGGTCTTGCTAACTCGCCTCCGCCGTGCGGCCCGTCCACTACATCCCGAGCATCGCGAACACCACCGCCGGAAGATTGCCACGGGCCGCTTCACGGCCCCGCGCATTGCTTGATATGGCGGTTCATCCAGCACCTACTATAGCTCCGACTTGGGACGAGGTGGAATGAATCCGATCGCGGGCCGTATGAATATGCCTCCTGTTGAATCAAAGCGGTCCGGAGAAGTTCCTTAACCCGGCGCATCTCTATTGCTTGTGGAGAGTCTCCTTCGACCGGGATAGCTTCTAATCGCGCAGCAGCTGTGACAAGATTGTCCATAGGATTAGAATAATGACCCGGAGGTGTCTGAACCGGCGGAGGAATCACAATGTTCTGTCGAGGAGGTTCCATCGGGCGGGGTTGGACTGTCGCTCCTGGCCCTGGTGCTTCGACCCGGTTTACCTCCTGGTGCCCCGGCGGATTACTGGTTCCAGCTCCCGGAGTGTGAAAGAGATTTCGAGGGTCGAGCCCTAATGGCAGGCGTGATCTGTGCTTCCGCTTCAAGACCTGTGATGCGTTCTGGTCGAGCATGAGTGTCGGTGTCAAAACTGGCGGATCTCGGGTAGGGGGTCCCGAACTGTGCGTCTAGGCGGATGGTAACAGGAGACAAGGGACACAATGTTTTACCCAGGTTCGGGCCCTCCCGATGGAGGTAAAACCCTACGTCCTGCTTGATTAATATTGATGATATGGGTAGTACAAGAGTAGATCTACCACGAGATCAAGGAGGCTAAACCCTAGAAGCTAGCCTATGGTATGATTGTTGTAATGTATGTTGTCCCACAGACTAAAGCCCTCCGGTTTATATAGACACCGGAGAGGGCTAGGGTTACACAGAGTCGGTTACAATGGTAGGAGATCTACATATCCAGATTGCCAAGCTTGCCTTCTACGCCAAGGAAAGTACCATCCGGACACGAGCCGAGTCTTCAATCTTGTATCTTTGTAGTCTTGGAGTCCAAGGACAATGATAGTCCGCTGTCCAACACCCCCTAGTCCAGACTCCTCAAGAGTCCCTGTAACCAGTCTTCAATGACGATAAGTCCGGCGCGCATAATGTTCGGCATTGCAAGGCGGGTTCCTCCCTTGAATAATCCAGAGAAGATCATGAACACCAGGATAGTGTCCGTCTCTGCAAAAATAATTTCCACATTCCACCGTAGAGAGAATAAAACATATACACTAGCTCAATCTGCTGATGTATTATGCGGCATGACATCACACCACTACCAAGCCTTTGTTTAAATTGTTTTTTACCATACCACCTCAGCACGTTTAGCGAATCGGTTTCCTTGGCACGTCTTGTCGAAGCAGAGATCGTGTTCCCCTTATTCCGGGATCCTCATCAATACGTGCGTGGGTAACCCAACCGTTCCCGTCACCACGCCTCCTCTATCGAAGGGGAATCCCAAACGGTCCCGGAGACGGCCCTTAGTATTTCTTCCCCTTTATAAGAGGACCAAGGCCTATCCTTGTTCTTCAACCTCGCATCGAATCTCTCCTCCGCTCCCAGTTCCAACACCGAAAGCTTCGGATTCGAGCGCTTCGGACCCTCAACCATGTCCGCCCGACCTCCAGGTCGGTGGATGCCCTCCTCCGCCACGGAGGAGGACATATCGAAGTGCGCGGAGGCCAAGCACACGCCCACGAGGTTTCAAGACAGGTTGCTGCCCAAGGGCAGGCCGTGCCCGCCCCGAGCCGGTGAATACGTCGCTTTCAGATCCCACCTCCATCGGGTTTAAGCTTCCCAACGGATCCCTTCGTGAGAGGGCTCTGTTCTACTATGGGCTGGACTTTCACGACTTGGCTCCGAGTCCATCCTCCATATCTCCGCATTCATTATCGTCATGAAGCCCTCCTCCGCGTCATTCCCCACTTCGCCTATGGTGAAGACCTTCAAGGTGGAGCCAAGATGATCGGGGCGCTGCGGTCTTGGCGGGCGACCATAAGCAAAAAGGTCGATGCCCCGTGGCCCGAGGGTTCCTTCCAAGAGGAACTTGGGCTGTGGCAGCAGGAGTGGTTCTACATCACCGCCCCAAGGGGCAGCAGGCAAAAGCCGCCGCCCTTATTTTGCCCGGGACCTCCACGCCAACTAATGTCGTGGGTCAACCAAGGTCTCAACTGGGGGCCGTCCGAGGACGTGCCCTCACTGCACGGCCGGATTCGAGACCTCCAAGCGAGGGAGATCGACCTGATCAAGGTGATGTAGGTTATGCTAATCAGGCATCTTCCGCCCTGCAAACGCCGTCCTCTCCGTCTATGGGAGTTTAATCCGGAGGGACCTCATATTCTCCAACACTTTATGGGTGCGACACCCATGGAGATGTACAAGCTATTCTTCGGACCGCAGGTGGCGTGTCCGGATTCAGCCGAGGACGCAGGCCTAAGCCGCGATCGCCCGGATACTCAAGTAAATAGCTCAGAGTCCGGACATTTTGTTTATATGCCTTTCTAGAGTTCGCCTCCTGACCCCTTGTTCTTTACAGGAATGGGTGGCGCGATCAAGGCTGATAAGGTGTCCAGCCCCCTCCAGAGACCGTGACCGGAGCCCGTGGCTGGTCGAATGTTGGAGGTTGCGCCTGCAGAAGGGGGCGACGGGAAAATAGAGGAGCTAATATTTAGCCAAAGGGGCGATCAAGAGAGGGAACTAAGAATCCTCCCTCGGGGAGAAGAGGACCACCAAGATCCGGAGGCCAAAGCCCCTAAGCGTGGGAAGAGATCTTCACCGGGGGGTCCGGCGTCTGGAGAGAATCCGGGCGCGCAATCATCACCGAAGGACCAGCCCTCCAACGAGCCGTGAGTATGAAAGAGGAAGTTAATTAGTAAGGAAATACCTTCATTTGTGCTTCTGTGGGTAACCGAAATATTCATATTGCAGTTCGAATCTGCAGCCTTCTCAGATGAGTTCATCTTCGGGGGACCTTCTTCCGGAGATGATGGAGAGCGATACGCCTCCGTCTGCAGCGCCGCCAGATGAGGCAGGCGAGCCCGAAGTGTCGTCACGGAGGGTATCCCCGAGTCCGGAGGGGCCAGAGAGTTCGGCACCTACCAGTGTCCGGCCGGGAGAACTGAAGAATCTGCTTGAGAGGGCGTCCATTTCAGAAGATCACCGTGCGTTAATGCGTATGGTGATTGGAAGGACTTCATCCGCCGAGAGCGAATTGCGTAATGCCGCCATGAGTTTGCTGGCGGGATTTGAGGTATGCGAGAATGACGCACCCCTTTGTCTATTAACAGTTTTGCATATAAAAATGCGCTCAGATAGATAGTAGCCCCGAGACTCGATGAGGTTGTCGGAAACGACAGCTGCATCGAGGATCGAAATCAAGTAATGAATTCGTCGCTCCTATGAGGTGGCGGATAGTCCGGGCTAGCGGACTAGTGAGTTAGCCGAGTTAAATCGGCAACTTGACTTAGCGATGCGACATCGACTTGTCAACAAAGCGACTTGACGAGTCGCAAGGTAAAAGAGTTCTCCGCAGATCGCTTTATTAAGGGGTCAAGCCTCCTCGATAAATTATATGTTGTTTGTACAGGCACGGTGCTGCTGTTGTGGAGGACCTTCGGGCGAACTTGCTCGAGCTAAGGAGCAAACCCGAAGGAGTGAAGCGGCTGCCTCGAGGGCGCCAAGGAGTTGAAAGTCAAAAGGTTGCGACCGCCTAAGTAGGCGTAGGTGGCGAATTGGCCATGAAAGTAAAGGATGCTACCGATCGCAATGAGGCTCTTGAAAAGGAGCGCTTATCGGAGCGGGAAGACTGAAGAAGGCCACCGCCGAAGTTAAGGATGCCCGCGACCGCAATGCGGGCTATGAAGGAGGAACCGCGCCAGTCGGAGATATCGTGGTGGCAAGCCTTTCTGCCGCGCCGCCGTTTATGGATGGGAAGTATGCTCAATTTGAGCGGTTTGTGGAGTCCGGAGGATCCGTACATGGACTTGGCTGCAAGCGGCCGATGCCATTAAGCACTTCCGGAGCCGGAGGATCACGAGACGGAAGAGCTATATTGGTCTCAATTCCACAACCGGATCGCCACTTCCATTGATGAGACCGGCTGGCGAATGGGCCGAGCTAAATAGATTGTCCGGACTTGCTATGATCGACATCGTGGGCTCATGTATGGCCAGAGAGGTCCAAGGCGACGAGCTACTTGCCATCGCAGCAATTCCTTGAGCGGTGCCGCATATAAAGGAGATGAAGCGGTCGGCTGCGTAGAGGCGCGCGGATGGCTCTTGCTGTGTGAAGGCGCATTGTCGAGATGGACGCCACCGCTATTGCGCCAGGTTCGGATGAAGACCGCCTCGCCGAGCACTATTTCGGGAAGTTATGCGTGGCGCCAGATAATAGAGTCGCATGCTCGAAGAATGTAACGCTCAAATGAACGTGTTAGTTTGTAAATCGATGATTATGTTATAACTGCTTTTATACTTGTGCGCCCAAGTAGTAAAACTTCCCTGGCGGCCGCTACATATACTTGTGTATAACTTGAAAGATGGCAGTTCTTGACAGCCCCCACGCACAAGGTGCTGGGGTGTTCGCAAAAATAGCGATTTTCACACTTAATCCGACGCCTCGGTCTGTTATAAGGAGGTGGTAGCGAGCTTAACGAGGCAATCCGGACTATAATGCTTTATCACTTTCACTTAGCTGGAGCTCGAGGGTGGGGCTACGATATAGCCCTCGTGGCCCCGCACATCTCGAATTCGAGTGCGTAAGTGCTCGACCGGAAACGGTCCTTCGTCAAAGTGGGGAATTCTAAACATTCGATAGTCGACGAGTGGTCGACCGGTCTCTCGCTGTATCATGACATCGGTTTTCGGCTTTTCATCGAGGTGCTCGCCAAATTAACTGGGCACAATCGCAGAGTTCTCCGGTGCGCGTTAGCCGATGATACGGAACGTAAGGCAGCAAAACACAGGAGCCGGCAAACCCAACATTTGACCAAAGACATGATTCGAGCTGATGCATATAATGCCTAACCCGAGACGCCAACCCTCCCTAAGGTGTTCGGTTTTATAATAATGGCGTAACGATGCCCTAAGCCCCTAGTGTCCAGTACGGCATGGTCTTCGACGCGCCGATGCTAAAGCGCCAGTTCGCTTTGGTTATAGGAAGAAACCAAGGAGAATAACAACAAGAGATAGTAAAAAGGTTTACGCAGGTCTTAATCGAAAAGAATCCTCACAATGGGTCCCTCATCGCACGCCTCTGCTTTGTGTCTCCGTTGCGCCGTTATCTCGACGGGTATGCACATTGTTCATCTCAGAGAAAGAGAGGAACGTTTAGTTTTAAAAACAATTCGTATGCGGAAAATATGTAAAATAAAATATATATAAATAATTAAAGCAGGGTTTGTATGAACCCGCGGTTGTTTAGCGCCAAGAGCCCCTGTGAAGGGGTATGCGGCTAGGGAGCCCCTAGCTCATCGACGCGGATTCGTTTATCCGAGTCCGGGTCTTTAAGTGACCTCGTGACTGAAATGACGCCACGCGACCAGGCATCTTGAGTGTAAGAGACGCGTAATGCGGTATAGCATTGAAGCGACAAAAGCCTTACGCCCCAAGAGTGCTTGATATTCACTTTCAAATGGGACGATGTGAAAAATTAATTTTTCACGCCGAGAATTGTTCGCGATCCGAACACGACTTCTAGTAATATGGAGCCTGTGCACTTGGCGAAGGGCAAGCGTCACTCCTTTGAAGGAAGTGCGGTCGTGTCGGATTTTGGGTGGTTTATCCCCATCCTACGGACTGTTTTGGAATACAACGAGGTTTAAGTCACCGCCTCCGTCCATTAGGACACTAGTAAATTGTAATCCGTCTATTATGGGATTCAATATCAGGGGAGTCCGTCCCGCATTTCGAACACTTCTGGAATAGTCCAGGTGGTCGAAAGTGATTGGTTTTGATATCCAATCTCTACGGTTTGCTGGGTTGGACCGCGCGAAGCTCTTTTTAGAAAGTGCCACACTATTTTTCCGTATTATCACATGAAGTGAGTTTACTGCTTTGACCCCTTGTGGGAAAGTCTTTTGTTTTCCGGTGCTCTGCTAGTGGGGTTTATCTTCTTCGCTTGACGCGTCGAGCCCCTTGTGTTCGGCATTTAGTCAGCCGGACTGTTTAAAAACCCAACAATCCTTGTGGGTGTGGTTTGCAGGCCTTCCGGGGGTACTGTGGATTTGACATATTCGACCCAAAATCTTGTTTAAGTTGGACAATTCATCACTGTCATCCTTTAAAGGTTGTGTTTTATTATTGGGCCGCGAGCTTTTAAATCCGGCGTTGACTGCCGTGCTCTTTGGGCTTTTCTCTTTATTTCGGCGCTGCTTTTTTCTGCAGTGATTTTCCGCTTCCATCTCTTATCTCGATGTACTTGGGTCGCTGGTGTCTGCATCTTGCTAACCAGCTGTCCTCTCCGCACGTAAGCGGGTCATGAGGCTTGTTAGTGCGGACATTGTCCTCGGTTTCTCTTGACCGAGGTGCTCAAGCGAGCCATTCGTCTCGTACATTGTGCTTGAAAGCTGCTAAGGCTTGGCGTCCGGACAATGACTATTTGGTTCTTTTGGTAAGGAACCTGTTCCAGAATTTCATGCACGACTCTCCGGGCTGTTGAGTTATATGACTTAGGTCATCGCAGATCCGGAGGACGTACATAAGTCCCTTGAAAATTTGCTCTAAACGCGCCCTCGAGCTCTTCCCAACTTCCAACAAATGTTTTCGGGAGGCTCTTAAGCCAATGACGGGCTGGCCCTTTGAGCTTGAGGGTAGATATTTTATGGCGTGGAGATCGCCTCCTCCGCCATATGTATATGTAGTATATAATCTTCTATCTAGACCTGAGGTCATTGTTCCATCGTAGGCCTCTATGTTGATGGGTTTAAATCTGCTTTGGAATTATGGTCCAAAGACCTCATCGGTGAAACATAGTGGGTGTCTTGGCGCCTCAGATTTGTGTGTGCCGCTATCATCGGACACTTGACGCGTTGCCTTGCTTCTTGGGGCCTTCTCCTTTGGCCGTAAATGGACTGGCTGGGCCATCTATCCTTCCGAGTTAGTTGGTGGATTTATGTGTGGCGCCGCTTTCATAATTTGGCTCATCATCCGCCGTCTATCCAACCAGCAGCCCCTTTATTTTTGGACGGTGGAGGCTCTATGGCCTCTTCGTCAATTCGTAGCGTACTTGCCGGGTAGCTCTTTGATTGGTGGCCATTGCCGTGCATTTATCTGCGGTTTTGAGCACTTTGCTCCATCTCATTCTCGAGTATGTCTTCCGCTGTTTTGAGCCTCCGCTTTTCCTTCTTGAGCTTCTTGCAGATCTTGTGAGTCTTTTCCGAGGGTTCTTACTCTCCGGCAACGTGTCCGGCATACGGTCGTCCGGACTGTTGTTTTCGCCGGGCTTGGATTGGCTATCTGACTCGTCGTGTTCGGACGGTTGCTTATTTGCATGTTCGTCGTCCAATTGTGAGCCCTGCCGTATCGCGGGCTCCTTGGGAGCGTTGTTTTCGTCAAGGCGGGACTTAGGGCGGCGTCTACGCCGTCGTTTTGGTCATTTATCGGCGAGGTCATCTTCTGCCGCGGCCCGTTGGTCCTCGTTGTCGCTCCCCTTTGGGGTATCCACCATATATATGTCATGCGACGAGGTGGTCCTGTCGTGCTGTATAAGCTCTGTTTTTTCTTCATCTCCAGCATCGTCTTCCATAGCGTTGATGTCTTCGGAGTCGTAGTCTAGCATGTCGGTTAGATCGTCGACAGTGGCTACAAAGTGGGTGGTGGGTGGGATCTGAATTTCTTCGTCGTCCGAACCCCAACCATCCGCCATAGTCCGCCAGACTCTCCGATAACAAGAGGTGCTTTAGTGAACCAGGATATCGCCAAAAGGCGAAGTAATCGAAGATGTCGTGGCGGTGAATTCCATAACCGCGCCAAATCCGGATTGATTGGCGGGCGCGGGAGGTTCGAGTCGGCGAGGAGCCCGTCTCGGAATCACGAAGTTTCGCAGGGACAAGGTCGATGTTCGGCTCCATCGCCGCGGATGTTGAAGCCCGGCGGTGTCTATCCACCGCCTCGATCCGGGTGATCGGCCCGGGCTAATGGCGAAGCAGATCCGTGTCGCGCTACCAAGGCACTGCTCGTGGCAGAGCTAGATCATGCCCATCGTCACGGTCTTGCGGCGCTGGCGTGGCTCGAGTCCGTCGAAGATCAAGTCTCCGCGACATCGGCCGTGAAGTTTAGGCTTCCAATCGACCGACAGCCAGGGGCGTAGCTCGATCTGCTCGGATGGCCAAGTGAATTGCCCGCAGCGGCGGCCGCCGAATCTGAAGATCTGTCCGGGAGAAAAGTCTCACCCGGACAGCGTTGTTGGTTGAAGATGCCATCAAGCCTATCGGTGGCGATACGAGGAACTCTCAATGAAAGCACCAATGTCGTGTCAAACCGCGGATCTCGGTAGGGGGTCCCGAATGTGCGCCTAGGCGGATGGTAACAGGAGACAAGGGACACAATGTTTTACCCAAGTTCGGGCCCTCTCGATGGAGGTAAAACCCACGCCCCGCTTGATTAATATTGATGATATGGGTAGTACAAGAGTAGATCTACCACGAGATCAAGGAGGCTAAACCCTAGAAGCTAGCCTATGGTATGATTGTTGTAATGTATGTTGTCCTACGGACTAAAGCCCTCCGGTTTATATAGACACCGGAGAGGGCTAGGGTTACACAGAGTCGGTTACAATGGTAGGAGATCTACATATCCGTATTGCCAAGCTTGCCTTCTACGCCAAGGAAAGTACCATCCGGACACGAGCCGGAGTCTTCAATCTTGTATCTTCGTAGTCTTGGAGTCCGGCGGACAATGATAGTCCGGCTGTCCGGACACCCCCTAGTCCAGGACTCCCTCAATGAGCTTATAGGCCTGGGCGTCCAAAGCGGCCCGCTCTGCGGCCATCCTGTCCTTCTCTGCTGCTAGGTTGGCTTTGGCCTGCACGATCTGCTCTCTCACCTTTGCAACCTTCGCATCATGGGCCTCCTGATCCGCCGGATTGGCCTCTGTCATAAGTACCGCTAGTCGGCCAAACAGTCGACAGAACTTGAACGGTGGGCGACAAGGCCTCTCGCTTCTGTTGCCGCTGCCGCTGCTGATCCGGAGAGCATTGCTGCTGCGGTCGAAGAGTGATTCGCCGCCTGCATGCCGGCCATGAATATTCCAACCCGGTTGATCTGATCTGGGGGGTCCAGAATACTGTCGCCATTGGAACAGCCCCTAATCTGGTCGTCTTGCAACTGGTACAATGATTTAGTCTCTCCGGTTGAGGACTCGTCGCCGGAATAGACGACGGTCTCACTACCGTATTCTGACTCGTCCTCATGCTCTCCTCCGTGGATGACTCCGACGAAGGCACGCTTCACGACCGGTTTAACCTGGGTAGATCTCACACGCTGAGCCGTCTCGACGAGGTCGGTACAGATGTCCGGCTCAGGCCCAGGCTCACCGATCTTGCCGATGAAAACATGTATGCCACCAAAGGGGACCCGGTATCCCTACTCGTCGGTGGCCGGGACCCCATCCTGAATCGTCGATGTAGAGCTTGTCGCGACGACTCTTGGTCATCCGGCCCACAGCATAGCCTTCGAGTCCCTTGAGCTTGCCCTCCAAGATCATCAAACTGTCGTGCGATAGCCCCACGGTGGGCGCCAACTGTCGTGGATTTGTCACGGCAGATGTCCTAGTGAAAGGACTTAGTCGTGGAGCCATCGCTACGGGTTAACTTGAAGGGGTTAAAGCGGACACAAAGACACAAGGGTTTATACTAGTTCGGCCCCTTCGATGAAGGTAAAAGCCTACGTCTAGTTGTGATGGAATTGATATGGTTTCGATGGCTAGGGAGCAAACAACTTCGCCTAGGCTCGAGTTGTTGTTGTCTGTCTTGACCGCCGCCGGGTCGTCCCCTTATATACACGGGTGACGCCCGTCGGTCCATGGAGTCCCATACCGGTTCATATTCGTATCCCGGTTGGTCTTTCTCTATTCCTAACTTACAGTACAAGTTTACATATCAAGCCAGTTTACGGCTACAGGTTCTAAACCGACTACAGGCCTTGGGCCTTCATCTGCTTATACTACTAATGAAGTTAACCCGGCCCAGGTAGGCCGGTTCACGCCCAGTGGTAATATCCCCAACACAGGTGCTACTGCGAGCATTAGTAAGGTACACATCAATAACATGTATATCACATATACCTTTGTTCACTTTGCCATCCTTCTTATCCGCCAAATACTTGGGGCAGTTCCGCTTCTAGTGTCGATGCGCTTGCTAAAGAGAAGCACTCGGCCGAGCTTAGGTCCGGACTTGGGTTTCTTCTCTTGAGCAGCAACTTGCTTGCCGCTCTTTTGAAGCTCCCCTTCTTCTTCCCTTTGCCCTTCTTCTTGAAATCGGTGGCTTTGTTAACCATCAACACTTGATGCTCCTTTTGATTTCTACCTCCATGCTTTCAAGATTGCGAAGAGCTCGAATAGTCTTGTTCATCCCTTGCATATTATAGTTCATCACGAAGCTCTTGTACCTTGGTGGAAGTGATTGGAGAATTTCATCAATGACACTATCATCGTGAAGATTAACTCCTAGTTGAATCAAGTGATTATTATACCCGCACCTTTTGAGTATATGTTCACCGTGAACTATTCTCCTCCATCTTGCAACATGAGAACTTATTGGAGACTTCAGATCTCTCAATCCGGGCATTTGCTTGAAATATTAACTTCAACTCTGGAACATCTCATATGCTCCATGACGCTCAAAACGTCGTTGAAGACCCGGTTCTAAGCCGTAAAGCATGGCACAATCGAACTATCGAGTAGTCATCAACTTTGCTCGCCAGATGTTCTTAACGTCGTCGGTTGCATCAAGAAGAAGAGCTGGCACCCAGCGGTGCTTCCAGACATAACTTTTTCAGGCAGCAATGAGGATAATCCTCGAGTTACGGACCCGATCCGTGTAATTGCTACCATCATCTTTCAACTTTGCTTTCTCAAGGAACGCATTAAAATTCAACGGAACAACAAAGACGAGCCATCTATCTACAAACAAACATAGACAAGCAAAATACTATCGGTACTAAGTTCATGATAAATTTAAGTTCAATTATCATATTACTTAAGAACTCCCACTTAGGCAGACATCTCTCTAGTCATCTAAGTGATCACGTGATCCAAATCAACTAAACCATGTCCGATCATCACGTGAGATGGAGTAGTTTCAATGGTGAACATCACTATGTTGATCATATCTACTATATGATTCACGCTCGACCTTCGGTCTCCGTGTTCGAGGCCATATCTGATATGCTAGGCTCGTCAAGTATGACTGAGTATTCGCGTGTGCAACTGTTTTGCACTGTTGTATTTGAACGTAGAGCCTATCACACCCGATCATCACGTGGTGTCTCAAAGACGAAGAACTTTTGCGATGCATACTCGGGAGAACACTTCTTGATTATTAGTGAGAGATCATCTTAAAATGCTACCGTCAATCAAAGCAAGATAAGATGCATAAAGGATAAACATCACATGCAATCAATATAAGTGATATGATATGGCCATCATCATCTTGTGCTTGTGATCTCCATCTTCGAAGCACCGTCGTGATCACCATCGTCACCGGCGCGGCACCTTGATCTCCATCGTAGAATCGTTGTCGTTATGCCATCTATTGCTTCTATGACTATCGCTACCGCTTAGTGACAAAGTAAAGCAATTACAGGGCATTTGCATTTCATACAATAAAGCGACAACCATATGGCTCCTGCCAGTTGCCGATAACTTCGGTTACAAAACATGATCATCTCATACAATAAAATATAGCATCACGTCTTGACCATATCACATCACAACATGCCCTGCAAAAACAAGTTAGACGTCCTCTACTTTGTTGTTGCAAATTTTACGTGGCTGCTACGGGCTTAGCAAGAACCGTTCTTACCTACACATCAAAACCACAACGATAGTTAAATCGAGTTAGTGCTGTTTTAACCTTCGCAAGGACCGGCGTAGCCACACTCGATTCAGCTAAAGTGAGAGAGACAGACACCCGCCACCACCTTTAAGCATGAGTGCTCGTAGAACGGTGAAACCAGTCTCGCGTAAGCGTCTGGCGTAATGTCGGGCCGGGCCGCTTCATCTCACAATACCGCCAACCAAAGTATGACATCTTTGGTAAGCAGATGACTTGTATCGCCCACAACTCACTTGTGGTCTACTCGCATATAACATCAACGCATAAAACCTAGGCTCGGATGCCCTTTGTTGGGAAACGTAGTAATTTTAAAAATTCCTACGCACACGCAAGATCATGGTGATGGCATAGCAACGAGAGGGGAGAGTGTTGTCCACGTACCCTCGTAGACCGTAAGTGGAAGCGTTAGCACAACGCGGTTGATGTAGTCGTACGTCTTCACGATCCAACCGATCCAAGCATCGAACGTACGGTACCTCCGAGTTCAGACACGCTCAGCTCGATGGCGATCTCCGGCTCCGATCCGGCAAAGCTTCAGAGATGAGTTCCACAAGACGACGGCGTGGGAGCGATGATGTTCTATCAAGCAGGCTTCGCCTAAACTCCACGACGATATGATGAGGTGGAATATGGTGGAAGGGGCACCGCACACGGCTAAGGAACGATCCGTAGATCAACTTGTGTGTCTATGGGGTGCCCCGCCCCAGATATAAAGGAGCAGGGGGAGGAGGCGGCGGCCAAGGAGGGTGCGCCAGGGGGATTCCTACTCCCACTGAGTAGGACTCCTTCTTTCCTAGTTGGAATAGGAGAAGGGGAAAGAGGAGGAAGAGGGAAGGAAAGGGGCGCCGCCCCTTCCCTTGTCCTATTCGGACTAGGAAGGGGAGGGGCGCGCGGCCCCCTCCTGCCTCCTTCCCTCTCCTCCCTCGAGGCCCATATAGGCCCAATAACCCCCCGGGGGGTTCCGGTAACCTCCCGGTACTCCGATAAAATGCCGATTTCACCCGAAACGATTCCGATGTCCAAATATAGGCTTCCAATATATCGATCTTTATGTCTCGACCATTTCGAGACTCCTCGTCACGTCCGAAATCACATCCGGGACTCCGAACAAACTTCGGTACATCAAAACTTATAAACTCGTAATAAAACTGTCATCGTAATGTTAAGCGTGCGGACCCTACGGGTTCCAGAACTATGTAGACATGGCCTAGAACTATTCTCGGTCAATAACCAATAGCGGAACCTGGAAGCCCATATTGGTTCCTACATATTCTACAAAGATCTTTATTGGTCAAACCGCATAACAACATACGTTGTTCCCTTTGTCATCGGTATGTTACTTGCCCGAGATTTGATTGTCGGTATCCAATACCTAGTTCAATCTCGTTACCGGCAAGTCTCTTTACTCGTTCCGTAATGCATCATCCCGTAACCAACTCATTTGGTCACATTGGTTGCAAGGCTTATAATGATGTGCATTACCGAGAGGGTCCAAAGGTACCTCTCCGACAATCGGAGTGACAAAACCTAATCTCGAAATACGCCAACTCAACATGTACCTTTGAAGACACCTGTAGTACTCCTTTATAATCACCCGATACGTTGTGACGTTTGGTAGTACCAAAGTGTTCCTCCGAAGAACGGAGTTGCATAATTCTCATAGTTACAGGAACATGTATAAGTCATGAAGAAAGCAATAGCAATATACTAAACGATCAAGTGCTAGGCTAACGGAATGGGTCATGTCAATCACATCATTCTCCTAATGATGTGATCCCATTAATCAAATGACAACACATGTCTATGGTTAGGAAACATAACCATCTTTGATTAATGAGCTAGTCAAGTAGAGGCATACTAGAGACTATATGTTTGTCTATGTATTCACACATGTATCATGTTTCCGGTTAATACAATTCTAGCATGAATAATAAACTTTTATCATGATATAAGGAAATAAATAATAACTTTATTATTGCCTCTAGGGCATATTTCCTTCAAGATCATCACCGCGAGCCATGTGGATATGGAGAAGAAAATCTTCAATCCATACTGCGGGATCTGTCGTCCCATCGTATGATTCAATGTTTACGGGTTTAAACCCTTTGGGGAACTGATGCTCCATAACCACATCGGTGAAACATAGGGGGTGTGCAGCACCCTGTATCGGGCGACATTGCGGCGGAGCTCGGAGGGCATCCACACTCTGTTTTTGGCCCGGGTTACGTTGTCCTTATCGCGCCAGGCCTGACGGCTGTCGTGGCGCATTGGGGCAAGTCCCCTTGAACCGTATATGGATCTTGCTTGACCGGCTCTATTGTCCAGGTCATGGCGTAGGTCGTAGTGGTAGCCCGGGGCCGCTGCCTCCTTGCCTCTACGGTGAGGTGCTGCGGTCTGGTGTTCGGCGTGTGTGGTTGCTCTGTCCCGTCCATGTGGTGGACAGTCTGGTTCATCAGCAGAATTATACTTTGGCGGTATTGGCTCTATGGCCTCGTCGTCAAATTGCGGTAGTAGCATGCGTTTTGGGTAGCTCTTTGTTGGCCGTTCAAGGCTATATTCTTTGGCTTCCAGGACTTTAGTCCATCTGTCATTGAGTGTATCCTGTTTGGCTTGAAGTTGTTGCTCCTTCTTTTTTTAAGCTTCTTGCTGTTGCGATTAGCTGGCGCTTAAAGCGCTCCTGCTCAAAGGGTTCCTCTGGCATGATGAAATCTTCATCGCCGAGGCTTACCTCATCCTTGGATATTGGTAGATAGTTACTATCCTCCGAGTCTTTGATCTTGACTGGATCGTCGAGGTTATCCTGCCCCTCCTCCTGATCATCCTGTTCGGATGTAGACTCGACGGGGGCTTCGGGATCTTCGGCGTTTTCTGGAGTGTTATTATCTTTGGTGCCAGTGTTGCTATCCTTTGCACGACGTGACTTTGAGCGGCGCCGTGGGCGTCGACGCTTTGGTGGTGCATCGGTGGGTTTGTCCTCAACCGGATCCTTCCCGCCTTCACCGTCGTCATCTTCTTTAGGTGTGTCCACCATATACACGCCATATGTGGAGGTGTCCGTCCAGCGTCCGGTGGGCGGCGGGTTCTGGCCCTGACCGTTTCCAGCATCATCGTCCATACCTTCGATGTCTTCGGAAGCATAGTCTAGCATGTCGGTTAAATTTTTGACAGTGGCTATGAAGTGGGTGGTGGGTGGGACGTAAAATTCCCCACACTCAGCCCCTAGTCCAGGCTGGGCGTAGTTTGGAGGTGATTCCTTTGCAATGGCGAGGGTTCGCATTAAGTCCAGTGCCTCGTTAAGGAGTGACGTTTGGACGGGGGAGAGAAAGTCCGCGGGGCCGGGCGTGGCCAAGGCCTCCTAGTCGTGCTCACATGTTGTGGACCTCAAGAGTTCGGAGCTGACATCCGGGGGAGAGTCCAGCCTTCCAGGGATAGGATGGGCCTTCCAGGGAGGTGATTCCTTTGCGATGGCGAGGGATCGCATTAAGTCTGGTGCCTCGTTAAGGAGTGACATTTGTACGGGGGAGAGAAAATCCGCGGAGCCGGGCATGGCCAAGGCCTCCTAGCCGTGCTCACATGTTGTGGACCTCAAGAGTTTGGCAGGCACTCTATCTGACTTTGGGCCTGCCGATGACAAGACTCCCTCCGGGCCTCCGACAGTGAGTTATACAACTGCAGAGGGTCCGGTGGGCTCAAAATTCCTGTCTTCAGACCTGGTGGTTTGCTCTGGATCTAAGGCTAGAGCGGCGGTTGCAGCCGCAAATCCTTCGAGGATCAAGTCTCCTCGGATATCGGCGACATAATTCAAGTTCCCAAAACTGATCTGATGACCAGGGGCATAACTGTCAATCTGCTCGAGGCGGCCGCTCGAGTTAGCACACAGCGAGAAGCCGTCGAACACGAATATTTGGCCGGGGAGAAAAGTCTCCCGGAAACAGCATTGTTACTGGAGATTGAACGAGCCATCGAACCTTCTGCTAACGACACAGTGGAACTCTCAATGAAAGCACCAATGTCGGTGTCAAAACCGGCGGATCTCGGGTAGGGCCCCGAACTATGCGTCTAAGGTCGATGGTAACAGGAGACGGGGGACACAATGTTTACCCAGGTTCGGGCCCTCTTAATGGAGGTAATACCCTACTTCCTGCTTGATTGACCTTGATGAATATGAGGGTTACAAGAGTTGGTCTACCTCAAGATCGTAATGGCTAAACCCTAGATGTCTAGCCAATAATTTGTGATAGCCTCTATGGACTAATCTCTCTGGTTTATATAGACACCGGAGGAACCTAGGGTTGTACAGAGTCGGTTTACAGAGGAAGGAATCTACAGATCCTGATGCCAATCTTGCCATCCACGCAAAGGAGAGTCCCATCCGGACACGAGGGAGGGCCGTCTGTCTTGTATCTTCACGGTCCATCAGTCCGGCCCATATCAGTTAGCCCGGACACCCGAGGACCCCGCAATCCAGGACTCCCTTAACTGGTCCAACATGAGCCATATGCTCTGGCTTGAGTTGTCTGAATTGGGTCTTCACCATGGCCCATGCTTCTCGCGCCCCTTCCTGACATGATGATATTTTCAATAATTCAAAACGTCTCTGAGCTGCCTTAAATCGATTCGCCAGTTCAGCCATATCGTCTCGCGCCACTTCAGTCGGCCATAACGCCTTGACCATGTTCTTCATAGCCTTTCAAGCTCTCTCATGAATCATGGATTGTTCTTTTAAAAGATCTCCACCAAAGGAATTGACCTCCTCTCCGGGCCGACGAGTCGACATATTTGTTATATTCAAGCATTGCAAGCGGCTATGTACACCCAATGCTTAATTGACAGTTACTGAACATGCCGCTTTTTAATCTTTGGTTATCTCCTAGAGCTTGCGCCAACTGAGCTTTCAAACTCTCTAGTCTGTTGGCCTGTTGCTGGTTCTCTGCCTTCAGTTTGTTGGTTTCCTCATGGCTTTGTTTTAGAACCCGTAGACCGGCTTAATGCTGTGACTCAGCATACCATTGGGACTCTTTGGTGGCATCCAGGTCCTTTTGTAACTGACCTATGGATTCAGCTGCTACAAAGAAAGCTAGTGTCAAAAAGGGCACATTGGCGCAATTCATGCGTGTTAAAAACTTCCCTCACCATGGGCCTCGCTGGTGAACTTCTTCACCACCTCTAATTCGGCCTTCACATCAGCCAATTGTGTTCGGCTTGACTCAAGGTCATCGGACAACTTTTTATTCTGGTCCTTTGAAGCTTGCCAAAAATCATAAATAACTATATTCACAAACCCTTAACTCGGTCGTCCCGCCCTAATCAAGGCTTGGGGGCTATTGGGTTAGTATTTATATTCGGTTGTCAGAATCTATCCCCTACCTGTATATTGACCGACACAATGGTAGCAGTCCCCTCCAGGCCTGTTCGAGCAGCTCTGAGGTATGTGTCACCGAATTAAAGGCATTAAACTCTTGATCGAAAAAGACGTCATGGCACTGGGATTCTTTCCGACGCCAATAATTCATCACACTTTCAACTTCAGAGTTGGTGACTGAGACGTCATCGGGATCTTCCAAAGGCTGGTCTGCGATGGAATTCCCCGCTTCGATCCCTGTCTGTACTGAGGGTCTTCGGCCGCATTCTGATGCTTCCTTAACGTCTTCGGTTGGTCGGGGTGGTACCTTTTTCCTGCAAACAAAGATTGAATGTCAATAGAGCCCCGCAGCGATGAGGCCACTAATGAGCTGAGTGCAATTTCAAAACACACTACCTTTTTCTACAGACATGTTTGGCGGAGCTCCTGCGGCTGCCTTTCTTTTGAGGGTTCCTTTGTTGGACGGAATTGACGTCACCCCCGTCGGTGTTCGGCGCGAGGTACGACGACCCTTGGGAGTAGAAGTTAGCATAACTAGAGCAGCGCGAGGCGAACACCCTATTTGAGAGGAGGCCTTCTTGCTACTTACGATGGAGGAGGGGAGAAGCCCGGGGTGACCGGCTATGATAGCCACCTTGGAGCCATCAAGGCTTTCCTGGAAGAAAACCCCGTCCTCAAAATCAATGGACACCTCCGGATGCTCGTGGAATCCTGGGTCGTCATTGCGGGAGTAGTCCTCTGGCTGGGGAGAAGGACAACTGATGCTTTCTATTTGGCATCTCCAGCTCTGTTCAGTAAGATGCTTGAGTCGATCAGGATTCGGATATAATGTCTGAGCTATGTATGTGAATTTAAGAACTTACCCATTCTACGAGGTTATAGCCCGAGTAGCCTTTCCAGTTTCTTGGGAGGGTGAACTCTTCTTCCTCGCCTTTGAACAGATCCGCCAGTATGGCGGACATTGCTTTTGAGCTATCCGGCCCCTGCCGCTTGTAGAAATGCATCACTCGTTCCATTGTAGCTCCACAGAGGGTGCAACCTTTGCTGGAGGGGTTGCACGCATCGATCGATTGTTGCGGCCATTGCGTCAATCATGGTTAGCCCACTATGAGTCAGCACCCTTAGTTTTGCGGCTAGGCACCACGCCTCGGTAAACTCTCCTTGAGAGAGGCTTCGCAGCCGCCAGTTGAGAAGCTTCTTTAGCGGAGCAACTGAATACTCGGGCAGGCCTCTCCGGGCAGGTTCCAACACGGGGACATCTTCGATATAAAACCACTCTGAAGACCATTCTTTGGAATCTTTCTTTGGAGTTCCAACAGTGGCAACTATGCGGCACACTTCAGCTCCACCCACCTAAAAAATTGACCCCCCCGTGGGTACGAGGGACGAGGCAAAATTACTTCCTCCATAATTCAAAATGGGCCTCGCAGCCCAGAAACACCACGCAGAGAGCGACGAAGCCGGAGATATGTAGGATTGATCGAGAGGTGAGGTGGTGGAGTTGGATCCCATAAAACTCTAATAAACCCCTCAAGAAAGGGTGAATAGGGAATCCCAAACCTCTTAGAAGGAAGGATGCGAAACATACCATATCATCTTTACTTGGACTGGGAAGGTTCTCTGCAAAGGCCTCGCCATTTGCCGAGGTCAATCCAGCGCGAACAGACATGAGATCTGCGGCAGGAAGGTACCCTTGCCGCTGTAGGCCGCATAGCTGGAGCCAGGAAACATATCAGCTCGATCACTCGCCTGGAATTTGGCCGGGGGGCGCCAAGATGAGCCCGGGGCGCCAGCCATGAGCCTTGCGTCTTCTTTGGACGGGATTGGATTTCTATCTGGGGATGAATGGGTCACTCGATGCGCCTTTGGTTTATTTAATAGGCATGATCTCTGGTCCCGGGAGGGTGTTTTGTAAAAAATGCAAGGCTATCCATCTTCTGACGGACGCTCATAAATTGAGGGTCGCCCTTGACCCCATTAATGGCAGGGGACCATTGACAGTTTGACAGGATGGGAAGTCATCGGCAGCTGGATTGTTAAGGACAGCCGAACCTTGGGAAGATGAATAACTCGCCTCGCAAGCCGAAGACCTCGGGAAGCATGGAGTGAACGCCAATTGAAGCTCCAGCATTCAAGGCTAGTTCAGGGGCTACTGAGGGAGTCCTAGACCAAGGGGTCCTCGGGGTGCGGTCCGTCTCATGTGGGTCGGACTATTGGTCGCACCGTATCTGGACCGAAGACCTTTTGTGCCTTGGTGTGTACTCCAAGTCAATATATATTATCCAACGTCCCCTTGATGTAACTGATTATATGTAAACCCTAGTACCCCTGCTATCTATATAAACCAGAGGGTTTAGTCCGTAGAGGCTAAGAGAACAATCGCCATCCTACTAGTTTAGGGTTTAGTTCCTCTGATCTTGCGGTAGCTCAACACTGTAATCCTCATATACACAAGCAATATAATCAAGCAGGACGTAGGGTATTACCTCTTAGAGAGGGCCCGAACCTGGGTAAATATCGTGTTCTGTGTCCCTTGTTCCCCATCAATCTAGGAAGTTCGGGACCCCCTACCCGAGATCTGCCGGTTTTGACACCGACACTCTCCACCCCCTACCAGACAATGAACTACCATGAGAGTTATGGATGGATAAGATTTGTCCACAATGAATTTCTCCAATATATTATGGATATAGACAACATAGTATACCATAATGTATGAATGAAGGTGCTCAATTTGTAGTAACAAGCGGTATTTTGGTTTATCCAAATCCTTCATTTTAAACTCCGTCATTTAGATGATTAGATGTGTCATCATTGCAGACACACAAATATGGATAATCATCATTGTAGGAGTAATCCTTGTGTATAAGGATCTCACTACGTCAGTTGTACAATATGTACTAACAATAATAAGTCGTATGGTGACTTACTGAATTTACACAATGTATGTTGCATTTTGTATTTCGATTCAGAATTGAGATTTCATCGGGAATCAATCATATATGTCTAAATCTAGTGATCCACATGGATATGTAATCACTACATCTATCAACTGCAGAGATAGATGATTTTGTACTGCCAATGATATAAGTTATCGGAATGAGATTCCACCGCTGGAGAATAGTTGGGCATCTGCGTGAACCCTTGTGCTATAATACTTGCTCTTTGTTTCACCACCTTGTTGTTCTCAATTCTGTTTCCAGAAGAGAACTGGTGTAGGTATTGCTTATGAATACCTTCCCATTATTGAGCAAGATCATTTCTACCTAGATTATACCCTTTGCTTGAGTTCAGTCCGAGTGTTGTTTACACTTTGCCATGGCCATGGTCTTTGGATCTGAATCATTTGAAAGGTTTTTGCAATCTAATTGAGAAATGTATGTCGCCAATTGTAGACTTCCGATTATATGATCTCCAGATCTATATACCAATATATAGTTGATGGAAATATCGTTACCCATGGTGACTGCTCGGGATTTCCCAATGCGGTTGAGTCGGGTATTCCGATGTCCCGGTCATTATGTGCACTATGACCTGTGTTGGTGGAGGTTTCCCATCCACTGGGTGTATACCACCCATTAGGTGTCTGTCAACGTAAAGTTGACTTGCATTTACTGATTCAGAGGCCTTGATATCCTTGCTTGCAAGGAGTTGAATCCTGATGTATTATTGTCGTACTTCTCCCCATGTTGCTTTGAACAGGGGGTTGAGTGGTTTTAGTTGGTACCTCCACTCTTTCCGACATATTTTTGCAGGATTGTAGGATTGCGTGACACCTTTATAGTCAGTAAATGAATCTGGCAGGTTATTTGCAATGTGTTGCAAATCTTCTGAACGTATGGTTTAGATCTTTGAGTATGTGGATTTGAGGAGGAAATGTGTTGAACATTCCACTAATTTCCTGGCATTCTTTATGGTACTTGAAATCTCCCCCTAATGCCAGGAAATGTTCCTTATTTAATCAACATACTGGCCTTGAATAACTCCCCATGCGAGGGGCTCGAGGTATTGACGGAAATACAGTTATTCCTCACAGAGATCCCAACTATATGTTGAGGGGCCAATGATGTATACCGGGTGGTGATATCGGTATGCAACCGAATTACCGCAGATGGGAAATACTTGGTAGATATCCACATATCAAAGATAGAGGGGTATAATATTATGTAGTTCTGTCACGAGCGTGTAACGCTGCATGAGTCCAACGTAAAGTTGGTAAGTTGCAATTCCAAAGTAAAGATAATGCAATCAGCTTAACTCTTTGTATAGGATTCTACCAAACCATTTTGAGTCTAGACATTAGGACAAATTGCTAAACTTCAATCCAAGGGCCATAGAGAAGGCACTCAAGGAGAATTATGCAATGTTATCCATTCGATTTGCTTGAAATCGATGTCAGGATAATGAGCCAATGGTTTCGTGTAAATAAAGCACACACTTAAGACCATCATGTAGATATGTCTTTTAGAACCATAGAACACCTGAATAGTCTAGTCAATGGATGGGAAGAGCCACTTACCTCAACTTGATGCATTCAAGGAGTCTGGTTCAGCGTAGACTTTAAGGTGTGCGGACCTTAAAATTAGCTTCCCTCTGTCACTTGTAGTGCACATAAAATCCAAATGGTGTTAGAATTTAGCATCATAATGATCATAAACTATTGGAATTGCTGATAGCTCGGTTTCAACCCAATGTCTCGATGACCAAGGCAAGTATGCCAAGTTTTTCATGTACAAGACACTCTGGAAAATTATCTCGTACACAACATGTGTACGAGTTGTGTCGTATGCGTAGTACAATCCAGATGATACACAGAGAATGTGCTTGCTATATCCGTTGCATATGGTAAAGATAAGTTACTTCTCTTTGTTGTCATCATAAGTTTCACTATGGAAACTATTTTGACGGATACCTTCGTAGTTTAGTAGGGTACGAGTTAAACCTGGGAAGCAATACAACATCCCGACGTTACTCGAGTACCCACAGGGATAGTAAATATGACTCGAGTTGAGCCAACAAATACCTCATCGCGTCTAGCGATTTAAATATCTCCTTTCTCTCAATGAGAGTGGAAACATTGGACTTCCCTGAGTATAAAGTTTGTGGTGCATATGTCCACAAGGCACATATCATTTTTCATCAGATTGACTCCCGTAGAAATCTATATATAGACATGAAGATTCTCAATAGGAAAATCACTATCAGGTATATAGAATACATACAAATGTATTTGTATCAAAGTGCTGATACAGTATATTGTGATATACAATATATGATGACAACAATAATCATGTTCTTATTAGAACATCATAAATGGACATAAATAAACAGATCACTAAGGAGACTAAGGGACTAAATGTATATAGTTTCCAAACATGTCGGTTGATGCATATTCAACCATCATGCTCTTCATGCTCATAGGGTCTTGTGACAGCTTGATGGTGTCAGGTTAAGGGTTTGAAGTGAGTTTCAAACCATTATCCTTGAGGTCCTTTGCGTCCTGGTGGCGTGTCTTGGATTGCACGCGCTATCCCATGGGATGCAAGACTGATCTTGATGTCCATGACCCGCTTAAGTAAGTTGTGGCCATTGAGGGCAAGAGCCTCAAATTGTTAGCCATCCATTACTTATAGGGGCAAGCCAGAGATAATTAACTTACAATAAGTAAATTAAGAACCATCATGGTTTTGTAATAAGAATGCAAAATTTTGACTCCAAGTGTATAACTTGAAAATGCTCAACCTCAACTATGGGAACATAACACACTGAAGATCATACAGATCTCACGGTAATAGAGATAGTCTGCTCACTGACGGTAGATCCAACTCATTACCTTGTGTTTTCCTAATATAATGAGGGAGATGTTATTGTAAAAAATTTACAAGTTGTGTGGGAGAAATCAATCTCGACCGCTATGACATGTTCGTGAAGAATGGCAATGTGGTAAACACATAGAACATATCATCTCCGGTGAAAAACCGGTAATTTATTTATATTACAGATTGCGTAATATAAATACATCTTAATGTTGCAAAATTATAGATTTCAAGAAGGTGGCTCGAAATCATTAGTGTGAATCTCAAATTGCTAAGGATGACACCTTGAGTTTTGCATATGTATTTGCAAGAAATTGAAAATCTCAGCTGCAAATAGATGTATTAATCTCGACATGTGTTTAAAATGAAAATAAATACATCATAGAAATATTTCAGAATACCTCATACTCAACAGATAAACATGTTGTATTTGCAAGAAATCGAAAATCTCAATTGCAAATAATAGATGTAATTAATCTCAACATGTAACAACATGGAGATATATTACATCATAGATAGATTCCGGAATACATATGGTACTCAACCGGAAAACACTACTATCGTAATGAATAATAATGATGTTGCAAACTTGATGCTCAAGTGTAAAACTTGAAATTTTTCCGACCTCGGATTAAACGAAATGATCTTGTATCAAGTTGCAAGATAATTCAGTGGGGTGAATTAGTAATTTTGCGAGAGAAAATTAATCTCAATCGCAGTGAGATTGTTTTGCGAGAAAAAAGAAATCTCAACCGCAAATCAATATTGTTGTGCGAGAAAACTTATCTCAATCGCAGAACAGTGTCATTGTACTAATACAACATGTTAAAGGGATTTGCCAAAAGGCAAACACATTGAACATGTCAAGCATCAACAACCACACATTTCTGGAATTTTTAAACTCAGCAGAAAATGGGCTAAATGATGATCTGCATATGGCCTAACGTTACTAGTGCTAATCAAGCCGCCACGTCACCCCACCCTACTCTGCGAGGAACCAGTCCTACGATCATCCTACCCCTGCCGCCTATGGTACAGTCACAGTCACCCATCGCAGATAAACTTCCTACCCCACCCACAGCTCGACCCAGGCCACACATACCACCCCACTGAAAAGCGGGACCCGCATCCCGCAAACTTTTTACAGACGCGCGGGGCGAGCACCGCACGGTGACGGTGCATTTTTCTCGGAGAGCAGCACAGTACAGCTCGAGAACGAACTGTCCGGAACGTCACGGTCGCCGGAGCGCGTGGTTCGAAAGCTACCCGTGGCCGTGGGGAGCGTGGCAGGGGCCCACCAGTCAGAGAGGAGGAGGCGCCGCCCGGAAGGCAAAATTACGGGAACGCCCCTGCCGCCGAGGACCGCGAGGCCAAAAACCCTGAACCCCGAGGGAGGCAGAGGCAGAGGCAGGGCCCGGGGCAATGCCGTCCATCCGCGCGCTCGTGCGCCTCGCCGCCCCCCACCCGCCGGCGGAGGAGAGCCCCCCGCAGCAGCAGCGGCGGCGTTCCGGCTCTCCGCACCTCTCCTCCCCCTCCTCCTCGTCGGCCAACGCGCCCGCCAGGCCGGCGGCGGCGGCGGCGGCCCCGCAGGGCCCGGTGTACCCGCTGCGGGACTTCCCGGGGAGCGAGGCGGCCGCGCTGTGCGGCGCGTTCCGGGACAACGCGCGGTGGCTGCTGGCGCGCTGGGCCCCGTCGCCGCCGCCGCCGCGTCCTCCCCGGGCCCCGCCGCGCGCCGGGCGTTCCTCTCCGACGACCGCACCGGCGCCCTCGTCCCCGTCGTCGCCGTCGAGGTGCCCGCCGCGTCCTCCCCCGCCCCGCTCTGCGGCCTCTGCCGCTGCGCCGGTGAGTGCGCCCCCGTTTCGTCCCCTCGCGTGCTTCGTTCTCGGCGTGGTGCCTGCGCCCATTCGAGGGCGGCTGACGGATTCGCGCGGATTTAGGTTTCGGTCGGTCCCGGTAGTTTCTTGATCGCGGCTGATTTGGGCGAACGGATGAGAGCAGAGGGACGATTGAAGCTCCTCTTCCAAACGATTATTTTCCTTCGTGATTTGGGGAAGAAACGCGGTTTTCCGATTAGATAGACAGATTTCCAGCATTACTTTCTTGCAATTTGTTCATTTCCGCGTTACTGCAAAGCCTGCAACAGCTCGAAATTGCGACCCAAATTCGGCGAATGGATCATAATAACAACTGCATTCTGCTTCCTGTTCTTGCATTCACAACCATAGATTGTTTTACCCCCCTTACACATTGCCTGGATCGGACTTGACGGGCTCCATCCACCCGGTTCAAATTGTTTCGAATCCGCTTCCTGAAATGGCTATGCAGGTTGCAATGATGGCCTCTAGCCCACCAAAGTTTTACTTCCCATCCTGGAAAAGTGGTGGTTTGCGCATTGATGAGTTGGTTCCCAGCAGTACTATTTTTCTGAACGAGAACAATTTCCTGTCAGGTTGGAGCCACCACTGGGTGTCAAAACGGAGCTACCATTTCATCATCCCAGCGGACGCGGACTGGGACCGGCATTTCGGCACCGACGCGCTGCTTGGGCGCAGCGACCACCTCCTCCATGGCCTCATCCACTGCAATGGCTTTGGCCACCTCGTCACCCTCCGCGGCCGCGACGCTGGCTCGGCTTTCCTCTCTGGTCATGACATAATGGATATCTGGGATCGCCTCTGCTCTGCTCTCCGTGTCAGGTAACAGATTTTACCAGTACACCTCTTTCCTGTTCAGACATTCCATTCATATGCACTTGTGTTAATAAGTACCATGACTGCTCAACTGATTAATCTGTATTCTTTGAATGGGCCTCTGAGATGTACATTTAGGAGGTAATGGAGTAAATAATAGAACTTGAAAACCCTTTGCATGTATACAATGATTATGCATACAATGGAGATCACTGCTTTATTGTTTTCTGAGCTTTGAGAGCCTTCTGTTTCTATGCAGGGCCGTGTCTCTGGTTGATTTTTCTAGGAAGCATTCTATGGACCTCCGCCTCCTGCTCGGCGTGGCGAATGGTGAGACATGGTTCACCCGCTGGGGATACTGCCTTGGCAGGAGATGCTTCAACATGTCTACCTCCGCCTATGCCACTGCTTTGGAATCTCTGGCTTCACTGCATGTTGACCATCTTCGCAGCCGACATGTTCGTCGTGTGGTCACCATCTACCGGCGCCTATCCAACAAGCCTCTGATCACTGTCCGCGAGTTCCTCCGCTGTCTCCTTGACTGGAAACACCATGAAGCACCCCTTTCACCACCTCCTGTGAAGCCATGCTCCCGGCTCCCATTCCTGCTGCCGAGGCCGTGTACGATGAAGAGGAGCCCGCCGTGCAAGCGGTTTGAGGATGTCATTGGCCTGCTCCATTGTCGATGGTCCAAGAAGCGTATGCTCAATGCAGCAGAGGTTGTTGTTGAAAAGCTGCTTGAGCATGGAAATGATGCAGAGATGACAAGGCAGGCAGTGCGAGATGCTGCCAGGGTTGAGATCGGCGATACTGGTCTCCTCGACTTTGTCATCAAGTCCCTTGGTGACACCGTTGTTGGCAACCATATTGTGCGCCGTCTTCCCAGCACTGTGACGCGTGTGCTCACGTTCAGCCTTGAGGAATGGGGAGAGCCAGTGATGATGGATGTCGAGGTACAGAACACCCGTCCTGCAGCACCGTGGCCGAGCACAGTGGATGTCGAGCGGGATCTGCGTGCCGTCTACCGGGCAATGGTGGAGGCGCTAAGTGGGGCAGCACAGGCCGTGCTGGACTGCAAGCACTGGGTGAAGTGCTGGGGCCTTGGCGATGAGTCTGACGATCAGCTAAGGTTCCTCGTTGAGTGGCGACCGCAACCTTGGGAAGCTGCTGAGCTCACACGGCCACTGCCGTCAGGGGAGATTGTCGTGGTGCCAGTCCATACATCGATAGGCGAGCTTATCATCGAGGCAGAGCATGCGCTGAGGGACACGTACTGCTTCTTTGAGGAGTTCCAGGCTGAGACGCTGGACGGCATTACTGGGGAGAAGTGGGATCCAGTGGTGCTTGGTGGAGCAGAGTCCGGGGACACGATCGGCGTGCATGGCCACGGGGCGGACATGGAGACCGGGCTGCGGTGCGAGGGCGGGCTTGACATGTGGGAAGTGAGGTGCGTGTGCGGTGCGCGGGATGATGACGGCGAGCGCATGGTGGCCTGCGATGCTTGCGATGTATGGCACCACACGCGGTGTGTCGGCATTGCGGACAGTGATGCGGTGCCGCCATTGTTCCTGTGCATACTCTGCGGCGGCGCGCTCCTAGCAGCCGGCCCGATGCTGGAGGAGGCGCTAACGCTAGCCAAGTGACTATTCTTTCTCTTTCAGCTGCTCTTGGGTTCACATTGCTCACTGATCTGATGGTAGTCTGACGAGGTAAAACCAGTTGCGAAACCTTTTCTCTTGTGTAAAAAGTGCGTTGTTGTGGTATGATTAGTACTTCAACTCGGATGTGGTATGTCAGAAGTTAATGTGTAGAAGTAGCAGATGATGATATGAGGGGATCAGTAGACAGGGGATGTGGGAAATCCCATCCTATCCATGTCGGTTGCTATCATCCGACTGGAAATTTTGTTAGTGCATGATACATCACAGAAGATGATATAGCTAGCTAGATGTAAATACATGTTCTGTGATTGTATCTTGTACTGTCTCTGATTCCCTCCCAAGTATTATATACAGACAAATAAAGTCATATTATGCTGGTGTGTGGTGTGCTGTCTGGCTTTCTTGTTTTGTTGACGCTTCCACTCTCGCAATTTTCTCCCATGTCGATGAATGGATGTTGCCTAAAGTTTGGCCGCTCGGGAATCTGAACATCCATGAATTTTTTCAGAATTTTTCGAAACATCTAAATTTGAATTTTTCAAGTTGGTAGCATGGGAGCATTTATGGGTTGGCATCACCTGATACTTCCTGTCCTACATAGGATTAGTTTCTATCCTCCACATTTCAAAGGAAAATAAACATTAGCCTAAACTCAAAGGAAATATTCCTATGATGCGAACCAAATGACGTCTCTTTTTCTATTCCTATCATAGGATTTGAGATACATGTCATCTCATTTTCTACAAGTTTTACATTCCTATAATATTCCTACGAACCAAAGTAGGCCTAGCTTCTCACCGCGGCACAGTCCTCCTTCATGGTATAGGGATCACCATCTAGAGTGCAAAGTTCCTGAGGACGGGCTCATTGGAGGACTTATTTCAAATGACTCAAAAATAATATTTTTCAAGTTTTAAAAAAGACTGAAAAAACCTGTAAAAACTTGGTACATATTTGTGACGGATTTGTAAAATTTCATTCAAAAATATTATGATTTCAAGCTACACAAAAAAAATCTCGGCCAAACAAAAAAATTGGAACATTTTCATGTACTACGAATTGTTTTTTCTTGTCTATGCCACGCCTAACAGTATATTGTTATGAAATAATTCCGGAACATGTTATATATGTACTAGCAATGTGCCTGTGCGTTGCAACGGATCCAAAGTAGCGTTGCAACGGATCCAAAGTAGAATAATACATGTTCACAAACTTGAAAGAAAAACAATCTAATTTTGGTATATATCACTAAAAATATACTTGTATTATGTTTCACTTAAAATATATTCCTCGTGGCTTTTTTGAGGAGGTGGGGGAGGGATGTGGTTGGTTTCAAGATACTAAGGGGTTTCTGCAAATTGGAGCAGAGAAGTGGGATCTTGCTGCAAAAAATGCCACAGCTTACATCATATTCGTTTGATTCAGATCTGATGGTCAGAAATGACGGATGGCAGACACACAATCATCACCAACTGAGTCTTTTATAGGACTAGAGATTTATGCATGTACAAAAAAAAATCTATTTTTTGCGATGTGAAAACATGTCTTTTAAGTCGTTCGACGAGCACGTCCTCACCTTGCTCTTTTCGTCGCCATCTAGGGCTATGTTACATCTTTCCCCAATCCCCCACTTCATTGGCCCCAGCTTAGAAAACCGCTTCATCCTAAGGGAATGTTTGGAACTGCTCCGCTCTACCAAAATCAACTTCACTACATCAAAACTACTTCGGAGCAGTTTCATATAGGAGTTACAAGTTCACAAAGAGCAGTTTATCATGTTTGACTTCCAGGTAGCTCCAGCTTAAAGGATGGAAATTTTGGTGGAAATGATTGAATGTCCTAGGAAAAACTGAAGAGGTATCCACTTACTGGCCTAAAGAGTTTCGAAAAACAGGGAGTTCTACCTTAGAATATAGTTTTTTTTGTAGAGGGGCATATTGTGAAGCTATCCCATTTGGTTTGTGTTCTCTAAAGCAGAGCTGAATTTTAGGGGGTGGAGCATCGCAAACAGAGCCTAAGTATAATGTCATAACTGACCCAGGCCGGCTAACTAAACAACCATCCTAACTATCTAGCTAACCATTGTATAACATATTTTAAAAAAAAATCACGAACATTTTATTGAGACACATGATCTTTTTAAATGACACAAATATTTTTTTGAATGGTACGAACCATTTTCTAAAATTATACAAACATTTGTTTTACATTGAATAAACATTCTATAAAAATCTCAGGGACATATTTGTGAAATGCGGGAATATTTTTTAAATGTCATAAATTTTTTATTGAATGGTACAAAATATTTTTAAAACTATGCAAACATTTGTTACATTTAATAAAAGTCATGAACATATTTTCAAAACATGTCAACATTTTAAAAAAAAGTCATGATCATTTTTTTGAAGGATATGAAACATTCTTTGAAATTACAAGAAGAATTTTTTTGCATTGTATAAAAATTAGTAAAAATTGTCATGAACATATTTTTGAACGCGTGACATTTTCTAAATGTCATGAACATTTGTTTAAATTGCACGAACATTAAATAATGCACGCTCAAATTTCGTACATCGCATGAACATCGTTGTAATGCTTGATGAACATTTTTTAATTTAAGTTGATTTTTTAAAACAAAAGTAAAAAAAGGAAAAAGAAAAAATTTGAACGAGTGAAGAAAAAACAAATGGAAAGACTGAACATAACCAACAACCAAACTGACTGGGTCGGCCCACTTCGGTGTCTCTGGAGGCGAGATAAGCTACCATCACGCATATGCATACCGATCTCATGATCCTAAAAAGGCACACCGATCTCATTTCCTTCCTCTATCGCCCAAACTCACGTGCGGATCTCCTGTGGTGAGAAATGATACCATATTGCTATGGAAATCCTCCTCGTGGGATTAGACCCTATGTTGGGGAACGTAGTAATTTCAAAAATTTTCCTACGCACACGCAAGATCATGGTGATGCATAGCAACGAGAGGGGAGAGTGTTGTCTACGTACCCTTGTAGACCCGAAGCGGAAGCGTTCACAACGTAAAGGAAGTAGTCGACGTTCTCCTCGCGATCCGACCGATCCGGCGCCGTTACTCGACGCCCCGAGTTCTTGACACACGTCTGCTCGATGGCGTCCCTCGTACTCGATCCGGTAGAGTGTCGAGGGAGAGTTCGTCGACGACGGCGTGGTGGCGATCTTGATGTTTCACGGCGCAGGCTTCGCCTAAGCTTCATGACGGTATGACCGAGGTGGAATATGGTGGAGGGGCACCGACACGGCTAAGGAACGATCCGTAGATCAAACTTGTGTGTCCTAGGGTGCCCCCGCCTCAGTATATAAAGGAGGGAGGGGGAGGTGCGACCTGCCTAGAGGGGGCGGAGGAGTCCTACTCCCACCGGGAGTAGGACTCCCCCTTCCTAGTTGGAGTAGGATTGGGGGGGGAAGAGGAAAGGGCGCCCCACCTCCTTGTCCTATTCGGATGGGGGGGGGGCGTGGCCACCTCTGGCCGGCCCTCCTCTTCTCCCTCGAGGCCCACTAAGGCCCATGTAGTACCGGGGGTTCGGTAACCTCCGGTACTCAGTAAATTCTGTTTTCACCGGAACCATTCGAACTTCAAATATAGGCTTCCAATATATCAATCTTTATGTCTCGACCATTTGAGACTCCTCGTCATGTCCGTGATCACATCCGGACTCGAACTTCTTCGGTACATCAAAATACATAAACTCATAATAAGCGCCATCGAAACCTTAAGCGTGCGGACCCTACGGTTCGAGAACAATGTAGACATGACCTAGAACTATTCTCGGTCGATAACCAACAGCGGGACACGGATGCCCATATTGGTCCCTACATATTCTACGAAGATCTTTACGGTCGGACCGCATAACAACATACGTTGTTCCTTTGTCATCGGTATGTTACTTGCCGAGATTCGATCGTCGGTATCCAATACCTAGTTCAATCTCGTTCTACGGCAAGTCTCTTTACTCGTTCCGTAATACATCATCTCACAACTATCTCATTAGTTGTAGTGCTTGCAAGGCTTCAGTGATGTGCATTACCGAGAGGGCCTAGAGATACCTCTCCGACAATCGGAGTGACAAAACCTAATCTCGAAATACGCCAACCCAACATACGCCTTTGGAGACATCTGTAGTACTCCTTTATAATCACCCGATTACGTTGTGACGTTTGGTAGCACCAAAGTGTTCCTCCGCAAGCGGGAGTTGCATAATCTCATAGTTACAGGAACATGTATATGTCATGGATAAAAGCGTAGCAACATACTAAGCGATCGTGTGCTAAGCTAATGGAATGGGTCATGTCAATCGATCATTCTACTAATGATGTGACCTCATTAATCAAATAACAACTCTTTGTTCATGGTCGGAAACATAACCATCTTTGATTAACAAGCTAGTAGAGGCATACTAGTGACATGTTGTTTGTTTATTCATTCACACATGTATCATGTTTCCGGTTAATACAATTCTAGCATGAATGATAAACATTTATCATGAAATAAGGAAATAAATAATAACTTTATTATTGCCTCTACGGCATATTTCCTTGATCTCCCACTTGCACTAGAGTCAATAATCTAGATTACATAGTAATGATTCTAACACCCATGGAGTCTTGGTGCTGATCATGTTTTGCTCGTGGAAGAGGCTTAGTCAATGGGTGCGCAACATTCAGATCCGTATGTATCTTGTAAATCTCTATGTCTCCCACGGACTAAGTCCGGATGGAATTGAAGCGTCTCTTGATGTGCTTGGTCCTCTTGTGAAATCTGGATTCCTTCGCTAAGGCAATTGCTCGAGATTGTCACGAAGATTTTCATTGGACCCGATGCACTAGGTATGACACCTAGATCGGATATGAACTCCTTCATCCGAGACTCCTTCATTAGTCGCTTCGAAGCTGCTATGTACTCCGCTTCACATGTAGATCCCGCCACGACGCTTTGTTTAGAACTACACCAACCGACAGCTCCTCCGTTTAGTGTAAATACGTATCCGGTTTGCGATTTAGAATCGTCCGGATCGGTGTCAAATCTTGCATCAACGTAACTGTTTACGATGAGCTCTTTGTCACCTCCATATCGAGAAACATATCCTTAGTCCTTTTCGGTATTTCGGGATGTTCTTGACCGCTGTCCGATGATCCACTCTGGATTACTTTGGTACCTCCTGCTAGGCTTATAGCAAGGCACACATCAGGTTTGGTACACAGACATTGCATACATGATAGAGCCTATGGTGAAGCATAGGAACATCTTTCATTTCTCTCTATCTTCTGCGGTGGTCGGGCATTGAGTCTTACTCAATTTCACACCTTGTAACACAGTGCAAGAACCCTTTCTTTGCTTGATCCATCTTGAACTTCTTCAAAATTTTGTCAAGGTATGTGCTTTGTGAAAGTCCAATTAAGCGTCTTGATCTATCTCTATAGATCTTAATGCCCAATATGTAAGCAGCTTCACCGAGGTCTTTCATTGAAAACTCTTATTCAAGTATCCCTTTATGCTATCCAGAAATTCTATATCATTTCCGATTAGCAATATGTCATCTACATATAATATCGAAATGCTACTGAGCTCCCACTCACTTTCTTGTAAATCTGAGCTTCTCCAAAAGTCTGTACAAACCCAAATGCTTTGATCACACTATCAAAGCGTTTATTCCAACTCGAGATGCTTGCACCAGTCCATAGATGGATCATTGGAGCTTGCACACTTTGTTAGCTCCTTTGGATCGATAAAACCTTCGGTTGCATCATATACAACTCTTCTTCGTAAATCCATTCAGAATGCAGTCTTTACATCCATTTGCCAAATTTCATAATCATAAAATCGGCAATTGCTAACATGATTCGGACGGACTTAAGCATCGCTCTGGTGAGAAGGTCTCATCGTAGTCAATCCCTTGAACTTGCCGAAAACCTTTTGCGACAAGTCGAGCTTTATAAACGATAACATTACCGTCGGCGTCGGTCTTCTTCTTGAAGATCCACTTGTTTTCTATTGCTTGCCTACCCTCGGGCAAGTCAACCAAAGTCCATACTTTGTTTTCATACATGGATCCCATCTCGATTTCATGGCCTCAAGCCATTTTGCGAATTTGGGCTCACCATCGCTTCTTCATAGTTCGTGAGGTTCATCATGATCTAGTAGCATGACTTCCGAACAGGATTACCGTACCACTCAGTGCGGATCTTACTCTGGTTGATCTACGAGGTTCTGCGAGTAACTTGATCGAAGTTTCATGATCAACGTCATCAACTTCCTCACTACTTGGTGTAGATGTCTCGAAACCGGTTTCTGCGACGAACTACTTTCAAGTAAGGGAGAAGGTACTATTACCTCATCAAGTTCCACTTTCCTCCCACTCACTTCTTCGAGAGAAACTCCTTCTCTAGAAAGGATCCATTCTTAGCAACGAATGTCTTGCCTTCGGATCTGTGATAGAAGGTGTACCCAACTGTCTCCTTTGGGTATCCTATGAAGACACATTTCTCGATTTGGGTTCGAGCTTATCGGGTTGAAGTTTTTCACATAAGCATCGCATCCCCAAACTTTAAGAAACGACAACTTTGGTTTCTTGCCAAACCACGATTCATAAGGTGTCGTCTCAAGCATTTCGACGGTGTTCTATTCAGTGTGAATGCGGCCGTCTCTAGAGCATAACCCCAAAAGCGATAGCGGTAAATCTGAAGAGACATCATAGATCGCACCATATCTAGTAAAGTGCGATTCACGACGTTCGGACACACCATTACTGTTGTGGTGTTAGGGTGGCGTGAGTTGCTGAAACTATTCCGCATTGTTTCAAATGTAGACCAAACTCGTAACTCAAATATTCACCTCCACGATCAGATTGTAGAAATTTAATTTTCTTATTACGATGATTTTCAACTTCACTCTGAAATTCTTTGAACTTTTCAAATGTTTCAGACTTATGTTTCATTAAGTAGATATACCCATATCGCTTAAGTCATCTGTGAAGGTGAGAAAATAACGATATCCGCCACGAGCCTCAACATTCATCGGACCACATACATCTGTATGTATGATTTCCAACAAATCTGTTGCTCTCTCCATAGTACCGGAGAACGGGGTTTTAGTCATCTTGCCCATGAGGCACGGTTCGCAAGTGCCAAGTGATTCATAATCAAGTGACTCCAAAAGTCCATCAGTATGGAGTTTCTTCATGCGCTTTACACCGATATGACCTAAACGGCAGTGCCACAAATAATTTGCACTATCATTATCAACTCTGCATCTTTTGGTTTCAACATTATGAATATGTGTGTCACTACTATCGAGATTCATCAAAAATAGACCACTCTTCAAGGGTGCATGACCATAAAAGATATTACTCATATAAATAGAACAACCATTATTCTCTCGATTTAAATGAATAACCGTCTCGCATCAAACAAGATCCAGATATAATGTTCATGCTCAACGCAGCACCAAATAACAATTATTTAGGTCTAAAACTAATCCGAAGGTAGATGTAGAGGTAGCGTGCCGACCGCGATCACATCGACTTTGGAACCATTTCCCCGCACATCGTCACCTCGTCCTTTGCGGTGTTAAGCAATCCGTAGTCCCTGCTTTGAGTTGCAAATATTAGCAGCAGAACCGATATCAAATACCAGTGCTCTGCGAGCTCTAGTAAGGTACACATCAATAACATGTATATCACATATACCTTTGTTCACCTTGCCATCCTTCTTATCCGCCAAATACTTGGGGCGATTCGCTTCCAATGACGATCGCTTGCGGTAGAAGCACTTTCGATTTCAGGCTTAGGTCGAGTTGGGTTTCTTCTCTGAGCGACAACTTGCTTGCCGTTCTTCTTGAAGTTCCCTTCTTCTTCCCTTTGCCTTTCTTCTTGAAACTAGTGGTCTTTGACCATCAACACTTGATGCTCCTTCTTGATTTCTACCTCCGCAGCCTTTAGCATTGTGAAGAGCTCGGTATAGTCTTTACTAACCCTTGCATATTATAGTTCATCACGAAGCCTTTGTAGCTTGGTGGCGTGATTGAAGAATTCATCAATGACACAATCATCCGGAAGATTAACTCCCAATTGTGTCAAGTGATTGTAGTACCCGGACATTACGAGTATGTGCTCACTAATGAACTATTCTCCTCCATCTTGCAGCTATAGAACTTATTGGAGACTTCATATCTCTTAATCCGGGCATTACTTTGGAATATTAACTTCAACTCTGGAACATCTCATATGCTCCATGACATTCAAAACGTCGTTGAAGTCCGGTTCTAAGCCGTAAAGCATGGCTGCTTGAACTATAGAGTAGTCATCGGCTTTGCTCGCAGACGTTCTTAACGTTGTCGGTTGCATCAGAAGCGAGTTCGCACCCAGCGGTGCATCCGGGGCGTAACTCTTACGTGCGACAATGAGGATAATCCTCGAGTTACGGACCCGATCCGTGTAATTGCTACCATCATCTTTCAACTTTGCTTTCTCAAGGAACGCATTAAAATTCAAGCGAACAACAAAGACGAGCCATCTATCTACAATCAAACATAAACAAGCAAGATACTATCGGTACTAAGTTCATGATAAATTTAAGTTCAATTAATCATATTACTTAAGAACTCCCACTTAGAAAGACATCTCTCTAGTCATCTAAGTGATCACGTGATCCAAATCAACTAAACCATAACCGATCATCACGTGAAATGGAGTAGTTTTCAATGGTGAACATCTTATGTTGATCATATCTACTATATGATTCACGCCGACCTTTCGGTCTCCGTGTTCGAGGCCATATCTGCATATGCTAGGCTCGTCAAGTATAACCCGAGTATTCTGCGTGTGCAAACTGGCTTGCACCGTTGTAGATGGACGTAGAGCTTATCACACCCGATCATCACGTGGTGTGCGGGCACGACGAACTTTGGCAGCGGTGCATACTCGGGAGAACACTTCTTAATAATTTAGTGAGAGATCATCTTATAATGCTCTGTCAATCAAAGCAAGATAAGATGCATAAAGGATAAACATCACATGCAAATCAATATAAGTGATATGATATGGTCATCATCATCTTGTGCTTCGTGATCTTCATCTCCGCAGCACCACCATGATCACCATCGTCACCGCGCGACACCTTGATCTCCATCGTAGCATCGTTGTCGTCTCGCCAATCTTATGCTTCTACGACTATCTCTACCGCTTAGTGATAAAGTAAAGCATTACAGGCGATTGCATTGCATACAATAAAGAGACAACCATATGGCTCCAGCCGATTGCCGATAACCGGTTACAAAACATGATCATCTCATACAATAAAATATAGCATCACGTCTTGACCATATCACATCACAACATGCCTGCAAAAACAAGTTAGGCGTCCTCTACTTTGTTGTTGCAAATTTTACGTGGCTGCTACGGGCTTAAGCAAGAACCGGTCTCACCACGCATCAAAACCACAAGCGATACTTCGTCAAATAGACTCGTTTTAACCTTCTCAAGGACCGGGCGTAGCCACACTCGGTTCAACTAAAGTGAGAGAGACAGCACCCACCGGTCACCTTTAAGCAACGAGTGCTCGTGGCGGTGAAACCGATCTCGCGTAAGCGTCTGGCGTAATGTCGATCAGGCGCTTCATCTCACAATACCGCTGAACCAAAGTATGACATCTTTGGTAGGTAGTATGACTTGTATCGCCCACAACTCACTTGTGTTCTACTCATGCAAAACATCAAACCATAAAAACCTAGGCTCGGATGCCCTTTGTTGGGGAGCGTAGTAATTTCAAAAATTTCCTACGCACACGCAAGATCATGGTGATGCATAGCAACGAGAGGGAGAGTGTTGTCTACGCACCCTTGTAGACCCGAAGCGGAAGCGTTCACAGCGTAGAGGAAGTAGTCGTATGTTCTCCTCGCGATCCGACCGATCCGGCGCCGTTACTCGGCGCCCCGAGTTCTTGACACACGTACAGCTCGATGGCGTCCCTCGTACTCGATCCAGCCGAGTGTCGAGGAGAGTTCCGTCAAGACGACGGCGTGGTGACGATCTTGATGTTTCATCGGCGCAGGGCTTCGCCTAAGCTTGTGACAGTATGACCGAGGTGGAATATGGTGGAGGGGGCACCGCACACGGCTAAGGAACGATCCGTAGATCAAACTTGTGTGTCCTAGGGTGCCCCTGCTCCCATATATAAAGGAGGAGGGGAGGTGCGGCCGGCCCTAGAGGCGGGGAGGAGTCCTACTCCCACCGGAGTAGGACTCCCCCTTCCTAGTTGGAGTAGGATTGGGGAGGGAAGAGGAAGAGGAAGCGCCCCCCTCCTGTCCTATTCGGACTGGGGGGAGGGTGACCACCTCGGCCGGCCCCTCCTCTTCTCCCTCGAGGCCCACTAAGGCCCATGTAGTACCCGGGGTTCGGTAACCTCCGTACTCGATAAATTCTGTTTTCACCCGGAACCATTCCGAACTCCAAATATAGGCTTCCAATATATCAATCTTTATGTCTCGACCATTTCGAGACTCCTCGTCATGTCCGTGATCACATCCGGGACTCCAAACTTCTTTGGTACATCAAAATACATAAACTCATAATAACTGTCATCGAAACCTTAAGCGTGCGGACCCTACGGTTCGAGAACAATGTAGACATGACCTAGAACTATTCTCGGTCAATAACCAACAGCGGGACCTGGATGCCCATATTGGTTCCTACATATTCTACGAAGATCTTTACGGTCAGACCGCATAACAACATCGTTGTTCCTTTGTCATCGGTATGTTACTTGCCGAGATTCGATCGTCGGTATCCAATACCTAGTTCAATCTCGTTACGCAAGTCTCTTTACTCGTTCCGTAATACATCATCTCACAACTATCTCATTAGTTGTAGTGCTTGCAAGGCTTGATGATGTGCATTACCGAGAGGGCCCAGAGATACCTCTCCGACAATCGGAGTGACAAAACCTAATCTCGAAATCGCCAACCCAACATCGCCTTTGGAGACACCTGTAGTACTCCTTTATAATCACCCGATTCGTTGTGACGTTTGGTAGCACCAAAGTGTTCCTCCGCAAGCGGGAGTTGCATAATCTCATAGTTACAGGAACATGTATATGTCATAGATAAAAGCAGTAGCAACATACTAAACGATCGTGTGTTAAGCTAATGGAATGGGTCATGTCAATCAGATCATTCTACTAATGATGTGACCTCATTAATCAAATAACAACTCTTTGTTCATGGTCAGGAAACATAACCATCTTTGATTAACAAGCTAGTAGAGGCATACTAGTGACATGTTGTTTGTTTATTCATTCACACATGTATCATGTTTCCGGTTAATACAATTCTAGCATGAATGATAAACATTTATCATGAAATAAGGAAATAAATAATAACTTTATTATTGCCTCTAGGGCATATTTCCTTCACCCTAGGCCACTTTTTCCGCTGAAAAAGAAGAACCCTAAGCCACTTTTCCTCTCGAGCATCTCCTGGGTTTATTTCAGTCACTCCGACGCTATTCTTTCAGTGGTATGCCGTGCCTGTTGACTATGAGGCACCTGACGATTTTGACAATATCAATATTTTGTCAACTGACATCGAAGGTGCTCATAGGGGGGTAGGATTGCATAAGTGTGTTCATACGGATAAGTGGGCGTGTGTGTTGTGAGCGTTTGTGTTTCTAAAAAAACTAACAAAGGAAGAAGGAAGGCTAACTATGTTTTCGCTCAATATCAGTGGCCGTGATGTAAATCGATTCAAACTTTTCCTAGTTGTATAATATTTGTAATGAGTATTACAAAGTTTAAGAGGGGTTCTAATTGACATCACAAATTGTGTGTATAGCCGCTCGATGCACATCATGTTCAGTTGACTGTCCTAAATACTTTACTATATCATGGAAGTATATTTTAACCCACAATTATATGTTTTTGTGGTGACTTTTGAGTTAAAAAAACTAATCTTTCATGAGTTTCTACATTTGTTTACTTTAAAAAAATAAGTAGAGAGAGAGAGAGAGAGAGAGAGAGAGAGAGAGAGTAAAAGCCCTTCCTCTAAAAGAAGCCCATAGCCGTGACATATTCATCTTCCTCGTTGGATGGTACTGTCGGTTTACCTTGTCATCAGCGGCCGGCTTCGACACCAGGAGGCGGGGAAGATAGTGGAGAGCGTTGGAGGCGACGGAGCAGTTGAGAAGTGCCCCCGCCATTGTCAAGGTCACATTGTCGTTGGTTCTAATTCTCGTTGTGTGGCGTGTGAGGATTGGTTCCGTCAAATATGATCTGCCAGGTTGTGGGGGAGAGTCGTCAACCATGACGCTTCTGGATCAGTTCGTGGTGGCATTGGAGGTCTCTCAGCAAGATCATGTGGTGGTGTTTTTAGATTTTACGTGGGATTTGGTGCACTCGCTCGACTTTCTCTTTCTTTTTCAGGTCGATGATTTTATTTTTTAATTATCATCGCCAATGTCTCCAGGCAATGTCTGATGTCTTCCTTGCCCCATAAATGACTCCTTGGCATGGTTCACTTTTATGAGACACACATGTGACAAATCTGGGGTTTGATCATCGTGGGGTAGGAATACAACCACCGCCTGATCTTTTATAACAATCGGTCGAGTCGGGAGTCGTTGTATCCACCGCTCAATAGCCATCTGATTTACGTCTGCTAGTTTGATGAGTGTTTGCAACATGAGCATGTTGCACTAGGAGGTTTGCAAGATGAGTGTGTCGCAACACGAGCCACATTGTGCTCGGAGATTTGCAACCAGTCCTTTGCAACAAGAGTCATGTTGCAACCACAACATAATGCTCCTCGCTGCCGTCCCAAGCCGCCCCCATTTGTACTAGACATTTACAACACGAGCGATGTTGCCACCGCAACATAACTGTCGTTGCAAACAATCGTTGCTAAACCAACTTAGCCGCTGATGTCGTAATGTCACTGCGTAACACCATCGCCACCCCAAACAGTTTCTCTGTCGTGTCGCACCACTGCGTGCAAACATCATCCAACGCGTCCACATGCACAACACCAACGATCATCCCTTTGCAGCACCCGATAAGGGGGGAAGAGAAAAAAAAATTGGTTTGTGACCTGGTGTGAGACTGACCGGTGATCGTCCCTTTGCAACACCCGAGAAGGGAGGAAGAGAAAAAAAATCAGTTTATGGCTGGGCCTGAGACGGAGTTGGCGTGTCTGTAGAGTGTTCAGACTTCACAAACCTTCCCTACATTAGGTTTTGGTTTGTGATAAAGAACTCTTTGTGCGAGGCGGCTGTATAGGCGACCAGGAAGCCCATGCCGCCATCGTCATCTCTCCCTTCATCGTCGCATGGGCACGTCGTAGGGCAAAGCATGCATGCAGGTGGGAAGATTCTATTTTGGGACCCATTGTGGGTGATTGAGGGTTGTTGTGAGACGGTCAAGGAGATGCGTATACGAGTGATTTGCGTCAGACAATTCTCGACGAAAGTGTTGGTGAAACCGGCCGTGGCCGGCGAGATCTAGCTCGACGATCTTCAATGGCAACCCGAATTGGCTAGGTCACCAGAGAAGAGGGCGTTGGCGCATGGGTTTAGACGGTGGCAAGCTCGACATATCGGACAAGTCGTGTAGCGGCATGGGTGATTTTTTTCCAGGTTTTCTTTAAGAAGTCTTCATGTTTGGCTTGGGGTGGCAAGGCGACGACGCTTTCTCTGTGTAGGAATAACCAGCCTTCCCCCCGTTCCATTGGTGTGCTTATCACCGGTGAAGGGCGTGCGGAGCCGTGTTTCCGAGAGGTCTTTTGAGATCCGGTCGGTTTAATTTTTCGATGGACCCATCTAGATTCGACTGTATTTTGTGGTCCTCGAAGTTTCTCCAGACCTTATAGTTGTTTCCTTCACCGGGGTAGCGATTTGCTCTGCAGATCACGACTGCCGGCATCTCTTGGTCTGAATGGACAACTTCTCGTCCGCTGCTTCTAAAAGCTAACGAGTTTATAAAAAGTTTGCGTCACCCAGGCGAAGGCCAATAGGCGGCATCGAGCTATACTCATGGTGGATGCAGGAGGATAAGACTTATGCACTTCCAAGAAATTGATTATAATTTTATCTTTTTATATAGATGTGTTTGTAAGAACATGTGATAAGTAATATGTGGTCTTAGACATTTTCATGAAAAAAGTTTTGGTTTATGGGCATCCGGATCATCCGGGTCATTCGATGACTTCTGTTGGATGACATAACGTGTCCGAACGACGACTCCCGTTAGACTTGTCGTAAGTATATACTCCCTACATCCCAAAACTATTATAGTGTCAAGAATAGTCTTACAGTTTGTCGAATCGCTTTCTTCCGAGAGAAGAAAGAAAGGTGATCTCGCCTCCAGCCACCAGGGCGCCTTCCTCCGCCGCCGTCCTCTGGAGGCTCCCCCCTGCTGACTACCTTGGTCGTCGGTGGTGAGGAGGGTCGCGGAATCCATGCCTGTGGATTGTTTTATGCATTAATTTCTTAGGATTTTGGGTTGTTCATCGTCTTGGCTTCGGCGGTGACGGTGGCGGCGCCGACTAATAAGTCTTCAGATCCTTCCCCAACGAGGCGATCCGTTTTTGGGGTGGATTTGGAAACCAGTCTGTTCAAGCAAGGATGGTGCAGTGGCGGCATCCTCGTGGTGGACCTGTGTCATCAGGTTCCGCCGTTGCGACTGCGTTTACTCCAGCGTCGACGCGAAGCTTGG
This sequence comes from Aegilops speltoides, assembly GCA_021437245.1. Classification (NCBI taxonomy): domain Eukaryota; kingdom Viridiplantae; phylum Streptophyta; class Magnoliopsida; order Poales; family Poaceae; genus Aegilops; species Aegilops speltoides. The sequence goes on along the minus strand of CM038144.1, from coordinate 23,621,804 downwards.
GAAGTAGTCCAGGAGCGGATGCAGATTGTGATCTACATAAGCGGCATCTGGAAGATGGTGGGTCATGTGCTGGGTTCGTGGTTCGTGGCAGGCATGTATGGTTTCCTCCTTCAAAGTCTTAGTTGGGCGGGGGTGCTAGATCTGGAGTTCGATGGCGTGTCCGGGGTGTTGCCCTGGTCTGATTCGTTCAACGGCAATGGCTTCACCTATAGGCGAGCCACCTTGAAAGCCCGCAAAGCTGCACATCAGCGATGGAGCCGCGTCGAGCTCGGGTGTGGAGGTGATCCTCATTTTCTCCTCTGATGGCTGTCATGGTTGTACCAGAGGCAGGTGAAAGGCGTTGGTGTCAAGCTTAAAGGATTCTTCACTCTTGTTTGGTGTTCCCGTGTGCAAAGGTCGTTCTACTGTCTTTTCAGTATTGTCAGATCGATGTGTACGTGACTCGTACTATAATCATTATTATGATATAAATGAGACACGTATTACCATGAAAAAAATACTAGTTTTCGAAAAGAAGATTAAGTATACATGTAGAAATACGACGTATACACGTATACGTTCGTACACTCCCGTCCTCTACCTCGACTCCCTCTGCCAACGGGCCAACTACGATCTCTCACCCGTCCGATTCGACCCCCACCCCCACCTTTTCCTCCTCCCCCACGACGACCGCCGGGGCCGCCTCGCTTCGCGTCGCGGTGGAGGGCTCCGCCCGATCGCGCCGGCCATGGTGCACAGCGCGTATGACGCCGTCGAGCTGGTCTCCGGCGTGCCCGGCCGCATCGAGGCCGTCGCCTCCCACGCCGGGAAGCTCCTCGTCGCGGCCTCCGACTGCTCGCTCCGCATCTACTCCCCGCCGGCCCCCGCCGACGGAGGCGAGATCCGGAGGGACGGGCCCTACGCGCTCGAGCGCCAGGAGCAGCGCCTGTGGCGCCGCGCGCCCTCCGCCATGGAGGCCAGCGCCAGCCGCGGCCTCCTGCTCTCGCTCTCCGAGTGGGTCGCCCTCCACCGCCTCCCGGGGCTCGAGACCGTCGCCGTCGTCTCCAAGACCAAGGGCGCCAACGTCTTCGCCTGGGACGACCGCCGGGGCCTGCTCGCCGCCGGCCGCCAGAAGCGCCTCACCGTCTTCCGCCTCGACAGTGAGAATTCAATCGTCTGCTTTTTGATATGTCCGAGCATTTTCTCTCCGTTGCCATGGTTCGATCATTTGATCGATTGGGGGTCTCGCTGGAGCTGGAAATAACCCGTTGTTACTTGTTAGTCTCGGTTCGGAGAATCGCAACTTTGGGGTCGATTGCGAATTGGTGTTCAGAGTTGGTAACTGTCAAATCATTGGTACTGGAATTTAGATCACAAGCTCAGGTCCCAAAATTTGGACCCTTGACTGGACATATCAGTAAAGGATATTAGCTTTTGCAAACCTAGAGGATAAGAACTACCACCCAAATACTGAATATTTCTGCGAAGTAGCAACGCAATGTAATTTTATGAACATCATGAGAATCTAGTAAAGTAAAGGTTTTGCTAGAAGTAACTATTGCCGAGTAACCATTAAGAACCATCTATTCTAAACACGAGATTTGTGCAAGTATGTAAGGGATGAGAAGATCACGATTGGATGTCTATCAATGTCGATTGAGAAATAGCTATTTCTAAGCCAACTGAGCTATCGACATTTCCAGGAATTTCCATGGTAGGAAATGCACATTGTTTATGGTCTTTAGTTTAGAGCGGGAAGCCTTCAGTGAAGAGCTTAAAACCTTTGACTGATCCGTTGATATATTACTCATGGGAATTTCCATTGTAGGAAACACTCATCTTTTATGTTCTCTAGTTTTCCATGATAAATACATTATAATATCTGAATTAGGGAAGCTCTAATAAATTGTTTTTACCAGATTAGTTAGTATGCTATGAGGTGTTATCTCCTTAACCTGAAGGACTGTACTCCTTTCGAACTTTATGTTTTAATAATCTGTAGACAACAAAATGTGTGTTCCATCAATTCTTTTTCTATTTTTAAATGTTTGTAATTTTTCATTGGCAAGGGGAAATTTGCAAATGTGACCATGTTTGGAATTCAGAAAAGCTTATGAAGTACCAGTACCTTTGTTTGTTGAAATTGGCAAAAAGAAAAATTACGTGTAAATAAGCTTCATAGTGTTATAAGTGCAGTGTAGAGAAGACTAACTGTATTTAGCCGCATCTAGTACCTCATGTAAGAATTGAGGCCTGATGTGCCTTCAAATGTTAATTTTGTATCATGCGTGTTTGAGATTTGTGTAAGCTTCTACGGTAAAATAAAGGAATCTGGAAAGATGGCAACTGTTTAAAATGTTCAAATGATCTTGTTGTGAACAGGCAAAGAAACTTAATTTCTGTTTGTCAGGTGGGCGAGAATTTGTCGAGGTGAAGGAATTTAGTGTCCCTGATATTGTGAAATCAATGGCCTGGTGTGGTGACAACATATGCCTTGGGATCAGGAGGGACTATATGATCATAAATAGTGTGACTGGGGCATTAACTGAAGTGTTTTCTTCTGGGAGGATTGCTCCTCCTTTAGTTGTGCCCCTTCCTACCGGGGAGCTCCTCCTTGGAAAGGTATAGTACTTCTTTTCGCGATCTTACTAGTTTCTAGTTGATTCCATCTCATGATATTGTTTGGCAGATCGATGATAGCATTTTGTGGTGTTGTTTGGTTCCAAATGACTAGATAACAACGTTGCATGCTTTACAAGAAGAATGTGACAGCTTTTCTAAACACCGGAATTTATTCCTGTTGTCTTTGCATTGATTCCTAAGCAATAGCTAAGCTGAATGCCTTCTTTCAGTAGAATTGCATCACAATTTGAGGATAAGGGAATCTTGTCTTGTGAAATATTGAAGATGTTGTACCACAATTGATGTGAAAACCTTTAGCTTAGATGCATTATAATAACACTTGGGTATCAGAATACTTTCAAACTTTGTCATTTAGCTATCAGAAGGGATTGGCTTGATTCAGATTCCCAAGCGCGCTGATGTGCCATGAAAGTTTTCTGTAGAACAGATGTGAGTTCGAGGTCAGCGAGATTCAAACACGTATGAAGTGTCTCATTTATCGTTTTTGCTTGTTCACTTTTTCCAGGACAACATTGGTGTATTTGTTGATCAAAACGGGAAACTTATTCAAGACGGTCGGATAATTTGGTCGGACACTCCTGCCTCTGTTGTTATACATAAGCCGTATGCTGTGGCACGTCTGCCACGACATGTTGAGGTAAGTTGTTTTGTTTTGTGTATTGGGTTGTAAAGAGAATATCAAAGTCGTAAGTTTCATTAGCGCACCTAACCTACTGAGTATTGTTTCAGATACGGTCTCTTAGAGCTCCCAGCGCATTGGTTCAGACAGTTGTCCTCCGTGATGTTCAAAAGCTTGTTCAAACTGACAACTATATACTTGCTTCGCTGTCCAACTCAGTCTATGGTTTGCTGCCTGTTCCTATTGGTGCCCAGGTATGGTGCGTTTACTTTGTGAATGTTGATCAGCGCACCGATGTCAATATTTACATATTTTTCGTTTTAGCTATCACTAGTCATGGCACTGCTGTTTCATGCTAGGTTCCGCCTCCAGTATAGGTTGAATATGGTCTGAGAAACCTTGATAATTTAATGGTCTGCATAATTGTAAATACGCAGCAGAAAAAAGCAAAATTAAATAATTTGACCTAATATTCTCTCTTTAGAAAAATGATCAACTGAATTGTGTATTGTGCTGTAGGCAAGGATCGTCATCAGTTCCATTGCAAATTCTTCCCAATAGTTAATGCCTTTTGCTTTTTTTACTGTAGTGTTAATTTAATGAAACTCGCAAGTTAACAAGAAATGATCTGTCTTGATAACTTTGGAAGTTCTTTGTAAGAATTTATTCTTAGTTCCTTGTATGTATATCTTTTGGTATACAGATAGTGCAATTGACCGCCTCTGGAGAATTTGAGGACGCGCTGGCATTGTGTAAGTTACTTCCACCTGAGGATTCAAACCTACGAGCTGCAAAAGAAAGCTCAATACACATGAGGTATGTTCAGATTGCCTGATCAGATGGCCACGATAGTATTCATTTTGCTCTGTCCATAGTCAGTTGATAGTATGCTTATGTCATTGCATGACATGATTGGGTAGATGCTGTTCCACTTTAGTCAAGCTATTTCAAGCACTTGAGCACAACTCTATGCTTTTGTGTTGAATCTGTCATCAGGAAATCAAATTCAAGGAAAAGAAAACCATTATATGCCACCAGAACTCCGGGTTATTTCCACGCCCTCTTCTTTTTCAGATTCCGTTCTCATTATGCCATCGCCATCATAGCTAGCACACATTGAGCTTGCCCATCAACATGCCCTCCTTTTTTCTTAAATTCCCAGAATGCCCACGTGGGCCTGTTTTTATATCTCTGCTCCCCCCCTGCCCTCTCTTTTTCTCCACTTCCTATGCCCTTCTCTCCATCATACTATTCAGTTCAGATTTGAATTTTGTACTACTCACATCATGATTCGTCTTTTTTTTATGAAGTCATTATTTGGATCTGAAATTTTTGTCGTGTGGTAGATGTGTATTATCTCTAAGCCATATACATTCGTTCAGAAATTTTCATGACCTTTGGACATGTTTTTTGATGACTTAATGCACTAGTACACATCAAGGGTGCTAGTGCATTCTACATGCTCCCAAGTAATGGGGGCATATTGGTGGCTGTTAGTGGTGCCGAGAGTTACTCAGTGGCAGATACAGTTGTTTCACATACAGTTGTTCCCATACAATTCATATACTATCCTAACTATGTTATTATCACTAAGACTTGTATGTGGCAATTCATATACAGTCTGCAAACAACATATAAATTCTGGATGGAAAAGGTTGTTGGCATTTGGTAATTTTTCATTTCAATAAATGTTATGCCAAGACTTGATGTACTCATGTACACCAGGATTAGTAAACTTGCTTATTATTTTGCTTTTGATGACTAGTAAGCTGCACTTGGCAATGCACAACATGCTGAACATTTGGACTTTCACTTGCGTTGAAACAGGTTGTAGTTAAAATTTAGTTTACAGCAAATGTAAGGTTTCTTACCTCAAAAGCAGCATCTGAAAGCTTTCTAGAAAAATAAACTCAAATTTTATCACTGATGGGTGATGGTTAATGGCTATGGATGTTCACACGTACCCCCTTTTGAAGTCTGTAATCAATCAAATATATAAAGGTAGATTTGTATTAGGTGCTGTTTTAGTCTACAATTAAAATAGATGAACAGCCTCGTTTCATTTCTTCCAAGTAATATTCATGTTTTCTTATAATAACACAATTTGGCCCCTTGCGTATAACTAACCAACATCTTTCCTTTTTATTTCATGAATCAGATATGGGCACTTCTTATTTGATAATGGGAGCTATGAGGAAGCAACGGAACAGTTTTCGGATGCACATGTGGATATTACTTATGTTTTATCTCTATACCCATACCTTGTTCTGCCTCAAACACACATTATAGGTGAACATGACAAGCTTCAAGACCTGCAAGAATTAGCAAGAGAATCTTCTGATGCGACAGATGAAATGGAAGCATACTCTTTGCAACTTCATGATTCTGATGATAAATCTCCATTGGAGAACAAGAAAATGAGTCATAATGCTCTAATAGCCCTTGTGAAGTACTTGCAGAAGAAAAGAAATGGTATAATTGATAGAGCGACATCTGAAGTAACTGAAGAGGTCGTCTCTGGAGCTGTGCACCATAGCTTAAACTTATCTGAGCCATATAAGGCAAAGAAGCCAAATAAGGTAACTACTGTTTCAAATGTCTGGCTTTCTTGTTGAGAACATTGTAATTAGTTGTGATGTGGAATTATTGCATGAAGCAGGAACTAGTATAGCGTAAGTAAACCAGGCACTAATTTGACCGTTGCAAAGTCAAACTAATAGGTGCAATCTGGTGTTACTCCGAGTCTTTGAAAAGGCTGCGTATCATACCTGTTGTTATGAATCCTAGTTTGATTTGAGGATATCCACTTGCTTTTCTTGACACTGCCGCTTCCTTTCCTAGAGATTAAACATTCTAGGATCCCTGGACAGTAAAATGATTTTTTTTGGTAAGATAGGCTCTGAGAGCTTCATTCATTTTGCATCTGGAGGTTGATTTATCGATTTTTGTGTATCTCCAAGGTCAGTAGAAAAAATCTGGAAGAAAGAAGACACATGTTTATGCTTTTGTTTTTCCTGGAATTTGTTAAACGAAACCCAAATATGTAGACTAAAGTGTCTGAGATTTCATAAGAATTCGAACTTCCTGTCTATGTTCATGATACTCTCATCCCTGTAAACATGAGGTAAATGCAATTCCCTGGAGTGAGAGGAACCTTCTGGCATAAAAAATAAATAATAAATTGGTTTTAATTTCTCGTCAGGATACCGTCCTATCCAAAGTTCTTGCCCCTTATGTTTGCGAGTGTGCATGGTGTCTATTGTACATAATGTAAAATTGAGAATTTGTTTGTTAATATCTATAAAGAAAAGGTGATTCATTGTGATTCTACACCTTCTTATTGTCAGAAACGGCCCCAAACACATAGAAGCTCTGTTGCAAGAGAAATGGCGAATGTACTGGACACATCTCTTCTTCAAGCTCTTATTCTTACAAGACAGTCACCAGGAGCTATAGAGTTATTGAAAGGACTCAATTATTGTGATTTGAAGATATGTGAGGAGTTTCTGAAGGAAAAGAGCGATTATATGGTATTACTTGAGCTCTACAGAAGCAATGACATGCACCGCGAAGCTCTCCAGTTACTCAATCGGTTGGTTGAAGAATCAAAGTCTGCGATGGCAAATGCTGATTTTAGTAAAAAGTTTAACCCACAAATGATCATTGAGTATCTCAGGGTATTGTTTTTTCTCCTCTGTCATCATATGACAGATACTGTTATTCACTTTGTCACCTGTACATTTACACAAAACAATGAAAACCAACCAGTTGCTGTTGGTTTCATGGTGTTTTATTTGTCCTAAAATCAACTCTGTAAAAGTTTGACAAGAACATGTCTTAATGTACACTTATTTAATAAATGTGGAAGCATCATCAGAATATTAAATTCCAAGGTGTGTTTCATGGTTTTCAGGATTGCATTTCTGTGCATATATATCTGTGTATTTAAATATTATTGCATCATGACTTCTGGATTATCAGTCCTAGTGTATATATGCTTGCTCATTTGACGTGGCGGTGGGATCATATTGAATGTGTTTATTGCTGATGTTAGTTGGCTTCCTGGAATCGCTCGTTGACATTAGAGAAACTTGTTGCAGCCATAATATTTTCAGCTGTATTGTTTGGTGTGTGTTTCAGGTTATTATTTGGACTTTGTCCTTCATATTATGGACTTAGTCCCCTTGTCACATTCTTCTGGTTTTCTACAGCTGATCTGAGATGCTGTGCTCTTTTGTGCAGCCCCTTTGTAGATCTGACCCAATGCTGGTTTTGGAGTCTTCTTTGTATGTTCTTGAACGCAACCCGTCAGACACTATTGAGCTCTTTTTGTCTGAAAATGTTCCAGCAGATTTGGTAAATTCATATCTGAAACAGCATGCTCCAAATTTGCAGTCAACTTACTTAGAGCTAATGCTTTCAATGAGTGAAACCGGGATCAACCCTAATCTACAAAATGAGCTGGTACGTCTCTTTGTCTTGTCACATTGTTACTATGTGAAAATTTGTTCTATGTTGTTTAGACGATCTTAGTTCCATAAGCTGTTCTTACGAAGTTTGCGATAAGTGGATTTCTTCTACTGATAATCAAACTTTCTGTCCTGAAGGTGCAACTTTACCTTTCTGAAGTTCTTGACTGGTACAAGATTCTGAAGGATGAAGGAAATTGGACTGATAAAACTTATTCCCCAACGCGGAACAAGTTGATATCTACATTAGAGAGTAATTCAGGTTACAATACGGACACACTTCTTAAACGCCTTCCGCAGGATGCTCTTTTTGAAGAGCGTGCTATCATGTACGGGAAAATGAATCAACACCTCCGTGCATTATCTCTCTTTGTTCATAAGGTACTCACTGCTCTTTGATGTGCTTCTGGTATCCGCTGATATAATTTTTTAATGGATAGGGGTGACTTTGAACTTTCAAAATAACTTATGCACTATGTTGCAGCTCCATATGCCAGAGCGTGCCGTTGCATACTGTGACCGTGTTTATGAGGAAGGAGCGCAGCAGCCTTCCAAGTCCAATATTTATTTTAATCTTCTGCAAATTTATCTAAACCCGAAAAAAGCTGAAAAAGAGATCGAGCAGAAAATTATTCCAATGGCATCACAGTACCCTGGAATTCAGAGGGTTAACTCTACTAATAAGCTCAGAGGAGGGCGTATGGGTAGAAAGGTTGTTGAGATTGAAGGGGCTGAAGACACACGCTTTAGCCCTAGTGGACCAGATAGTGGCCGAAGTGATGGTGATGGAGATGATGTTAGCGACGGAGGCCCTATAATGTTGAACGAAGCACTTGAATTGTTAAGCCAACGGTGGGACAGAATAAATGGTGCTCAGGCTCTTCGGTTGTTACCAAGAGACACAAAACTGCAGGTGAATATTTATATGTTTGAAAGGTATCATAGTTCATCTGTCCTAGGTTTACAGGAGTCCACACCGACCATTCTATTGCGGCATTGTGTTTAAAAAGCAACATAAAAGTTTGAACATTCGTGTTAATGTAGCGTTCTCCTTTTGTTTGCATACACGACATATCTTTATTAGCTGGTCCGACTTATTGCTGTTTAGGCTGTTGCAAGATACACAAATGTGTCCCCTTAAAAGACCACAATTATGTAGCTTCTGAGATTGTTGTTTTCCAAAATTCGTTGCTTCAGTTGTTTAGCTTCATCTTTGAGTATATCCAGTTGCTAAAGCTTCTGAAAAGCCTAATAAATCTGGTGTGAATGCTTTCAGGATCTGGTGTCATTTCTTGAACCACTATTGCGGAACTCTAGTGAACATCGGCGCAATTATATGGTTATCAAAAACTTGATTCTCCGGGCAAACTTGCAGGTTAGCTTGATGTCATGTTCTCTTGTAGCTGTGTTCCTGGGGTTGTCCTTGGAGAATGTCAGTATGTTTCTTATTATAACTAGCAGTGTTTCTCTTCACTGAGAAAGAGTAAGGGGGCTCTCTAATGTACTCCCTCCGTCCCATAATATAAGAGCTTTTTTGACACTATACTAGTGTAAAAAACGCTCTTATATTATGGGAGGGAGGGAGTATTATTTTGTGTATACAAAAACTGTTACATATGTACGTCGAACACGGTTAAACCACTAGGTGACTGTCGAGCAAAGAAGAAAGATATGACAGTTACAATCTAAGAAGCCAGTCCTGACACCTAAAGGGGCCGACGATGGATAGGCTTCACTCGGTGATGAATTAATTCAATTTCCCTTTAAAAGGCACCTTCTAACGAAAGACCAGGGGGGTCTTGATTTTGGAAAACCAAACCGTTTTGTCTCTTTCTAAATGTGCCACATTACTGCTATGGCTTTCTCCAGGAAACAGGGCTCTCTAAAGCCACCTTTAGCATGCTGCAGCATTAAAGGGAAAGTGCGTAAGGGATCCCAGCATTGCTTAGCAAACGTTCAAAAGATGAAAAATGATCTTCCAGTATTCCTTGGGAACACAGAACCTTTGGACCCAAATCAAAATGCATTCCATGAAAATAAGGCAGGCAAAAACTTTGAACTTAGGAGTAGTCTTACTCTTTCATAACCAGTGGAATTGCGGCTGAACCACACTTGGGCAAACAAGAACTTGATAGTATTTAACTAGTGGTCTTGGGCCTTAGCATCTCCTGGTCTTAAACAATTTAATGATGTATGTAATCATCTTGCATACTGTCATAGTGCTGATAAATATGCTGTCTCATCATGCATGCCATAGTCATATTACATGCCTAGCTAATAGTTAGGCTGTGAGTTTTTTTTCTATCAAATAGATTTGTTGTATAGTGGAATTTATGAACTTCTGTTCTATTTTTTGTAATCTGTATATCAGGTAAAAGAGGATCTGTACAAACGACGCCAAGCTGTTGTGAAGATTGATGGAGATAGCATGTGTTCTCTTTGTCATAAGCGCATTGCAAACAGTGCTTTTGCAATTTATCCAAATGGACAGACATTGGTGCATTTTGTATGCTTTAGAGAATCGCAACAGATCAAGGCTGTTAGAGGCGCAAACTCTGTGAAACGTAGATGATGTGACCGTACTCCAGGTATAGATTTGAACTCCATATTCATATATTGCTGTTCAGCCTTAGGTATTATGGCGGACTAGGTACAGCCGTTTGTTCAGCCTATTATGGTGGACTAGAATAAATCAAGAGTGTGTGCTAACTAGATCCCACTTTTCATATATGTTGACAGGCCAGATGTCAATCACCAAGAATTTTAAGTTTGAGCATCGGGGGAGAATTGGCCAACAACTGCAATTTTTCTGGATCATGCTTGGAAAAAGTTGTGTTGAAGCCCTGATCCAACCCGAGCCATCAACCCATGGCTTTGCCTGTAAGCATTGCTTCCTGGGTGAATCTCTTGCCCCCGCTTTGTCGCATCAAGTTTTCATCGATGCCGTCTTGTGGAAATCCTTTTTGTTGATCTTTACCGGATCCGAGTGGATTGCTTCGGAAATTCTTTAGCGGGCTCTCTTCAGAGCCTTGTATTTAGTGCATGTGCATGCTCGCTTGTCTGTTTCGAGTCCAGAAAGCTTACAGAGTTGAGTGGGTGTGTGAACGTATAGTGTCCCTGTCTGTTCAAGCCTGTTGTAAATGTGGAGGCGGAGATATCTTGTTGTTTGTTGTACCAATCATAAGAGTAAATATTGAGATTCGTATTTTTCCCAAATATCGAGCAGACTTTGTAGATCTACCACATCGCTTTGTGTATACTACGGCAGAGCTACGCATTTGCGAGGAAGGGTGTGTTTGGTCTGTGCCCAAGTTTCCCGTACCAGAAATTTGGTGGTTGAGGTTTTGCTTGGGCAACATTGGCTAGGAAAATGACTAGAAGTTGCCAATGAAGCATTTGCATGCCAAACAATTGCAAACAAGGACCAGCCAACATTTTGACCATGACAAAAGGAAAAAGGTAGGGTAGACTTTGGTGACAATCCTAATAGGATCGGTGTCCGAAAGATGCGCTGTCTTACTAATTATCTTCGTTCTAGAATATGGGAGAAGGGGAGCCTTGGCGCAGTGGTAAAGCTGCTGCCTTGTGACCATGAGATCACAAACAACCTCTTGCAGAAATGTAGGGAAAGGCTGCATACAATAGACCTGGTCGGACCCTTCCCTGGACCCTGCACAAGCGGAAGCTACATGCTATATCATGCACCGGTTGCCATTTTTTCTAGAATACGGGAGGGGGCACCTTAGATATCAAACCAAATTTTATTTTATTTTTTGCTTCTGGTTCAAACCATTGGTTTAAGGCAACAAAAGGCTGAACCCATTGCTGTGAGCCTGTGATCCAAGGCAGGATGGTCTGAAGTCTGAACCCATTGCTGTGATCACAACTCACAAAGGGCTGTACCCAGTACCCAGACCGAGGTGAAAGCACCCTTGACCGTACTATCAAAAAAAGCACCCTTGACCGATAGATGATGATTTCAGCAAATCAAATCACGTTAGCATTCTGTCGCATTCTCTTATCAAAAAGCAAAAGCTGAACGTTGGAAGTTGGAAGTGAACCCAAAGCACGGCGCAACAGAAGGGAGGGCTGCGCAGCCGTGCCGCCACACGCGAATACGCAAAGTTTGTGTATGCATTGATAGGAGTTGGAATGAGTAAAGGTAGGGGTACAACACAAGACAAGAAGGAGTGAACATGGCACCCAGAGCAGAGAGTCAAGGGATGCTCGGCCTGAACAATGGAAACTACACAGCTAAACCCACAAAGCCTCGAAAAAGAGAAGCAGACTGAACCAACAAGACTTTCAGCATCGCCAAAGCCAACACCAGGGACACCGCGAGCGACAAGATAGTACCTTCAAGAAGGAAAACAACGCCACCGCCACCTGAAAACACTGTGCCGCCACACAATGGCAGAGTTTGACAAGAATCTACTGGGGGCAGGGGGGCAAAGACAAAAAAAAACCGCAACAAATCAGAACTTGTAGCCTTCAGGAAAATTTGTACTTACATTACCCATATTAGTCACAAAATGCATGTTTGATTAGCGGTATATACTTCATAAGAGAAATAAGTACACATGTCCTTTGTCTTTTGAAGTACGACTGAATATTGCTGTTGCTGCCCTTAAACATGGTCACGTCTAATCTCCTTTTGAGTCCCAAGTCAAGCAACCGGCAGAAGCTATTCAGAAGAACAAATATGTGATGCCTGCAGCAAGAAATCCTCAGTTAGATCAAATGAATAGGCATACTAATTGCGAAATTACTAATCAAACTCGTACAGGGAAACAACAAGATATTCCAAAATTTAGTGTCGCCCCAAAATTACTCGTACTGTTGTACATGCAACACTGCAAACTGGGATTCAATAGTTTACAGTTGTATTTGAGCTGGGTAGAGGGCACTTACAAAATAGCTAAATTCGCATGGGGGTGGCCGACGACGAGGAGGTGGCCGACCGACATCGACGACCACTAGCCAGTGGCGAAGAGCCGAAGACGACGGCCTCAGGCACACTCTTGTTCCCCCTCCTAACCTCCTTGGCTTTGGGATGTTCGGCGGCGGCACGCGCTGATCAGAGGCGAGCTTCTCCTCGGCATCGGCGTTGAGGCAGTGTGGCGGCAGAGCTAAGCAGTAGTGCCCGAGTGTGGTTAGGGAAAAGAGAGGTGAAGCAGCCCCGCAAGGGTCATTTTTGGTGGGCTAGGAGCGCGCTACTTGGCGTGCTCTCAACTGCCGCCACGTGTCGTGTTCTGGCGCTCCCTCCGTTTTTTCCTCTGTACGCGTTTTCGGCTTCTCCTCCTTTTTTAGGTTTTGACCAAAAAAATTGCAAAAAAACACGTTTTTCTTTTTCTACGAGAGACACATATTTACTTCTCGTAGAGGCACAGTTGTGCCTCTCGGAAAAGAAAAGAAAAACGCGTTTTTTTCCTTCCGCACAAAACACAGATTACTTCTCGTGGAGGCACGGATTTGCTTCCGCGAAAGGCACATTCGTGCCCTTTCTTCACGAGAGGCACAAATTCGCTTCTCGTGGAGGAACAAATTTGCTTCTACAAGAGACTGTGCCTCTTCAGAAAGGACAAAAATCGTGCTTCCATTCGGGTTTTTTCTCCGGGTATTTTTCTTGAAAAAGGGGTTCGTCGAAACCTACCAACATGGGATCTAGTTTGAAGATCTCAACGAGAGGAATCCAAAGATGAAAATGGTTTGAGATTTGGACGCACAGTTTAAGAGATAAAACATTTTGAATAAACGGATCTACAAAAAGGGGGAAATCCTATATGGAAGGTGGGTGTGACCTTTGCAAAGAGTACTCCTTAATTAGCGATTTCATGAAGCAGTCGAGCCTGCTGGTTAAGCGTTCGTGAATGGTGATCATGCAAAGAGGAAGCGGCTCCTCTGCCGTGCGCTCTGTGCTGTTGGGCCACTGACGTAGGCCAGGTTACCAAGCGGCCCACATGTCAGTGGTGGAACTGCAGGGTGCCGAACATCAGAGGATCCTCTTCCATGCAAAGATGGGCTTGTGGCCTTGTGCGTATATGATGGGCCACCCAAAAGCTGAAAAAACACATTTGAGCGGGGGGCACGGCCCCTCAGACTTGGTACATGGCTTCGCCGTTGTTGACAGACCTTTCTTTATTCGGACTGATGGATTATGATAAACCCAGAAGACATAATCCAACAAAAGGACTAGTTACCCCTAAAAAAAATACAAGAGGACTAGTTTCGATTCTGACGATTTGAAAGAGAAATTGGCTAAACTTGAGGCAGGATGATGGGCCTATTTCCTCCCGGCCAATAGAAACCATTCACAGGATATTTTGCCCATGAAAAAAACATTGGTAGTGTCTTGGGGAGAGGTGGTCATATTTTTAAGGCCCGTAGAAGGGAGACTAAAGCAAAGAGTAAGGTTGCTGACTCCATTCCTGGCGCAGACGAGAGAGTAACTATTATATCCAACTACCAAATTCACTCCAAAATTATTTATAAGTATCGATGGCTTAGGGAGCATGAAGCCCCAATGTTTTGCCCAAGAGAGCAATAAGCCAAGCATGAAAAATGTATGTGAAGACGGACACTACATATGTGAACGGAGGGAGTACTTCAGATTCTCCTTGTATCCTTGTGGTACGTTTTTTTTATTTTTTTGATCAGTTATGGCATGAATTCTGTAGTCTCCTTGAATCCTAGTTTCAGGAGAATAATTCACACTACATTTGTTTCGCCTTTTGTTCAATTAGCTAGGTATTTTTAACTTCAGTCCAATAGACTTACTGAACTAGTATGATTAGTCTTCTCGGTTGATTATTCGCAAAAAAAAAAGTCTGCTCGGTTGATTAGCCGATGGTATAAACTGGTGATGTACGTTTGGATTGGGTTGGTCGACCATCAGTTACAGCGCTTCTCACAGATCATGGATGGGTTCGTCAGCTGATCTCTTTCTAGTGCCAGGTGACAGGATTAATAAGAAATAAACCAAACGTCTGCGCAGGGCGCTTTTGTAATAAAAAAGAAATTTGAAGGTCCAAAACATCAAATCTTAAAGGGCGCACTCTTGAGAAAACAATGTCTTAAAGGGCGCATCTGCAATAGCAAAGAGCACCCAGTTTGGAGATGGCAGCAGCAGCAGTGAGGATCTTACCGAACAGAAACTAAAGCTACAAGGACCACTTTGTAAAAGAGCAGTATGCACTATGCAGAAGGGGCTCAACCGCTCAACAGAAGGCTCCAGGGACCGGCGCGTGAAATCCCAAAAAAATTTGGACCATTTCTCGATTTGTGCGTGTCATCCTTGCGCAGGGGCCATGCTAATCTTCTCTGTATCGTTCCAATTTTATCGGATGTCCCCGAAGGGACAAGTCTGTCTGCAGCGCGCGGGTTATAAACCGGTCGTTCTCTCTTTCGCTAGCCGATGTGGGACTAAACGAACGAGCCTTCTGCTCCCCGCGTTGCTTGTCCAGACGGAAGCGCCGTCGGAACGTGCGGTGGGCTACGAGTAGGCTGGATATCTTGGTGTGGCCCAAAATAGTAGAAGGCCGTAATGGGCCATCGTGCTAGTAGGGAATAGTGAGCCTTCCTGTTAGTCTGCCGATATGATTTTCCTATAAAAAGAGTCAAACGATGCGATAGGTTCTTTTTTCACCGTGGGGGAGAACGCTGGTTATTTGACTCCGTTTTTATACTAGTCACTCTACATTCTTCTCACATTTTTAATATAAACGTGTATGTAGATTTATTTCGAGCTTTTCACAAGAGAAGTCCTCGCAGAGTTTCGCTTCAGAGATTATAAATTATATGATCCCCGGAGACGGAGTTGGCAGTTCTGCAAATCATTGATCATCCACATCCACATCAATCGCTTCATGCTACAGTAGTTTTTACTTGTTGTAGCCAATTGTATCTAAAAAATAAGAAAACAGTACTCCCTCCGTTCCAAATTACTCGTCGCTGAAATAGATGTATCTAGAACTAAAATACATCTAGATACATCCATACGTGAGACAAGTAATTTGGAACGGAGGGAGTATGAGCCAACAGGGAGCGTCTCCTTCACTACAGGCGAGATGAAGAAGCTCCCGTCGAAATTTACCCCAAAAACATCGCTCATTGACCAGCCGCAGGGCGTAAGATATTTTTTCTGACAATAATCTAAACGGTTAGAAAAAGGAAAACGCTACCGCGCCCAGCACAGACACGGGCCATACGTTGTTACAGACTCCCTGTGTGACACAGAAAGACTAGAAGAAGAAGCCACTGCCGACGAAGCTGCCATATTTTCTTCTCAAATGAATTGTACAAAACAGACAGGTACGCAAGGCTTTACAAAAAATCTTCTCTAGGTTGAGGCAGATAACTTTAGGATGAAATGAACTATCCACAGAAGGATGACAGAACGATGTTGTAAATGCGGCAAAATTGGACTATACCTAGTTCCTTGAATCGACAAAACAGTTTGCTGAAAAAGAAGATGCATGTCATATTCCTCTGTGCTGTACTACACTATCAACATTTCTGTCATATGGGCAGGTGACCGAACTCACGGCTGATGCGGTGGTTGCTGTACTTCGCGCACCACATCAAGTTGTCTTCTCAAGGATGCTGTCATCTTAACACCAGGATTACGGGCATCAGGTGCTCAGTCCGCATGCTGTTTTCTTGTGAGACGTAGATTGATATACCAAGTCGCGAGGCAACGCAGTATCAATCCCACTAGTATCTTGAAGATGGCGAGCATAAAATAGGTCAGAACTGACCAGAGCAAGATCCAGAATATTCTCCAGATAAACGGACCAGCAGGAAGCAGGGTGGCATACACTGGAGTCAGCACACGAATTACCTAGAGAGACAATGAATACCTTGCTCATTAGTAAAATATGTACATACAAGTTGGCAGCATAAGAGCATGGCGTGTTCACTTACCACACAAGCAGGGGCAAGGGGGATGAATGTTAGATCTTTCTGACGGTCATCAGGTTGCTCATTCAATATCTGTGCACATATTTTTTCAGCGAGACGGGCATTAGTAATAACATCAGATGAAAACGTTCAATTCTTGGCAAATGAGCCAGCATTATCACAAAGTTCTGGTATGCCCAGCAAATCAAAATCAGGAAAAAAAATACTTGGTCATATCTCCGTTCTACACTCAGAAGACAACATACTGATAACTGTGCAGTGAAAGTCAATAATAAATCTAAATGACAAGTCAAATTATTCATCAATATATGCGTGTCTAGATAGAATTTCCTAAATGACCGTCTCAGGATAAAGGCAAATACATGCCACAGAATCACTGACATAA
This sequence comes from Aegilops speltoides, assembly GCA_021437245.1. Taxonomy (NCBI): domain Eukaryota; kingdom Viridiplantae; phylum Streptophyta; class Magnoliopsida; order Poales; family Poaceae; genus Aegilops; species Aegilops speltoides. The sequence continues at coordinate 23,604,790 of CM038144.1, read as the reverse complement.
AACTACAAACCCAACGAAGCAAAACAACAAGAGTAGTAAAACAAATATTTTCCACAAATCAAATAAGCAGTGTTCCGCATGCATGAATGAGTGTTAGCATTTTTAACTGATAAGGTCATTTACTCTGAACCTCATTTGTTGTTTGTTTATTTATCCGAGTATCACAGGGGCATAGGCTGTGTAGCCAGCAATGTATTTGAATCAAGATACGCATGTCACTGGTAAAGTTATTTGTCAGCGTATCACCTGCTTGGATAAGTCTTCCAGAAACTCTGAATAAGCAACTGGCTTTATCTCATTAAATTTTGCAAGGAATGAATGCTTGATAGCATCAATAAGTACTTCACACATAAATACATAGGAGGCATTCTGCAGCGACAAAAGGAAGTAATATTACTTTTGTAATCATCCAAGTCTCTGATTACGACAAGAACAGAAAGGAAAAAAAATTAACATACAATAAGAAAACTGTCAAACCATGGCCCCTCTGCTTCCAAGATATTTTGAGCTAGTACAAACAGTAAAAATGCTGTGATGTGAAACCTCTCAATGATATCTGCAAATCAACAACTCAAAAATTAAGTGTTGAAAAAAATGACGAAGAAAAAATGTAACAACGGCATGATAAATATAGGACACACTGCTAATTGCTAACTAACCACGTGTAGCATAAAACATAGCAGTTATATTGCACACAGTGAACCGTTTGCAACCAATGCTCACAATTTCTTGCTAGTATGGCACGAAAGGGTTGAACCTTGCACTTACAAAATGGCCAAGAATTTGCTTCTAGAAAGTTAATGAATATCCAATATGTAAAAAGGTCTACGCAGACAATTTATCTATGGAGTCCAACTCAGCACGGTTCATTCCACATAAGGAGATGGAAGTGCTGAACACTAAGTAGCTAGACAACAACAATAAGCCACACATGACATACTGACAAATGCAACTATGCAGCAAAGATGAATTCAAAAGGATCATCCAGACAGTGGAAACGTAGCAAATACAGTCATACATCAGCATCTGATTTAGAATCATGGAATGACACAATCATAAGCACACTCACCATAGTAAACCAGATTGTGAAGGTTCTCTTTGCTAACTTTCTTAAATACATTGCTTTTAATCTCGGCAAAATTATTGGACACCAAAAGAGCCAACAGTGCATTGTTATGGGCAATAATACATGTTGACAGGGTGATAGCTTGGGCTAAGAGGACAAATGAATGCACAAGTAATGACTTGTTAAGGAAACCAAATCCAGATTAATATGAAATAGCAGCAGCAAAGGTAATAAAGTAAACTTACAGTCTAACTGAAAGCTGGACGAACTTATGTTAGATAAAACTTATGTCACTGTGATTCCAACTAAAAGTAATGTTACACGATGACTACCATGTCTTTACTGTGAGCTTATAATCAGCTCGGTGCTGCATATCAGTGTGGGCTACATAGTTTTCCTTTGAAGTGGGGAATTCTGACATCTCAAACTTGTAGAATGTAAATAAATTAAACAAAGGCATGTAAAAATAAGACAGCCTAGTTTGGAGCCAAGGATATCAAATGCGAGGACAGCAATAGCCCCATCCAAAAGGAACCGCAACAGTTCGAATGTGACCCTGTCAGTTGAACACGTTGACAGTCCCTCAGCTGAGTTGAACAAAACTTGCAACACATCCTCGCCAAATGATTGACATAGTTTGTCAAAGATCTAAAAGGAACAGAAAAAGGTAAGTGCGCTAACTAATAAAAATGTACATACATTTAAAAAAATACTTCCCTCACCTCTAGTACGTTGTATACCACATAGAGCTTGATCGTGCCCTGGCCACGAATGACATGGTAAATCAAACTAATATCTGACACACAAAACAAATTGTTTGAGGATTATCAACTATGTGTAAGGTATCATTTTAGTTTGGCAAAATCAAAGGGAAAATAACGAACCTATCATTTGCAAAGAAGCAACTCCTAGGGCTAGAACTACAAAACATCCATAATCTGATAAATCAGCAGCATTTGGCCGAAGAAACTGCCTGTCACAAACACATTCGATAAATAAGTACACGACAGCATACGGCCGAAAACAAAATAGTAAACTGGGAAAGGGTGGTGCATAGTGTGTACAATCAAATGGCAAATATAAGTAAACAGATGAAAAATCACTTAATGCTACAAGCACTTCGTGCAGCATTAATGTAAATAATTCAACAGGATTTCTCCTGCTGGTATAGTCATGGCTACCATAAATGTTTGCCGCTTCAAAAATAGAAAAGGTACGACCTACTAACCAGACTAATACTTGCAATAGACGATAGCAATCACATAATCAGACACTTAACTAGCATACCAGCAAGGTGTCATTAATTTATTCAGAAAAGATTCACTTCGCAGACTAAATTATTCACTTCTGCAGACTAGTATATGCTTCCAACCAAGATGTCCTCATGCCAGAAAAAAACAAGACATCCTTATTTTTATATAAAAAAGATACCATTATTTTATTACAGGAAAATGGTCAGCGATATGGCAGAATAACTCAATTGTTCCCGGTGTTAAACGAGAAAGTTCCCCAAACATTTTTGACACAGTTGCTGTTGAATTTTGAGCCTGAGATCATGTTAACTATGATACAAATTATCAATCAAAACTAATCTGTAAATCCCCAAACATTCTGAGGACCACTCTGAAAGTGCTTAACTTCACATAGAAGTTTTTAGCTAATTTCTTGGAAAATCTTAAACAAAGAGTTAATGATTTGAGCAAGGGATTAAGCTAACCTGAGAAGGCCTATAGAGATGTCTTAATAAAGTTTTAAACTTGTGGTAGCTTTAAGTTTAAGCAGAGACCTCCCAAACATCACATAAATACGTTCCAGTAGGAAGTAATCTCTAGAATCAGTTGCTGTCAACAAAACTGAATGGTATCCTCTTTTAAGAACAAAATCCTAAAACTAGATTTGGTAAATCATAAAACTTAATGGAATCCGTACATAACAAAATAGTATGCACATAATCTATGTGTAAATAATCAAGTTTACAGCATCATCGTGAACCCACCTTGTTTTCAGAATTCGCCAAACTGTCATCACAATTCTTGCAGGCATAATGGTGAGCAAAGACAGAAAGGAATCCAAGCAGACAAAGAATCCTGCGACAATTAGCTGCAGCATTGATCACAATCAAACATCTCCCCATGATTACAGAACATGCTACATCTAGAACTACTGAACTGAAACATTTAGCTATCTTTTGAATGTGGTAATCAAATTCATTTTCTTTAAGGAAAAGCTTGAAGGAATTGCCGAATACATTATTTTTGTTAATTTATTAAGTACTGCAAAAAGCATAACTCATATCTATTCATATCTTAACAAGGATCTGAATTTAATTATATATTCATTTCAGTTAAAATATGTGCTGATGACATGGTTCCAGAAATATTACAACTGATGCATATTGGATTCATCTCCAGCAATGCTGGCAAACTATTCCAAATAATTTAGAATGCCCTAAAGTTCAAAATAATTAGGATGGCCCTAACTCTCCAAATAATTAGGATGGCCTATAATTCCAAAAGAAAAAACAATATATAGAGTACAAAGAAGGGGGCAAATTTGCAAGCGAGATATATACCCGTTCACATCTCCAAGGCACATGAAACATTGTGTTGTAGACCCGCTGTCGCTTCTTGTCATTACCCACTGCAATTGTACTCCTAAGCGAATTGCCGCTATACATTTCTCCAATGAAGTATCTGAATGGTGAATTGTCACGGCGCTCGACTTCTGCAATATCACATAGTTGAAAAGAGGTGTAAATGCATACATTGGACTAATTCAGTGTGCAATAGGAAATCTGACTAAAAGTTGTTCTCATCTACGGCCACTACAAAGCAACAACCATTAGGAACTTGACAGTTAAAAAGAAATGCAAATCCACAGACTGGTAATGATATTTTTTAAAAGGTTTCCATAAAAAAGCATGAACAGGGTAGCTCACTGGTTTAAATTATTTGGTTCAACTTTCTGTAGTTACTATTTTCACCCATTTGTATCTCATTGCACAAGTCCGTTTGACGAGCTTATAGAAAATCAGTGCATCCTTATTTTCTTACTTAGAAAATGCAGGTTATGATACGATTATCTGCTGGTTTCCTGATAATTTTTTGACATATTCCAACTAAAAACATGATGCCAGTGTTCTTTCTAAACCACGGTACACTTTATTTCTAATGATCCTCCAACTTTAGCAGGACACACAAAACCCATAAGGGAGCCACTTCAGTGTACCCCAAAGGTAATTCCTAATTTGTACTTCAGGCTGTTTCGTTTATGCACAATGTTCATAGACCCTGCTGGTTGCTGGTACGAAATTCACAAGTGACACACTCTAAATGCGAATGTTATAACCAGCACCATCGAAACAACGTCACAACATGAAAGAAAGGTACAAGAAAAACCAAAATATGTGCTGAAATCCAGACGAAGAGAAATCTGTACCTCCGAGAACGTTGCTGTTCTCCTTGATGTACTTTTCCCAGTCCAGCGACTCATCCTTCTCCAGTTTCTTCACGACACCGTTCGCCTCAGGCCGCCGGGCCGGGTCAATCACATCCGGCACCGCGGCGGCGGCGGCGGCCGCGGCGCTTTCACGCGAGCTGCTTCCGCAGCTGCTGGCCGCGTCCTCCGCGAACGTCACCGCCCTCCCATTCCCGGCCACGTTCCTCTGCCTCAGCTCCACGCCGACGTAGGCCACGCAGCTCGCCGCGGACCGCTCCGCGTCCGAGGCCTGGCAGACCTTCTCCACCACGGGCATCAGATCCGCTACCCTGAGCGCGGCGGGCGGGTGGGCGTCCACGCGCGGCTCCTCCTCCGCGATCGGGGGGCTCTGGAGCGCCCCCCGCTTGCGCTTGGAGCGCCTCTTGCGGCGGCGCTGGCCATCGGGGCAGGTCTCGGGGAGGGAGCGCGGGGACGCGTCGTCGTCGGCGTCGTCGGCGGCGGTGAGGCCGCTGGAGAGGAGCTCGAACGAGAGCTTGCGGCCGCCGGATCGGAGTGACATGGGCGGCGTGGGTGGCGGCGGCGGGAGGGCCCCCTCGCGAACCCTAGGCGTGGGCCGGGCCTCGCCGCCGCGCGCCGGCGAGGAGCGGAGCGGAGACGAGGGGGGAGGGGTGGGGAGGCGGTGGAGGAGTAACGGACGCAGCACGGGAGATTATTTTTTTCTCGCGTTTAATGTGCGCTTCTAATTCTAATTCTCTTCTCGTTTTCGCTTAATTTCGGATAGATTATTATTTTGCGATCTTTTTTCTGTGAGATGGCGATGACGTGTGTGGGGCGAATGACAGGGAGTGTCGTGGCATCCCAGGAAGGAAGCGATGCGCCTTTTGCTTTGCTTACTGGGACGCACTCCACGTCACATTCAGTCGATCGAGCCACGTCGGTCGCCATGTCAGCCATGCGCAGATTAGAAGATTAGAGAGGGATGCTCGAGAATTTTGTTTCACATTTGGGGCTAAAATTACAATTTACATGGAGCAATATATTCAGCCTCATGATAATGTCAGACATACGGAGCATAGAGGACGTGTCCTCGTCTAACTGACTCCCCCCTTCCCCCTATTTCACCGTTGGGCATGTTTTCCTCAAATTTACGGAAATGATAAATCCCGAACTTTCAGGATTTCCCATGACAAATCGGACGCTTTTTATGACAAACTAACTCGAGGATAGCAGATTTAATTGACTCAAGGATGGCAAGTTTAGTTAGACAAGCATGATAATTTCCTGCCAAAAAAATATGAGGGGAGAATTATCATGCTTACCAACTAAACTTGTCATCCCTCGCATATATAAATTGCCCCAAAAAAATGTTTGATTTTCATGGGCAAATCCCGAACGTTCGGGACTTATCGACGTCCCAAATTTAACCCGATCACTTCATCCGTAATCAACCTGTAAATCTTCTACAAACAATTTGTAAGTGTAGCATTCTTTTGGAAAAACAATTTACATGGAGTCATATAGACCGTAAGCTTGGACATGAGATAGGTAGCTTACAAGTTACAAGAAGCCAAGGTATATAGATATGCCCTCGCAAAGAAAAAAAACATGTAGAGAGGACACTGAGTATCTACTCCATAGCTCAAATGCTCTCTGATGAATAATAAAATAATAATAAAAAAATCAAAACTTCTGAATGTTTTTTGTGGAAAACTTTGAAAAATGTTTTGTGTGCTTGCAAAAATTATCATTAAATGACATTCGTGAAAGTCATGAAAAAAAAATCAATGCTCCAAAAATGGTATTTTTGAAAAGTTTTTGAAGTGTTTTTTTTTGTCATGATTTCCACGAATGTCATTTCGTGATGAAACTTTCAAGCACTCAAAATATTTTTCAAAGTTTCCCTAAAAAACAGAAAAAAAATCTTTCTATTTTTTATTTTTTTATGCTCATTCCGAGCTCATTTGAGCTCGAGACCGGAAGAGGATTTTGGATGTAGAGATGCATTTTCAGTTTCGCACTTTTTTTACAAGAATGACATAACTCTATTGCGTGTATTCTTATTAATTTTCAATAATAGTGTACAGGTGAAAAAGAAGAAAGAAAACCAAATAAAGGGCCTAAAAGAGGGTGTCTGAGATAGCCTTGGGAAAAAATAGCAATGAAATAAAATACAGTCAACCTGTGGTAGATTTTTTAGTTTCACACTTACTATTTGATGTATATTTCCTTATTTGATGAAGGCATAATATGCTAGCTCCAACCAGTCTTTCAGGTTATTGGATATTTATTGTGAGGCTCAGATAGTTGGTGAGTGACCCAAAGTCAAGCTATATTTTTTTAGGTCAGACACACAAGTGGGTTTAATGTGGCAGCAGGGTTCCTTAATGATAAGTAGTTGAGTCTACCTTCCCTTGTTCAGGTTGATTGGTTAGATTATTTCCAACATTTTGTTGACCATGAGGATGGATGGAGAAAACATTATCAATGTGAGGCAAGGAGATTTCATTTAAGGCACTAGTTCAGTTAATACCCATATATACTTTCTATATTTAATGTAACGGATGTCACTAGTTGTAGCAAGATATTGGTTTTCTCAATAGAAAATGTGTGTGCGAAAGAGAAAGAGAGGCATTGGATTTACATATTTACACGTTAGACTGACAATGTTAGGGGCTCTTACAACTATAGATTCCTTATGTGCTCAAATCTTGAAAGCAAAGTTGTATTTTTTGAACCCTATAAAAGTTAAGTTGAATTAAAAATGGCTCATCATTCACCTAGCGAAGCACAATGGTGGGACTGTAGACTCCCGATCAAGGTTGTAGCTGGAGGTTGTGTAATGGGCGAAAAATAGATGTTTGGAACAACCCTTGAGTCCCTAACTGTTGGGGAACGTAGCTACCATCATCTTTCAACTTTGCTTTCTCAAGGAACGCATTAAAATTCAACGGAACAACAGCACGAGCCATCTATCTACAATCAAACATAGACAAGCAAGATACTATCAGGTACTAAGTTCATGATAAATTTAAGTTCAATTTAATCATATTACTTAAGAACTCCCACTTAGACAGACATCCCTCTAGTCATCTAAGTGATCACGTGATCCAAATCAACTAAACCATAACCGATCATCACGTGAAATGGAGTAGTTTTCAATGGTGAACATCTTATGTTGATCATATCTACTATATGATTCACGCTCGACCTTTCGGTCTCCGTGTTCCGAGGCCATATCTGCATATGCTAGGCTCGTCAAGTATAACCTGAGTATTCCGCGTGTGCAAAACTGGCTTGCACCCGTTGTAGATGGACGTAGAGCTTATCACACCCGATCATCACGTGGTGTCTCGGCACGACGAACTTTGGCAACGGTGCATACTCAGGGAGAACACTTCTTGATAATTTAGTGAGAGATCATCTTATAATGCTACCGTCGATCAAAGCAAGATAAGATGCATAAAAGATAAACATCACATGCAAATCAATATAAGTGATATGATATGGTCATCATCGTCTTGTGCTTCGTGATCTCCATCTCTGCAGCACCATCATGATCACCATCGTCACCGGCGCGACACCTTGATCTGTTAGAAATATGCCCTAGAGGCAATAATAAAAGTATTATTATATTTCCTTGTTCATGATAATTGTCTTTTATTCATGCTATAACTGTATTATCCGGAAATCATAATACACGTGTGAATACATAGACCACAATATGTCCCTAGTAAGCCTCTAGTTGACTAGCTCGTTGTGATCAACAGATAGTCATGGTTTCCTGGCTATGGACATTGGATGTCGTTGATAATGGGATCACATCATTAGGAGAATGATGTGATGGACAAGACCCAATACTAAGCATAGCACAAAGATCATGTAGTTCGTTTGCTAGAGCTTTTCCAATGTCAAGTATCTCTTCCTTAGACCATGAGATCGTGTAACTCCCGGATACCGTAGGAGTGCTTTGGGTGTATCAAGCGTCACGGCGTGAATCGGGTGACTATAAAGGTGCACTACTGGTATATCCGAAAGTGTCTTTTGGGTTGACACGGATCGAGGCGGGATTTGTCACTCCGTGTAAGCGGAGAGGTATCTCTGGGCCCACTCGGTAGGACATCATCATAATGTGCACAATGTGACCAAGGGGTTGATCACGGGATGATGTGTTGCGGAGCGAGTAAAGAGACTTGCGATAGCGAGATTGAACAAGGTATCGGTATCGACGATCGAATCTCGGGCAAGTAAAATACCGCTAGACAAAGGGAATTGTATACGGGATCGTGAGTCCTTGACATCGTGGTTCATTCGATGAGATCATCGTGGAACATGTAGGAGCCAACATGGGTATCCAGATCCGCTGTTGGTTATTGACGGAGAAACGTCTCGGTCATGTCTACATGTCTCCCGAACCCGTAGGGTCTACACATAAGGTTCGATGGCGCTAGGGTTATAAAGGAAGCTTGTATGTGGTTACGAATGTTGTTGAGTCCGGATGAGATCCCGGACGTCACGAGGAGTTCGGAATGGTCCGGAGGTAAAGATTTATATATGGAAGTCTGTTTTGGTCACCGGAAAAGTTTGGGTTTTATCGGTAACGTCTGGGACCACGGGAGGTCCGGGTCCACCAAGTGGGGCCACCTGCCCAGAAGGCTGCGTGGGCCAAGTGTGGGAGGGACCAGCCCCTAGGTGGGCTGGGGCCCCACCAAGGCCCAAGGCGTGGGAAGTGGGGAAGGGGCAAACCCTAGGCAGATGGGCCTAAGGCCCCCCCAGGTGCGCCTCCCCTCTCTCCCCTCGGCCGCCACCAGATGGGATCAGGGGCTGGCCGCCCCTAGGGGTGGAAACCTAGGTGGGGCGCAGCCCCTCTCCCCTATAAATAGTGAGGCCTAGGGCTGCCCGAGACACACACGTATACACGTGATTCGATCTCGCCTTTGGTTGCAGCCCTCTCCTCTCTCCCAAGTACTCCTCCTCTCCCGTGGTGCTTAGCGAAGCCTGCTGGATTGCCACACTCCTCCATCACCACCACGCCGTTGTGCTGCTGCTGGATGGAGTCTTCCTCAACCTCTCCCTCTCTCCTTGCTGGATCAAGGCGTGGGAGGCGTCACCGGCTGTACGTGTGTTGAGCGCGGAGGTGCCGTGCGTTCGACACTTGATCATCGATGATTTGAATCACGGCGAGTGCGACTCCATCAACCCGTTCACTTGAGCGCTTCCGCTTAGCGATCTACAAGGGTATGTAGATGCACTCTCTTTCTACTCGTTGCTGGTTTCTCCATAGATAGATCTTGGTGACACGTAGGAAAATTTTGAATTTCGCTCGTTCCCCAACGATGGCATCATGAGCTAGGTCTATTGCGTAGATTCTTTGCACGAGTAGAACACAAAGTAGTTGTGGGCGTTGATTTTGCTCAATATGCTTACCGTTACTAGTCCAATCTTGTTTCGACGGTATTTGTGGGATGAAGCGGCCGGACCGACCTTACGTACTCTTCGTGAGGCAGAGTTCCACCGATTGACATGCGCCGTGCATAAGGTGGCTAGCGGGTGCCGATCTCTTCCACTTTAGTCGGAACGGATTCGATGAAAAGGGTCCTTATGAAGGGTAAATAGCAATTGGCATATCACGTTGTGGTTTTTGCGTAGGTAAGCGTTCTTGCTAGAAACCCATAGCAGCCACGTAAAACATGCAAACAACAATTAGAGGGCGTCTAACTTGTTTTTGCGAGGGTATGCTATGTGATGTGATATGGCCAAGAAGAATGTGATGAATGATATGTGATGTATGAGATTGATCATGTTCTTGTAATAGGAATCACGACTTGCATGTCGATGAGTATGACAACGGCGAGGAGCCATAGGAGTTGTCTTTATTTATTGTATGACCTGCGTGTCATTGAACAACGCCATGTAATTACTTTACTTTATTGCTAACCGGTAGCCATAGTAGTAGAAGTAATAAGTTGGCGAGACAACTTCATGGAACACGATGATGGAGATCATGATGATGGAGATCATGGTGTCATGCGGTGGCGATGATAATCATGGAGCCACGAAGATGGAGATCAAGAGGAGCAAAATGATATTGGCCATATCATGTCACTATTTGATTGCATGTGATGTTTATCATGTTTATGCATCTTGTTTACTTAGGACGACGGTAGTAAATAAGATGATCCTTACAAAATTTCAAGAAGTGTTCTCCCCGATTGTGCACCGTTGCTACTGGTTCGTCGCTTCTAAGCACCACGTGATGATCGGGTGTGATGGATTCTTACGTTCACATACAACGGGTGTAAGACAGTTTTACAGCGAAAACACTTGGGGTTAACTTGCGAGCCTAGCATGTGCGGACATGGCCTCGGAACACGAGACCGAAAGGTCGAGCATGAGTCGTATAGTAGATCGATCAACATGAAGATGTTCACCGATGAGACTAGTCCGTCTCACGTGATGATCGGACACGGCCTAGTTGACTCGGATCATGTAATCACTTAGATGACCGGAGGGATGTCTATCTCGAGTGGGAGTTCATAAGATGAACTTAATTATCCTGAACATAGTCAAAAGATCTTTGCAAATTATGTCGTATGCTCGCATTTTAGTTCCTTTGTTTAGATATGTTCCTAGAGAAAATATAGTTGAAAGTTGTGATGGCGATTATGCGAGCGGTAGAAAGCTTATGTCCTTAATGCACGCTCGGTGTCTTTGAACCCCAAGCGTCGTTTGTGGATGTTGCGAACATCGGACATACGTTTTGATAACTACGTGATAGTTCGATCAAGCGGTTTAGAGTTGAGGCACCAAAGGCGTTTTGAAGCGTCGTGGAACATATGAGATGTTTGAGGGCTGAAATTGAGATTTCAGGCTCGTGCCCACGTCAAGAGGTATGAGACCTCCGACGATTTTCTTAGCCTGCAAACTAAGGGAGAAAAGCTCAATCGTTGAGCTTGTGCTCAGATTGTCTGAGTGCAACAATCACTTGAATCGAGTGGGAGTTAATCTTCCAGATGAGATAGTGATGTTTCTCCAAAGTCATTTGCCACCAAGCTACTAGAGCTTCGTGATGAACTATAACAAATCAGGGATAGATATGATGATCCTTGAGCCATTCACGATGTTTGACACGCGAAAGTAGAAATCAAGAAGGAGCATCAATTGTTGATGGTTGGTGAAACCACTAGTTTCAAGAAGGGCAAGGGCAATAAGGGATACTTCATGAAGCGGCAAATCATTGCTGCTCGAGTGAAGAAACCCAAGGTTGAACCCAAACCGAGACTAAGTGCTTCTATAATAAGGGAACAACCATTGGGCGGAATTACTCTAGATACTTGGTAGATGAGAAGGCTGGCAAGGTCGATAGAAGTATATTGGATATACATTATGTTAATGTGTACTTTACTAGTACTCCTAGTAGCATTGTGGTATTAGATACGGTTCGGTTGCTAAGTGTTAGTAACTCAAAATAAAAGCTACGGAATAAGCGGAGACTAGCTAAAAGTGAGTGATGATATGTGTTGGAAGTATTTCCAAGGTTGATGTGATCAAGCATCGCACGCTCCCTCTACCATCGAGATTTGGTGTTTGCGTTGAGCATAGACATGATTGGATTATGTCTATCATAATCTGATTATTCATTTAAGGAGAATAATGGTTACTCTGTTCATTTGAATAATACCTTCAATGGTCTTGCACCTAAAGGAATGGTTTATTGAGTCTCGATCGTAGTGATACACATTTTCATGCCAAAAAGATATAAGATAGTAATGATAGTACCACTTACTTGTGGCACTGCCATATAAGTCATATTGGTGTAAAACGCATGAAGAAGCTCCATGTTGATGGATCTTTGGACTCACTCGTTTTTGAAAAGTTTGAAGACATGCGAACCATGTCATTGGTGTATCGCATGAAGAAACTCCATGCAGATGGATCATTTGGACTCACTTGATTTTGAATCACTTGAGATATGCAAATCATACCACATGGGCAAGATGACTAAAAAGCCTCGTTTTTGGTAAAATGGAACAAGATAGCAACTTGTTGGAAGTAACACATTTTGATGTGTGCAGTCCAATGAGTCTTTGAGGCATCTGATGAATATCGTTATGTTCTTACTTCACGGTGATTCGAGTAGATGTAGAGTATATTTACTTGATGAAACACAAGTCTGAATTATTGAATGGTTCAAGTAATTTGAGTGAAGTTGAAGATCATCGTGACAAGAGGATGAAATGTCTATGATATGATCATAAAGATGAGTATCTGAGTTCTGAGTTTGGCACACAATTAAGACATTGTGGAAATGTTTCACAATTAATACCTTTGGAACACCATAGTTTGATGGTGTGTCTGAACATCATAGTTGCACCCTATTGGATATGGTGTGTACCATGAAGTCTCTTATCGAATTACCACTATCGTTTATGGGTTAGGCATTAGAGACAACCACATTCACTTTAAATAGGGCACCACGTAATTCCGTTGAGATGACACCGTTTGAACTATGGTTTGAGAAACCTAAGTTGTCGTTTCTTAAAAATTTGGGGCTGCGACGCTTATGTGAAAAAGTTTCAGGTTGATAAGCTCGAACCCAAAGCAGATAAAATGCATCTTCATAGGACACCCAAAACGGTTGGGTATACCTCCTAATTCAGATCCGAAAGCAATAGGGATTGTTTCTTGAATTGGGTCCTTTCTCGAGGAAAAGTTTGTCTCGAAAAGTTGAGTGGGAGGATGGTGGAGACTTGATATGGTTATTGAACCGTCACTACAACTAGTGTGTAGCAGGGCATAGGAAGTTGTTTCTGTGGCACCTACACCAGTTGAATTAGAAGCTTATGATAGTGATCATGAAACTTCGGATCAAGTCACTACCGTACCTCGTAGGGTGACAAGGATACGTACTGTTTCAGAGTGGTACGGTGATCCTGTCTTGAAAGTCATGTTGCTAGACAACAATGAACCTACGAGCTATGGAGAAGCGATGGTGGGCCCAAATTCCGACAAATGGCTAGAAGCCATGAAATCCGAGATAGGATCCATGTATCAGAACAAAGCTTGGACTTTGGTGGACTTGCCCGTTGATCGGCAAGCTATTGAGATAAATGGATCTTTAAGAAGAAGATGGACGTGGACGGTAAAATGTCACCATCCATGAAGCTCGACTTGTGGCGAAGAGTTCTTCACAAGTTCAAGGAGTTGACTACAATGAGATTTTCTCATTCGTAGCGATGCTTAAGTCCGTCGGAATCATGTTAGCATTAGCTGCATTTATGAAATTTGGCAAATGGATGTCAAAATGAGTTTCCTTACTAGTCTTCGCAAGGAAAGGTTGTATGTGATACAATCCGAAAGGTTTTGTCGATCCTAAGGATGCTAAAAGGTATGCTAGCTCCAGCGATCCTTCTAAGGACTGGAGTAAGCATCTCGGAGTTGGAATATGTACTTTCATAAGATGATCAAAGATTTTGGGTTTATACAAAGTTTATGAGAAACTTGTATTTCCAAAGAAGTGAGTGGGAGCACTATAGAATTTCTGATGAGTATATGTTGTTGATCAGAAATGATGTAGAATTTCTGGAAAGCATATAGGGTTATTTGAAAGGTGTTTTTCAATGGAAAACCTGAATTAGGCTACTTGAATAATAAGCATCAAGATCTATAAGATAGATCAAAATGCTTAATAGTACTTTCAAATGAGCACGTACCTTGACATGATCTTGAAGGAGTTCAAGATGGATCGATCAAAGAAGAAGTTCTTGCACGAGATGTAAGGTATGAAGTTAAGACTTAAAAGCTCGACCACGGCAGAAGAGAGAGAAAGGGCGAAGGTCGCCCCTATGCTTTATACATAGGCTATAAAGTATGCTATCTTTGTGTACCGCATCGGAAGTGTGCCTTGCCATGATTCGAGTCAAGGGTACAAGAATGATCCGAGAATGGATCATTGGACATGATCAAAATTGTCCTTGGAGTAAATAAGGACATCTTTCTCGATTATGGAGGTGATAAAGAGTTCGACGTAAAGGGTTATGTCGATGCAAGCTTTAACACCTATCCGAGTGACTCTGAGTAGCAAACCGGATACGTATAGTGGAGCAACCATTTGGAATAGCTCCAAGTGGAGCGTGGAAGCAGCATTTACAATATGACCTAGAAATTTGCAAAGCACACACGGATCTGAAAGGTTTAGACCCGTTGACTAAAACCTCTCTCACAAGCAAAACATGATCAAACCCCAGAACTCATTTGATGGTGTTGGTCACATGGCGATGTGACCTGTTAATGTTAATCACATGGCGATGTGAACTAGATTATTGACTCTAGTGCAAGTGGGAGACTGTTGGAAATATGCCCTAGAGGCAATAATAAAAGTATTATTATATTTCCTTGTTCATGATAATTGTCTTTTATTCATGCTATAACTGTATTATCCGGAAATCATAATACACGTGTGAATACATAGACCACAATATGTCCCTAGTAAGCCTCTAGTTGACTAGCTCGTTGTGATCAACAGATAGTCATGGTTTCCTGGCTATGGACATTGGATGTCGTTGATAACGGGATCACATCATTACGAGAATGATGTGATGGACAAGACCGAATACTAAGCATAGCACAAAGATCGTGTAGTTTGTTTGCTAGAGCTTTTCCAATGTCAAGTATCTCTTCCTTAGACCATGAGATCGTGTAACTCCCGGATACCGTAGGAGTGCTTTGGGTGTATCAAACGTCACAACATAACTGGGTGACTATAAAGGTGCACTACAGGTATATCCAAAAGTGTCTTTTGGGTTGACACGGATCGAGACTGGGATTTGTCACTCCGTGTAAACGGAGAGGTATCTCTGGGCCCACTCGGTAGGACATCATCATAATGTGCACAATGTGACCAAGGGGTTGATCACGGGATGATGTGTTGCGGAGCGAGTAAAGAGACTTGCCGTAGCGAGATTGAACAAGGTATCGGTATACCGACGATCGAATCTCGGGCAAGTAAAATACCGCTAGACAAAGGGAATTGTATACGGGATCGACCGAGTCCTTGACATCGTGGTTCATCCGATGAGATCATCGTGGAACATGTAGGAGCCAACATGGGTATCAGATCCGCTGTTGGTTATTGACGGAGAACGTCTCGGTCATGTCTACATGTCTCCCGAACCCGTAGGGTCTACACATAAGGTTCGATGGCGCTAGGGTTATAAAGGAAGCTTGTATGTGGTTACGAATGTTGTTGAGTCCGGATGAGATCCCGGACGTCACGAGGAGTTCGGAATGGTCCGGAGGTAAAGATTTATATATGGGAAGTCTGTTTTGGTCACCGGAAAAGTTTGGGTTTTATCGGTAGCGTCTGGGACCACGGGAGGTCCGGGGTCCACCAAGTGGGGCCACCTGCCCAGAAGGCTGCGTGGGCCAAGTGTGGGAGGGACCAGCCCCTAGGTGGGCTGGGGCGCCCCACCAAGGCCCAAGGCGTGGGAAGTGGGGAAGGGGCAAACCCTAGGGCAGATGGGCCTAAGGCCCACCCAGGTGCGCCTCCCCTCTCTCCCCCTGGCCGCCACCAGATGGGATCAGGGGCTGGCCCCGCCCCTAGGGGTGGAAACCTAGGTGGGGCGCAGCCCCCTCTCCCCCTATAAATAGTGAGGCCTAGGGGCTGCCCAGAGACACACAGAATACACGTGATTCGATCTCTGCCTTTGGTTGCAGCCCTCTCCTCTCTGCCAAGTACTCCTCCTCTCCCGTGGTGCTTAGTGAAGCCCTGCTGGATTGCCACACTCCTCCATCACCACCACGCCGTTGTGCTGCTGCTGGATGGAGTCTTCCTCAACCACTCCCTCTCTCCTTGCTGGATCAAGGCGTGGGAGACGTCACCGGGCTGTACGTGTGTTGAACGCGGAGGTGCCGTGCGTTCGGCACTTGATCATCGGTGATTTGAATCACGACGAGTACGACTCCATCAACCCCGTTCACTTGAACGCTTCCGCTTAGCGATCTACAAGGGTATGCAGATGCACTCTCTTTCTACTCGTTGCTGGTTTCTCCATAGATAGATCTTGGTGACACGTAGGAAAATTTTGAATTTCTGCTACGTTCCCCAACATGATCTCCATCGTAGCATCGTTGTCGTCTCGCCAATCTTATGCTTCTACGACTATCGCTACCGCTTAGTGATAAAGTAAAGCATTACAGGGCCATTGCATTTCATACAATAAGCGACAACCATATGGCTCTGCCGATTGCCGATAACCGGTTACAAAACATGATCATCTCATACAATAAAATATAGCATCACGTCTTGACCATATCACATCACAACATGCCTGCAAAAACAAGTTAGGCGTCCTCTACTTTGTTGTTGCAAATTTTACGTGGCTGCTACGGGCTTAAGCAAGAACCAGTCTCACCTACGCATCAAAACCACAGCGATACTTCGTCAAATAGACTCGTTTAACCTTCTCAAGGACCGGGCGTATGCACTTGGTTCAACTAAAGTGAGAGAGCAGACACCCTTGGTCACCTTTAAGCAACGAGTGCTCGTGGCGGTGAAACCAGTCTCGCGTAAGCGTCTGGCGTAATGTCGGTCCGGGCCGCTTCATCTCACAATACCGCTGAACCAAAGTATGACATCTTTGGTAGGTAGTATGACTTGTATCGCCCACAACTCACTTGTGTTCTACTCGTGCAAAACATCAAACCATAAAAACCTGGCTCGGATACCTTTGTTGGGGAGCGTAGTAATTTCAAAAATTTCCTACGCACATGCAAAATCATGGTGATGCATAGCAAGAGAGGGAGAGTGTTGTCTACGTACCCTTGTAGACCCGGCGAAGCGATCTGGCGTAGAGGAAGTAGTCGACGTTCTCCTCGCGATCCGACCGATCCGGCGCCGTTACTCGGCGCCCCGAGTTCTTGACACACGACAGCTCGATGGCGCTCCTCGGGCTCCAATCCAAGAGAGCTTCGGGAGGAGAGTTCCGTCGGCCGACGGCGTGGTGGCGATCTTGATGTTCTACGGCGCGAGGCTTCACCTAAGCTTTATGACGATATGACCGAGTGGAATATGGTGGAGGGGCACGCGACACGGCTAAGGAGCGATCCGTAGATCAACTTGTGTATTCTAGGGTGCCCCCTGCCCCGTATATAAAGGAGCAAGGGGGGTGCGGCCGGCCCTTGGAGGAGGCGGTTGGAGAGTCCTACTCCCACCGGAGTAGGACTCCCCCTTCCTAGTTGGAGTAGGATTGGGGAAGGGGAAGAGGGAAGGGGCGCCCCTCTCCTTGTCCTATTCGGACTAGGGGGGAGGCGCTGCCTGCCTGGCCGGCCCTTCCTCTTCTCCTTATGGCCCACTAAGGCCCAATAACCCCGGGAGGGTTCAGTAACCCCGGTGTTCGGTAAAATCCGATTTCACCCGGAACCATTCGAACTCCAAATATAGGCTTACAATATATCAATCTTTATGTCTCGACCATTTGAGACTCCTCGTCATGTCCGTGATCACATCCGGGACTCCAAACTTCTTGGTACATCAAAATACACAAACTCATAATATAACCGTCATCGAAACCTTAAGCGTGCGGACCCTACGGTTCGAGAACAATGTAGACATGACCGAGACACGTCTCCGGTCAATAACCAATAAGCGGGACCTGGATGCCCATATTGGCTCCTACATATTCTCTGAAGATCTTTGTCGGTCGGACCGCATAACAACATCGTTGTTCCCTTTGTCATCGGTATGTTACTTGCGAGATTCGATCGTCGGTATCCAATACCTAGTTCAATCTCGTTACGGCAAGTCTCTTTACTCGATTCGTAATACATCATCTCACAGCTAACTCATTAGTTGTAATGCTTGCAAGGCTTGATGATGTGTATTACCGAGAGGGCCAGAGATACCTCTCAGACAATCGGAGTGACAAAACCTAATCTCGAAATCGCCAACCCAACATACGCCTTTGGAGACACTGTAGTACTCCTTTATAATCACCCGATTCGTTGTGGACGTTTGGTAGCACCAAAGTGTTCCTCCGTGGCGGAGTTGCATAATCTCATAGTTATAGGAACATGTATATGTCATGGATAAAAGCGGTAGCAACATACTAAGCGATCGTGTGCTAAGCTAATGGAATGGGTCATGTCAATCAGATCATTCAACTAATGATGTGACCTTGTTAATCAAATAACAACTCTTTGTTCATGGTTAGGAAACATAACCATCTTTGATTAACAAGCTAGTCTAATAGAGGCATACTAGTGACATATTGTTTGTCTATGCATTCACACATGTATCATGTTTCCGGTTAATACAATTCTAGCATGAATGATAAACATTTATCATGAAATAAGGAAATAAATAATAACTTTATTATTTCCTCTAGGGCATATTTCCTTCACTATAATATGCAAGGGATGATGAAAGTGATTCCCAAGCTCTTCGTGATGTTGAAATCGACGAAGGTAGCAATCAAGAAAGAGCATCAAGTGTTGATGATTGACAAGATCACTAGTTTCAAGAAAAGGGCAAAAGGAAAGAAAGGGAAACTTCAAATAGAATGGCAAACAAGTTGTCACTCCCGTGAAGAAGCCCAAAGCTGGACCTAAGCCTGAAACTGAGTGCTTCTACTGCAAAGGAAATGGTCACTAGAAGTGGAACTACTCCAAATATTTGGTGGATAAGAAGGATGGAAAAGTGAACAAGGGTATATTTTGATGTACAGGTTATTGATGTGTACGTTACTAGTGTTTATAGTAGCCCCTGAGTATTTGATACTTGTTCGGTTGCTAAAAAATTTAGTAACTCGAAACAGGAGTTATAGAATAAACAGAGACTAGTTAAAGGGGAAGTGACGATGAGTGTTGGAAGTAGTTCCAAGATTGATATGATCATCATCGCACACTCCCTATACTTTCGGGATTAGTGTTAAACCTAAATAAATGTTATTTGGTGTTTGCGTTGAGCATGAATATGATTTGATCATGTTTATTGCAATATGGTTATTCATTTAAAGTTAAAGAATAATTGTTATTATGTTTACGTGAATAAGACCTTCGATGGTTATACACCCAATGAAAATAGTTTGTTGGATCTCGATCGTAGTGATACACATATTCATAATATTAATGCCAAAAGATGCAAAGTTAATAATGATGGTGCAACTTATTTGTGGCACTGCCGTTTGGGTCATATCGATTGTAAAGCGCATGAAGAAACTCCATAAAGATGGATTTTGGAATCACTTAGTTATGAATCATTTGATGCTTGCGAACCGTGCCTTTTGGGCAAGATGACTAAAACTCCGTTCTCGGAACAATGGAACAAGCTCTTGACTTATTGGAAATAATACATACCGATGTATGCGATCCAATGAGTGTTGATGCTCGTGGCAAATATCGTTATTTTCGACCTTCACAAGATGATTTGAGCAGATATGGGTATATCTACTTGATGAAACATAAGTCTGAAATAATTGAAAGGTTCAAAGAATTTCAGAGTGAAGTGGAAAAATCATCATAACAAGAAAATAAAGTTTCTGCGATCTAATCGCGGAGATAAATATTTGAGTTATGAGTTTGGTTTTCAACTAAAACAATGTGGAATAGTTTCACAGCTCACGCCACCTGGAACACCACAACGTTATGGTGTGTCCGAACGTCGTAACCGCACTTTATTGGATATGGTGCGATCTATGATGTCTCTTACTAATTTACCACTATTGTTTTGGGGTTATGCATTAGAGACAGCTGCATTCACGTTAAAAGGGCACCATCTAAATCCGTTGAGATGACACCATATGAACTGTGGTTTAGTAAGAAACCCAAGTTGTCGTTTCTTAAAGATTGGAGTTGCGATGCTTATGTGAAAAAGGTTTTCAACCTGATAAGCTCGAACCCAAATCAGAGAAGTGCGTCTTCATAGAATACCCAAAGGAAACTGTTGGGTACACCTTCTATCACAGATCTGAGGGCAAGATTTTCGTTGCTAAATTCGGATCCTTCCTAGAGAAGGAGTTTCTCTCGAAAGAAGTGAGTGGGAGGAAAGTAGAGCTTCATAAGGTAATTTGTACCTTCTCCCGAATTGGAAAGTAGTTCATCACGAAAATCAGTTCCAGTGATTCCTACACCAATTAGTGAGGAAGCTAATGATGATGATCATGAAACTTCAGATCAAGTTACTACAAAACCTCGTAGGTCTTCCAAAGTACAGTCCGCACAATAGTGGTACGGTAATACTGTTCTGGAAGTCATGTTACTAGACCATGATGAACCTACGAACTATGAGGAAGCGATGATGAGCCCAGATTCCGCGAAATGGCTTGAGGCCATAAAATCTGAGATATGATCCATGTATGAGAACAAAGTATGGACTTTGATTGACTTGCTCGATGATCGACAAGCCATGTTAAAAATGGATCTTCAAGAGGAAGACGGACACTAATAGTAGTGTTACTATCCACTAAGCTCGACTTGTTGCAAAAGGTTTTCAACAAGTTCAAGGGGTTGAATACGATGAGATTTTCTCACTCTTATCGATGCTTAAATCTGTCGAATCATGTTAGCAATTGCCACATTTTATGAAATCGGCAAATGGATGTCAAAACTGCATTCCTTAATGGATTTATTAAAGAAGAGTTGTATATGATGCAATCGAAGGTTTTGTCAATCCGAAGATGCTAACAAAGTGTGCAAGCTCCAAACAATCCATAAATGGACTGGTGCAAGCATCTCGGAGTTGGAATATACGCTTTGATGAGTGGATCAAAGCATATGGTTTTATCTGAGACTTTTGGAAAGGCTTGTATTTACAAGAAAGTGAGTGGGAGCACTACAGCCTTTTCGATAAGTATATGTGAATGACATATTGTTGATCGGAAATAATGTAGAATTATTCGCAAAGCATAAAGGAGTGTTTGAAAGAAGTTCTTTAAAAGAAAGACTTGATAAAGCTACTTACATATTGAGCATCAAGATCTATTGAGATAGATCAAGATGCTTGATAAGATTTTCAATGAGTACATACCTTGACAAGATTTTGAAGTAGTTCAAAATGGAGCAGTCAAAGAAAGAGTTCTTGCTGTGTGGCAAAGGTATGAAATTGAGTAAGACTCAAATCCCGACCACACCGAAAATAGAAAGAGAATGAAAAGTCATTCCCTATGCCTCATCATAGGTTCTATAAAGTATGCTATCTTGTGAACTGGACCTATTGTATACCTTGCTCTGAGTTTGATAAAGGAATACAATTTTGATCTAAGAGTAGATCACTGGACAGCGGTCAAGAATATCCTTAGTGAGGACTAAGGAGATGTTTCTCGATTATGGAGGTGATAAAAGAGCCTGTCGTAAAAAGTTACAACGGTGCAAACTTTTACACCAATCCAGATGACTCTAAAGTCTCAATCTGGATACATATTGAAAGTGGGAGCAATTAGCTAGAGTAGCTCCGTGCAGAGCATTGTAGACATAGAATATTTGCAAAAGACATACGGCTCTGAATGTGACAGACCCGTTGACTAAGCTTCTCTCACGAGCAAAACATGATCACACCTTAGTACTCTTTGGGTGTTAATCACATAGCGATGTGAACTAGATTATTGACTTTAGTAAACCCTTTGGGTGTTGGTCACATGATGATGCGAACTATGAGTGTTAATCATATACAGATATGAATATTGGTGTTAAATCACATGGCGATGTGAACTAGATTATTGACTCTAGTGCAAGTGGGAGACTGAAGGAAATATGCCCTAGAGGCAATAATAAAGTTATTATTTATTTCCTTATTTCATGATGAATGTTTATTATTCATGCTAGAATTGTATTAACCGGAAACATAATACATGTGTGAATACATAGACAAACATAGTGTCACTAGTATGCCTCTACTTAACTAGCTCGTTAATCATAGATGGTTATGTTTCCTAACCATAGACATGAGTTGTCATTTGATTAATGGGATCACATCATTAGGAGAATGATGTGATTGACTTGACCCATTCCGTTAGCTTAGCACTTGATCGTTTAGTATGTTGCTATTGCTTTCTTCATGACTTATACATGTTCCTGTAACTATGAGATTATGCAACTCCCGTTTACCGGAGGAACACTTTGGGTACTACCAGACGTCACAACGTAACTGGGTGATTATAAAGGAGTACTACAAGTGTCTCTGAAGGTACATGTTGGGTTGGCGTATTTCGAGATTAGGTTTTGTCACTCCGATTGTCGGAGAGGTATCTCCGGGCCCTCTCGGTAATGCACATCACTATAAGCCTTGCAAGCAATGTAACTAATGAGTTAGTTACGGAATGATGCATTACGTAACGAGTAAAGAGACTTGCGGTGCGAGATTGAACTAGGTATTGGATACCGACGATCGAATCTCGGGCAAGTAACATACCGATGACAAAGGAACAACGTATGTTGTTATGCGGTTTGACCGATAAAGATCTTCGTAGAATATGTAGGAGCCAATATGAGCATCTAGGTTCGCTATTGGTTATTGACCTAGAATAGTTCTAGGTCATGTCTACGTGTTCTCGAACCCGTAGGGTCCGCAACAAGGTTTCGATGGCGGTTATATTATGAGTTTATGAGTTTTGATGTACCGAAGGAGTTCGGAGTCCCGGATGAGATCGAGGACATGACGAGGAGTCTCGAAATGGTCGAGACGTAAAGATCGATATATTGGACGACTATATTTGGAGTTCGCAAAGGTTCCGAGTGATTCAGGTATTTTTTGGAGAACCGGAGAGTTACGGGAATTCGCCGGGGAGTATATGGGCCTTATTGGGCCATACGGGATTAGAGGAGAGAGGCCGAAAGGAAGGAGGCGCGCAGCCCCCTCTGGTCCGAATTGGACAAGGGTGCGGCCCCTTTCCTTCCTCCTCTCCCCTCTTTCCCCTTCTCCTACTCCAACAAGGAAGGAGGAGTCCTACTCGGTGGGAGTAGGACTCCCCTTGGCGCGCCCTCCTAGGCCGGCCGCCCCTCCCCTTGCTCCTTTATATCTGGGGCAGGGGGCACCTCTAAACACAACAACAATTGTTCCTTGGATCTCTTAGCCGTGTGCGGTGCCCCCTCCACCATAATCCACCTCGATAATATCGTAGCGGTGCTTAAGCGAAGCCTGCGTCGATAGTACATCAAGATCGTACCACGCCGTTGTCTTGTGGAACTCTCCTCGACACTCGCTGGATCGGAGTTCGAGGGGCGTCATCGAGCTGAGCGTGTGCTAGAACTCGGAGGTGCCGCAGTTTGTGCTTGATCGGTCGGGCCGTGAAGACGTCGACTACATCAACGCGTTGTTCTAACGCTTCGCTTTCGGTCTCACGAGTGCGTGGACACACTCTCCCCTCTCGTTGCTATGCATCACCATGATCTTGCGTGTGCGTAGGAATTTTTTTGAAATTACTATGTTCCCCAACAGTGGGAACTCTTGAAGTAAAATATCATATTGTCTGCTCGATTGTTATTGTAGTATGGCCACTAGCCGGTAGCATGGCCACGAGTAACAACCTCTTTGACACGGCCACACGATTCAGCCGGCGTCACACTTATCTCCTAATTACTCGGTCCACATCTAAGCCACTATCGGTTATACAACACGTCCTGCACAGTTACTATCAGTTTAAGTTTTGAACTGCAGGGGCGTGAGACTTCAGTATGCTCTGTACATAAGCAGGGTGTTGAGGCGAGGCGAAGGTGGATTGAGAGCGATTATCCTCCTTGTTTTCACTAGAACAACATATTACGCTGTGAAAGCAAGATCATCTTTGTCTGAGCATGCAGCTGTGAGAAATCTGACGGATGGCTCCGTCTGAGTTCTCTGGCCCTCCTCTGCAATTATGGGGTGGGGTGCATACTTCGCAGATGATGATGGTTCAGCAGAGGCAGGCTTGCTCTGTATTACATAATTGTGTTTTGTCGGTCAAGTGTCATTACAATGAAGGAGGCAGAGGCTTCAGAATCATCTGCGGAGTATGCGATAGGAGGCCGGTGCAATAAAAGGGTCTATATAGACGAACATAGTGGCCCAGATCATAAGCGTACATCAGAGCCAGCCTACCAATGCGGATGGAATCGGTTTTATTACTCCACAGATGTGGGTCATCGGCCATGAAAAAAGATGGGATAACAAATGTTATGGATACAAGATGGCAGCATAAACTTTGCAATTTTGTGATTTGTGATCCGGAAGATCTTTGCCATGCGGAGGTCCAGTGATTCTGGCTGTATGCACTGGAGTTTAAGCCATGTATCTGGACTAATTAGATATCTATCTATGTGAATTTGGAGATACATAAGTGTTTGAGATGATTTCAGAGTGCCATTACCGGCCCTGTAGGTCCATAGTAATTCGATTGTTCTGATTTGTATTCCTTTTTTTTACTTAACGAAGATGTATTTTCACTATGAAGTTCAATAATTAATAACTATTAGGTGTGTTCCGCAATGCAATACACAATGAGTTGGATTCTCCTGGGCATGAGGCGACATGCCTTTGAATTACCAAGTTTTATTTGGTTGTTTGTTTCATGTGTTAATTCTGTAATTGTACCAATGTCCATTCATATGAAAATGCAGGGTACTACAATGATGAACGTATGATTTTCATAGGTCCATAAAATTAATAAAATATAGGACATTAAAATGTAGGGGTTGAGGTTTACAAGTCTGCTGGAGTTAAAAAAATATTTAGGTGAGGATCTTTATATGTGAGTCCCTATACATAGATTGATGGGAGATATTTTAGGGGACATGTTAAGTTTCTCTGACTCCGGTTCATGATTCCTCGGAAATCCTCCCAACCATAACCGTTTAAGGTAAACAACATATTTTGTTACCATTTTAGTTATTTTTATCAAGTTTTCTTTAGTGAAAGCAACTTCATCATAGAACCGAGTTCTGCTTCGAGAACTCCCATGATGGCCACACGTCAAGAGCGAAGTACATGTTCGACCGCGACAAACCCCCAAGCGTGTGTCCCCGTACCTGAAGATGGGAAGAGGATAAGTAAAACACATATTAGTCATTAGGGTGCGCAAGGATTTTGTTTTTCCCATTGCAACACACGAGCATATTTACTCGATTAAACATATAAAGAATTCAGAAGACATCTTTTATATTTGAGAGACGTGCATTGCACATGCACGCTTACTAGTCACCACTAACACTAGTTGCGGTAGCTGTCTAATCACCACCAACACTAGCTAATAATAATCATCATAGTCATTACCATCAACACTAGCTATTTAATCATCATATCATAGCGTACCACATCATCATCTTTAAACTCATTTCTAGCTAGCTAATCACTCCTGTTGCTCTCTCTCAGGTAAAGTAGCATAAAAAATGTGTAGCACTCCTGCTTCATCATGTTGGAGCATGCAGATGAACCTGTCTCCTAATCGTGGGCTGCGCTTCTGATTGTTGTCCCCTAGTACTTCTCTGCGATCGTTCACAATTTTGCTCCAGTCTTTCACTATTAAGCATTCCTCGCTTTTAGAAATCCTGAATGCACTAAAGTGCATTATAGGATGTCTTGGTCATAAGCTATCCATTCTCATGTGACCTTTAATCTCGATCCAATGAGGCACTTCGGGAGTTCCTATTGGAGAACATCGTATAGTAACATACTTAGCAATGAAGTTTAGCTTAAAAAATAATGTATGCAAAAGATGCACTGAGGACAAATAGTAAAAATCTTACCATCTTTCCTAAATAGATGTGATCGTAGTTCAGTACGAACACTATTGGTCGCACGTTTTGAGTACTAAGGTTTTTAAGTCCAGAAAAATAATTTGTCTTGACAGTATGAAGATCCTCAAGCCATGAAACATAATGACTTATCTCCTCGCAGTTTAGTTCAGCCCCGGGACAGTAGTAGGTCCTGCCTACCAAGCGTTGGACATGTTTGTTTGAATGGAAATATGCTGTCAATAGAAATTAGTTGTCAACTATTTTTGAATAAACAATATCAAAGACATAAATATGGTTGAGAAACTCACATAATGGTATAACTGGAGGCGTCTGCACATCGACCCAGATGTCGATATTACCTTCAATATCATCTTCCTGACGAATATCAAAGGTGATAACCATATCAGGATCAAATGCATAGGTCTTGCATAGTGCTTGGCATGTTTTGCATTCAAAATAGGTGTAGGTGTCTGTGTTGTATAATTTTGCGTGGAAAGTATAACCATGCTCGATCTTCAAGTAAACTCTCTTTACCTCCATAGTAGTTTTCATAGGACTGAAACCTATCTTATCCAAGACAAAAACTCTTGCATGGCAGGGGATACGCTAGTAGAATAGTAAAAAAATTAAATTATAAGTTGAAGCAAATGAAGCAGATGTCATGCTTAATTACGAAAAAAGACTTGTCGTTGTGACTTACTGTATCCACTTCAAAGTTCTCGTCGACTTGATCTTCAAGCGCCTATCATCATCTAGGAAGATTACGTGGCACAGTGCTTTTCGTCTTTGCGAGATTTGCAAATAGCGAAATCCTTTTCGTTGCCAGACATTTCCTATGTTCATAGTTGAAACATTAATTGAAAATCGATCGAAGACAACTATCAGGATACTCAACACACAAATCCGGGGCACTCGATATTTCCTACATATTCTGGCACAAATCATGTCAAAATTCATGGAAAAATTCAGCATGACCTTTGCTAAAATAGGACATATCGAGCGCCCGAAATTTGCCGGAACGGAAATGAATCAACACTCCGGCAAAATATAGGCCACTCGGAGGTGTAACCTGCAAACATGACCGGCCACTTGGGCAAGCACATATCCTATTTAAGCAACACAAGATATACATTCAAAATATCTTATAGGACTCATATTGACATGAGCACTCAATAAGCAAAACCAAATCGTAAAATAAATAAGTATTCAAATTAGCATGCATTCAATAAGCAAAAGTAAATCATCTCTTGCGTCCGTTCATCATCGAATATTATCACTAATACATCCCGAATAGTATCATACATATAACATCACTAATACAACTGAAACCCTAGCGAACGACGGGTATCGGCGCGGGCGGTGGACACCCAAAGAGAAGAAACCATCACAGGATCATAGTTCCAGTGAGATCCCTGGAGAACCTGCCAGGTATTGGAGAACCTGTGCTCCAGCGCAACCAAGTAGCGACGGACGTGCACGTCCTCCTCGCTGATATGGTGACGTACCACCTCCGCGGGGTCCTCAAGCCTCTCGACCGTCACTGGCCCACGCGACAGCCACCAAAGAAGGTTCGGGTGAACGACGGGCTGACTCCTCATCAAGCTGCGTCCCCCGGTAGGTAGCGCCTCCCAGTACCAGCCCGGCGGAGCCTAGTCCCGGACATGGCCACTGGTTAAGCAGGTGTCCTCCGCCGAGTCGACGACGAGGATGCGAGATAGGCATCGTCGACATCGCTGCGGGAAAAATTGCTTTAACTAAAAAAATAACAACAAATATGACATCTTCAACTAGTTCTATTAATTCAACTAGTTCTTACTAAAAATAAACTTACTATAAATAAAAATAAACTAGTACCTAATTAGTACCTAGTTCTTACTAACTAATTAGTACCTAGGAACTAGTGCCCTAATTACCATCTAATTTGATGAACCTAGGGGGTGGAAAGTGGTAGCGGATAATCCGAAATTTGGTGCAATAGATGAACCCTAACTAATTTGATGCAATTAAAATTTGAAGAACCCTAGGCAGAGGTAGGGGAGGGGGAGGAGCAGGGGTGCTCACCTCGGGTGCCTGTGGTGAGGGAGGGGCAGGCGGCGTCGAGGTAGGGGTCGGGGCTCGGGCACGTGGCGGAGGGCGGCGTCGAGGTCGGGGAGGCATCGAGGTCGGGGTCGGGGTGACGTGGAATCCGGGTCGGGGGCGGTGTCGAGGGTGTGCGGAGAGCAACGGGAGAGCGCGCGGCGGCCGATGGGCGACGGCGGCGACGACAGTGGAGGAGTTGGGATTTGGGGGAAGTGCCCATGGGGAAGAACGAACCGCGCGGTTAAGTCAGAAGTAGCAGTAGCGCTTTCCTGGAAGTGCGCTACTGCTAAGTTAGCTATAGTGCATTCCCCGATAAGCGCTACTGCTACTCCTTTCTCTTTTTTCCCTTTTTCATTTATTTTTCTTTACATTTTAATTTTTTTTCCTTTCTCCTTTTTCTATTTCTTTCATTTTCATTTACTTTTCTATTTGCTTTCTATTTAATTTTATTTCCTTTATCAGTAGCGCCTTTCTGTGTAAACGCGCTGCTACAAGGCGTGTAGTGGTAGTGCTGTTCGCCGTAGATCGCTACTACTATGTGTAGCCTATTGACTAAGCAGTGGGAATTTTAGTAGTAGCGCTTTTATGTTCAGGCGCGCTACTGCTATAATTGTATCTGTAGCGCGGTTTATGCCAACACGCTACTGCTAATTAGCACTAGCGTGGTTTTTTGACATGCGCTACTGCTAAAGTTCTGTGTATAAGGTTTACCCTAGTAGTGTAACATTGTACCGCGAGAATGATCATTGTAACTTCTTCTTTTTTGCTAATGAGTGATCATTGTAACTTCGGCAAAAGGCCTAAACCTCTATAGCTTCTCTCTTAATTAATGAAAATGGCAAATCTTTTGCCTTGTTTTTTTATAAAAAAACCCGCCCATAGATCATTAATCTCATCAATTAGATAATTTAGAAGTATCAGCGGAGGAAAATTTCTACTATTACTAGTTAGAGCATCTTCAGCCGTTCGGCCCCCAGGGCGCCGGCCTGGGGGTGAACCGACGCTAGATTGGGCCCTGGGGTTCGTTTCTCCCAAGCCACGCCCCTAGGTGTCGCCCCCCAAAGGCGTCCCATATTCGAACTCGGCCGTTCCCGCTCAAAAAAACCACAAACCGGCGATCATCACAATAGTTCGGCGATTCGGTGCCGCAGTTCGGCGATCAAATGAAAGGACACATAGTAGTTCGGCGTACAAAAAAGGAAGGATGCGGAAGGAATGCATCAAACGTCGAGCTCAACCTCCAGCGTCATCGTCGGTGTACGTGGGCTGGGAGGAGTCGGCGCGGCTTCCGGGATGGTCAGCGCGGCTTTTGTGCTGCTGGGCGCGGTGGAGGCATCGTCGGTGGGGCTGGGCGTCACGGAGGCATCATCATCAGTCGGGCTGGTCGGCGGCGTCGGCGTCGGCGTCGCCGGTATCTGGTTCAGGATGAGGCCTCGCTCTGCCAAGAACCACGCCTTGAGCTTCTCATCGCCGCTCTGGAGCATGTCAGCGCCGCCCATCAAGAAGGTGAGGTCATTGTTCCTCTTCTTGGCGTGTTGAGCTTTCAGTTTCGCGACGACGTTGGTCCGGAGCAAGTCAAGTTTGACGGCACTGTTCGTCATCAAAGCAGCCCACCTCACCTCAGTTTTCTCTTCTCGTTGGGCGGCCCTGGTCTTGGCGTCGGCGAGGCAGTGCTCCATGGACTCTTGCATGCGTGCGGCAGCCGACTCGGTGTGTTTCGCCTTCTTTGCACCTGTGTTGCCGTCCGGGCGCCCGTCGGTCGCGCCCTGGGTCGGCGCGTCCGGTTTGTACGTCTCCTTGGCCTTGGCGAGGGTGTGCCAGACAGCCGCCCACTTCTCGCACTTGTCCATCCGCTTGAAGACGTGGAGGTACTTGAACTCTATGTCGTTGTTGTCATCGCGGAACATGGCGAACATGCATAGCAGCTGCACCGAGGAGAAGAACATCAGTTGGCGCTAGCGCGCGCCCGGGCGCGCACACGGCAAAAGGCAATAGTAAGGACGGCGTGCTATACCTGATCCTCGACGCTGGTGCCGCTCTCCGGGCGAGCCGCGACCTCCTCGATGATCCCATGCCATTTGTTGCATGCCGTTTGGATGAGCCACCAATGGTTCGCCATCGCCTTCGACCCACGCTTCATGTGGACGCCTTTGAAGTAGGGGTCAACGAGCTTGCGCTCGCCGAACTCGGCCTTGATGCGGGTCCAATACGTCTCGATGCTCTGATTCGTACCGGTGACCTGGTCGAGGCAGACGACCTTCCACGCTTCAGCGAGGCACTCCTCTTCCTTGGACGCCCACTTGATGCGCGGCTCGCCGGTCTTGGCCTTCTTCTTCTTCTTCTTGCCTTTCCTCGTCGGCGCCGGCTCCTCCTCCTCTTCTTCCTCCTCCTCCGGCTCTTCCTCGCTGTAGTCGAGCTCGTCGTCCATGTCGCCGAGGTCAATTGAGCCGTCTTGGGTAGTGAACCCAGGGGAAGCGGCGGCGGCAGCGGAGCCGGCGGTGATGATGTCTTCCCTTGTGTGGACTTCCTGTTTTCTTCCATGAGTAGATGATGCCTTAGCGTCCTCATGTTTATCACACGCTCCGTATGACAAAAGGATATTTTAAATTGTTCCCAAGAGTTTGGCAAAGAGTTAAGAGCAACCATAACTTGAACTTCTTCAAGGAAAGGGTACCCAACATTCTTTAGTTCCTCTACTAGCACACATAATTTATTAAGATGTGCACTAACAGTAGTGGTTTCTGTCATCTTCGCAGTCAAAAACTGATTCACTAAGCTAAGAACTTTGATAAGTGAAACTTCTCCAAAGTCCTTTTCCAATCTCCTCATTATTTTGCGAGCTGATTCCTCTGGTTCATATTCTCTAGCTAGAGAATCAGACATAGATCCAAGCATAAACACTCTAGCCCTTTTGTTGTCTTTAGTCCACTGAGTAATTTCCTCTCGATAGCTTTCCTTTTCCTCATCTTCTGCCTCGTCAGATGGTTGGGTAGGCTTAGATTGAGT
The DNA here is from genome assembly GCA_021437245.1 of Aegilops speltoides. Taxonomy (NCBI): domain Eukaryota; kingdom Viridiplantae; phylum Streptophyta; class Magnoliopsida; order Poales; family Poaceae; genus Aegilops; species Aegilops speltoides. Next base: position 23,573,502 of record CM038144.1, on the reverse strand, counting down.
AATGATATAATCAATGTTCTCAGCAGTGAGGAGAAACATAATCTTCCTCTTCCAGACAGTAAAATTTGAACCATCCAATTACAAGATCTACGTAACTCAGCAAACACACTGTTGGAAGCCATCATAGGTGATGATTACCGTGGTAAAAATCCCAATCAGCACTTGTACTTCCACGTTGACTAGTAGCCGCAAAAATTCCAAACAGCACTTGTACTACTACGTTGATTAGTAGCAGCAAACTCACGTGTGATTTGTAGGTTCCAAGCAGCCGGCAGTAGCTTGTGCAGCTTGGCTAGTTGTCGAAGCAGAGGATTTTGGAGCAGCAACAAACTCTACAGGTCTGATTTCTCGGCTGGTTGTAGATGAGCAGCCGGTCACGGTGCGGAAGACGAGGTGGGCGCCGCAACGGGTACGGCGAGACGATGGTGGAGACGGCGAGAAGTCCGCTGCGGTAGGGACGGCGACGCGGCGGTGGAGACGGCGAGGCGGACTCGCAGCGGAGACGGCGAGGCGGCGAGATCGGGCGAGCGAGGGTTTTCCCGGTCGAGCGAGTTGTGTTGACGAGATCTAGGCGACTCTGTTCCAGACTTTGGGAGGAGTACGCAGCGGAAGTTGTTTCCTCCCAGGAAAATAGCATAAAAGGATGACGTCCTATTTCCTATCTCTAAAAAGGAGATTTTTACGGCCGTCAAAACTCTATGCAATTTGCTCTGATGCCAATGTTGAAAATAACATAGCATGAGTATGTTTGTCTACCCTCTAATTCCTCCGTCAAGTCCGTGGTGCGGCTCACAATGCGTATCTGAGGCTAGAGGGTAGGGACATATTTATACTCAGTTTCCTGAAAATTCAAATCCGTATCCGGATAGAATTCAATTAGAATCTGAATCAAATAAACCACCATGATCATAACCGACTAGTTTCTGAGTCAAATTCCTTCTTATCCCTCGCACGTATGTGTGAGTCATACGCCATGTTTAAACTGTATCAATACATGTTTAAACATGTAGGCTTTTCAATACGTAGAGCTGATCCTACGCATAGCCCAGCTTCCCCGGTTTATACTGTTCCCAGGAATATTCCAACATGTATAAGAACATGAAGTGTTCCAGTATAACCGTGACCAGCACCTTGAGTTTAATTCCTCAAGTACAATGTATGAATGCAAACCGTTGATCAATTCCGATCAAACATAATTTCCACAATGAGGTATTAATTAAAATAAAACTGTAGTATAATGTTTGAAAGACACATAAATTCCTACATCTCCCACTTGTCTGAAAACATTAAATCAAAAAATCCTAAGGCCCATGTTCCTGACATGTTTGCAAAACAATTCCTGACTAAGGGGTTTAGTCAGTGATCTGCCAACATATCAGTACTAGGAAAAAACTCAAGCCGAATGGTTTTCAATCTATTTATAACATCTCTAATATAATGGTACTTTCCCTCAATATGTTTAGCCCTGCTATGAAACTTCGGATCCTTGGAAAGTTTAATCGCAGCTTGATTATCACAATAAACGGTGACTGGATCTGATGCACTTTTAACTATCTCTAAAGAAACCAGAAATTCCCTCAACCAAATGCCATCTTTTACGGCTTCATTTGCAGCAATGTATTCTGCTTCCATAGAAGACTGCGCGACAGAAGTTTGTTTCTTGCTCTTCCAAGAGATAGCACCTCCAGCCAAAGTAAATAGACAACCTGACATTGACTTCCTTTCATCAAGGTTTCCTTGCCAGTCAGCATCAGTATATCCCTGTAGCTGAAGATTATCACCATTAAAGCTACGAGAAAAGTCCATCATTCCTTTTATATATCGCATAACATATTTTATTTACTTCCAATGAGCTTCCCCAGAATTTTTCTGAAATATGCTCAACATCCAACAGTGTGACCTAAGTCTGGTCTAGTAAATAGCATTGCATACATAAGAGACCCCAGAGCAGAAGCATAAGGTACATTTTTCATTTCCCTTATTTCCTTAGGAGTTTTAGGACATTGTTCCTCGCTAAGTTTAGTTCCTTTTATCATTGGTACATTTGCAGGTTTGCAATCTTCCATAGAAAATCGTTTCAAAATAGTTTTGAGATAAGCTTTTTGAGACAGCCCCAAACTTTGCTTTCCCGATCCCTACGTATTTCCACCCCCAAAACATAAGAGGCTTCCCCCAAATCTTTCATATAAAAAGTAGATGATAACCAATATTTCACTTCCATTAAAGTTCCCTTATGGTTTGAAGCAATTAAAATGTCATCGACATACAAAGATAATAATGCAAAGTTTCCTCCCACAATTTTGAAATAAATACAGTGGTCTCCTTCCATCATAGAGAAACCGTATGATGTGACTGAGCATCAAATAAGGTATTCCATTGCCTAGAAGCCTACCTCAAACCATATATTGATCTTTTCAACTTACATACTTTATTCTAATTTCCTTTTTCCACAAAACCATCTGGTTGTGTCATATAGATTTCCTCTTTTAAATTACCATTTAAAAAAAGCAGACTTGACATCCATTTGATGGAGATCAAGATCAAAATAAGCAGTTAAGGCACATAAGATGCGAATAGAAGTGAATTTTGCAACAGGAGAAAATGTTTCCACAAAGTCTACTCCTTCCTTTTGTGTATATCCCTTAGCAACTAACTGAGCTTTATATTTTTCCACACCTCCTAAAGCATTGAGTTTCCTTTTGAATATCCATTTAGATCCTATGGCCTGGCAGTTTTGGGGTAAATCAACAAGTTCCCAAACACCATTTCTTTCCATGGAGTTTAGTTCTTCCCGCATAGCTTCCAACCATAGTCCAGATTCCTCACAATCAATGACCTGTTTGTAAGTTTTAGGTTCTTCTCTAAAGACACTTTAGAGTGCACTTCACCTAAAAACACAAAGTAATCATCTAGATAGGATGGTGTTTGTGTGTTCCTCCTACTTCTTCTAGGAATACTAGTTGAAGGAGTTTCTTCCATATTTATGTCAGGGATTTGGCTTGAAAGATTACCATTAGAGTCATTTACTACTTCCTCGGATTCTTCATCTATCAATTCCACTCTAGCCCTCTTAGCACGATGAGGAGTGTCCTGATCTAAAAACATAGCATCTCTGCTTTCCAATAACTTCTTATTGTTGGGATCATAAAAACTATAACCATTGGAACCAGTAGAATATCCAACAAAAATTCCTGGAGTGGTCTTAGGTTGCACTTTGGTTCTATTCTGGCTAGGGATTTTAATTTGAGCATTGCAACCCCAAACAGCCAGGTGCCTTAGTGTTGGTTTCCTCCCTTTCCAAAGCTCATAGGGAGTGACCTTTACCGATTTTGAGGGTGAATGATTTAATAAATAAACTGCAGTATGCAGTGCTTCCCCCCAAAAACTTAAAGGTAAATCCGAGTAAGCCATCATGGATCGAACCATATCCATCAACGTCCTATTTCTTCTTTCCGCTACACCATTTTGTTGGGGTTGTGTAGGGTAATGTGTAGTGGTGTACTATCCCATGTTCTTTACAGAATTCATCCAAAATTCCGGATGTGTACTCTCCTCCTCTATCGGCCCTAAGGACTTTAATTTTCCCATTTAATTGGTTTTCCACTTCAGCCTTGAAAGTTTTGAACATGTCAAAACCCTCAGACTTGTGTTTAAGGAGGTAGACATAACCGTATCGGGAGAAGTCATCAATGAATGTGATAAATGGAGGGTGTTGGGCATGGAGCATCTAACATTTGCTGAGGTCGAGAAGGCAGAACAGTTGGGTTGTGCAATGTTGGGTTGTGCTTGTGTATGGTTGTTTCCTCGTGTCTAAAGGATTTTCCAGTGCAAGAAACTGTTGGTATTACATAGTGGTTCATCCGGTGCAACAATGCTATGTAAGGAATGTGAAAGATGTCCAACAACATAGCAGGTTAATATTGTCCATCAAAGCTACACAACTTGGTGTGTTCTCCATTAACTTGAGTGGGTTAAACCTCCGGTGGGTACAATGAAGCTGAAGGATGTCAATTTGGAAAGAGAGAGGATGTCAACAGGTTGCATTAGGGCACGAGTACTATAAGCAACATCCTCCTCCTACTCTAGGGCTTCACATAAGCAATTTTTTTGTGGCGACACCTAATAAAAAATTGACCCATGCATGGCTGCCTCACTAGACCCATACATGTCAACTCCCTCGGCTCTTCCCCTTCCCTTTTATCTTAGGGCAATTTATCTACACATTGGACGGTTGTCCCATAGTTCCACCGCCATGGATGAGATTTGGAAAACAGACGTGGTAGTTTCCAGAGGAACCGGTCTCTTGGGGAAAGAGTGCGAACCTGAGAAAGAGAAGGTGCGAGCAAAGGAAAAGTGCAAAACACATGAAAAAATGAGGTAAGCACAAAATTATATGTTCATGGAACCACCATTGGCTCGAATGATTTATTCCCGAGTAGTGGTTTCAACAACCAGGGTGTGTGTGGAATGTTGGGGCGGCTGGTTGATGCTACACCTTCGGTCACACCCTCACACGCGAGGAGCAAGCAACTGCAACAAGGCTCCTCCATCCATCTCTCTCTCTCTCTCTCTCTCTCTAGATCTCTCTCTGTGTGTGTGTGTGTGTGTGTGTGTGTGTGTGTGAAGTTTAGGTTAGATGCATGTTTTGGTTTGCAAGCAGTAGGTTTGTACTAGTTGGATTGTTAATGTCGAGAATTAAGATGGTTGTAGGATCGATTAAGTATGTCTAGAGGTGGGGGCGAATAGGCTACTTAGAAAAAAGTAACTCTTTTTACAAAATTTAGTTTCCTTGCGATTTTAGCTTTTGTATGGTAGTTTATCAAGCACCCTACACATGCAAGTCTACAAGAGATTACAGGCAACTAAAAGTAAATACATCCAAGTGTATGTGACAAAGTAGAGTTAGAGATATGCAGACATGAGTTTAAGTATGTCTAGAGGTGGGGGCGAATAGACTACTTGGAAAAAAGTATCTCTTTCTACAAAATTTAGTTTCCCTGCAATTTTAGCTTTTTTATGGTAGTCAATTAAGCACCCTACACATGCAAATCTACAAGAGTATAAGCACCTAAAAGTAAATACATGCAAGCGTACATAATAAGGTAGAGTGAGACATATGCAGACATGGGATGGCTCGGTTGATTTTTTCGTGGTTCGAAACTTCGAATAGTTTACATTATTTTACAACCGCGTTGATCGAGGCTTTGATCCCCTGTAGATCTGAATCATAAGGATCCTGGTTGCGAGTTTCCACTAAGGACCAAGTCCACAAAAGGACAGTCACACACAAGGGTCCACGAAGACAATATGGCTTACACTCACGAAGGCATAACCTCAATACGGATAAATCTTCATGAATTAGGCGATCTTCGGGCCCTTACAATTTTTTTTTTGGTTTTTCACAAGCTTGAAGACTCTCAAGTACATAGCCAGTCTAGGAGGACCCTCCAAAAGTAATAAGATTGAGACTACTTGGTGATGAATCTCCTGCTCCTGTGCTTTAAACGCTCATCAACACACGAGCTATCTCAACATTTGGCTTTTGGACTGGAGTAGTATGAGTGAAAAACAAAGAGGGATCAGATCTCAATGAATTGAGAGTAGAAAAGCCTTTGAAATTAGCACAACGAGTTGGGGTTTTCACTCAAAACATATGATAGGAGTGAAGTTTGCTTCGAGTGAACATGTGAGATAGGTGGGAGTATAAATAGATGAGGCTAAGGTGTCAATTTTCATATCACTTGATCAGATTGAACGAATAGCATTATGAGTATCTGAGGCTACTGCATTGGCAGTGGCACAATCTTTGTAACCACTTCGAAAATTTCGGGCAAGAGGATTCGGAAATCCTGAAAGGCCAGCAAAAGCTTTGCCATGTGCCTTGACGGTTTCAAATGGAATGGTTGGCAGCTCCGAAGTGCCAGGTCTTGCAACGACGCTCGTTTTCTCAACGGTTGATGCAATCTCTGGAGGTAATTGATCCACTTTGAGATGACACGTATGCATCAATTAGCTGTGTGTTGTTTGGAGCTACAATTTTTCGTAACCAGACACGTACTAATCAAACCACACATAGGTCATTAAATATTTTTTTCTATTAGTTAGACAATTATACAAACTTCTGATAGTACCACGGATACAAAAGACTCTGACACCTTATAATACATGGTTCTCCTATTGAACAAAACAAGAGACACTACTACCGTACTACTAGTTCAGAAATAAACAACGACCAGACACCAAAGAAGAAGGAATACACGGGGTGCATTTCCATCTGTACGAATGAATGAACGAACGATCAGCAACCAAATAATTTACCCTACACATTTCGGGCGCAGTCTGCACTCTGCAGTGGACTACTACGGAGGTGGCCTGTGTGGGCAGCACGAGGTCCCCTCCGAGTTCCGGTCGTGCGTGCAGCAAGAGGCCCCCGGCCCCGACAGCAGCCTCGCGCTCGCGCTCCCGCCTCCGCCGTGCGTGCCCGCCACCCCCGGCACCGGCCTCGCCGCGGCCACGCCGTGCGCCGCAGCGGCGGCCAACACAAGGAGGAGGAGGAGGAGGAGCTTGCTCGTCGACGTCGAGCAGCTGGACGGCGCGGCGCGGGCACCCATGGCAACAGCTCGACCGCGGACGCGTGGTGTACAGTTGGTCTGATCGATGCTTGGATTCACCTTTTGAGTTTTGATACGAGCTCGTACGAACGGGGTGAAAGTATATATAGCGGAGGGAGAGCGCGTGCATGGAAAATACGACGCAGTTTTCCGGTGTGTTTTCGTGAAGTTTTCCGGTCGAACTGGCCGAGTACTTACTTGGGCGGCATTTTCACGGAATCGTCCGAGAAAACGGCGGCAGTGAAGTCGTGGACGACCAATGCAAAACGCTACAACAGCACGAGGAGCGGTCTTTCCATTTTTAGATACACACGCGTGGAGTTGTCGTGCAGTGTAATTTCCTCTTCCATTTTTAGGAACCGTCGTGTGGTGTTACTTCCTTTTTCCTTTTGATGATTGATGATGAAACGGGAATGTACCTGCACATTTCGCCTGGAGACTGGGCTGATCCGGGCAAAACGTGCAAACCCGACGTCTCGGCCGACACACACGCTAGTCCCCGAAATGACGGCTGATCTGGTGGTTTTCCGTGAAGTTTTCTGGCCGATCTGGCCGTGGTCTTTGGTACTTGGGCTGTTGGGCAGCATGTTCACGGAATCATCCGGGAAAACGGCGGCAGTGGAGCCGTGGCCGGCCGGCCGGTCGATACAAACGCGAGAAGATCACGAGCACGAGGAATAATAGTCGTGCACCGTTCTTTTCTTTTCCTTTCTGACACGGGAGTATACCTGTACGTTTCGCCTGGAAACTGGCTGATCCAGGCATGAAAAAGTGGGCGAGTTTATGTCTCTTTTTGTACCTCAAAATGTTCTCTTCATTCAATAATGTTACATCGTTAACCATGAGAGGTACAATGAAGGGGGGAGGATCATCTAATCAGACCCTAAGCCTGGAACTTAGCCAACCGAGCTAGTTTATGAGCTAAAGAATTTATTTCCCTATTCGTATGCTCATACTTAACCCTAATAAACTCGCCCCCCCCCCCTTAAAAAACAATCTTGAAAAATCGTTGCAGCAATATCTGTAGGAGGCCTCTCATTCTTCATAATTTCTATTAATTCACTATAATCAGAGCTCACGACAACTCTACTACAACCCATAAATTCAGCTAAGAACAAGCCATGCTTGAGAGCCAAGGCTTCAGTCGAAAGAACATCTTGAACCATATCCAAATGTGCATTACACTTCCCTTTTTATAACGAATGACTGCACCTGTAAAAATGTCTGGATCGAAAGAAGCATCAACATTTATCTTAACACAATCACCTTGGTGGAGCCCATCTCCCCATTCTCACCGTTGCATTTGGAACTGCAGAAGACCTGGAATATGAGGATAACACTTTGATTGCCATCACAGATCTTTCTGGGGACTGCACCCGAATATCACGGCTAATTTGTCTCCTTTCCTACCATAAACACCAAAGGACACCGCAACAAGCTCTGGCAATGGGGCTTGTCCCAAAAATCAGTGAATGATCAAGGCTTCAATACAACAACTCCTCTAAAACATACTGTCCTGGACGATGAACAAGACAAGTTTTTCAAATAAGTCATGAGTACCCAGTGCTTGCCATACGGCTTTGCTCGGCTACACTTGAATAGAAGATGCTTAATGTCTTCCGCTCCAATCGACAAGTCTATGTCTCGCTTCTATCGGGGTGCTCCTAGGTCCTAATCAGCGCCCCAACCACCCGATCACGATACTAGCGCCCTCATAGAAAGCCCGCGGTCCGCCGCCCATTAGCATGCTCATGCACAGCTCGTTGACTGCTCAACCATTAACTTTTGAAAAAGTGCAAGATTTTTTTCAAAAAAGTAATAAAATATGTGAATTTAAAATGTCCACAAAAACTATGAATTTCGACATTTTTAAAAAGTTATTGTATATAAAAATCGTCGATTTTTGAAAAAATTTCATCAATTTAAAAAGTTCATTGATTTTGAAAAAAGTTCTTATCAATTTTGGGAAAAATATTTCACAAATTTAAGAACATTTCACGAATTTTGGGAAAAGTTCACAAATTAAAAAAATGAATTTCGGAAACAGTTCATGTATTTAAAAAATAAGAAAAATAATAAAGATAATAAAAGAATAATGAAATGACAAATAAAAGAAAAAATAAATGAAAAATGAACATAACAGGCCCAAACAAATTAAAAAAAAACGACAGAAATTTTCCAGAAGCTTCCTAAAACCGTTCTTGGAAGCTTCACTGAACCAACAATCAAACTCCAGCGTACACTTTTAAAGGGCACCAAGTAAGATCAGGGCTTCTACCGACACAAGAACACATCACCTCAAAGACAGCTTGAAATGGGTCGGTATGGTTAACGTAGCTCCCATTTTTCCTTAGTTTTGGTCATTTATATATAATAATATAAATTAGTCTGTTTGCCTAAAAATAATAATATAAATTAGTTTGTATAGTTTATTTTTTGGTTTTACTGCTGGTTTTCTTTCCTTTTTTTTCTTAGTGACTATATATTTTTGATTTTTCTGTAAATACATATACTCAAAAAATTAATGTACTTAATTTTTTAAATGTTCACCATAACACAGTGTAAAGTTAATAAAAACTATATAATGGCAATAAAAAACGTTAGTGACTTTTAAACAATATTTACACCTTGCAAAAATGAAATAAATTGGAAACGATCTTCAAGGAATTCAAAAAATCATTATACTATTTTTAAAATATATGTTAAATTTGGATATTTTATTTATCATGTATTAAAAAGGTCAAACACATATAAAAATATTACATATGTATAAAAATGCACAATGTGTATGAAAATATAGACATTCAAACATATATTTCACAAATCTTAATCATTTATTTACAAATATTAAACATGTGCAATTTTTTATATGTACACTAAATATGTACAATATGTATGAAAAAAATAGACATCAAAACAAATATTTCAAAAAATGTTATTGATATATTTGAAAAAACGTAAACTTTTACAAAAATATTCCTGATGTATACAAAAAATATAGACATGTGTTTAGAAGAAAAGAAATGAAAAGGAAAAGAACTGGCGAAAACCGATGAAGACCAAGAAAAGAACAAAGGAAAGCAAAAAAAAAAGAAAAAAAAAGAAAGAGAAGTGAAGATAAACAAAAAAAAAACACTGCAAACAATGAAAAAGCCACTACTGAGAAAATCATAGAGGAAAAAAAAACTAGGGACGGTTTTTTTCATGCGTCAGTTACCGGGCTGTACGCTCAAATGTTGGGGAACGATATTGAGGGGTCCGGCTGTAGATGCTCGAAGCAACCGCTGCAATCATTTCTCAAGAAAATGCTACCAGTCGGATACGTATGTATAGATTGGCAAAATGTAGATCACAACAACAATCAATATAGTTGGCGACTCGTTCACCCGTTCACCCGTTCCCTCGCGTCGCCCTCTCGAGGGCGACCAACCTCCCCGTCCGCCTCCCCTCTTCTCGATTCCTTTCCTCGCCGCCGCCGGAGACGGGCTCCGGGTCCCCCGCACGGCCGCCCATGAGGGTGGCGGCGAGGCCCTCGGCCCCGACGCCGCTCGGGCCTAGGGTTTAAGGCGGCGGCCTCTGCTGGTGAGGGCGTCGTCGTCACGGCGGCGCGCTCGCCGGTGTTGAGGGCTGCGTCTACTCGGCCGCGCGGGCGGCGAGTTGGCGGTGGATGCGAGCGCCGCCTGGAGGGATATCCTACTACTCTCCTTCGCTAGATCTGAAGACGGCACCCCCGTGCTGCTGCTTCCTCCTCGTCAGTCCGGCCAGATCCGGTGGATGATTGCGTGGGTTGGGAGCTCTGGATCAGAGTAATTTCTTGGCCGGCTGCGGCGGCCGCGACGCGGGCAGCGCTCCAGGCGTTGTTTCCTTCTTGAAGGCGGCTTTGAGATTCAGCTCCCTCCCCCTCGTCCTCCCCCTGCACACGGGTGAAAACCCACAACTTTGGTTGGGCGGCGGCGGTGCCCAGCTCCGTCACCTTCTTGAAGGCGCCGCTTTAGGTCTGCGGGGAGGTGGTGTTGGAAAAACGTAGTAATTTCAAAAAATTTCCTACGCACACGCAAGATCATGGTGATGCATAGCAACGAGAAGGGGAGTGTATCTTCATACCCTTGAAGATCGCTAAGCGGAAGCATTTATCAACGCGGTTGATGTAGTCGTACGTCTTCACGATCCGACCGATCCAAGTACTGAACGCACAACACCTCCGAGTTCTGCACAGGTTCAGCTCGATGACGTCCTCGCCTTCTCGATCCAGCAAGACGGGCGAAGTAGTAGATGAGTTCTGGCAGCACGACGGCGTGGTGACGGTGTTGGTGAAGAACAATCTCCGCAGGGCTTCGCATAAGCACTATGGAAACTATGATGGAGGATAAACTAGAGGGGACGGGGTTGCCGGCACACGGCTTGGTGTTTCTTGATGTGTCTTTGGTGCTAGCCCTGCCCCTCTATTTATATGTTGATCCTTGGGGTCAAAACTTGGAGTAAAAGCCTTCACAAAGTCGGTTTCACCCAAAAGGCGAGAGTCCTTCTCGGACTCCAGGGCCAGACGCCAGGGTTCCCGGCATCTGGACCCAGACGCCAGGGACTAGGGCTGGAATTCGAGTCGAGTCGAGCCAGCTCGGCTCGACTCGCTAAAGCTCGTTTCGCTAACGAGCTAGCTCGACTCGACTCATTACTATAACGAGCTCAAATCCAAGATTGGCTCGACTTGTATAACTCGCGAGCTGGCTCGTTTAGCTTGTTAAGCTCGTTAAGGATACAAACATAAAACCTTACAAATAAGATACAAATGAACATTGTTTGTGAACATTGTACATGTTTAATATGTACACTTTGCATTCTCAAGTAATATTTTTTTTCATATTTGTAAGGTGCCTTGCACGGCTGGGCCTTGTGTTTTGCACCTAGAACACATGGTGCTTGGCTGATCTCTTGTAACGAGCTTAACAAGTTACACGAGTATTCGTGAGATTGGCTCGTTTAACTTGATTTATAAACGATCTTAAACTAAAACTCGGCTTGACTCGTTATTCTTCGAGTTCGAGTCGGTCCGAGCCGAGTCACGAGTTACTCGTTTAGCTCATGAGCTTCGAGCTTTTTTTCCAGCCCTACCAGGGACCCTCGCGTCTGGCCCCTGGACTCCGCAAAACTTCCTTTTGCGCTTTCCAAAAACCTTGTGGGCTTTTCCTTTTGGCCCAAATAATGTGTTCTCGTACCCAAACATTTCGGGAAACATCTAGAACCCCTTCCGGTGAATTCCGGAACTCTTCCGGAGATCAAACACTATTATCCCATATATCAAACTTTATCTCCGGACCATTCCGGAGTTCCTCGTCATGTCCATGATCTCATCCGGGACTCCGAACAACATTCGGTTACCAACATACATAACTCATATAATACTATATCGTCAACGAAACGTTAAGCGTGCGGACCCTACGGGTTCGAGAACTATGTAGACATGACCGAGACACGTTTCCGGTCAATAACCAATAGCGGGACCTGGATGCCCATATTGGCTCCCACATATTCTAAGAAGATCTTTATCAGTCAAACCGCATAACAACATACGTTGTTCCCTTTGTCATCGGTATGTTACTTGCCCGAGATTCGATCGTCGGTTTCGATCGTCGGTATCTCAATACCTAGTTCAATCTCGTTACCGGCAAGTCTCTTTACTCGTTCCGTAATACATCATCTCACAACTAACTCATTAGTTGTAATGCTTGCAAGGCTTAAGTGATGTGTATTACCGAGAGGGCCCAGAGATACCTCTCCGACAATCGGAGTGACAAATCCTAATCTCGAAATCATAACATAACAAGTACCTTCGGAGACACCAGAGAGCACCTTTATAATCACCCGTTACATTGTGACATTTGGTAGCACACAAAGTGTTCCTCCGTAAGCGGAGTTGCATAATCTCATAGTCATAGGAACATGTATAAGTCATGAAGAAAGCAATAGCAGAATACTTAAACAATCAAGTGCTAAGCTAACGGAATGGGTCAAGTCAATCGCATCATTCTCCTAATGATGTGATCCCGTTAATCAAATGACAACTCATGTCTCTGGTTAGGAAACATAACCATCTTTGATTAACGAGCTAGTCAAGTAGAGGTATACTAGTGACACTCTGTTTGTCTATGTATTCACACATGTATTATGTTTCCGGTTAATACAATTCTAGCATGAATAATAAACATTTATCATGATATAAGGAAATAAATAATAACTTTATTATTGCCTCTAGGGCATATTTCTTTCAGTCTCCCACTTGCACTAGAGTCAATAATCTAGTTCACATCGCCATGTGATTTAACATCAATAGTTCACATCTTTATGTGGTTAACGCCCATAGTTCACATCGACATGTGACCAACACCCAAAGGGTTTATTAGAGTCAGTAATCTAGTTCACATCGCTATGTGATTAACACCCAAAGAGTACTAAGGTGTGATCATGTTTTGCTTGTGAGATAATTTTAGTCAATGGGTCTGTCACATTCAGATCCGTAAGTATTTTGCAAATTTCTATGTCTACAATGCTCGCTTGCGGAGCTACTCTAGCTAATTGCTCCCACTTTCAATATGTATCTAGACCGAGACTTAGAGTCATCTAGATTAGTGTGAAAACTTGCATCGACGTAACCCTTTACTTATTTAACCTTTTATCACTTCCATAATCGAGAAACATATCCTTATTCCACTAAGGATAATTTTGACCGCTGTCCATTGATCTACTCCTAGATCACTATTGCACTCCCTTGCCAAGCTTAGTGGTAGGGTATGCAATAGATCTAGTACACAGCATGGCATACTTTATAGAACCTATGGCTGATGCATAGGGAATGACTTTCATTCTCTTTCTATCTTCTGCCGTGGTCGGGTTTTGAGTCTTACTCAATCTCACACCTTGTAACACAGGCAAGAACTCTTTCTTTGACTGTTCCATTTTGAACTACTTCAAAATCTTGTCAAGGTATGTATTCATTGAAAAACTTATCAAGCGTCTTGATCTATCTCTATAGATCTTGATGCTCAATATGTAAGCAGCTTCACCGAGGTCTTTCTTTGAAAAACTCCTTTCAAACACACCTTTATGCTTTGCAGAATCATTCTACATTATTTCCGATCAACAATATGTCATTCACATATACTTATCAGAAAGGCTGTAGTGCTCCCACTCACTTTCTTGTAAATACAGGCCTTTCCAAAAGTCTGTATAAAACCATATGATTTGATCAACTCATCAAAGCGTATATTCCAACTCCGAGATGCTTGCACCAGTCCATTGATGGATCGCTGGAGCTTGCACATTTTGTTAGCACCTTTAGGATTGACAAACCTTATAGTTGTATCATATACAACTCTTCTTTAATAAATCCATTAAGGAATGCAGCTTTGACATCCTTTTGCCAGATTTCATAAAATGTGGCAATTGTTAACATGATTCGGACAGACTTAAGCATCGATACGAGTGAGAAAATCTCATTGTATTCAACACCTTGAACTTATCGAAAACCTTTTTGCGACAAGTCGAGCTTTGTAGATAGTAACACTACTATTAGCATCTGTCTTCCTCTTGAAGATCCATTTATTTTCTATGGCTTGTCGATCATCCGGCAAGTCCACCAAAGTCCATACTTTGTTCTCATACATGGATCATATCTCAGATTTTATGGCCTCAAGCCATTTCACGGAATCTGGGCTCATCATCGCTTCCTCATAGTTCGTAGGTTCATCATGGTCTAGTAACATGACTTCCAGAATAGGATTACCGTAGCACACTGGTGCGGACCGTACTCTGGAAGACCTACGAGGTTCTGTAGTAACTTGATCTGAAGTTTCATGATCATCATCATTAGCTTCCTCACTAATTGGTGTATGAATCACTAGAACTGATTTCTGTGATAAACTACTTTCCAATTCGGGAGAAGGTACAATTACCTTATCAAGCTATACTTTCCTCCCACTCACTTCTTTCGAGAGAAACTCCTTCTCTAGAAAGGATCCATTTTAACAACAAATATCTTGCCTTCGGATCTGTGATAGAAGGTGTACCCAACAGTTTCCTTTGGGTATTCTATGAAGACGCACTTCTCTGATTTGGGTTTGAGCTTATCTGGATGAAACTTTTTCACATAAGCATCGTAGCCCCAAACTTTAAGAAACAACAACTTGGGTTTCTTGCTAAACCACAGTTCATCCGGTGTCATCTCAACGGATTTAGATGGTGCCCTTTTAACGTGAATGCGGTTATCTCTAATGCATAACCCCAAAACGATAATGGTAAGAGACATCATAGATCGCACCATATCCAATAAAGTGCGGTTACGACGTTCGGACACACCATAATGTTGTGGTGTTCCAGGTGGCGTGAGCTGTGAAACTATTCCACATTGTTTCAATTGAAGACCAAACTCGTAACTCAAATATTTGTCTCCGTTATCAGATCGCAGAAACTTTATTTTCTTGTTACGATGATTTTTCCACTTCACTCTGAAATTCTTTGAACCTTTCAACTATTTCAGACTTATGTTTCATCAAGTAGATATACCCATATCTGCTCAAATCATCTTGTGAAGGTTAGAAAATAATGATACCAGCCACGAGCCTTAATACTTATTGGTCTGCATACATCAGTATGTATTATTTCCAATAAGTCAGTAGCTCATTCCATTGTTCCGGAGAACGGAGTTTTTGTCATCTTGCCCATGAGGCATGGTTCGCAAGCATCAAGTGATTCATAATCAAGTGATTCCAAAATCCCATCAGCATGGAGTTTCTTCATGCACTTTACACCAATATGACCTAAACGACACTGCCACTAATAGGTTGCACTATCATTATTAACTTTGCATCTTTTGGCATCAATATTATGAATATGTGTATTACTACGATCGAGATCCAACAAACTATTTTCACTGGGTGTATGACCATTGAAGGTTTTATTCATGTAAATAGAACAACAATTATTCTCTGACTTTAAATGAATAACCGTATTGCAATAAACATGATCAAATCATATTCATGCTCAATCCCGAAAGTATAGGGAGTGTGCGATGATGATCATATCAATCTTGGAACTACTTCCAACACTCATCGTCACTTCCCCTTCGACTAGTCTCGTTTATTCTGTAACTCCTGTTTCGAGTTACTAATCTTAGCAACCGAACAAGTATCAAATACTCGGGGGCTACTATAAACACTAGTAAGGCACACATCAATAACCTGTATATCAAATATAACCTTGTTCACTTTGCCATCCTTCTTATCCACCAAATATTCAGGGCATTTCCGCTTCCAGTTACCATTTCCTTTGCAGTGTAAGCACTCAGTTTCAGGCTTTGGTCCAGCTTTGGTCTACTTCACGGGAGTGACAACTTGTTTGCCATTCTACTTGAAGTTTCCCTTTCTTTCCCTTTGCCCTTTTCTTGAAACTAGTGGTCTTGTCAATGATCAACACTTGATGCTCTTTCTTGATTTCTACCTTCGTTGATTTCAACATCACAAAGAGCTCAGGAATCGTTTTCGTCATCCCTTACATACTATAGTTCATCACGAAGTTCTAGTAACTTAGTGATGGTGACTAGAGAATTTTGTCAATCACTATCTTATCTGGAAGATTAACTCCCACTTGATTCAAGCGATTGAAGTACCCAGACAATCTGAGCACATGCTCACTAGTTGAGCGATTCTCCTCCATATTTTAGCTATAGAACTTGTTGGAGACTTCATATCTCTCAACTCGGGTATTTGCTTGAAATATTGACTTCAATTCCTGGAACATCTCATATGGTCCATGACGTTCAAAACATCTTTGAAGTCTCGATTCTAAGCTGTTAAGCACGGTGCACTAAACTATTAAGTAGTCATCATATTGAGCTAGCCAAACGTTCATAACGTCTGCATCTGCTCCTGCAATAGGTCCGTCACCTAGCGGTGCATTAAGGCCATAATTCTTCTGTGCAGCAATGAGGATAAACCTTAGATCACGGATCCAATCCGCATCATTGCTACTAACATCTTTCAACACAATTTTCTCTAGGAACATACCAAAATAAACATATGAAAGCAACAACGCAAGCTATTGATCTACAACATAATTTGCAAAATACTACCAGGACTAAGTTCATGATAAATTTAAGTTCAATTAATCATATTACTTAAGAACTCCCACTTAGATAGACATCCCTCTAATCCTCTAAGTGATTACGTGATCCATATCAACTACACCATGTCCGATCATCACGTGAGATGGAGTAGTTTCAACGGTGAACATCAATATGTTGATCATATCTACTATATGATTCACGCTTGACCTTTCGGTCTCCGTGTTCCGAGGCCATATCTGTTATATGCTAGGCTCGTCAAGGTTAACCTGAGTATTCTGCGGTGCAACTGTTTTGCACCCGTTGTATTTGAACGTAGATCCTATCACACCCGATCATCACGTGGTGTCTCAGCACGAAGAACTTTCGCAATGGTGCATACTCAGGGAGAACACTTCTTGATAATTTTTAGTGAGAGGTCATCTTAAAATGCTACCGTCAATCAAAGCAAGATAAGATGCATAAAGGATAAACATCACATGCAATCAATATAAGTGATATGATATGGCCATCATCATCTTGTGCTTGTGATCTCCATCTCCGAAGCACCGTCGTGATCACCATCGTCACCGGCGCGACACCTTGATCTCCATCGTAGCATCGTTGTCGTTACGCCATCTATTGCTTCTACGACTATCGCTACCGCTTAGTGATAAAGTAAAGCAATTACAGTGGCATTTGCATTTCATACAATAAGCGACAACCATATGGCTCTCGCCGATTGCCGATAACCGGTTACAAAACATGATCATCTCATACAATAGAATATAGCATCACGTCTTGACCATATCACATCACAACATGCCCTGCAAAAACAATTTAGATGTTCACTACTTTGTTGTTGCAAATTTTACGTGGCTGCTACGGGCTTAGCAAGAACCGTTCTTACCTACGCATCAAAACCACAACGATAGTTCATCAAGTTAGTGTTGTTTTAACCTTCGCAAGGATCGGGCGTAGCCACACTCGGTTCAACTAAAGTGAGAGAGACAGACACCCGCCAGTCACCTTTAAGCACGAGTGCTCGTAACGGTGAAACTAGTCTCGCGTAAGCGTACGCGTAATGTCGGTCCGGGCCGCTTCATCTCACAATACCGCTGAACCAAAGTATGACATTCTGGTAAGCAGTATGACTTGTATCACCCACAACTCACTTGTGTTCTACTCGTGCATATAACATCAACGCACAAAACCAGGCTCGGATGCCACTGTTGGGGAACGTAGTAATTTCAAAAAATTTCCTATGCACACGCAAGATCATGGTGGTGCATAGCAACGAGAAGGGGAGTGTATCTTCATACCCTTGAAGATCGCTAAGCGGAAGCGTTTATCAACGCGGTTGATGTAGTCGTACGTCTTCACGATCTGACCGATCCAAGTACCGAACGCACGGCACCTCTGAGTTCTGCACACGTTCAGCTCGATGACGTCCTCGCCTTCTCGATCCAGCAAGACGGGCGAAGTAGTAGATGAGTTCTGGCAGCACGACGGCGTGGTGACGGTGTTGGTGAAGAACAATCTCCGCAGGGCTTCACATAAGCACTATGGAAACTATGACGGAGGATAAACTAGAGGGGACGGGGTTGCCGGCACACGGCTTGGTGTTTCTTGACCTGTCTTTGGTGCTAGCCCTGCCCCTCTATTTATATGTTGATCCTTGGGGTCGAAACTTGGAGTAAAAGCCTCCACAAAGTCTGTTTCACCTGAAAGGCAAGAGTCCTTCTTGGACTCAGGGCGACGCCAGGTTTCGGCGTCTCGACCCGACGCCGAGGACCTGGCGTCGCCTGGACTCCATAAAACTTCCTTTGCGCTTTCCAAAACCTTGTGGGCTTTTCCTTTGGCCCAAATAACGTGTTCTCGCACCCAAACATTTCGAAACATCCGAACCCCTTCGGTGAATTCGAACTCTTAGGAGATCAAACACTATTATCCCATATATCAAACTTTATCTCCGGACCATTCCGGAGTTCCTCGTCATGTCCATGATCTCATCCGGGACTCCGAACAACATTCGGTTACCAACATACATAACTCATATAATACTATATCGTCAACGAAACGTTAAGCGTGCGGACCCTACGGGTTCGAGAACTATGTAGACATGACCGAGACACGTTTCCGGTCAATAACCAATAGCGGGACCTGGATGCCCATATTGGTCCCACATATTCTAAGAAGATCTTTATCGGTCAAACCGCATAACAACATACGTTGTTCCCTTTGTCATCGGTATGTTACTTGCCCGAGATTCGATCGTCGGCATCTCAATACCTAGTTCAATCTCGTTACCGGCAAGTCTCTTTACTCGTTCTGTAATACATCATCTCACAACTAACTCATTAGTTGTAATGCTTGCAAGGCTTAAGTGATGTGTATTACCGAGAGGGCCCAGAGATACCTCTTCGACAATCGGAGTGACAAATCCTAATCTCGAAATACGCCAACGCAACAAGTACCTTCGGAGACACCTGTAGAGCACCTTTATAATCACCCAGTTACGTTGTGACGTTTGGTAGCACACAAAGTGTTCCTCCGGTAAACGGGAGTTGCATAATCTCATAGTCATAGGAACATGTATAAGTCATGAAGAAAGCAATAGCAGAATACTTAAACGATCAAGTGCTAAGCTAACGACATGGGTCAAGTCAATCGCATCATTCTCCTAATGATGTGATCCCGTTAATCAAATGACAACTCATGTCTATGGTTAGGAAACATAACCATCTTCGATTAACGAGCTAGTCAAGTAGAGGCATACTAGTGACACTCTGTTTGTCTATGTATTCACACATGTATTATGTTTCCGGTTAATACAATTCTAGCATGAATAATAAACATTTATCATGATATAAGGAAATAAATAATAACTTTATTATTGCCTCTAGGGCATATTTCCTTCAGGTGGGACAGATGCAGCGCGTTCTTGGCGTTCCTGATGGCGGCGGTTCTCTCTTTAGTGGTGTCGCTTCGCCATGGCGGTCGGCTGGTCCGGCTCTCATGGTGATTGTGGTGCTCAACTCTTCACCGTGTCTTCCTGGGGTGCTCCCGTTCAGAGAGGCTGGAGGTGGAGCGGCTTCTTCTTGCACGGAGCTTCGGTGGAGATGTCAAGTCATGCCTGACCGACAGGTGCTATGCCTTGTCATGCCTGGTCGGCAGGTGCTTGATACGTCTCCGTCGTATATACTTTTCCAAACACTTTTGCCCTTGTTTTGGACTCTAACTTGTATGATTTGAATGGAACTAACCCGGACTAACGCTGTTTTCAGCAGAATTGCCATGATGTTGTTTTTTGTGCGGAAAATAAAAGTTCTCGGAATGACCTGAAACTCCACGGAACATCTTAGAAAAAACAATAAAAAATCATCGCCAAAGATGAAGACCAGGGGGCCCACACCCTGTCCACGAGGGTGGGGGCGCCCCCCCTAGGGCGCGCCCCCTACCTCGTGGGCCCCCTAGTGGCCCTCCGACGCCAACTCCAACTCCATATATTGGCTTTCGGGGAGAAAAAAATCAGAGAGAAGAAATCATCGCGTTTTACGATACGGAGCCGCTGCCAAGCCCTAATCTCTCTCAGGAGGGCTGATCTGGAGTCCATTCGGGGCTTCGGAGAGGGGGATTCGTCGCTGTCGTCATCATCAACCATCCTCCATCACCAATTTCATGATGCTCACCGAAATGCGTGAGTAATTCCATCGTAGGCTTGCTGGACGGTGACGGGTTGGATGAGATTTATCATGTAATCGAGTTAGTTTTGTTAGGGTTTGATCCCTAGTATCCACTATGTTCTGAGATTGATGTTGCTATGACTTTGCTATGCTTAATGCTTGTCACTAGGGCCCGAGTGCCATGATTTCAGATCTGAACCTATTATGTTTTCATGAATATATGTGAGTTCTTGATCCTATCTTGGAAGTCTATAGTCACCTACTATGTGTTATGATCCGGCAACCCCTGATAATAATCGGGACCACTCCCGGTGATGACCATAGTTTGAGGAGTTCATGTATTCATTATGTGCTAATGCTTTGTTCCGGTTCTCTATTAAAAGGAGGCCTTAATATCCCTTAGTTTCCAATAGGACCCCGCTGCCACGGGAGGGTAGGATAAAAGATGTCATGCAAGTTCTTTTCCATAAGCACGTATGACTATATACGGAATACATGCCTACATTACATTGATGAATTGGAGCTAGTTCTGTGTCACCCTATGTTATGACTGTTACATGACAAACCGCATCCGGCATAATTATCCATCATTAATCCGGTGCCTATGAGTTTTCCATATACTGGTTCTCGCTTATTTACTTTTCCGTTGCTACTGTTACAATCACTACAAAATACCAAAAACATTACTTTTGCTGTCTTTACTTTTGTTACCGTTACCACCACTATCATATTACTTTGCTACTAAACACTTTGCTGCAGATACTAAGTTTCCAGGTGTGATTGAATTGACAACTCAGCTGCTAATACTTGAGAATATTCTTTGGCTCCCCTTGTATCGAATCAATAAATTTGGGTTGAATACTCTACCCTCGAAAACTGTTGTGATACCCTATGCTTGTGGGTTATCAAGACCTTTTTCTGGCACTGTTGCCGGGGAGCATAGCTCTATTCTTTGAGTTACTTGGGATTTATATCTGCTGGACACTATGAAGAACTTGAAAGACGATCGAACTACTATTTTGCCCTCAACTACGAGGGAAGGTAAGAAACTGCCATCTAGCTCTGCACTAGATTCTCCTTCCTTTATAAGTAAGCTTGCGACACCTAAACCTGCTACTGCTATGAATTCTGATATGTCGCATGTTATTGATGATGCCACTTCTGCTATGCATGATACTTACGATGAAACTACTTCTATGCTTGATACTACTGTGCCCCTTGGGGAATTTCTAGATGAACAAATTGCTAGGTCTAGAGAAAGAGAAATTATTGAATCTGAATATGATGATGATAGTGATGATGAGAATATGCCTGCTATTCCTGAGGGTTATCTTTTTGATACAGAATGTTCTGCAGCTATTTTTGCTTGCCAGGATAGATACGAACTTAAGAGGTTGCTAGTTAAATGGAGTAAAGAATCTCTCAGAGATAGAATGAGACCCGACCCTACTTTTGCTACTTCACCTATCTGTGTTCCCGATAAGGATTATTATGAATTTTCTGTTGATCCAGATATAATTACTTTGGTTGAATCAGATCCTTTTTATGGCTATGAATCTGAAACTGTTGTGGCGCATCTTACTAAGTTAAATGATATAGCCGCCCTGTTTACTAATGATGAGAGATCGCACTACCTTTATTTACTCAAAATATTTCCGTTCTCATTAAAGGGTGATGCTAAGATATGGTTTAATTCTCTTGATCCTGGTTGTGTGCGTAGTCCCGTGATATGATTTATTACTTCTCTGCTAAATATTTCCCTGCTCATAAGAAACAAGCTGCTTTGAGGGAAATATACAACTTCGTGCAAATTGAAGAAGAGAGTCTCCCACAAGCTTGGGGGAGGCTTCTCAAGTTACTTAAAGCTTTACCTGATCATCCTCTTAAAAAACCTGAAATACTTGATATCTTTTATAATGGACTAACTGATGCTTCCAGAGATTACCTGGATAGTTGTGCTGGTTCTCTTTTTAGGGAAATAACACCGGATGAAGCTGAAATTCTATTGAACAATATGTTGACAAATGAAAATAATTGGGAACCTCCCGAGCCACCTCCTGAGCCAACTCAAGAGCCAATTACTGAACCTATTCCTAAACCAACTCCGAAAAAGAGAGGTGTTCTATTTCTCAGTCCCGAAGATATGCAAGAGGCAAAGAAATCTATGAAAGAAAAAGGTATTAAAGCTGAAGATGTTAAGAATTTACCTCCTATTGAAGAAATACACGGTCTTAATTTACACTTTGTTGAAGAAGTATATGATCTCAAATCCTTATTCACTGAAGAACCTCCTGATCCCGATATCCCGACACAGGTAGTAAAGGTAAATTCTCTCTATAGATATGATAAAGCTGAAGTCCCTCCTACTAAAATTGCTAGTCAGTGCTTGGATGAGTTTTATGACTTTATGTTTAAGCAAGATGACTTTAATGCTTATTTTGGTAGACAATTAAAACATGCTTCTATGGTTACCACTCAAGTAGAACAAGTACTTAGCTCAGAAAGAAGTGCTTGATGAAATGAATAGTAAGAAAAATGATTATGCTGTTAGAGTGGCTACTAGAACCGGTAGAATGACTCAGGAACCTTTGTATCCTGAAGGCCACCCTAAGAGAATCGAGCAACATTCTCAGAGAAATAATATTGATGTACCTAGTTCTTCTAAAAGGAAGAAAAAGAAAAATGATAGGACTTTGCAAACTTCTAGTGAACCTATCACTGAACCACCTGAGAATCCAAATGATATTTCTATTTCTAATGCTGAAACACAATCAGGTGATGAACATGAATCCTAGTGATAATGTTAATGATAATGTTCATGATGATGCTCAACCTAGTAATGGTAATGATGTAGAAGTTGAACCTGCTGTTGATCTTGATAACCCACAATCAAGGAATCAACGTTATGATAAAAGAGACTTCGTTGCTAGGAAACATGGTAAAGAAAGGGAACCATGGGTTCAGAAACCCATGCCTTTTCCTCCGAAACCATTCAAGAAAAAGGATGATGAGGATTTTGAGCGTTTGCTGAAATGATTAGACCCATCTTTTTGCGTATGCAATTAACTGATGTGCTCAAAACAAATCCTTATGCTAAGTATATGAAGGATATCATTACTAATAAAAGAAAGATACCGGAAGCTGAAATTTCCACCATGCTTGCTAATTATACTTTTAAGGGTGGAATACCAAAGAAATGTGGAGACCCAGGAGTACCTACTATACCATGCTCCATTAAGAGAAATTATGTTAAAACTGCTTTATGTGATCTTGGAGCCGGTGTTAGTGTTATGCCTCTCTCTTTATATCGTAGACTTGATTTGAATAAGTTGACACCTACTGAAATATCTTTGCAAATGGTTGATAAATCAACTGCTATACCTGTCGGTATTTGTGAGGATGTGCCTGTTGTGGTTGCGAATGTTACTATTTTAACAGACTTTGTTATTCTTGATATTCCCGAGGATGATAGTATGTCTATTATTCTTGGAAGACCTTTCCTTAATACTGCAAGGGCTGTTATTGATTGCAACAAAGGCAATGTCACTTTTCATGTTAATGGTAATGAGCACACGGTACACTTTCCGAGGAAACAACCTCAAGTTTATAGTATCAACTCTATTGGAAAAATTCCATTGATTATATTTGGAGGTTTTGAATTTCCTCTCCCTACTGTCAAGAAAAAGTATGATATTCTTATTGTTGGGGATTTTCATATCCCCGTTGAGGTAACTTAGTGTCATTCGAAATTTCTCAGGTTCCGTGATTATTCAGAATGAGTTTGTTAACAAAACTTGATCAACCTTGTTAGTGGGTTCATTTTGATGATCACGAGATGGATGAAACTAGAAGCACAACCTTCTGTACCCTCTTTATATTTTCTGTTATTTAGTAGAAATAAAGTAAAATAGTATTTTTCTATCTATTTCCTGACTTATCCGTACACTATGAAAATATCCCGAAAATAAAAGTCCTCGTAATGCCATGCCAATTTAATATGATTTTTTCGGGAATATTTGAGGATTTCTTGTGCAAAAATTACAGCTGGGAGCTGCCACTGCCACGAGGTGGAGGGCGCCCTACCCCCCTGGGCGCGCCCCCCTGCCTTGTGGGCCCACGGTGGCCCTCCTCCACTTATCCCTGCACCCATCTTCTTCCTCTGCCTCACACAAACACGGAAAACCAACTCAAGCACGAGTTCCAGCCCCCATTGCTGTGATTTTTGGTCTCCTTGCTCAAAGCACCTCTCGCAAAACTGCTTGGGGAGATTGTTCCTTGGTATGTGACTCCTCCATTGGTCCAATTAGTTTTTGTTCTAGTGCTTTATTCATTGCAAATTTGTGCTGCATAGGTGACCATGTTCTTGAGCTTGCATGTCAAATTTATTTGGTTCCAAGTAGTTCTAATGCTTGATATAGGCTCTAGGCACTTGTGGGAGTTGTTGCTATCAATTTTATTGAAGTTGGTTCACTTTTATTTGAAGTTACTAAAATTTCAGAAATTTTTCAGGAAACAATATGTTTAGGAAGATGTTCCAAGGTGGTTCTTCAAGGAAGCAAGGTCCTGTGCTTGTAATGCGTGATCTTGACGAGGAACCACCAAGAGACGCCTCTGTGAGGCCACGTGAATGGCCTTCGAAAATTTTATGAATCAAGTGGGAATCAAAGAAGAATTTAGCGCATATTTGCATGTAACGCCGGTCTTGAGGACTTTGAAGTCGACAAATGCCCCAATATCATGATCTCACAAGTTCATTTGTGAGGAGGTTTGAGTTCTCATCTTCGCGTAATTCTCCTTCAGTCATGTTTGACCTTTATGACAAATCTTATACCATGGACTTAGAGGATTTTACTTATGCTTGCAAACTTCCATCTTGGGGTAGTGTCAGGGATCCCCCTAAATCTGAATATAGAGACTTTCTTGCTAGAATAACTGTGGGGGAATCTAGAGATATAACACAAGCCACTATAGGGAGCGTCCACTTTCCCGCTATACATTATTTTGCTCTCTTCATAGGTAGATGCATAAATGCTAAGGATGAAGCATGTCACATGTGTGTCCCTGATCTCAGCATTCTCTGAAGTGCTGTGTTAGGAGACCAATCTTATCATATGGGAGCCATTGTAGCTCGCAGGTTGCATCAGAATAGACATAACGGAGATTTCTTTGGAGGAATTTATGCAACCCGTTTAGCAAATTTTCTTGAGATAGACATTTGTGAGGGTGATATGGAATTACCCCTTACTTATTTAGATTTTGATTCTATAGTTTCCCACCAGTTTGTTAAGAGGACTGAGCCACCTCTCCAGTATTGACTAATCTTTAACAAACGACATGTAGTCCATATTGCTCTTCCTGCTCCTGCCTTCTTTGATTCTCAGACAAAAGGAACATATATTATTACCGGAGAGGAGGCAGATGAGTACGAGAGGAGAGCGGAGGCTGCTCGATGCCACGCTACAGCTCAGGCGGCGATAGCCGCTGCATCACAGTATGACTCCAGCTTCACCTACGGGTATCCGCTAGGCTATCCCTGGCAATAGACCAACTTAGGCCAAAAGCCTAAGCTTGGGGGAGTACGTATTTCCCACCGACATTACATTTATGTTCACACACACTCATTGCTAGATGTCGGTGCTCATACTCTTTCACTGTAATATCCATGCTAGTTTATTTTCTTTTTACTGCTTTCTTCTTGTGTGTTTAATAAACCTTAAGAAAAAACCAAAAAAAATTAGTAGTAGTTTATTTCTTTGTTGTAGTAATTAAAAAAGAAAACTCAAAAATATTTCTCGTTCTTCTTTTGCTTGTTGGGAGCTTTCCCGTGTAAATAGTTTTTATTTTCTTTTCTTTGGGGGTCAGTAGGAGAAGACCATGATTAAATTGCTTAGTGGCTCTTATATGCATGATTGTTTATTTAACTTAAAGCCCATATTACTTGTCTTCTCTCTTGAGTTAAATGCTTGCAGATTCCAGCTTAGTCCAATGCACGTGCACTTTTATTATTATACACATCGTTCGGTCGTGCAAGTGAAAGGCAATAATGATGATAAATGATGGACTTATTGGGATGAGAAAAGCTGGTATGAACTCGACCTCTCTTGTTTTTGTAAATATGATGATTCATCGTTCCTGAGTCAGCTATTATGAAATAAACATATTTGCAATGACATTTAGAGATTATAGTTGCTTGTGCCATGCTTGATTAGCTATGAGTTATAATGGTTTACCTTGCGTGCCAACATGCTATTAGAATGATTATGATGTGGTATGATGGGATGGTATCCTCCTTTAAATGAATTGAGTGACTAGACTTGGCACATGATCACACATGTAGCTGAATCAAATCAACATAGCCTTCATGATATTTATGTTCACGGTAGATTATATCCTACTCATGCTTGTATTCGGTGTAAATTAATTTTAATGCATGTTTACGACTGTTGTCGCTCTCTCAGTTGGTCGCTTCCCAGTCTTTTGCTAGCCTTCACCTGTACTAATCGGGAATACTACTTGTGCATCAAACTCCTTAAACCCCAAAGTTGTTCCATATGAGTCCACTATACCTACCTATATGCGGTATTTACCTGCCGTCCCAAGTAAATTTGTATGTGCCAGACTCTAAACCTTCAAATAAACATTCTGTTTTGCATGCTCGAATAACTCATATGTCAACTAGGGCTGCCCTTATCTTCTGTGTTAGGCGGGTTATTCTCAAGAGGAGTGGGCTCTGCTCCTCATTCACGAGAAAATGACTGGTCTCCGGGATGCCCAGTCCCATGCTTTATGCAAACTAAATCAAACTAATTGCAAACAAAACTCCCCCTAGGACCCGTTGAATGTTGGAGGCACTCGTAGTTTTGAGAAAGCCATGGATTGATGCTTGTGGAGGAGGGGAGTATAAACTTTACCATTTTGCTTGGGAACCGCCTATAATTTGTTTAGCATGGAAGATATCATCGTCTCTTAGTTGTTATGTTGACAATGAAAGTATGCCGCTCAAAATATAATTTATATCTATTTCAAATCGAGCTCTGGCACCTCTACAAATCCCTGCTTCCCTCTACGAAGGGCCTATCCATTTACTTTTATGCTGAGTCATCATCCTTCTTATTAAAAGCACCCGCTGGAGAGCACACTGTCGTTTGCATTCATTATAATTGGTTTATATTGGGTATGACTTGACTGGATCTCTTTTACCATGAATTACAATGATTAGTCAGTCCTTGATCTTTAAAGGTGCTCTACATTTATGTTTTTGCGGTCTCAGAAAGGGCTAGCGAGATATCATTTTGTTATATCATGTTATGATTATTTTGAGAAAGTGTTGTCATCCAACTTTTGTTATTATAGCTCGCTAGCTGATTATGCTATTGATATGAGTAATTGTGAGACCTATGTGTTATTGTTAATATGGTTAGTTCATAATATTTGCTGAAACTTGAATGCTGGCTTTTCATGTTTACAACAACAAGAGCAAACAGAGTTGGTATTTTTTTTTCTTTTTCTCTTTCAGTTTGTCAACTGAATTACTTGAGGACAAGCAAGGGTTTAAGCTTGGGGGAGTTGATACGTCTCTGTCGTATCTACTTTTCCAAACACTTTTGCCCTTGTTTTGGACTCTAACTTGTATGATTTGAATGTAACTAACCCGGACTGACGTTGTTTTCAGCAGAATTGCCATGATGTTGTTTTTTGTGCAGAAAATAAAAGTTCTCGGAATGACCTGAAACTCCACGGAACATCTTAGAAAAACAATAAAAAATCCTCGCCAAAGATGAAGACCAGGGGGCCCACACCCTGTCCATGAGGGTGGGCCCCCCCAGGGTGCGCCCGTACCTCGTGGCCCCCCTGGTGGCCCTCCGACGCCAACTCCAACTCCATATATTGGCTTTCGGGGAGAAAAAAATCAGAGAGAAGAAATCATCGCGTTTTACGATACGGAGCCGCCGCCAAGCCCTAATCTCTCTCGGGAGGGCTGATCTGGAGTCCGTTCGGGGCTCCGGAGAGGGGGATTCGTCGTCGTCGTCATCATCAACCATCCTCCATCATCAATTTCATGATGCTAACCGCCGTGCGTGAGTAATTCCATCATAGGCTTGCTGGACGGTGATGGGTTGGATGAGATTTATCATGTAATCGAGTTAGTTTTGTTAGGGTTTGATCCCTAGTATCCACTATGTTCTGAGATTGATCTTGCTATGACTTTGCTATGCTTAATGCTTGTCACTAGGGCCCGAGTGCCATGATTTCAGATCTGAACCTATTATGTTTTCATGAATATATGTGAGTTCTTGATCCTATCTTGCAAGTCTATAGTCACCTACTATGTGTTATGATCCGGCAACCCGAAGTGATAATAATCGGGACCACTCCCGGTGATGACCATAGTTTGAGGAGTTCATGTATTCACTATGTGCTAATGCTTTGTTCCGGTTCTCTATTAAAAGGAGGCCTTAATATCCCTTAGTTTCCAATAGGACCCCGCTGCCACGGGAGGGTAGGACAAAAGATGTCATGCAAGTTCTTTTCCATAAGCACGTATGACTATATACGGAATACATGCCTACATTACATTGATGAATTGGAGCTAGTTCTGTGTCACCCTGTGTTCTGACTGTTACATGACGAACCGCATCCGGCATAATTATTCATCACTAATCCGGTGCCTACGAGTTTTCCATATACTGGTTCTCGCTTATTTACTTTTTCGTTGTTACTGTTACAATCACTACAAAATACCAAAAACATTACTTTTGCTGTCTTTACTTTTGTTACCGTTACCACCACTATCATATTACTTTGCTACTAAACACTTTGCTGCAGATACTAAGTTTCCAAGTGTGGTTGAATTGACAACTCAGCTGCTAATACTTGAGAATATTCTTTGGCTCCCCTTGTGTCGAATAAATAAATTTGGGTTGAATACTCTACTCTCGAAAACTGTTGCGATCCCCTATACTTGTGAGTTATCAGTGCTACGCACGACAGATCTTCCAAAGACTTCAAGCTGTGTCGGCTGGTGGTACTTGGCAGCATGGTGCTGAGGTGTGTCAGTGGCGACCGCGACGTGCTCAGTTGTTTGTGCGCAGGGAGGAGGTGCCGTTGGGCGCCGTGGTGGCGTCGACGATAGCTGGACCGAGCAAGGTTGATGCATCAGTACAGTTCTGAAGATGGAGCGGTGGCAGTTGGCGGCGGCGGCCTCTGAGTGCACGCCGGACCGGTGAGACCCATGCCCGGCATGCGTCCTGGATGGGACCTCAGGTCTTATATGTTAGGTTTGGCTGCGATTTCTGTTTGGTATTAGTCCCAGGCTATCTGCGTCCCTTCATCAACTGGATAGGTGTAACGGCAGTTTGTTGCTTAGACGGCGGCTTTAGTCTTACTATTGTATTACTTTGTAAGGTCTTGTGAGAATAATTAATAAAGTGGCCGTATGCATCGTCCAGATGCAGAGGCCGGGGGTCATCCTCCTTTTCTAAAAAAATAACATTATTGTGAACAAGATTAATCGGCCTAGACAAACGGCACGAGCATCTTTTTCGAACGTACGCATACATTTGAGCTTGCATGTGCGATGCATGAACACCTAGCCTCGCCGCCTATGCACAACGTACATCTGCGTCTCCGCCAAGCTAAAGGTGCCTCCATTACCAGTTTACCACAACCCAAAGACGTGTATACATGATACGACCTTGGTCAGGAGCCAATGGTCAAGAAGATATTCTAAGAATAGATTGCATGCATGTGCTCCGCACCAACATAGCCGCCCGCGGCACAAGCATGCCCGCATGCACCGGCCGAAAAGCCATTAAATTAGGTTTTCCTTCTTCTTAAAATACAATATACAGTTATCCCTATACTTTGGACCCAAGCGAACCACTTTTTAGCCTCGATCAAGTTGATCATCAACTGTCATTTGGCACAACCAATACCATGGTTTTCGTTTTCAGTGAGATTTCCATGAAATTCACTGAATTTCAGCAGACACTGCAATATTTAAGTTTCGGCCAAAATATTTCGGCAATTTCAGTAGTACATAGGAATTCAAAATTTTCAAAATTTCAAATGAATATTCCGGCCCTTTGGCCGAAATGCAAACCGAAATAACTGAAACTCACTAAATTTCGGTGATTTTGGTTGGCGCTGATTTTTTTTTTCTAAAACTGAAACTGAAAACATTGACCAATACAAATCTTAAGGCCTCGATCGGAAGTCGATACCTTGTCATGATCTTGCAACGAAGAAAGAGCGTACGCACGCATGCACTTCATCCAAACGGCAGTCCATATCTGCCCATGTGTATGGTTCACAAGCGCGCACTAGCTATGCCTACCACAAAAGCATCGGCTAAGAGCGATCCACGGCTGTTTATAATCTAGTAAACTTCATCGCAAAGAAATACTATTAAATGGAGATGCGACTGACTCGCGTTGCTTCACGGCCGTCCAAGAATATTCTGCACACAAGAATCTCTGATCCCGGTACGTTAAAGGGTTCGCCGACATTATCAGATCCCGCAACACGAGTTGCAATCACAATGCGTCGTTGTGGGCATTTTAATTCTTTAGGTAATTATAACGTCGAGGCTTGAATGAATGCTTGATTTAGGTAGTCCTAGTGCTACACTCCAGTAGCTATCTCCATCCTTTAAAGAATCATTATACGATTGTTACCATTATATAATTCGAATGGTCAAGATTTTTCTTGACTATAAACTGCAAATTGTGATATACTAGAAAAGTACTTTAACTTCATCGCCAAAAGGACCTGCCAATATCCTTTTTGGGTACTTTAACTGCCAATGTATGTACTGCACAAAGTGTTCTGTAGTATAGTTGGCCGGGATTGTAAAATATAAGAACATGAGCATATTGACGCAGTAATTTTGTCTTCTTTAGTGAAAAGAGTGCAGTTTTGTCTTAGTTTCATTCTTTGCGTGTGATTTTGGTATATAAATGCTGATTTTGCCTATCCGATGATTCATGCACAAGAACACAAAGTTGCACTTTTTAGTTTGCAAAGTTAGGCTAAAAAATGCACAACTACATCATTGTCTGCTTCAAAAACAAAAAAATGCACAGAAAGATGTGCAAGTTTCTACTTGATTGCAAAAAGACCAAAACTGCACACAACAATCATATGCAACTCCAGACCTTAAAATGTACGAACTACCCAATTAAATATGCATTTATGAACTTAAAACTGCACAAAACTATGCAATTACAGGCTTCTTCAATATATGCAAAAAATCTAATTGCATATTTCTAACGACAAGATTGCACAATCATAGTATGTAATTCCAAGGTTCAAAATGTGCAAACAATCCAAATTACATGTTTGTAAACAAAAAATGCACAAAAATACATATGCGATTTCGCACTTGAATATGAAAACTACCCAATTTTCACATTTCTAACCCAAAAACTTGTGACTACCCATTTTTAAATCCAATTTTATACACAAAATTTGTGTGCCAATCTAGGCTTTAAAAGCTGGAACTACCCAATTGAACGTTTTCAAACATCAGAATTTGCACAATTTTAAAATGAGTGGCCAACTCATCACGACAAAATATGAAAGTTGACAAATTAGATAGGGAAGAAAACAAATAACCAAATATCAATAATCAATTAGTTGGATAGGATATTTCTAAGTTGTCTCTCTCTATTGCACATCATTCTTAATCTGAATCATCAAGTAGGTGGCTAATTCAGTCGGTGTTGCTGTATACTGTGAAATACACATTGCATATTAGTGCGGAAACATCATGCAATACCATGCGCCTTTTGTTTCCCTGTGCCAAAGCACATGTCCAATGTAAATGTGTCACAACTTCCAAATCCGTGTGCAAGTTTTTTGTGCCCCTGAATACTAGGGCATGCTCATATTGATCGTTGGTATTCTCATCTGAATTAACACTGATAAATAATGAAGGAAAAATGAACAAATACTTGCGCATATACTTTTCCATATGTTCACCATATATATTCTCCATCATATTATTGAAGTGCCATGGCAATAGATCACAAGCAAAAAAAGATGAAGAAGAATGTAGACCGATCAAAAAGGTTACATAGAATGATGTCGACAGATCACAAATAGCCCAGCGGCGATGCGAAGGTAGATTAGCACACGCACATCATGCATAATATACCAATATACCACATATAGTTATATGCAAACTTATTAAACAATTGAGTATGACAAGTTACTCGACAGCATCACACAAACATGCATGATTTAAAGTCGGCCACGGAGGATCTTCGATTCATTAAGCAAGCTTAACTAGCTAGTGACCGGGACAGCCGCCGCCGGGCCGGCCGGAGTAGGTGCAGCCCGAGGCGCCAGCGCCACCACTCTTCAGGAGGCGGGCGCCACGCGCCAGCAGAGGCGGAGGTTGGCTCCCGGTGCTCGCCTTCGCGTCGCCGTCGGGCAGCGCTCTCGCCGGCGCGTCAGCAGCATGGAGAGGGCGGACATGGAGCGCGGCCGAGAGCAAGAGCACCAGCAGCGTGGCTGCTGCCATCGCCGCCTGGCCTTTCTTAATCCCTACCGCCATAGCCAGTGTGATTAACAGAGGTAGTGCTACCTAGGTAACACGTGATCTATATATAGCTAGCAGCTAGCTACTTATGCAATCGACCTAGCTTAGTTTCTTTCCTTGGCTACACGCACATGAATACTCCTGCTCTATGAGAGGACTTAGAGTGGGAGCTATATGGCCTAGATCACTCTGGGCACGTTTATATAGAGACTAACAATGTTATTTTAAAAGCATAGTGGAGAAAATAGAGTAGATCATTGGATGCAATATATCCCATGCATGTGGTAGTCAATGGTCAATCGCCGAGGGGACTGTTGCATGCATGTGCAGCGCAGATGGGCGATCGAGTACACTTAAGAAAAGGATTATTAAAGGAACCCCATGCATGTCACTTGGGGCTAAAATAAGGTACAGGCAAAGCATGCTCTCGACGGGTTAAGCCAAAGAAAAAGGCCTCCTCTTCTCCAATAAATTTCTCGTATCAAAAGAGTTAAGCCAAAAAACATGCTCCAATGAACTCCATTTTCCCAATAAGCTATTGGGATGTTTCAATAATCAGTCCCATCTCCCCAATATTTTGAGAAATTTGGCCTCTCGGAATATTTCTCCAAATTAAGTGCCACGTTAGTGCGCGGCCCGAGCAGCCCGCCATACCACCACGCCATGGACACTGCGGTCATCAGACCATCGCGCCACCATTGCCGCAGGTTACCGAACCACCCGCCGAAGCATCGCCGCCATCGGCCAAAATCACTGTTCTGACCTCTTCAGCAATCTTTGTCACTAAATGAACTGACGTGAAAGTATTTCACGATCTGACCCTTTTAGCAACGCTACAGCCTATGGCGTTTCTTCTCCACATAAAAACGCCGAGATAGCTCGCGTTTTGGCTCTACACTCAAACGCCGAGCTAGCCCGCGTTTTTGCTCCATATGGAAACGCCAAAATGGCTGGCGTTGCTGCCCAGGCCCAAACGCCATGAGCTTTGGCGTTTCTAGCTGAAACTCTGGAGTGCATGCAAATAGTACTCTTTGTTTGTGCATGCAAATCATTAATAGGCTTTCTTTACATGCTAGTTAGGAGATGGTGGAGTACTACATATATTTTAAGTGCTCAGGGACCCTTACATACATGCATCAAAGCACGGCATGCATACAGCATACGTCTTGTCTACTTGTTGCGTCAGTGCATGTAGCCTGCAGTACTAGCTCATGGTTAGCTGCATTTTTCTTCAACGGCTAGCTCTTGTACTACACTGTACTACTAGTACCATATAAGACAAGACCGTAGATATTCTTGCATGAGGTGATTTAGCTTTGAGCTGCATGTGCTACGATTCTAGTTCTTGGATAGGAGCAGGTACGTCTCATTTATTATAGAAACGTATGCATGCATATGGAAACGCCAAGGCTCGTGGCGTTTCAGCCTGGGCAGCAACGCCAGCCATCTTGGCGTTTTCTTATGGAGCAAAAACGCGAGCTAGCTCGGCGTTTGAGTGTGGAGCCGAAACGCAAGCTATCTCGGCGTTTTCATATGGAGTAGAAATGCCACGGGCTGTGGCGTTGCCAAAAGGGTCATACCGTGAAATACTTTCATGTCGAGTTCACTTTGTAACAAAGATTGCTGAAAAGGTCAGAATAGTGATTTTGGCCGCCGCCATCACTGGACCACTGTGTCACCGCTCATTGACGAATGGAACCGATATGTTAGATTTAGTGAGGAAAGAAATTCTGAGAAAGTAGCCCAGCTGCAAACTGTTAGAATTTGCTAGTGGGCCTTTGGCCCAAAGCTCAACTAAAATTCTGAAATTTTCTTGGCCCATTCATGCACACATGTGAGTGGTGTGAATGAGACTAAAATATAATCCCACCCCAAAAGTTGAGTGAGACTTGCACCTCTTTATAAGGTGAGCTCTTCTACCACTTGTATGAGCATGAGAAGAGACAGGGTCAAAAAAATTATCCAGGGTAAAAAAAAGCATGAGAAGATAAGACCTACACGCGCGCTCCTCCGGCACGCCGCGCCGCTCCGCGGGTTGCGGGTTGAGCCAAGAACAGAGCTATGCACGTTGTCTATATTTTTGCTGCTCTGTAAAATTAATGAGTCATTAATTAATGATTAACGGACGCGCTAATTACTGAACCGTTTTCGATTCTTTTGGATCGCGACTCGGACGTGGGGTTTACTCCCGCACAATATAGTCAGACAGAAATCTACAGTAGCCGCCGTCGCATCATATGGTTTCGCACCACCGTTCCAGATCATTGCGCTGCCATGCAAGTCTTCTCCATCCTCCTTTCGGCGTGCACCGCGAGAAGGGACAGCAGGCATCCGGAACCTCGTCTCTCGTGATCCTGTACGGGAGAGGGGCGATCAGGTTTTTGGGGAGCGCACTAGCGCGACTGCTAGCAGCGACGAATTCTTCCCCGATCTCGGCAACCTCTTCCTCAACGACATGAGCGACAACCTCAACGCCAACTGTGTTGCTGCTCCTGTTGCACCGTATGTGATTCTGTCCTTTTTGTTCGAGATCGTGGTTGAGTTCATGTTTCTAGTCTATGCCCTAGATTCGATCTGTTCATCTACTATGCTAGTCCACATGATTAGTTTAATCTCTGTTTTCATCATCATGATTTATTTACTGTTTATTTGGAATAAATCTCGTAGTAATTTGCTCATATTTTTAGCAATCCAAAAACCTGATTATAGGCAATTTGCTCCGAGTGGTTTTGATGCGCATCTGAAGCCGCCTACCTTTAAGGGCGTGGAATATAAGAGGTGGCGCATGAGAGCAATTTACTGGTTTCAGACCATGTACTGCTATGACACCTCCAAGGGCAAGCCTGTGGCAATCTTGAACCTGCACAACAGGAAGCTTTTGAGAAGATCGATACCCTCTTTAAAGGCGCCCTTCTGAGTGTTCTGGACGATTTCATTGTGGATTCGTATATGCCATTTGACAATGGCAATGACATGTGGGCTACGCTCGAGGCCAAGTTTGGGGCCTCGGACGCTGGCAGCGAGTTGTATGTCATGGAGCAATTCTATGACTATAAGATGACTGATGAGCGCTCTGTTGTCTAGCAGGCTCATGAGATACAGTCGCTCGCAAAAGAACTTGAGTACTTTAAGTGTGTGTTACCGGACAAATTTGTTGCCGGAGGCATCATTGCCAAGCTTTCACCTTCGTGGAACAATTTTGCTACTTCCCTGAAACACAAGGGACAAGAGTTTTCCGTTTTGTATCTCATTGGTACTCTTGATGTTGAAGAGAAGGCAAGAGCAAAGGACACACGTGCTCGAGTTGCTGAGGGAGCTTCTAGTGCCCACGTGGTACAAAAGAAGAACTTTTAACCCGACAAGTTCAAAAATAGCAAGAATAAAACTCAAGGCAAAGACAAGTTTGATGCAAAGAACAAGCCGTCACATCATACCAACTTGAAGAAACAACACTATGTAACCAAAGCAGGCAGCTTGATCATTGATGGATTATAGGTACTTCTTCCGTTCGAAAAAGCTTGTCTGAAACTTGTGTCTTAAATGGATGTATCTAGCACTAACTTGATGCTAGATACATTCATTTAAAGGATAAGTTTTTCGGACGAAGGGAGTAACACACAACGCACGTACGCGGAATCGCAAGTTGCTAGAGGCGCGATACGTTCCGTGACTCAGGTCATTTCTCTCCCCGCGTGTGTTGCTGCCTAGTCCGTGGCTCAACTCGTTGCATGTAACATGTTCTTGATATACTCCTTCCGTCCGAAAATACTTGTCCTAAAAATAAATGAAAATTGATGTATCTAAAACTAAAATAGGTCTAGATATATTCATTCTACGACAAGTATTTTTGGACGGAGGGAGTAACATTTATGTAACATGATTTATTTAGCTGTGTAGAAAATCCGGTCACCAAATATACGGACAGATGGCCATTTAACCTTGACCACATATCTCATATACTTCTTTGTCTTTAATAGTAAGAAATTGGGTCGGGGAATGCATCAAGGGTAGTAGCATCTTTTTACGTCTCTACTTAACACCATTAGAGTTAAAAATGAACTAGAGTGTCATATAGGGAATAAAATTTACGCCTGGTGTCAAATAGTAAAGAAAAAAAATTCAGTGTCAAATAAGGAATCGGATTTTAATATAGTGTCAAATAAGGAATTCTTTCTATTTCAATCTCCTGATTGGTTAATTGATACCGGTGTCAATGTACATGTTTGTGCTGACGCCTCCATGTTTTCTTCTTACCAGGTCACAGGGACTTCTCCCGTGCTGATGGGGAACGAGTCACATGCCATTGTTCGAGGTGTCGGTACGGTCGATTTGAAGTTTACTTCGAGGAAGATCGTGCGTCTGAAGAATGTTCATCATGTGTCATCCATCAATAAGAATCTCGTCAGCGGTTCTCGTTTATGTCGAGATGGTTTTAAGTTGGTTTTTGAGTCCAATAAAATTGTAATTTCTAAATGTGGGAAATTTGTTGGAAAAGGCTATGATTGTGAAGGTTTGTTTCGCCTGTCTTTGTTAGATATTTTCACTATATTTATTAATAATCTTTGACATGATAATGAGTCTAATATTTGGCATTCACGACTTTGTCATATTAACTTTGGTTGCATGACGCGGCTAGCCAATATGAGTTTAATTCTGAAATTCATCACTGTCAAGGGCTCCAAGTGCCAAGTGTGTGTGCAAGCTAAGCAACCTCGCAAGTCCCTGCAGAGGCAAGAGATTTGGCGCCACTAGAGCTTATACATTCTGATATTTGTGAGATGAATGACGTGTTGACAAAAGATGGAAAGAAATACTTCATGACGTTGATTGATGACTCCACTAGATATTGTTATGTGTATCTTCTAAAATCAAAAGATGAGGCTTTAAATTTCTTCAAAAAATACAAAGCTGAAGCAGAGAACCAACTTGATTGAAAAATTAAACGACTTAGGTCTGATCGTGGTGGAGAGTATTTTTTTCAATGAATTTGATTTGTTTTGTGCGGAACATGGTATAACCCATGAGAGGACGCCTCTCTACTCATCTCAGTCAAATGGGGTAGCCAAAAGAAAGAACCGAACTCTAACTGATATGATTAACACCATGTTAGACACATCGGGTCTCTCCAAGGCATGGTGGGGGGAGGCGCTAATGATGACATGTCATGTCCTAAACTGAGTTCCCACAAAGCATAAGACCATGACTCCTTTTGAGGAATGGGAAAGGAAAAGATTGAAACTCTCCTACCTACGTACTTGGGGTTGTTTGGCGAAAGTCAATATACCAATTCCCAAGAAGCGCAAGCTTGGACCAAAAACCGTGGATTGTGTTCTTCTGGACTATGCTTTTCATATCATTGGTTATAGATTTTTGATAATAAAATCTGAGGTATCCGACATGCATGTTGGTATAATTATGGAGTCAAGTGATGCAACTTTCTTTGAGGACATATTTCCTATGAAGGATATGTCGAGTTCATCAAATCAGAAGATACCTACCTGTCGTGGTTCTAAGTCTGACAGTAGAGTGGGGGGTAGGTATGGAGAGGCAAGGTCCTAGCTATGGAGAGGTTGTAAACACAAGAGATGTACGAGTTCAGGCCCTTCTCGGAGGAAGTAAAAGCCCTACGTCTCGGAGCCCGGAGGCGGTCGAGTGGATTAGGTGTATATGAAGTACAGGGGTGCGAACCATTCTGCCTGTGGAGGGGGGTGGCTTATATAGAGTGCGCCAGGACCCCTGCCAGCCAACGTAATGAAGGGTTTAAAGTACATTAAGTCCGGGGCGTTACTGATAACGCCCCACACAAAGTGTCTTAACTATCATAAAGTCTACTTAATTACAGACTGTTGCAGTGCAAAGTGCCTCTTGACCTTCTGGTGGTCGAGTGAGTCTTCGTGGTCGAGTCCTTCAAGTCAGTCGAGTGGGCTTCTCGTAGGTCGACTGGAAGGTGATCTCTTCTAAGGGTGTCCTTGGGTAGGGTACTTAGATCAGGTCTATGACCCTACCTTAGGTACATGACTCCATCATTAGCCCCGAATGGATTGAGGCTTGAGTGAGGAAGGAGTTGATGTTGTTTCCGACTGGCTTTTGCATACTGGTCATGCGTTGTATTGGACCAAGAATTTCTTTGTTGATAACGAGCAACTTTTCTTCAGTCGACTCGATCCATTCTTTTCTTTCGTCGAGTGATCTTTTGGACTTTGACGATTTCCGAGCGACGGATCACAGGAAATCCCGCGTCTGACAGACCGATCTGCCGTTCGTGGATTCCGCGGGATATGAAATTTGGGGAAGCGCGCGAAGCGGGGCGGACCGCGGCGCTCGGATGGGATAGAGCATAGACGCCTCGATTCCCGCGCCGCCTTTTTCGCCACGTATCGCGTCCGCGCGACTGTTTCGGGATGTGATTAGATCGACCGGGCTCACCTGTCATCCACTCGGAAGGGATCTTATAAATGCGCCCGGTGAGGGGTTTTGAACAGTACCTCTGCATTCCTTCTCTGCTCTCCTCGTCTCCGCCCAACGCGCCCGCTCTCGCCTCCGCACAACCTCCCCTCGCGCGTCTCGCCGGCGGCCATGGTGAAGGAGAAGACGGCGGCGCTGGAGCGCGCGAAGAAGGCTTCGGCGACGGAGAAGGCGAAGGGGAGAACCACCAGTCGCGGCGGCTCTTCGTCTAGATCTCGCCTGCCAAACGGCTGGGTCCAGGGAGATTGGATCCGGTCGACCATCACGGAGAAGGATCTCCTTGACATGGCCAACGACGGTGTGATCCCCCACGGAGCCGCAAGGCTTCCGGGGAAAGAGTGGCAGCCTCAGCCAGCAGAGGGTGAGTGCGTGCTTCTGGCTACCCACGTCGACCGCGGATTTTCTTTGCCAC
Source organism: Aegilops speltoides (assembly GCA_021437245.1). Classification (NCBI taxonomy): domain Eukaryota; kingdom Viridiplantae; phylum Streptophyta; class Magnoliopsida; order Poales; family Poaceae; genus Aegilops; species Aegilops speltoides. The sequence goes on along the minus strand of CM038144.1, from coordinate 23,533,694 downwards.
CGAGTGTTTTCTTCCGTGGTTTTTTGAACTTCTTCGGAGCGCAACTCCACCACTTCACCCCGAATTCTATCGCCTATCTTGCCGCGTTTGTGTCCATGTGTGAGAATTTTCTGGGCTGTCGACCGCACTGGGGCTTGTTGAAGCACATATTCACGTGTCGCTCTCAGACCGTGAAGAAGGCGAGCCCAGGCGACAAAAAAACCCAAGTCGTCCAGATGTGTGGAGGTCTGGGGATCCAGATGAGGAACAAGAGCACCTTCCCAGCCATGACGTTTCCCGAGTCAGTCAGAGGCTGGCAGTCGACCTGGTTCTACTGCCAGAATGAGCCGACACCGGGGCAGTCGAGTGGACTCCCTCAGTTTACCATGGACCGAGTGAACAAATCTTCTTCATTGAAGGTGATTCCGGAGGAGAAAGCCGATGTGAAGATGCTGATGGAACGCGTAGTTCAGCTCGTTCGAGATGGAGTAACTGGTACGGATCTCTTGGAGGTTTTTCTTAGGCGGCGTATCTAGCCTCTTCAGTTCCGGAGCCATTGCATGTGGTTGTACTGCGGAACCGAAGATGAGACTCGGATCCACCCAGAAGCAGTCGACGATGCCACGTTGGAAAGGTGGATGGCCGCGGTCACTGGGAACAAGGATAACCCCCGTGGAGCCAGAAGGATTTCTCCACTCGACCATCACAGCGTTCCAGACAAGGTACGTCCGCTCTACCTTCCATTGTATTCTTGTCACATTCATTTCTGTTTTCTCCGCAAATTGGTCGATTGATCTTTGTCTTGATGTCTATCAGGCCCTCACCGAGCTGTTGAAGGAAATATGCCCTAGAGGCAATAATAAAGTTATTATTTATTTCCTTATTTCATGATAAATGTTTATCATTCATGCTAGAATTGTATTAACCGGAAACATGATACATGTGTGAATGCATAGACAAACAGAGTGTCACTAGTATGCCTCTACTAGACTAGCTTGTTAATCAAAGATGGTTATGTTTCCTAACCATGAACAAAGAGTTGTTATTTGATTAACAAGGTCACATCATTAGTAGAATGATCGATTGACATGACCCATTCCATTAGCTTAGCACACGATCGCTCAAAGTATGTTGCTACTGCTTTTATCCATGACATATACATGTTCTCGTAACTATGAGATTATGCAACTCCCATTTACCGGAGGAACACTTTGGTGCTACCAAACGCCACAACGAATCGGGTGATTATAAAGGAGTACTACAGTGTCTCCAAAGGCGATGTTGGGTTGGCGATTTCGAGATTAGGTTTTGTCACTCCGATTGTCGGAGAGGTATCTCTGGGCCCTCTCGGTAATACACATCATCTGAAGCCTTGCAAGCATTACAACTAATGAGTTAGTTGTGAGATGATGTATTACGGAACGAGTAAAGAGACTTGCGATAACGAGATTGAACTAGGTATTGGATACCGACGATCGAATCTCGGGCAAGTAACATACCGATGACAAAGGGAACAACGTATGTTGTTATGCGGTCGACCGATAAAGATCTTCGTAGAATATGTAGGAACCAATATGGGCATCCAGGTCCCACTATTGGTTATTGACCGAGACGTGTCTCGGTCATGTCTACATTGTTCTCGAACTGTAGGGTCCGTGACGCTTAAGGTTTCGATGACGGTTATATTATGAGTTTGTGTATTTTGATGTACCAAGAAGTTTGGAGTCCGGATGTGATCACGGACATGACGAGGAGTCTCGAAATGGTCGAGACATAAAGATTGATATATTGGAAGCCTATATTTGGAGTTGAATGGTTCGGGTGAAATCGGGATTTTACTGGAACACCGGGGTTACGGAACCCTCCGGAGGCTATTGGGCCTTAGTGGGCCAAGAGGGAGAAGAGGAAGGGCCGGCGGGGGCAGGGCGCGCCTCCCCTAGTCCGAATAGGACAAGGAGAGGCGGCGCCCCTTCCCTCTTCCCTCCCCAATCCTACTCCAACTAGGAAAGGGGGGGAGTCCTACTCCCGGTGGGAGTAGGACTCCTCCGGCGCGCCTCCTCCAAGGGCCGGCCGCACCCCCCCTTGCTCCTTTATATACGGGGGCAGGGGGCACCCTAGGACACACAAGTTTGATCTACAGATCGTTCCTTAGCCGTGTGCGGTGCCCCTCCACCATATTCCACCTCGGTCATATCGTTGCGAAGCTTAGCGGCTCTGCGCGAGAGTACATCAAGATCGTCACCACGCCGTCGTCCGACGAAACTCTCCTCCCCAAGCTCTCTTGGATTGGAGCCCGAGGGCGCCATCGAGCTGTCGAGTGTCAAGAACTCGGGCGCCGAGTAACGGCGCCGGATCGGTCGGATCGCGAGGAGAACGTCGACTACTTCCTCTACGTTGTGATCGCTTCGCTTGGTCTCACGAGGGTACGAGACAACACTCTCCCTCTCGTTGCTATACATCACCATGATCTTGCGTGTGCGTAGGAAAATTTTGAAATTACTACGTTCCCCAACAGTGGCATCCGAGCCTAGGTTTTTATGGTTTGATGTTTTGCACGAGTAGAACACAAGTGAGTTGTGGGCGATACAAGTCATACTACCTACCAGCATGTCATACTTTGTTTCAGCGGTATTGTGAGATGAAGCGGCCCGGACCGACATTACGCGTACGCTTACGCGAGACTGGTTTCACCGCTACGAGCACTCGTTGCTTAAAGGTGACTGGCGGGTGTCTGTCTCTCTCACTTTAGTTGAACCGAGTGTGGCTACGCCCGGTCCTTGAGAAGGTTAAAACGGAGTCTATTTGACAAAGTATCGTTGTGGTTTTGATGCGTAGGTGAGATTGGTTCTTGCTTAAGCCCGTAGCAGCCACGTAAAATTTGCAACAACAAAGTAGAGGACGTCTAACTTGTTTTTGCAGGGCATGTTGTGATGTGATATGGTCAAGACGTGATGCTATATTTTATTGTATGAGATGATCATGTTTTGTAACCGAAGTTATCGGCAACTGGCTGGAGCCATATGGTTGTCGCTTTATTGTATGCAATGCAATCGCTTCTGTAATGCTTTACTTTATCACTAAGCGGTAGCGATAGTCGAGAAGCATAAGATTGGCGAGACGACAACGATGCTACGATGGAGATCAAGGTGTCGCGCCGGTGGCGATGGTGATCATGGTGGTGCTGCGAGATGGAGATCACGAAGCACAAGATGATGATGACCATATCATATCACTTATATTGATTTGCATGTGATGTTTATCTTTTATGCATCTTATCTTGCTTTGATTGATGGTAGCATTATAAGATGATCTCTCACTAAATTATCAAGAAGTGTTCTCCCGAGTATGCACCGTTGCCAAAGTTCGTCGTGCCCGCACACCACGTGATGATCGGGTGTGATAAGCTCTCACGTCCATCTACAACGGGTGCAAGCCAGTTTTGCACACGCAGAATACTCGAGTTATACTTGACGAGCCTAGCATATGCAGATATGGCCTCGGAACACGGAGACCGAAAGGTCGGCGTGAATCATATAGTAGATATGATCAACATAAGATGTTCACCATTGAAAACTACTCCATTTCACGTGATGATCGGTTATGGTTTAGTTGATTTGGATCACGTGATCACTTAGATGACTAGAGAGATGTCTGTCTAAGTGGGAGTTCTTTAGTAATATGATTAATTGAACTTAAATTTATCATGAACTTAGTACCGATAGTATCTTGCTTGTTTATGTTTGATTGTAGATAGATGGCTCGTCTTTGTTGTTCCGTTGAATTTTAATGCATTCCTTGAGAAAGCAAAGTTGAAAGATGATGGTAGCAATTACACGGATCGGGTCCGTAATTTGAGGATTATCCTCATTGCTGCACGAAGAGTTACGTCTGGATGCACCGCTAGGTGCCAGCCTCCGCAGAGCAACACGGATGTTGTGAACGCTGGCGAGCAAAGCGATGACTACTCTATAGTTCGATGTGCCATGCTTTACGGCTTAGAACCGGGACTTCAACGACGTTTGGAACGTCATGGAGCATATGAGATGTTCCAGAGTTGAAGTTGATATTCAACAGAATGCCCGGATTGAGAGATATGAAGTCTCCAATAAGTTCTATAGCTGCAAGATGGAGGAGAATAGTTCATTAGTGAGCACATACTCGTAATGTCCGGGTACTACAATCACTTGACACAATTGGGAGTTAATCTTCCGGATGATTGTGTCATTGATGTAATTCTTCAATCACCGCCACCAAGCTACAAAGGCTTCGTGATGAACTATAATATGCAAGGGTTAGTAAAGACTATACCTGAGCTCTTCGCAATGCTAAAGGCTGCGGAGGTAGAAATCAAGAAGGAGCATCAAGTGTTGATGGTCAATAAGACCACCAGTTTCAAGAAGAAAGGCAAAGGGAAGAAGAAGGGGAACTTCAAGAAGAACAGCAAGCAAGTTGCTGCTCATGAGAAGAAACCCAAGTCTGGACCCAAACCTGAAACCGAGTGTTTCTACTGCAAGCAGACTGGTCACTGGAAGCGGAACTGCCCCAAGTATTTGGCGGATAAGAAGGATGGCAAGGTGAACAAAGGTATATGTGATATACATGTTATTGATGTGTACCTTACTAGAGCTCGCATAGCACTGGTATTTGATCTGGTTACATTGCTAATATTTGCAACTCGAAGCAGGGACTACGGATTAGCTTAACACGCAAAGGGCGAGGTGACGGCGCGCGTGGGAAATGGTTCCAAAGTCGATGTGATCATGGTCGGCACGCTACCTCTACATCTACCTTGGGATTAGTTTTAGACCTAAATAATTGTTATTTGGTGCTGCGTTGAGCATGAACATTATATCTGGATCTTGTTTGATGCGAGACGGTTATTCATTTAAATCAGAGAATAATGGTTGTTCTATTTATATGAGTAATATCTTTTATGGTCATGCACCCTTGAAGAGTGGTCTATTTTTGATGAATCTCGATAGTAGTGATACACATATTCATAATGTTGAAACCAAAAGATGCAGAGTTGATAATGATAGTGCAACTTATTTGTGGCACTGCCGTTTAGGTCATATCGGTGTAAAGTGCATGAAGAAACTCCATACTGATGGACTTTTGGAGTCACTTGATTATGAATCACTTGGCACTTGCGAACCGTGCCTCACGGGCAAGATGACTAGAACCCCGTTCTCCGGTACTATGGAGAGAACAATAGATTTGTTGGAAATCATACATACAGACGTATGTGGTCCGATGAATGTTGAGGCTCGTGGCGGATATCGTTATTTTCTCACCTTCACAGATGATTTAAGCAGATATGGGTATATCTACTTAATGAAACATAAGTCTGAAACATTTGAAAAGTTCAAAGAATTTCAGAGTGAAGTTGAAAATCATCGTAATAAGAAAATTAAATTTCTACGATCGATCGTGGAGGTGAATATTTGAGTTCGAGTTTGGTCTACATTTGAAACAATGCGGAATAGTTTAGCAACTCACGCCACCGGAACACCACAACGTAATGGTGTGTCCGAGCGTCGTGTCGTACTTTACTAGATATGGTGCGATCTATGATGTCTCTTCTGATTTACCGCTATCGTTTTGGGGTTATGCTCTAGAGACGACCGCATTCACACTGAATAGAACACCGTCAAAATCCGTTGAGGCGACACCTTATGAACTATGGTTTAGCAAGAAACCAAAGTTGTCGTTTCTTAAAGTTTGGGGATGCGATGCTTATGTGAAAAAGCTTCAACCCGATAAGCTCGAACCCAAATCGGAGAAATGTGTCTTCATAGGATACCCAAAGGAGACAGTTGGGTACACCTTCTATCACAGATCCGAAGGCAAGACATTTGTTGTTAAGAATGGATCCTTTCTAGAGAAGGAGTTTCTCTCGAAAGAAGTGAGTGGGAGGAAAGTAGAACTTGATGAGGTAATTGTACCTTCTCCCTTACTTGAAAGTAGTTTGTCGCAGAAACGGTTTACGAGACATCTACACCAAGTAGTGAGGAAGTTGATGATGTTGATCATGAAACTTGAGATCAAGTTACTCTGTAACCTCGTAGATCAACCAGAGTAAGATCCGCACGAGAGTGGTACGGTAATCCTGTTCGAAATCATGCTACTAGATCATGATGAACCTCACGAACTATGAAGAAGCGATGGTGAGCCCAGATTCATAAAGTGGCTTGAGGCCATGAAATCGAGATGGGATCCATGTATGAAAACAAAGTATGGACTTTGGTTGGCTTGCCCGAGGGTCGGCAAGCAATAGAAAACAAGTGGATCTTCAAGAAGAAGACCGGCGGCGGTAATATTATCGTCTACAAAGCTCGACTTGTGCAAAGGGTTTTCGACAAGTTCAAGGGATTGACTACGATGAGACCTTCTCACCCGTAGCGATGCTTAAGTCTGTCCGAATCATGTTAGCAATTGCCGCATTTTATGATTATCAAATTTGGCAAATGGATGTAAAGACTGCATTCTGAATGGATTTACGGAAGAAGAGTTGTATATGATGCAACGAGAAGGTTTTATCGATCCAAAGGAGCTAACAAAGTCTGCAAGCTCCAGCGATCCATTTATGGACTGGTGCAAGCATCTCGGAGTTGGAATAAACGCTTTGATAGTGTGATCAAAGCATTTGGGTTCATATGAGACTTTTGGAGAAGCCTCAGTATTTACAAGAAAGTGAGTGGGAGCTCAGAGCATTTACGATATTATATGTAGATGACATATTATTGATTGGAAATGATATAGAATTTCTGGATAGCATAAAGGGATACTTGAATAAGAGTTTTTCAATGAAAGACCTCGGTGAAGCTGCTTACATATTGGGCATTAAGATCTATAGAGATAGATCAAGGCGCTTAATTGGACTTTCACAAAGCACATACCTTGACAAAATTTTGAAGAAGTTCAAAATGGATCAAGCAAAGAAAGGGTTCTTGCACGTGTTACAAGGTGTTAAGTTGAGTAAGACTCAATGCCCGACCACTGCAGAAGATAGAGAAAATGAAAGATGTTCCTATGCTTCACCATAGGCTCTATCATGTATGCAATCTTTGTGTACAGACCGATGTGTGCCTTGCTATAAGCTTAGCAGGAGGTACCAAAGTAATCCAGAGTGGATCTTTGGACAGCGGTCAAGAACATCTGAAATACGAAAAGGACTAAGGATATGTTTCTCGTATATGGAGGTGACAAAGAGCTCAGCGTGGCAGTTACGTTGATGCAAGCTTTGACACAGATCCGGACGATTCTAAATCACAGACGGATCGTATTTACACTAAACGGAGGAGCTGTCGGTTGGTGCAGTTCTAAACAAAGCGTCGTGGCGGGATCTACATGTGAAGCGGAGTACATAGCAGCTTCGGAAGCAGCTAATGAAGGAGTGCGGATGAAGGAGTTCATATCCGATCTAGGTGTCATACCTAGTGCATCGGGTCCAATGAAAATCTTCGTGACAATATGGAGCAATTGCCTTAGCAAAGGAATCCAGATTTCACAAGAGGACCAAGCACATCAAAAGACGCTTCAATTCCATCCGGATTTAGTCGGTGGGAGACATAGAGATTTGCAAGATACACACGGATCTGAATGTAGCGCAGACCGTTGACTAAGCCTCTTCCACGAGCAAAACATGATCAACACCAAGACTCCATGGGTGTTAGAATCATTACTATGTAATCTAGATTACTGACTCTAGTGCAAGTGGGAGACTGAAGGAAATATGCCCTAGAGGCAATAATAAAGTTATTATTTATTTCCTTATTTCATGATAAATGTTTATCATTCATGCTAGAATTGTATTAACCGGAAACATGATACATGTGTGAATGCATAGACAAACAGAGTGTCACTAGTATGCCTCTACTAGACTAGCTTATTAATCAAAGATGGTTATGTTTCCTAACCATGAACAAAGAGTTGTTATTTGATTAACAAGGTCGCATCATTAGTAGAATGATCTGATTGACATGACCCATTCCATTAGCTTAGCACACGATTGTTTAGTATGTTGCTACTGCTTTTATCCATGACATATACATGTTTCTGTAACTATGAGATTATGCAACTCCCGTTTACCGGAGGAACACTTTGGGTGCTAACAAGCGTCCAGCAACGAATCGGGTGATTATAAAGGAGTACTACAGTGTCTCCAAAGGCGATGTTGGGTTGGCGTATTTGAGATTAGGTTTTGTCACTCCGATTGTGGAGAGGTATCTTTGGGCCCTCTCGGTAATACACATCATCGAAGCCTTGCAAGCATTACAACTAATGAGTTAGCTGTGAGATGATGTATTACGGAACGAGTAAAGAGACTTGCGGTAACGAGATTGAACTAGGTATTGGATACCGACGATCGAATCTCGGGCAAGTAACATACCGATGACAAAGGAACAACGTATGTTGTTATGCGGTCGACCGATAAAGATCTTCGTAGAATATGTAGGAACCAATATGGGCATCCAGGTCCCGCTATTGGTTATTGACCGGAGACGTGTCTCGGTCATGTCTACATTGTTCTCGAACCGTAGGGTCCGCACGCTTAAGGTTTCGATGACGGTTATATTATGAGTTTGTGTATTTTGATGTACCGAAGAAGTTCGAGTCCCGGATGTGATCACGGACATGACGAGGAGTCTCGAAATGGTCGAGACATAAAGATTGATATATTGGAAGCCTATATTTGGAGTTGGAATGGTTCGGGTGAAATCGATTTTACCGAACACCGGGGTTACTGAACCCTCCGGAGGCTATTGGGCCTTAGTGGGCCAAGAGGGAGAAGAGGAAGAGCCGGCCAGGGCAGGCCGCGCGCCCCCTCCCCCCCTAGTACGAATAGGACAAGGAGAGGGGGGCGGCGCCCCCCCTTCCCTCTTCCCTCCCCAATCCTACTCCAACTAGGAAGGGGGAGTCCTACTCGGTGGGAGTAGGACTCCTCGGCGCCTCCTCCAAGGGCCGGCCGCACCCCCCCTTGCTCCTTTATATACGGGGGCAGGGGGCACCCTAGGACACACAAGTTTGATCTACGGATCGTTCCTTAGCCGTGTGCGGTGCCCCCCTCCACCATATTCCACCTCGGTCATATCGTCGCGAAGCTTAGGCGGCTCTGCGCGGTAGTACATCAAGATCGTCACCACGCCGTCGTCGACGTGAAACTCTCCCCCGAAGCTCTACTGGATTGGAGCCCGAGGAGCGTCATCGAGCTGTACGTGTGTCAAGAACTCGGGGGCGCCGGAGTAACGGCGCCGGGATCGGTCGGATCGCGAGGAGAACGTACGACTACTTCCTCTACGTTGTGATCGCTTCCGCTTCGGTCTACGAGGGTACGTAGACAACACTCTCCCCTCTCGTTGCTATACATCACCATGATCTTGAGTGTGCGTAGGAATTTTTTTTAATTACTACGTTCCCCAACAGCTGTACTCGATGCCCAATGGAGCTCAGGCTCCGACTGAAGAGGGAGAAGCAAGTGGGGGCGAGAGCCAGGAGGAGTGGGACTCGGACGCCGCCGAAGATGATGATGATGATGAGGAAGAAGAAGAGGAGGAGGAGGAGGTCGCACCACCGCGCTCGGAAAGGCGGTCGAAGCTTGCCCATGACCCTGTGACTGAACGTGGCAAGGGGGTTGCATTGTCGCCTTGATCGACCAAGCGCCCTCGGACCACTTCTCCGGTGCCGACTGAAAAGGCGCCGAAGCAGTCCAGGGTGGCCCGTCAAAGCCGACCAAGCTCCTGCCGAAGATGAAGGTGTCCATCCCCACCATATCAGGGTAAACATGCTACTTAAGTCTTCTTGTTTTGTGCGAGCTTTATCTCGACCGACACTTGAGTTAACCGGTGATTCTTTGGAATTGCGGTCTGCTACTTCGAGACTTGATCGGGGTGGCGACCATGAGATGGAGGATGCAGCAACCTCAAACCCTGGTACTATACTCTTAATTCCATTTTTAGTCGATTGACTGTTCGTCCCTAACTCTGATTCTTTTCTGTAGTCTCATCCAATGTCGTTATCACTCTTCCTGATGATGATGACGATGAGGAACCACTCAAGCATAGGAGGAGCAGGAAAGCGTCTGCCGGCAGGGTGGCCCAGGATGTGACGGCGCCCGAGACTCTGGTCGCGGAGGAGGAGAACACCACTCGACACACCGTGTCTTTCGCGGTGCCGTTGACGAGTGCTCATCCTGCTTCATCGAGTGCCGCACAACCTTTTCTCTTCACGACGCACCACGTCCCAGAGGACCAAGCCAGTGTTGCGAAGGAAGCGATACGCCAAGCAGGGGTCATGATGGAGCAGGTGAAGGCCATCCGGGAAGCAAGTCAAGTAGCTTACGACGCTAGCTCCGCCCTTCAAAGCAATGTTCAGGTCAGTCGACCATCGCTTGTTCTGTTAGGATATGCTATCAAAAACTTTTCTTTCCGGAATCCATAGCAGTGACCCACTGGGTGTGTCGATTGAAACTCCGTGTTAGCGGGGGCACGCTGAGTGCACCCGCTGGGTGTAGTCCCCAAGGCTAAGGTCGACTGCTGGCGGTCGACTTTAGGCTTTATAAGTAAAGTCTTTCCGTCATTCGTCTGAGGCGAATGGATTTCCCAAACCGGTGGGGGCACGCTGAGTGCACCCACTGGGTGTAGTCCCCGAGACTATGGTCGACTGCTTGCAGTCGATTACAGTCTAGAGAATACATCTTGTTTTTTAGGGGGTCGACTGGTCGACTCTGTCTTTAATAGAACTAGTGGGGGCACGCTGAGTGCACCCACTGGGTGTAGTCCCCGAGACTACGGTCGAATGTTTGTATTCGGCTGTAGTCTTAGAAACGTATGATTTTCTCTTATCCACTCTGAAGTGAATTATCCTTGACATTTTGCCGATTGGTTCTTCGTAGAAATCCTGTGACCTTGCGGCTCATTACACCGAGCTGGAGAACAAGCACATTCAGCTCGAGCTGGATCTGAAGCTGGTTCAGGAGAATCTGACGATGGCGAAGGAGGAGACCAAAGGTATGTTTGGTGAGACCTCGACGACTGCTTTTTCCCTTCATTTGTTTCAAAATCTGATCTTGCTGAAACTTGCAGGTAAGGTGAAGGAGGCCCAGAAGAAAAAAGACCTTGAGCTAGCTGAGAAGATCAAGCTTGCTGACGAGAAGCTAGCTTCAGTCACCAAGCTCGAAGAAGAAAATACTAATCTGAAAGCTGCTCTTGGGATTGCCAACAAAGAAGTCAGTCGACTGAAGACTGACAAAATTGCCCTGACCGACAAGATCAGTCAGTTAACTGGGAAGAAAAATGATCTGGAGGCCTTCCTGAGTGGACTTGCCAAGAAGCTGTTCCTTATGCTCGAAGGTAATCCTTTACGCTCGACAATCATTTTCAACTGTGATCTTTCCATTCGACCATTGCCTTGACTCGGTGATTGTCCTTGCAGAATTTTGCCAAAACTTTGAAGAGGAGACTAGCCAGCTGGAACCAAACCTTGACCCCGTCAATTCTCCGGTGAACGATGAAGTTGCCATGAATGTGTTCCGACTGGAGTCCCGTGTTGCAGCTGTCGTGGACTATCTTGCAAGGCTGAAGGTCGCCACTTCTCGCATCGACTCAACGCTCTGGCCCAGGGAGACACTCCAGAACGACCTCGAGTCACTGATGGCTCGACTGAACACGGTTCCTGGTCGAGTGCAGGAGTGGAAAAAGTCCTCGGCTCGGTGTGGTGCAGATGTTGCTCTGTGTCTGGCCCGAGTCCACTGTAAGGATGCCCGAGAAGACAAGCTGGCGGCTCTTCAGGTGGCCAACACCAAGAAACACGACTTCAGGTCTTTCATGGAAACCTTCATCGCTGCTGCCACTCGGATCGCAGACGGAATTGACCTTGATGAGTTCGTTGCACCTTCCAGCCCTCCACAGGAGGGGTAAAAAACTTCTTTAAGCTCGACACTTTAAATTTGCCTCGGTATGCCGAGTGATTTTGTAACCAATAAACCTTTACAGGCTTAGCGCCTGAGTACTTTCGGTTCCTTTAGGTATCGATCTGAACTTGGATTTGATGTTTGAATATGATTTCTTTTGGCTCGAAATGCCTTTTGCAGGTTTAAAGCAAGACGCTCACTGCAGTCGACTTGTTCCTTAATTCACTTAGGCGAGCACCGGGCCGCAGCTAAGCCCCCGAGTGAGAGGTTTGCTCTTCACTCGGTAGGATTTTTATACCTTAGGCGAGCACTGGGCTGCAGCTAAGCCCCCGAGTGAGAGGTTTGCTCTTCACTCGGTAGGATTTTTATACCTTAGGCGAGCACGGGGCTGCAGCTAAGCCCCCGAGTGAGAGGTTTGCTCTTCACTCGGTAGGATTTTTATACCTTAGGCGAGCACGGGGCTGCAGCTAAGCCTCCGAGTGAAAGGTTTGCTCTTCACTCGGTAGGATTTTTATACCTTAGGCGAGCACGGGGCTGCAGCTAAGCCCCCGAGTGAGAGGTTTGCTCTTCACTCGGTAGGATTTTCACGTTGTACTTGTGGCGTAGCTTAGAGGAGAGGGTCGCAGTCGACCTGCACCTCGTCCTCCTTACGACCGCACATTGTACTTGTGGCGTAGCTCAGAGGAGTGGGTCGCAGTCGACCTGCACCTCGTCCTCCCACGACCAAGACGTTGTATTTGTGGCGTGAGCTCGAGGAGAGGGTCGCGATCGACATGCACCTCGTCCTCCTTGCGGCGCACATTGTACTTGTGGCGAGCTCGAGAGGAGAGGGTCGCGATCGACCTGCACCTCGTCCTCCTTATGAAGACATTGTATTTGTGGCGTAGCTCGGAGGAGAGGGTCGCAGATCAACCTGCACCTCATCCTCCTTCTTGAGCCACATTGTACTTAGGCGAGTACTTGGACTGCAGCTAAGCCCCCGAGTGGAAGTCTGGCTTACCACTCGGTAGGATTTTTATAACTTAGGCGAGTACTTGGACTGCAGCTAAGCCCCCGAGTGGAAGTCTGGCTTACCACTCGATAGGATTTTCATAACTTAGGCGAGTACTTGGACTGCAGCTAAGCCCCCGAGTGGAAGTCTGGCTTACCACTCGGTAGGATTTTTATAACTTATGCGAGTACTTGGACTGCAGCTAAGCCTCCGAGTGGGAGTCTGGCTCACCACTCGGTAGGATTTTATTTAAACTTAGGCGAAACGGATTCGCAGCTAAGCCTCTGAGTGGGAGTCTGGCTCACCACTCGGTAAGGATTTTATTTAAACTTAGGCGAAACGGATTCGCAGCTAAGCCTCCGAGTGGGAGTCTGGCTCACCACTCGGTAAGGATTTTTTTTTACAAACTTAGGCGAAATGGATTCGCGGCTAAGTCACCCACTGAGGGGAAAATTTTATTGGACATATAAAAAGTGATGAAAATTATGGAGAAATTGTGACACTATTATTTTGTAATCCATGAACTACAGAAGTACTTTATTACAACTCATCCGAGTGAAAACTTTAAGTGTAAAATGGGCGACCTGCACCTCATCCTCCTTGCGAGCGCACATTGTACTTAGGCGAGTACTTGGACTGCAGCTAAGCCCCCGAGTGGAAGTCTGGCTTACCACTCGGTAGGATTTTTATAACTTAGGCGAGTACTTGGACTGCAGCTAAGCCCCCGAGTGGAAGTCTGGCTTACCACTCGGTAGGATTTTTATAACTTAGGCGAGTACTTGGACTGCAGCTAAGCCCCCGAGTGGAAGTCTGGCTTACCACTCGGTAGGATTTTTATAACTTAGGCGAGTACTTGGACTGCAGCTAAGCCTCCAAGTGGGAGTCTGGCTCACCACTCGGTAGGATTTTATTTAAACTTAGGCGAAACGGATTCGCAACTAAGCCTCCGAGTGGGAGTCTGGCTCACCACTCGGTAAGGATTTTATTTAAACTTAGGCGAAACGGATGCGCAGCTAAGCCTCCGAGTGGGAGTCTGGCTCACCACTCGGTAAGGATTTTTTTTACAAACTTAGGCGAAACGGATTCGCGGCTAAGTCACCCACTGAGGGGAAAATTTTATTGGACAAATAAAAAGTGACGAAAATTATGGAGAAATTGTGACACTATTATTTTGTAATCCATGAACTACAGAAGTACTTTATTACAACTCATCCGAGTGAAAACTTTAAGTGTAAAATGGGCGGAGTAGTTCCGTGTTCCAAGCTCGGGGCTTGTCGATATTGTGTTCGACGTTGTAGAGACGGTACGCCCCGTTGTGGAGAACCTTGGTGACGATGAAGGGCCCTTCCCAAGAAGGAGCGAGCTTGTGCTGTTTCTGCTGATCCACTCGGATAACTAAATCCCCTTCCTGGAAGGCTCGACTCCTCACATTTCTGGCGTGGAAGCGACGCAAGTCTTGTTGGTAGATGGTCGATCGGATGAGAGCCATCTCCCTTTCTTCCTCTAAAAGGTCGACTGCGTCCTGTCGCGCTTGTTCGGCTTCTGCTTCGTTGTAGAGTTCAACTCGAGGAGCATTGTGAAGAAGGTCACTCGGCAAGACTGCTTCAGCTCCGTAGACCAAGAAGAATGGAGTTCTTCCGGTCGACCGATTGGGTGTGGTCCGCAGTCCCCAAAGCACTGAGGGAAGTTCGTCGACCCATGCTCCAGCCGCATGCTTGAGATCACGCATCAGTCGGGGTTTCAATCCTTTGAGATCAGGCCATTGGCTCGCCACCGCTGTCCATTCATTGCGGATGGGCGGCAAGCGTAGTCGACTCGTGTGCCTTGAGAGTTGCGAAATCCTGAATTCCTCCGAGTCAAAGTTCGACCCATTATACGTAATGATCTTGTGCGGGACTCCATATCTGAATATCGGCCTCGATGAAGCTAACAACAGTACCGGCGTCAAGGTTCTTGATTGGCTTTGCCTCAATCCACTTGGTGAACTTGTCGATCGCCACCGGTACATCGTGAAACCACTTGACCTGTTCTCAAGGGACCGACCATGTCCAACCCCATCCGCGAAGGCCAAGCAGTGGAATGGTCTTCAGAGCCGACGCAGGCTTGTGTGACATATTTGAGTAGAAATGACATCCTTCACACTTGTCCACTATTTCCTTTGCCATCTCATTCGCCTTTGGCCTGTAAAATCCGGCTCGGTATGCTTTGGCCACGATGGTCCGAGAGGACGCATGATGACCACAGGTCCCCGAGTGGATATCATTGAGAATGATTCGACCTTCTTCTGGCGTTATGCACTTTTGACCAACTCCAGTCGCGCTCTCTCTATACAACTGTCCTTTGATAACGGTAAAGGCCTTGGATCGACGGACGATCTGTCGAGCCTCTTCCTCATCCTCTGGGAGCTCTTTTCTCAGGATATACGCGATATATGGAATTGTCCAGTCGGGTGTGACTACCAAGATCTCCATAACCAAGTCGACCACTGCTGGGACTTCTACCTCAGTCGGATCCGTGGCACTCTTGGGTTGCGGGGTTTCTTCAGTGAAAGGGTCTTCCTTAACTGACGGAGTATGAATATGCTCCAAGAACACGCCACTCGGAATGGCTTCTCTCTCGGAACCTATCTTTGCTAGATCATCAGCTGCTTGATTTTTCAGTCGGGGTATGTGATGGAGCTCTAACCCCTCAAACTTCTTTTCTAGCTTCCTCACTGCATTGCAGTATCCAGTCATGGCTGGGCTTCTCACGTCCCACTCCTTCATCACTTGGTTGACCACTAAATCTGAATCGCCATAGACCATCAGGCGACGAACGCCGAGTGAAATGGCCATGCCCAATCCGTATAAGAGGGCCTCATACTCTTCCTCATTGTTGGAGGAATCAAAGTGAATCTGGAGCACATATCTGAGCTTATCTCCTTTGGGGGAAACCAGGACAACCCCAGCACCGGAACCATTCAACATCTTAGAGCCATCAAAGAACATGGTCCAATGCTCGAGTGAACCTCGATCGGCTGCTGTTGTTCAATCCACTCGGCGAGGAAATCAGCTATTGCACGGGACTTAATGGCTTTCTTTGCCTCGAACTTGATATCAAGGGAAGAAGTTCAATCGCCCATTTGGCCACTCGACCATTGCATCTCTATTGTGCGAGAATCTCGAAAGTGGAGCGTCACGGCGATCGTGATGGAATGATCGAGAAGTAATGAGCAACCTTCTTCGTGGTCATGTATATCCCATACACAAGCTTCGATAATGAGGGTATCTCTCGCTTGGATGGAGTCAAAACTTGGACAAATAATACCTCGGGCGCTGAACTTTGAAGGCTTTTCCTTCTTCTTCCCGCTCGATCATAAATCTTATCTCGACGACTTGTCCTGTGGCTGCGATATAAAGCAATAGAGGCTCTTTGCTGATTGGAGCAGCAAGCACCGGCTGGGTGGAGAGCGAGCTTTTAGCTCGGCAAACGCTGCATCAGCTTCGAGTCCACTCGAACATGCGCCTTCTTCATCGATCGGTAAAGAGGCAATGCCTTTTCACCGAGTCGTGAAATGAATCGACTTAATGCGCCAACAATCGAAGAAGCTTTCGGACGCCGTGCACTTTCGCACAGGTGTTTCATTCGGAGAATAGTGCCGATCTTCTCTGGATTAGCATCGATCCCTCGCTCAGAAACGAGAAAACCGAGTAACTTGCCACCAGGAACTCCGAATGTACACTTTGATGGATTGAGCTTGATATCATACCTTTTGAGGTTGGCAAATGTTTCGGCGAGGTCAGCGAGCAGGTCGGAACCTTTTCGTGACTTGACCATGATATCATCCATATACGCTTCCACATTCCGACTGATTTGTGTGAGCAAACACTTCTGAATCATTCGCATAAATGTGGCCCCGGCATTCTTGAGGCTGAATGGCATGGTGATATAGCAGAAGCACCCGAATGGAGTGATGAAAGCTGTTTTTATCTCATCGGGTCCGTACAGACGGATCTGGTGGTACCCGGAATAGGCGTCTAGAAAAGACAATCTCTCGCATCCCGTGGTCGAGTCAACAATTTGATCTATGCGAGGGAGAGGAAAATGATCTTTTAGGAAGGCCCGATTGATGTGCTTGAAATCAATGCACATTTAGAGTGATTTGTCCTTCTTAGGGACCATGACTACATTAGCAAGCCACTCGGAGTGGTGTATCTCTCGGATAAATCCTGCCGCCAACAGTCGAGCTACTTCCTCACCAATAGCCTTTCTCTTCTGGACGGCGGACCGTCGAAGATGCTCTTTAACTGGTTTTGCTGAGGAGTCGACTCTAAGACGATGCTCAGCCAGTCCCCAGGAACCCGGCATGTCGGTGGCTTCCATGCAAAATGTCCCGATTCTCACGGAGGAACCGGATGGCGCTTCTTCCTATTTCGGTCGAGTGTTGTGGAGATGTGGGTCGGGGCTGCATTGGGGTCGGTCGGGTGAATGTGGATAGGCTTCGTCTCACCGGACGACTGAAATGCAGATTCTATGGCGGGTTTCTTGGATCGCAGCAAATCACTCGGATCTGCGCTTTGCTTATACTCTTCAAACTCGATCGCTGTCACCTGGGAATCGGCAATCTTTGAGCCCTTCTGAAAGCACTCTTCTGCCTTTTTCCGATCACCGGTGACAGTGATCACTCCTTTGGGGCCGGGCATCTTCAGTTTGAGGTACACGTAACATGGTCGAGCCATGAACCGTGCGTAAGCTGGCCTCCCCAAAATGGCGTGGTACGCGCTCTGAAAATCCACGACCTCAAACGTCAACTTCTCTTTGCGAAAATGTTTTGAATCACCAAACACCACGTCCAGAGCTATTTGGCCGAGTGACTCGGCTTTCTTTCCTGGTATAACTCCATGAAAGCTCATGTTGCTGGTGCTCAGTCGGGACATCGGAATGCCCATTCCTTTCAGTGTGTCTACATACAACAAGTTCAACCCACTACCACCGTCCATCAGCACTTTCGTCAGTCGAGTGCCTTCGACAACTGGGTCGACCACCAAAGCTTGCCTCCCAGGGGTGGCAATATGAGTCGGGTGATCGGACTGGTCGAATGTGATGGGTGTTTGGGACCATCTCAGATAACTTGGTTTCGCTGGGGCAACCATGTTCACCTCACGATTAATGACTTTCAGTCGGCTCTTGCTTTCCACATCTGCGAAGATCATCAGAGTGGAGTTGACATGCGGATATCCTTCCTCACTATCCTTGTCTTCGGCTTTGTCTGACTCCTTTTCCTTGTCCTTGGACTGCTTTCCTTGAAACTGCTGGATCAGGAGTCGACATTGGCGAGTGGTATGCTTTGGGTAAATAATATTGCCCTCTTCATCTTTCTTCGTGTGGATGTGACATGGCATATCCATCACGTCGTTTCCTTCTTTATCCTTCACCTTCTTAGGGTTCCAGGATCCTTTTGGTTTCCCTTTGAACTTTCCCTGAGTCACGGCCAGAGCCTCTCCAGGAGCTGCTAGTTCAGCCTTCCGCTTCTGTTTCCGACTGGTGTTTCCTTTCTCCGACTGACTCGGCTTGTACTTGCCGCTTCTTAGTCGGTCTTCTTCTTCGCCGTTGGCGTACTTGGTAGCAATCTCCATCATCCGACTCAGGGTCATGTCTCCGGTTCGACCAAATTTAAACTCAATTCTCTGTTCTTGACACCATCCTTGAAGGCGCAGACTGCCTGATGGTCAGACACGTTCTCCACGGTATGGTGCAAAGTGATCCATCTCTGAATGTACTCTCTGAGAGTCTCATTCGTCTTCTGTACACAGACTTGCAGCTCCGTCAAACCAGCTAGTCGCTTGCAAGTTCCTTCAAATGTCCTGACGAACACTCGGGACAAATCTTCCCAAGTGTAAATGCTGCTAGGAGGTAACTGATTCAACCACGCTCTGGCGGAACCTTCCAACATGAGGGGCAAATGCTTCATGGCCACCTCGTCATTCCCACCGCCAATCTGGACCGCTACTCGGTAGTCCTCGAGCCAAGTCTCAGGCTTAGACTCACCAGTGAACTGTTGCCAAACTGAAATTGGGGGGAATTACTGCGGCTCTGATAGCCCTGGTGAAACATTCTGGACCAGAAACATGCACTCGACTGCTTGTGGGCGCATCTCGGTCGGGTCCGCCCCGATGGGCTCTGTTTCGGTCGACCAAGCCTTGCACGATAATGGATCGCGCGTCGAAGCCTGGTTCTCGGGGGTCGACTGGAGCTCTTTGCCCCGCACTGAGTTGACACCTGTCATCTTGCCGCCGAGGAGCGTAAGACCCATCCCTCGGAGGGGGAGTGGGCACTCGACGCCTATCATCGCGATTGTGTCGGTCACCATACTGATCTCGCCGATTCTCGTGTCCTTCACGCCGCGGAGGTGATCTGGGACTGTGAGCTGATCGGCAGTATTCGCAGCGACGGATCGTTGTGAATTTGCTGCGCGATCGCGACACGGCTGAATTCTGGTCTCCTGCTGCCGGAGCAAATCTCGATCTGCATCAAGCCTCTGCCAGCTTCCGACTGAGAAGGCTGGATGGACTCTGCTATACGGGTCGCAGCTGCTAAATTCTGGATTGGAGTTCGATATACCTGAGTCGGCGGAAAGAGTTGACGTCGATTGGCGTCAGGAACTCGTTGCCGCGCACGCTCGTCGAGTGCTCGCTGAAGGTTCTTCAGGCGAGCACGTTCAGCCAAGTTGGCCAAACGTGCCTCCTCCAAGGCGCGAGCCTCGAGGGTTTCTCCCGCGATGGGAGTATGCAGGGCATCCATGTTCCTGCGGCGAAGCTCTTCTCTCTGCAGAGAGTCTAGTGGCTCGGGCTGGTATTCTTCGTGGTCTCGTGCGGGGTCGTCTCCGCCGCCTGCTCCGCCCTCATGGGCGAAGCCAGGGGGACTGCGAGGTCCGTTGACCATCAGGATTTCCGCCGCCGGATCACTGCTATCACACTCGGATGCAGTCTCTATGGAGCCAGTCGACAGGTCGAACATGCCGTAGAGGGATTTGTCGGGCTCGATTGCCGCAACCTGGGCGATGGCCGTCTGGCGAGCCACCGCGTGCCTCACCCACCGCTGGAGCCTCGACCGACCAGAGCGCTTGCGCTGGCGGGAGACCGGGAGGGTGGCTGATAGAGGAGTCGACCGTCTGGTCGACGGTTGTCGCAGCAGAACGCCCGCGGACACATGCGCGAAAATCGTCGCACCGCTGGACGGGAGGCGCATCAGCGTCGAGTGGAGCCTCCACGGAGCCAAGCGGAGTCGTCGGCGATGAAGGTGAGAGCGCCGAGACGGATCTCGCGGCCCTCGACCAAAACTCCAGCAGCAACCATGATGAAAGTACTCGGAAGAATCGCAACTTCTCCAAAAATCGCTAAAACACACGCCCCACGGTGGGCGCCAACCTGTCGTGGTTCTAAGTCGGCGGTAGAGTGGGGGTAGGTATGGAGAGGCAAGGTCCTAGCTATGGAGAGGTTGTAAACACAAGAGATGTACGAGTTCAGGCCCTTCTCGGAGGAAGTAAAGCCCCACGTCTCGGGCCGGAGGCGGTCGAGTGGATTAGGTGTATATGAAATGCGAGTGCGAACCCTTACGCTGTGGAGGGTGGCTTATATAGAGTGCGCGGGACCCTGCCATTACGTAATTAAGGGTTTAAAGTACATTAAGTCCGGGGCGTTACTGATAACGCCCCACATAAAGTGTCTTAACTATCATAAAGTCTACTTAATTACAGACCGTTGCAGTGCAAAGTGCCTCTTGACCTTCTGGTGGTCGAGTGAGTCTTCGTGGTCGAGTCCTTCAATTCAGTCGAGTGGGCTCCTTGTAGGTCGACTAGAAGGTGATCTCTTCTAAGGGTGTCCTTGGGTAGGGTACTTAGATCAGGTCTATGACCCTACCCTAGGTACATGACTCCATCACTACCCCTTCTAGTCAGGATTTTGATGTAACTCCTGGACCTACCATTGCAATGGAACATGTTGAGAATCATGTTGAGGATGACAATGAAACTCCTGTAAGGAGTAAGAGACATAGGACCGCAAAGTCCTTTGCTGATGATTTTATTGTGTACCTCGTGGATGACACACCCAGGACTATTTCAGAAGCCTATTGTAACGCCCCGAGCCCGATGCTCCAGAAGACTTCCAGATATTCCGAGTTTCGCCGTGCGATGTATTTGTTTGTTGCATTGCATCATGTCATCATGCCTTCATATCATTAATTTTAAAAACTCATCTGAATAAATTGTATGGATCTTCGATCCATTTAAATCGAGGGAATTCACATGCTGATTCTCTTTAAAACATATCCTCTCGATATTTAGAGAGCTATAGTAAATATTCCAATTATTTGGATTTACCGCAAACACACTTACAAAATATCCTAATGCCTTTGTTGTCTTAATTCTTGATCTCCAACTTTGCCATTTATTCTTTCATCATCTTCCGGAGCTCCACCAAAAATCCCAACATTTTTGGAAACCTCTAATTCCTAGTCCTAGTTCAAACCCATCTGAATTAAATTCAAATGAGTTTGAATTTAAACTGTGCAATCTTGCCCACTCTATTTTTCTTGGATCAAGCTCATTTTTGTGAGTCCAGGAAAATTATCCGCATGTGCATATTCTTTCCCTAACCCTCTCTTTCTCTTTCTTCTCTGTATTTCTTTTCTGCTTAAGAGTAGAGAGAGAAGGAGCCCAGCAGCCTGGGCCTCCCAAACCTCCCGCGCCGGCCCAAGGCCTAGGCCCAGCCGCACCTAACCCTAGCCCGAGCGAACCCCATCTCCCCTTTCTCTCGATCCCTTCCTCCCTCCCGTGCGCCGCCAGAGTCTCCCGATTCCCACCCTCGCTCGACGCATCTCTCCCCTTGTCGCCGCCTTCCGCCCGATCCCTTCTGCCTCCTCATCGCTCGCCTCCCTCCTCCTTGTCGCCGGAGTCCCGCTCCTCTGCCTCCCTGCTTCGTCCGCCGTGACGTCCGGCCGCCGTGCCGTCATGCTGCAGCGCCACCGGCCTCGACCTCCCCCTCGCCGCGGCTGCACCCTGCAGGAGCTCCGCCTCCTCTACTTCGCGCCATCCTCTGCTTCCTCTACGGCGACCAGGGGCCCCATCACCGTCGCGGCCTTTCGCCACCACTGGAGCCCGCTGCCGCCACCACGGGATCTGGCTGTGCCTCGCCAGGGTCCTCCCCTGCCGCGCCTCGGTCCCTGCTAGATGCTCCTCTGCCGTCATAGACATTAGCTGGAGCTCCTTGCCGCATCACTGTTGTGCCCCGTGCGTTCCATTACATCTCTATCAAGGCCGAGATGACGCCCAGGAGCAGGAGGTTGATGACCCGTCAAGTTCATATACATGCGTGTACGACCATCTTCGCCAAAGACCGCGTGTACGACTACACATTGGACCGTGAAGTGTCACAAGATACTGTGTACCACGACGAACATGTACAACTACCGCCGCCAAGATCGCGAGTACCTCTACCGTTGCTGTGAACGACTACTTCGACGACGTCCGTGAACCACTACTTCCACTACCATCGCGAGAACGACTACTTCCACTACGAACTCGATCCGCCCGAAATGCACGCTCCGAAGGTATAACAGCCGAGACGACCGCCGAATGCATGTGTTGAATGAGATGTCCTTGTTTGCACCGTGCCCGTTTGTTTCGTGCATGTCCCTCTTTTGCCATGCCACTATCACGTGGGAACCCGGTATCCGAGATCACCCCACCATATTTTGCATGTTCCGCACATCCGCACACTTTCTTTTGCACCGACATCTCGACGAGTTGTCGGATCACCGGAATGTTGCCGTGGCACCATTTCCGTTGTAGTTGCCGTGGCACCTTTCGTTCATACGGTGACAAATGCTTCATAACATGCTTATGTCAACATTTTCATAAAAATTGCATAAACTTGCATATGTCATCCGCATCATGATAACAACATTTAAATGCTTAAAATTGTGTTTGCATTAAACTACTAAAAGACATGTGGGATTTACGGAATTGTTGTTTGTTGTTCGGCCTCACTTAAACTTGCCTAGATAGGTAGTTTTCATATGCCTCACCTCTTGCCATGTTTAACAACATTTAATATTGTTGGGTACATAACCGAGAGAGAACTAAATAATTGATGTGGTGTTTCGTCAATATGCAACTCGTTGCATATTGGGCTCCATTTAACTTGTAGTTTTGTTTGTGCATATTGCCATGCCATGCTATTTAAACCGGGCATGCATCATACTTGTTTGCGCATCATGCCATGTTTATGTGATGGTTGTTTACTATGTTGTTTGTTTCTTTCCGGGTTGCTTCTCTCGTTAGCTTCGGCTTCGTTCCGGAGTTGTGAGGATTCGTTCGTCTACAACCGTTTGTCTTCTTCATGGACTCGTTTTTCTTCCTTGCGAGATTTCAGGCAAGATGACCATACCCTCGAAATCACTACTATCTTTGCTACGCTAGTTTGCTCGCTCTTTTGCTATGCCAATGCTACGATGCCTACCATTTGCTTGTCAGCCTCCCAAATTGCCATGTCAAACCTCTAACCCACCATGTCCTAGCAAACCGTTGATTGGCTATGTTACCGCTTTGCTCAGCCCCTCTTATAGCGTTGTTAGTTGTAGGTGAAGATTGAAGTTTGTTCCTTGTTGGAACATGGAGATGTTGTTCCTTGTTGGAACATGTTTACTTGTTGGGATATCACAATATCTCTTATTTAATTAATGCATCTATATACTTGGTAAAGGGTGGAAGGCTCGGTCGTATGCCTAGTGTTTTGTTCCACTCTTGCTGCCCTAGTTTCCATCATACCGGTGTTATGTTCCCAGATTTTGCGTCCCTAACGCGGTTGGGTGATTTATGGGACCCCCTTGACAGTTCGCTTTGAATAAAACTCCTCCAGCAAGGCCCAACATTGGTTTTAACATTTGCCACCTAAGCCTTTTTCCCTTGGGTTCTGCAGACTCAAGGGTCATCTTTATTTTACCCCCCGGGCCAGTGCTCCTCAGTGTTGGTCCAAACTAGAGCACCGTGGGACCATTCCTTGGCAACTTGGATTCGTCGGTACACAGACGCTTAGCTTATCCGATGTGCCACGAGAACGAGATATGTGCAGCTCCTATCGGGATTTGTCGCACATGGGTGGTCTTGCTGGTCTTGTTTTACCATTGTCGAAATGTCTTGCGTAACCGGGATTCGAGACTGATCGGGTCTTCTGGGAGAAGGAATATCCTTCGTTGACCGTGAGAGCTTGTGATGGGCTAAGTTGGGACACCCCTGCAGGGTATAAACTTTCGAGAGTCGTGCCCGCGGTTATGTGGCAGATGGGAATTTGTTAATGTCGGTTGTAGATAACTTGACACAGATCCGAATTAAAACGCATCAACGCGTGTGTAGCCGTGATGGTCTCTTCTCGCGGAGTCCGGGAAGTGAACACGGTTTTGGGTTATGTTTGACGTAAGTAGGAGTTCAGGATCACCTCTTGATCATTTCTATTTGTCGACCGTGCTTTGCCTTCTCTTCTCGCTCTCATTTGCGTATGTTAGCCACCATATATGCTAGTCGCTTGCTGCAGCTCCACCTCATGCCTTTACCTTACCCATAAGCTTAAATAGTCTTGATCTCATGGTGTGAGATTGCTGAGTCCTCGTGACTCACGGATACTTCAAAACCAGTTTGCGGTGCCTATGTTACCGGCGGTGGACGCAACCAAGCTCAAGGAGGAGCTCGATGAAGATCTTGCTCTTTGTGTTGTTTCGTTCTAGTTGATCAGTAGTGGAGCCCAGTTGGGGTCGATCGGGGACCTTTGTCGCATTCGGGGTTCTTCTTTTATTTTGGTTCCGTAGTCGGACCTTGATTGTATCTGGTTGATGTAATGCTTTATTCATGTAATTGTGTGAAGTGGCGATTGTAAGCCAACTATGTATCTCTTTCCCTTATGTATTACATGGGTTGTGTGAAGATTACCTCACTTGCGACATTGCTTTCAATGCGGTTATGCCTCTAAGTCGTGCTTCGACACGTGGGAGATATAGCCACATCAAGGGCGTTACAAGTTGGTATCAGAGCCTTCCCCGACCTTAGGAGCCCCACTGCTTGATTGTTTTTAGCGGCCGAGTTGTGTCTAGAAAAATGTTTTGAGTCATTTAGGATTATATATATCGGAGAGTTAGGAATTCTTTTTACTCCCCAGTCTCTTCATCGCTCTGGTAAGGCATCCTGACGTAGAGTTTTGACTCTTCTCTTCTCAAATTTCACTAAATTTTTTTTAGGATCACGGGGGTATCTTGGAATCGTTTCGATGGTTTTATGATGAGAACATTGTCTTGGTGCCTCATGTCAGGGGTTTAGTGGAAGTGTCCCGGGGAGTTGAGCTCTGAGGTGTTGTCGCCATAATTTTATCGTTGCAGTTCGGAATACCCGAGTTTAATGCGCCGACATCGAAAATCTCTTTTATGCAGTTGTTGGTGAGATAACCCGTTAACCCGATCTTGAGGTGAGTACGGGGGTATTGCCATAACTTGTATAACGGATGCTTTTCGAAGGTTGAGGTAGACGATTTGTGAAGGTTTCTTGGTTCTGTGTTGAAGGATGGATACAGCTGGATGTAGGATTTGCTAGTTTTGGGTGAGATATTATGCTTCCCCTGTATCCCCAACACCTGATTGCATAACCGGAAAATTTCGGGAGTTTCATAGGTGGGAATTCAAGTAGCTCTTAGGATATCTTTCTAACGGATGTATGATATGAAATTGGGGTTCGACGTCTAGTGGTCCGCCTATTCACGGTTGGTTTCTGATGGTCTCGTTGTGTCTTAAAGAGTCCTTGGCTATGCCGACTGGGGCGCTTCGTATGTCATGTGCCTTGCCTTGTACATGATGGTGCTGTCTGATCGAGCCGTGTAGGCCCCACCACTAAAACTTTGGACGAAATCTCTATCATATGTTTGTACCGCTTATTCGCAAGCCAGTCCTTTGTTTTTGTTTTGAGTTGTGGTATTGAGTTGCTTCAATGTCAAGTGTTGATTCCATACCTTTCCGAAATGGTGTTCTCATACTCCGTTGTGAATACCAATCCTTCTCGACAATCGAGATTGTCATGTCAATCCTTTTCAACCGGCGTGTTTCTCTTCAAGTGGATCCGATCACTTCAACATCAGCAAGACCAATTATCATTTCTTCTCAACGGTGTTTGTTTCATCCGTCTCCAAGTTGCCTTTGTTTTTTCCCGCCCACCCACCTTTTTCCTCAAGGACTAAGATTTCTTTACCAAGTATCCTTTTATTTTTGTGAAGTTTCTCCATTCTTTTCCGTCAATGTTCTTACCCGGTGGTTCTCAAGAAGATGTTCTTCAAGTTCATCATTCGTCATTCTTTTCTTCTCCGATGGTTTCAATTCAAGCTTTATCGATCATATCTTTTCCTCATTTCAAGTGTTTTCTCATGCCGGTGCACCTCTTAATCATCCAGCTCTCGCTATTCATTTGTTCCCAAGTGTTGAAGATATCTCTGAAGATTCGTGTTTCCATTCTTAATCCGTTCAAGCTATTTTGAGATTGGTATCTCATTCAAGTCATTTAATTCAACCGGTGCAACATCTCTTTTAAATCTTTTCAGCGGTGTTCTTTTGAGTGGGCCCTAACCCACGTGTCTTTTCGAGGATCTTACGACTCTTCTATTATCCGGAGCTATTGCAAAATTCTTCTCCAAGTTTGGCGTAAGAATGAGTTATCATCGGTCAAATGCTTTTCTCCAAGATCTTTCAAATTCTTTTCATAGTTGGCTCAACCTCTTCGCTTTTGATTCTTCGGTGTGCCTCAATAATTCTTGGTGGTGTTTCTCGTTGTCATTCTCATCATTTGAAGACCGAAGAAGAGTTTCTCTTTAATCTTGCTCTATTCTCTTCAAGATTCATGGTGCTAGCTTGTTGCCATCCTCTCATAATTGTTTTCGATTGTGAGAATCTTTTTCACCCATCCGGAGCATTTTAGGAGTCTTTTCAGTTTCATTCTTTGAAGCCCATCATCTCAGTATTATTCATTCAAGCTTTCAGCTCTCGTTCTCCAAATCATACCGGTGCATCATTCAAGTATTCTCTAATCAGCTCGTGACCTATTCATTCATTTGTATCTAAATACCCTCAAGTATCTTCATTCATTTTGCAATTCTTCCCGGTGATTTGTGCATTTGCTACGTTCAATTTCAATTCTTACGGTGGTTCGTTCAAGAGTTCTCTTTCTTTGTTATCATATCAATTCATTCGTTCTTTCCAAATCCTACCGGTGGTTCCATTAATACCTTCTCAAGTTTACGCCATATCTCTCTTAATCCTTTCTTCGAGAATAAGTAGTATGCCAAATCCGTTGCTTGTCATCAATTTAAATTGGTGAAGGATACGCATAACATAATTCTTATTCTTGTTTCATCCAAGTGATTAATCCTTTCCTTCAGAGTTTGTTCAGGAGGAATAAATTCTTGGCTTCTTGTTGTTCATCTCTCTTCCGGAGTTCTAAGTTTTCCGCATTATCTCGTCGCGAAGCTCCATCTAAATCATCGCAAGGCTTCACCTTGTGTTTTCAACTTCTCTTTCTTTTTATCATCCGATTATTACCGGAGTGGTGGTTCGTCAAGGATTCTTTTCATTCTTCAATTGTTCTTCAAGATTTCTCTTGAAGTTAAGATCAACCAAGCTATACTCAAAAATTAAACATGGTGTTCAACACATGTCTTGTTTTGAGGAGTTCAAGCATTCTTCATCTTGCATTCCAAAGTGCAATTCTTTCTACCTTATCTTCTGAGGTGGTGTTAGGTCATTCTTGATAATTTCCCTTCGCGTTTCATGATTCACAAGTTTTCAAGAGTGACATATTTAAATCCATCATTTTCTCTTTGTTCAAGAGATCTTTTCAACCGTCAATCTCTTCATTGGAGTTATCTTGGTATAGATTTCACCTAAAGCCTTCCCTAAGGAATGTTGCTATTTTGGTGCTTATTAATGACCCAAGTTATCTCTTTTCCATCTTGATGGAACAAGCTTTCATCTCTTCGTTAATCTCAAGCAAGCAATTGTTTCCGTTAGTGGCTGGTTGTCACCTCATAATGTTGAGATGTTTCCATAAGACCACTACAAACTTATTCTTTTCATTGTTGATCTTCCAACAACTCTATTCTAACCTTCTTGCAAGGATGCCTTCCAAATTCAATTGTGGTAGAAGTTGTCATTTTCTTCTCCGTCCCTTTATCCCAATGATCTATCTTCTATTCTTTCTTCCGGGGGCATTGTGATGTTGCTCTTTTCACTCATCATCTCGATTGTGAGGATCGTGTTCTTTTCGTGCTTATCCATTTAACCGGAGTGTCGTGTCCTCTTTCAAGTTCTTTCCATCTTATGAAGTCTTGCATCTCTTTTCAACCGGAGTGTTGTCCAAATTTGTTCTTCCTTGTTCCTTGTTTATCTCGTTTCAACCAGAGTGGTTCAATCCCTTCTTGTCCATTGTACTCGTCGTTCATAGCTTTGCAACCTCCAAGGTTCAAATGGTGTTCCTTGTTTCTATTTTCTACCGCAGTGCTCTCAATTGTATTCAACTCCATTGTGTTTCTTTCTTTCAAATTTTCAACCTCTCAAGGTTCTTTGGTTTCACTCTTTTGTCGAAGAAGCAACTTAGTTTTACCTCTTCTCTTCCTCTTCCGTTTCTCTCCGATGCCATCCTAGATCTCGGGACGAGATCCTTTTATAGTGGTGGAGTGTTGTAACGCCCCGAGCCCGATGCTCCAGAAGACTTCCAGATATTCCGAGTTTCGCCGTGCGATGTATTTGTTTGTTGCATTGCATCATGTCATCATGCCTTCATATCATTAATTTTAAAAACTCATCTGAATAAATTGTATGGATCTTCGATCCATTTAAATCGAGGGAATTCACATGGTGATTCTCTTTAAAACATATCCTCTCGATATTTAGAGAGCTATAGTACATATTCAATTATTTGGATTTACATGAACACACTTACAAAATATCCTAATGCCTTTGTTGTCTTAATTCTTGATCTCCAACTTTGCCATTTAT
The DNA here is from genome assembly GCA_021437245.1 of Aegilops speltoides. Taxonomy (NCBI): domain Eukaryota; kingdom Viridiplantae; phylum Streptophyta; class Magnoliopsida; order Poales; family Poaceae; genus Aegilops; species Aegilops speltoides. The sequence continues at coordinate 23,504,754 of CM038144.1, read as the reverse complement.
TCTTTCATCATCTTCCGGAGCTCCACCAAAAATCCCAACATTTTTGGAAACCTCTAATTCCTAGTCCTAGTTCAAACCCTTCTGAATTAAATTCAAATGAGTTTGAATTTAAACTGTGCAATCTTGCCCACTCTATTTTTCTTGGATCAAGCTCATTTTTGTGAGTCCAGGAAAATTATCCGCATGCGCATATTCTTTCCCTAACCCTGTCTTTCTCTTTCTTCTCTATATTTCTTTTCTGCTTAAGAGTAGAGAGAGAAGGAGCCCAGCAGCCTGGGCCTCCCAAACCTCCCGCGCCGGCCCAAGGCCTAGGCCCAGTCGCACCTAACCCTAGCCCGAGCGAACCCCATCTCCCCTTTCTCTCGATCCCTTCCTCCCTCCCGTGCGCCGCCAGAGACTCCCGATTCCCCCCCTCGCTCGACGCATCTCTCCCCCTGTCGCCACCTTCCGCTCGATCCCTTCTGCCTCCTCCTCGCTCGCCTCCCTCCTCCTCGTCGCCGGAGTCCCGCTCCTCTGCCTCCCTGCTTCATCCGCCGTGACGTCCGGCCGCCGTGCCGTCATGCTGCAGCGCCACCGGCCTCGACCTCCCCCTCGCCGCGGCTGCACCCTGCAGGAGCTCCGCCTCCTCTACTTCGCGCCATCCTCTGCTTCCTCTACGGTGACCAGGGGCCCCATCGCCGTCGCGGCCTTTCGCCACCACTGGAGCCCACTGCCGCCACCACAGGATCTGGCTGTGCCTCGCCAGGGTCCTCCCCTGCCGCGCCTCGGTCCCTGCTGGATGCTCCTCTGCCGTCATAGACAGGAGCTGGAGCTCCTTGCCGCATCACTGTTGTGCCCCGTGCGTTCTGTTACATCTCTGTCAAGGCCGAGATGACGCCCAGGAGCAGGAGGTTGATGACCCATCAAGTTCATATACATGCGTGTACGACCATCTTCGCCAAAGACCGCGTGTACGACTACACATTGGACCGTGAAGTTTCACAAGATACTGTGTACCACGACGAACATGTACAACTACCGCCGCCAAGATCGCGAGTACCTCTACCGTTGCTGTGAACGACTACTTCGACGACGTCCGTGAACCACTACTTCCACTACCGTCGCGAGAACGACTACTTCCACTACGAACTCGATCCGCCCGAAATGCACGCTTCGAAGGTATAACAGCCGAGACGACCGCCGAATGCATGTGTTGAATGAGATGTCCTTGTTTGCACCGTGCCCGTTTGTTTCGTGCATGTCCCTCTTTTGGCATGCCACTGTCACGTGGGAACCCGGTATCCGAGATCACCCCACCATATTTTGCATGTTCCGCACATCCGCACACTTTCTTCTGCACCAACATCTCGACGAGTTGTCGGATCACCGGAATGTTGCCGTGGCACCATTTCCGTTGTAGTTGCCGTGGCACCCCTTTCGTTCCGCCACGGTGACAAATGCTTCATAACATGCTTATGTCAACATTTTCATAAAAAATTGCATAAACTTGCATATGTCATCCGCATCATGATAACAACATTTAAATGCTTAAAATTGTGTTTGCATTAAACTACTAAAAGACATGTGGGGATTTACCGGAATTGTTGTTTGTTGTTCCGGCCTCACTTAAACTTGCCTAGATAGGTAGTTTTCATATGCCTCACCTCTTGCCATGTTTAACAACATTTAATATTGTTGGGTACATAACCGAGAGAGAACTAAATAATTGATGTGGTGTTTCGTCAATATGCAACTCGTTGCATATTGGGCTCCATTTAACTTGTAGTTTTGTTTGTGCATATTGCCATGCCATGCTATTTAAACCGGGCATGCATCATACTTGTTTGCGCATCATGCCATGTTTATGTGATGGTTGTTTACTATGTTGTTTGTTTCTTTCCGGGTTGCTTCTCTCGTTAGCTTCGGCTTCGTTCCGGAGTTGTGAGGATTCATTCGTCTACGACCGTTTGTCTTCTTCATGGACTCGTTTTTCTTCCTTGCGGGATTTTAGGCAAGATGACCATACCCTCGAAATCACTACTATCTTTGCTATGCTAGTTTGCTCGCTCTTTTGCTATGGCAATGCTACGATGCCTACCATTTGCTTGTCAGCCTCCCAAATTGCCATGTCAAACCTCTAACCCACCATGTCCTAGCAAACCGTTGATTGGCTATGTTACAGCTTTGCTCAGCCCCTCTTATAGCGTTGTTAGTTGTAGGTGAAGATTGAAGTTTGTTCCTTGTTGGAACATGGAGATGTTGTTCCTTGTTGGAACATGTTTACTTGTTGGGATATCACAATATATCTTATTTAATTAATGCATCTATATACTTGGTAAAGGGTGGAAGGCTCGGTCGTATGCCTAGTGTTTTGTTCCACTCTTGCCGCCCTAGTTTCTGTCATACCGGTGTTATGTTCCCGGATTTTGCGTCCCTAACGCGGTTGGGTGATTTATGGGACCCCCTTGACAGTTCGCTTTGAATAAAACTCCTCCAGCAAGGCCCAACATTGGTTTTAACATTTGCCACCTAAGCCTTTTTCCCTTGGGTTTTGCAGACTCAAGGGTCATCTTTATTTTATCCGCCGGGCCAGTGCTCCTCCGAGTGTTGGTCCAAACTAGAGCACCGTGCGGGACCATTCCTTGGCAACTTGGATTCGTCGGTACCTGTACGCTTAGCTTATCCGGTGTGCCTTGAGAACGAGATATGTGCAGCTCCTATCGGGATTTGTTGGCACAGCGGGTGGTCTTGCTGGTCTTGTTTTACCATTGTTGAAATGTCCTGCGAACCGGGATTCCGAGACTGATCGGGTCTTCCTGGGAGAAGGAATATCCTTCGTTGACCGTGAGAGCTTGTGCTGGGCTAAGTTGGGACACCCCTGCAGGGTATAAACTTTCGAGAGCCGTGCCCGCGGTTATGTGGCAGATGGGAATTTGTTAATGTCCGGTTGTAGATAACTTGACACCAGATCCGAATTAAAACGCATCAACCGCGTGTGTAGCCGTGATGGTCTCTTCTCGGCGGAGTCCGGGAAGTGAACACAGTTTTGGGTTATGTTTGACGTAAGTAGGAGTTCAGGATCACCTCTTGATCATTTCTAGTTGTCGACCGTGCTTTGCCTTCTCTTCTCGCTCTCATTTGCGTATGTTAGCCACCATATATGCTAGTAAACTGCTGCAGCTCCACCTCATGCCTTTACCTTACCCATAAGCTTAAATAGTCTTGATCTCATGGTGTGAGATTGCTGAGTCCTCGTGACTCACTAGATACTTCAAAACCAGTTTGCGGTGCCTATGTTCTTGGCGGTGGCGCAACCAAGCTCAAGGAGGAGCTCGATGAAGATCTTGCTCTTTGTGTTGGTTCGTTCTAGTTGATCGAGAGTGGAGCCCAGATTGGGGTCGATCGGGGACCTTTATCGCATTTGGGGTTCTTCTTTTATTTTGGTTCCGTAGTCGGACCTTGATTGTATCTGGTTGATGTAATGCTTTATTCATGTAATTGTGTGAAGTGGCGATTGTAAGCCAACTATGTATCTCTTTCCTTATGTATTACATGGGTTGTGTGAAGATTACCTCACTTGCGACATTGCTTTCAATGCGGTTATGCCTCTAAGTCGTGCCTCGACACGTGGGAGATATAGCCGCATCGAGGCGCTAAGTTGGTATCGAGCCTTCCCGACCTTAGGAGCCCCACCGCTTGATCGTTTTTAGCGGCGAGTTGTGTCTAGAAAAATGTTTTGAGTCATTTAGGATTATATATATTGGAGAGTTAGGAATTCTTTTTACTCCCGGTCTCTTCATCGCTCTGGTAAGGCATCCGACGTAGAGTTTTGACTCTTCTCTTCTCAAATTTCACTAAATTTTTTAGGATCACGGGTATCTTGGAATCGTTTCGATGGTTTTGTGATGAGAACATTGTCTTGGTGCCTCTGTCGGGGTTTAGTGGAAGTGTTCCGGGAGTTGAGCTCGAGGTGTTGTCGCCATAATTTTATCGTTGCAGTTCGGAATACCGAGTTTAGTCGCCGACATCGAAAATCTCTTTTATGCGTTGTTGGTGAGATAACCCGTTAACCCAATCTTGAGGTGAGTACGGGAGTATTGCCATAACTTGTATAACGGATGCTTTTCGAAGGTTGAGGTAGACGATTTCCGAAGGTTTCTTGGTTATGTGTTGAAGGATGGATAAAGCTGGATGTAGGATTTGCTAGTTTTGGGTGAGATATTATGCTTCCCCTGTATCCCCAACACCTGATTGCATAACCAGAAAATTTCGGGAGTTTCATAGGTGGGAATTCAAGTAGCTCTTAGGATATCTTTCTAACGGATGTATGATATGAAATTGGGGTTCGGCGTCTAGTGGTCCGCCTATTCACGGTTGGTTTTCTGATGGTCTCGTTGTGTCTTAAAGAGTCCTTGGCTATGCCGACTCTGGGACACTTCGTATGTCATGTGCCTTTGCCTTGTACATGATGGTGCTTTGTCTGATCGAGCCCGTGTAGGCCCCACCACGAAAACTTGATTTAAATCTCTATCATATGTTTGTTCGGCTTATTCGCAAGCCAGTCCTTTGTTTTTGTTTTGAGTTGTGGTATTGAGTTGCTTCAATGTCAAGTGTTGATTCCATACCTTTCCGAAATGGTGTTCTCATACTCCGTTGTGAATACCAATCCTTCTCGACAATCGAGATTGTCATGTCAATCCTTTTCAACCGGCGTGTTTCTCTTCAAGTGGATCCGATCACTTCAACATCAGCAAGACCAATTATCATTTCTTCTCAACGGTGTTTGTTTCATCCGTCTCCAAGTTGCCTTTGTTTTTTCCCGCCCACCCACCTTTTTCCTCAAGGACTAAGATTTTTTTACCAAGTATCCTTCTATTTTTGTGAAGTTTCTCCATTCTTTTCCGTCAATGTTCTTACCCGGTGGTTCTCAAGAAGAAGTTCTTCAAGTTCATCATTCGTCATTCTTTTCTTCTCCGATGGTTTCAATTCAAGCTTTATCGATCATATCTTTTCCTCATTTCAAGTGTTTTCTCATGCCGGTGCACCTCTTAATCATCCAGCTCTCGCTATTCATTTGTTCCCAAGTGTTGAAGATATCTTTGAAGATTCGTGTTTCCATTCTTAATCCGTTCAAGCTATTCTGAGATTGGTATCTCATTCAAGTCATTTAATTCAACCGGTGCAACATCTCTTTTAAATCTTTTCAACGGTGTTCTTTTGAGTGGGCCCTAACCCACAGGTCTTTTCCCAGGATCTTACCTGACTCTTCTATTATCCCGGAGCTATTGCAAAAATTCTTCTCCAAGTTTGACGTAAGAATGAGTTATCATCAGTCAAATGCTTTTCTCCAAGATCTTTCAAATTCTTTTCATAGTTGGCTCAACCTCTTCTCTTTTGATTCTTCCGGTGTGCCTCAATAATTCTTGGTGGTGTTTCTCGTTGTCATTCTCATCATTTGAAGACCGAAGAAGAGTTTCTCTTTAATCTTGCTCTATTCTCTTCAAGATTCATGGTGCTAGCTTGTTGCCATCCTCTCATAATTGTTTTCGATTGTGAGAATCTTTTCACCATCCGGAGCATTTTAGGAGTCTTTTCAGTTTCATTCTTTGAAGCCCATCATCTCGGTATTATTCATTCAAGCTTTCAGCTCTCGTTCTCCAAATCATACGGTGCATCATTCAAGTATTCTCTAATCAGCTCGTGATCTATTCGTTCATTTGTATCTAAATACCCTCAAGTATCTTCATTCATTTGGCAATTCTTCCGGTGATTTGTGCATTTGCTACGTTCAATTTCAATTCTTACGGTGGTTCGTTCAAGAGTTCTCTTTCTTTGTTATCATATCAATTCATTCGTTCTTTCCAAATCCTACGGTGGTTCCATTAATACCTTCTCAAGTTTCGCCATATCTCTCTTAATCCTTTCTTGAGAATAAGTAGTATGCCAAATCCGTTGCTTGTCATCAATTTAAATTGGTGAAGGATCGCATAACATAATTCTTATTCTTGTTTCATCAAGTGATTAATCCTTTCCTTGAGTTTGTTCGGGAGGAATAAATTCTTGGCTTCTTGTTGTTCATCTCTCTTAGGAGTTCTAAGTTTTCCGCATTATCTCGTCATAAGCTCCATCTAAATCATCGCAAGGTTTCACCTTGTGTTTTCAACTTCTCTTTCTTTTATCATCCTTTTCTTACCGGAGTGGTGGTTCATCAAGGATTCTTTTCATTCTTCAATTGTTCTTCAAGATTTCTCTTGAAGTTAAGATCAGCCAAGCTATACTCAAAAAATTAAACATGGTGTTCAACACATGTCTTGTTTTGAGGAGTTCAAGCATTCTTCATCTTGCATTCCAAAGTGCAATTCTTTCTACCTTATCTTCTGAGGTGGTGTTAGGTCATTCTTGATAATTTCCCTTCGCGTTTCATGATTCACAAGTTTTCAAGAGTGACATATTTAAATCCATCTTTTTCTCTTTGTTCAAGAGATCTTTTCAACCGTCAATCTCTTCATTGGAGTTATCTTGGTATAGATTTCACCTAAAGCCTTCCCTAAGGAATGTTGCTATTTTGGTGCTTATTAATGACCCAAGTTATCTCTTTTCCATCTTGATGGAACAAGCTTTCATCTCTTCGTTAATCTCAAGCAAGCAATTGTTTCCGTTAGTGGCTGGTTGTCACCTCATAATGTTGAGATGTTTCCATAAGCCCACTACAAACTTATTCTTTTCGTTGTTGATCTTCCAACAACTCTATTCTAACCTTCTTGCAAGGATGCCTTCCAAATTCAATTGTGGTAGAAGTTGTCATTTTCTTCTCCGTCCCTTTATCCCAATGATCTATCTTCTATTCTTTCTTCCGGAGGCATTGTGATGTTGCTCTTTTCACTCATCATCTCGATTGTGAGGATCGTGTTCTTTTCGTGCTTATCCATTTAACCGGAGTGTCGTGTCCTCTTTCAAGTTCTTTTCATCTTATGAAGTCTTGCATCTCTTTTCAACCGGAGTGTTGTCCAAATTTGTTCTTCCTTGTTCCTTGTTTATCTCGTTTCAACAGAGTGGTTCAATCCTTCTTGTCCATTGTACTCGCTCGTTCATAGCTTTGCAACCTCCAAGGTTCAAATGGTGTTCCTTGTTTCTATTTGCTACCGCAGTGCTCTCAATTGTATTCAACTCCGTTGTGTTTCTTTCTTTCAAATTTTCAACCTCTCAAGGTTCTTTGGTTTCACTCTTTTGTCGAAGAAGCAACTTAGTTTTACCTCTTCTTTTCCTCTTCCGTTTCTCTCTGGTGCCATCCTAGATCTCGGGACGAGATCCTCTTATAGTGGTGGAGTGTTGTAACGCCCCGAGCCCGATGCTCCAGAAGACTTCCAGATATTCCGAGTTTCGCCGTGCGATGTATTTGTTTGTTGCATTGCATCATGTCATCATGCCTTCATATCATTAATTTTAAAAACTCATCTGAATAAATTGTATGGATCTTCGATCCATTTAAATCGAGGAATTCACATGGTGATTCTCTTTAAAACATATCCTCTCGATATTTAGAGAGCTATAGTACATATTCAATTATTTAGATTTACATAAACACACTTACAAAATATCCTAATGCCTTTGTTGTCTTAATTCTTGATCTCCAACTTTGCCATTTATTCTTTCATCATCTTAGGAGCTCCACCAAAAATCCCAACATTTTGGAAACCTCTAATTCTAGTCCTAGTTCAAACCCATCTGAATTAAATTCAAATGAGTTTGAATTTAAACTGTGCAATCTTGCCCACTCTATTTTCCTTGGATCAAGCTCATTTTTGTGAGTCCAGGAAAATTATCCGCATGCGCATATTCTTTCCCTAACCCTCTCTTTCTCTTTCTTCTCTGTATTTCTTTTTTGCTTAAGAGTAGAGAGAGAAGGATCCCAGCAGCCTGGGCCTCCCAAACCTCCCGCGCCGGCCCAAGGCCTAGGCCCAGCCGCACCTAACCCTAGCCCGAGCGAACCCCATCTCCCCTTTCTCTCGATCCCTTCCTCCCTCCCGTGCGCCGCCAGAGACTCCCGATTCCCCCCTCGCTCGACGCATCTCTCCCCCTGTCGCCGCCTTCCGCCCGATCCCTTCTGCCTCCTCCTCGCTCGCCTCCCTCCTCCTCGTCGTCGGAGTCCCGCTCCTCTGCCTCCCTGCTTCGTCCGCCGTGCCATCATGCTGCAGCGCCACCAGCCTCGACCTCCCCCTCGCCGCGGCTGCACCCTGCAGGAGCTCCGCCTCCTCTACTTCGCGCAATCCTCTGCTTCCTCTACGGCGACCAGGGGCCCCATCGCCGTCATGACCTTCGCCACCTGGAGCCCGCTGCCGCCACCACGGGATCTGGCTGTCCCTCGCCAGGGTCCTCCCCTACCGCGCCTCGGTCCCTGCTGGATGCTCCTCTGCCGTCATAGACAGGAGCTGGAGCTCCTTGCCGCATCACTGTTGTGCCCCATGTGTTCCGTTACATCTCTGTCAAGGCCGAGATGACGCCCAGGAGCAAGAGGTTGATGACCCGTCAAGTTCATATACATGCGTGTACGACCATCTTCGCCAAAGACCGCGTGTACGACTACACATTGGACCGTGAAGTTTCACAAGATACTGTGTACCACGACGAACATGTACAACTACGCCGCCAAGATCGCGAGTACCTCTACCGTTCTTTGTGAGCGACTACTTGACGGCGTCCGTGAACCACTACTTCCACTACCGTCGCGAGAACGACTACTTCCACTACGAACTCGATCCGCCCGAAATGCACGCTTCGAAGGTATAACAGCCGAGACGACCGCCAAATGCATGTGTTGAATGAGATGTCCTTGTTTGCACCGTGCCCGTTTATTTCGTGCATGTCCCTCTTTTGCCATGCCACTGTCACGTGGGAACCCGGTATCCGAGATCACCCCACCATATTTTGCATGTTCCGCACATCCGCACACTTTCTTTTGCACCGACATCTCGACGAGTTGTCGGATCACCGGAATGTTGCCGTGGCACCATTTCCGTTGTAGTTGCCGTGGCACCCCTTTCGTTCCGCCACGGTGACAAATGCTTCATAACATGCTGATGTCAACATTTTCATAAAAAATTGCATAAACTTGCATATGTCATCCGCATCATGATAACAACATTTAAATGCTTAAAATTGTGTTTGCATTAAACTACTAAAAGACATGTGGGGATTTACCGGAATTGTTGTTTGTTGTTCCGGCCTCACTTAAACTTGCCTAGATAGGTAGTTTTCATATGCCTCACCTCTTGCCATGTTTAACAACATTTAATATTGTTGGGTACATAACCGAGAGAGAACTAAATAATTGATGTGGTGTTTCGTCAATATGCAACTCGTTGCATATTGGGCTCCATTTAACTTGTAGTTTTGTTTGTGCATATTACATGCCATGCTATTTAAACCGGGCATGCATCATACTTGTTTGCGCATCATGCCATGTTTATGTGATGGTTGTTTACTATGTTGTTTGTTTCTTTCCGGGTTGCTTCTCTCGTTAGCTTCGGCTTCGTTCCGGAGTTGTGAGGATTCGTTCATCTACGACCGTTTGTCTTCTTCATGGACTCGTTTTTCTTCCTTGCGGGATTTCAGGCAAGATGACCATACCCTCAAAATCACTACTATCTTTGCTATGCTAGTTTGCTCGCTCTTTTGCTATGGCAATGCTACGATGCCTACCATTTGCTTGTCAGCCTCCCAAATTGCCATGTCAAACCTCTAACCCACCATGTCCTAGCAAACCATTGATTGGCTATGTTACCGCTTTGCTCAGCCCCTATTATAGCGTTGTTAGTTGTAGGTGAAGATTGAAGTTTGTTCCTTGTTGGAACATGGAGATGTTGTTCCTTGTTGGAACATGTTTACTTGTTGGGATATCACAATATCTCTTATTTAATTAATGCATCTATATACTTGGTAAAGGGTGGAAGGCTCGGCCGTATGCCTAGTGTTTTATTCCACTCTTGCCGCCCTAGTTTCCGTCATACCGGTGTTATGTTCCCGGATTTTGCGTCCCTAACGCGGTTGGGTGATTTATGGGACCCCCTTGACAGTTCGCTTTGAATAAAACTCCTCCAGCAAGGCCCAACATTGGTTTTAACATTTGCCACCTAAGCCTTTTTCCCTTGGGTTCTGCAGACTCAAGGGTCATCTTTATTTTACCCCGGGCGGTGCTCCTCAGTGTTGGTCCAAACTAGAGCACTTGTCTTGGGACCATTCCTTGGCAACTTGGATTCGTCGGTACAGACGCTTAGCTTATCCGGTGTGCCCTAAGAACGAGATATGTGCAGCTCCTATCGGGATTTGTCGGCACAGCGGGTGGTCTTGCTGGTCTTGTTTTACCATTGTCGAAATGTCTTGTGAACCGGGATTCCGAGACTGATCGGGTCTTCCTGGGAGAAGGAATATCCTTCGTTGACCGTGAGAGCTTGTGATGGGCTAAGTTGGGACACCCCCGCAGGGTATAAACTTTCGAGAGCCGTGCCCGCGGTTATGTGGCAGATGGGAATTTGTTAATGTCCGGTTGTAGATAACTTGACACCAGATCCGAATTAAAACGCATCAACCGCGTGTGTAGCCGTGATGGTCTCTTCTCGGCGGAGTCCGGGAAGTGAACACGGTTTTGGGTTATGTTTGACGTAAGTAGGAGTTCAGGATCACCTCTTGATCATTTCTAGTTTTCGACCGTGCTTTGCCTTCTCTTCTCGCTCTCATTTGCGTATGTTAGCCACCATATATGCTAGTCGCTTGCTGCAGCTCCACCTCATGCCTTTACCTTACCCATAAGCTTAAATAGTCTTGATCTCATGGTGTGAGATTGCTGAGTCCTCGTGACTCACGGATACTTCAAAACCAGTTTGCGGTGCCTATGTTACCGGCGGTGGCGCAACCAAGCTCAAGGAGGAGCTCGATGAAGATCTTTCTCTTTGTGTTGTTTCGTTCTAGTTGATCGAGAGTGGAGCCGGTTGGGGTCGATCGGGGACTTTATCGCATTTGGGGTTCTTCTTTTATTTTGGTTCCGTAGTCGGACCTTGATTGTATCTGGTTGATGTAATGCTTTATTCATGTAATTGTGTGAAGTGGCGATTGTAAGCCAACTATGTATCTCTTTCCCTTATGTATTACATGGGTTGTGTGAAGATTACCTCACTTGCGACATTGCTTTCAATGCGATTATGCCTCTAAGTCGTGCTTCGACACGTGGGAGATATAGCCGCATCGAGGGCGTTACACCTATGCATCTTCTGATGCTGACTACGGGAAGGAAGCTGTCCGCAACGAGATGGATTCCAACTTAGCTAACGGAACCTGGAAACTCACTAATTGTCCTTATGGTTGCAGACCTGTAGGATGTAAGTGGGTGTTCAAGAAAAAGCTTAGACCTGATGGTACGATTGAAAAGTACAAGGCAGGGCTTATGGCCAAGGGTTATACCCAGAAAGAGGGTGAAGACTACTTTGATACTTACTCGCGCGTGGCAAGATTGACCACTATTCGGGTGCTACTATCACTGGCTGCCTCACACGGTCTTCTCGTTCATCAAATGGACGTTAAGATGGCTTTCCTCAGTGGAGAGTTGAAGGAGGAAATTTACATGGACCAGCCAGATGGTTTTGTAGTACCTGGTCAGGAAGGAAAGGTGTGCAAGTTATTAAAGTCTTTATATGGCCTTAAACAAGCTCCTAAGGAGTGGGATGAGAAGTTCGAAAGAACATTAACTGTTGCAGGTTTTGTAGTAAACGATGGTGACAAGTGTGTGTACTATCGCCATGGTGGGGGCGAAGGAGTCATTCTTTGTTTGTATGTCGATGACATATTAATCTTTGGAACCAAACTTGATTTAATCAAGGAGGTAAAGGTTTTCTTATCTCGTTGCTTTGAGTTGAAGGATCTAGGAGTAGCTGATGTTATCTTAAACATCAAGTTGTTGAGAGATGAGAATGGTGAGATTACACTGCTTAGTCTCACTATGTGGAAAATGTTTTGAGTCGTTTTGGGTGTAGCGATTGCACGCCTTCTCCAACTCCATATGATGCTAGTGTGTTGCTTTGAATGAATCGACGGATTGCTAGAGATCAACTGAGGTATTCTCATATTATTGGCTTGCTTATGTATTTGACGAGTGCCACGAGGCCTGACATCTCTTTTGCTGTGAGCAAGCTGAGTTGGTTTGTGTCAAAACTGGGAGATGATCATTGGCATGCGCTTGAGAGAGTTCTGCGCTATTTGAAAGGCACTACGAGCTATGGGATTCACTACACTGGGTATCCGAGGGTACTTAAGGGTTATAGTGACTCAAACTGGATATCTGATGTTGATGAGCCACAAGTGGTTATGTTTTTACACTTGGTGGTGGCGCTGTTTCCTGGAAGTCTTGCAAGCAGACCATCTTAACGAGGTCAACTATGGAAGCAGAACTCACAACATTAGACACTACCACTGTTGAAGCACAGTGGCTTCGTGAGCTCTTGATGGACTTACCTATGGTTGAAAAACCAATATCCCCTATCCTGATGAACTATGATAATCAAACTGTGATCGTCAAGATAAACAGTTCTAAGGACAATATGAAGTCCTCAAGGCATGTGAAGAGGAGACTAAAATCTGTCAGAAAATTGAGGAACTCCGGAGTTATTACGTTGGATTATATCCAAAAGTCGAGAAACTTGGCAGATCCCTTCACAAACGGTCTATCACGTAATATGATAGATAATGCATCGATGGAGACGGGTTTGAGACCCACCGCATGAGTTGTCCATAGTGGTAACCCACTCGATGTGATCGGAGATCCCGTGAAGTAGAAGTGGGAGACAAGCTGTTGGTCAGCTGAGAGGAGAGTATCCCTATTTTAATTATCCCACTCCGTGAAGATGCAATACTCTCCTGATCTGCATGGCAGGTTGATAGTTACCTTATTGTGTTCCAAGTGGCTTATTTGAGTAAGCAGAGATGTTGTCCTGCAGAGCATCTCCTAAGGAACACATCTATATGAATCTGACTGTTAAACGTCGCAATATGTGAAAATTGGGTGTTCTCTAATAAATTCATAAAAGGCCCTGAAGTATGACGTATATGCTCCACCCGCGGGGAAGCCTTGCGGCAGCCCAGTATCAGTCAAGAATTTGTGTGAAACTACTCTCACAGAAAACTTGTAGTTCAAGGCATAGTCCACTATTCAAGTTGTGATGTAGTGTAGCATAAAACTCCCAGTGGAAGTTCAACTTCACAATCTCCACTAAGAACCGGTATATAAACAATGTTTTGGAACTAAATGATGAGATATGCCAATGAGACTTTGTGGTGGATTGTTGGAATTTGCTAGTGGGCCTTTGGCCCAAAGCCCAACTAAAATTCTGAAATTCTCTTGGCCCATTCATGCACACATGTGAGTGGTGTGAGTGAGACTAAAGTTTAGTCCCACCCCAAAAGTTGAGTGAGACTTGCACCTCTTTATAAGGTGAGCTCTTCTACCACTTGTATGAGCATGAGAAGAGAAGACCTACACGCACGCTCCTTCTCCTTGCTCGCCTCGTCACGATGCGCCGCGCCGAGGACAGAGCTATGCATGTTGTCTATATTTTTGCTGCTCGGGAAAATTAAGGAGTCATTAACTAATAACGGACGCGTTAATTACTGAACCGTTTCGATTCTTTTGGATTGCGACTCGGACATGGGATTTACTCCCATTTTTTTGACAGAAAGACTGTAAGGGAACCCCCTAGTTGGTGCAACAAACCCAATTTGCAAGTACCGTGCCTTGAACCTGGGTGGGTGGGAAGGCATCAGCCCCTTCCCACCACTAGGCTATGCCTTAGTCTACGGGATTTACTCCCATGACCTACCCGACCCGCACAATATAGTCAGGAAGACGTCTACCCTAGCCACCGCCACATCGTATGGTTTCACACCACTGTTCCAGATCATTGCGCTGCCACGCAAGTATTCTCCATCCCTCCTTTCGGCGTGCACCGCGAGAAGGGACAATAGGCCTCCGGAACCCCGCCTCTCATGATCCTGTACGGGAGAGGGGGCGATCAGGTTTTTGGGGAGCGCACTCGCGCAACTGTTGGCAGCGACGACTTCGCTGACAACGACTTCTTCCCCAACCTCGGCAACCTCTTTCTCAATGACATGGGAGACAACCTCAACGTCAATGGTGCTGCTACTCCTGTTGCACCGTATGTGATTATGTCCTTTCTGTTTGAGATCGTGGTAGAGTTCATGTTTCTAGTATGTGCCCTAGATTCGATCTGTTCATCTATTATGCTAGTCCACATGATTAGTTTAATCTCTGTTTTCCTTGCCATGATTTATTTATTGTTTATTCGAAATAAACCTCGTAGTAATTTGCTCATATTTTCAACACAAACCCTCCTAAGTTATTGGTTATTTCTGGGAGCCTCTTGGAGATGATATTCTTTTAGTGAGAGATGTTGTCGTTGATTAAAAAGCACGTGGGGTGAATTCTTTGATCTATAGATCTATTGGTGTAAGTGCATCTAGTGCCCCTTAGTGATTTTGGTGTATTGAAGAATTATAGGTTAAGGGACTGATGAGTTTGTGAGTGTACACAGGTCTATAAGTCTATGAGGAGTTGGATATTTACAGAGAAATTCGATCCCTAAAATGAAGTTCTTCATTTGAAGACTTTGGATTTCGAAGACTTTAGAAGATTATGAAAGTGAAGAAATTGGTGTGATCTTGAAGACTTGGTATTCATTCGAGGAACATGAAGCGTGAAGACTTTTGTTTTTGTAGTTTCATTTCTTTCTTGAGTCATAGGAAACACCGTACTGTTAAAGGGGGTCGAGGAAATACTAAGGAAAAATTTCCATGTGATGCTCAACTCAAAATCCAACACCTACCAATCCCTTCGAGTGAAGCCATTGGAAATCTCATACAGTTCGGTCATATTCTTGATGGATGAGACAAAGTTCTTACGGTCTCGAGAATTTATTCGACCGAGGAGTTAGGAATTCGCTAGTGCGGATTGCCTACACAGTGAGGAACATGATAGCCCTGAAGAATTTGAGAGTCAAATTTCCGACCGTTGCTGTGCTATTTGCCAGCTGTCCCAAAATATCTACCCACCTAACGGTCATATCAGACAAGGGCACTTATGTCTTATCATGTCGGGCTGCTCCCTAGGCTATAAATAGCCGCCCCCTTCAACCACTAGCTGGTTGCCTGCTCCGAGAGAAACTGACACTTGTCATTTGAGGGCATCCCATCCTCCGAGGACTTTGAGCGAAAATCATCAAGTGAGGAAAACCCAAACCCAACACCTAGAAACCCAAAGTGATTCAGCATCACTGAAGAGATTGATCCTGCGTGGATCCGACACTTGTTTCCTTTGAAGACTGTGCTTCTTCCAGACGGTTAGGCATCAAGGTCTAGAGCATCCAAGAGGAATTGTGGATCACCGAGTGACCAAGTTTGTGAAGGTTCGGAAGTCACCTGAAGACTTACCACGAGTGATTGGGCGAGGTCTGTGTGACCTTAGCTCAAGGAGAATACGGTGAGGACTGTGTGTCCGGGACTGGGTGTCCTCGAGTTTAAATACTCATCCGCTCCAACCAGATGTACAACTGAGACAGCAGTTGGAACTGGTCTACCAAATCATTGTCTTCACCAAGCTTACTGGTTCTATTTCCTCAACTCTTTCATTTCCTCATTTCTGCTGGTGTGTGCTTGTTCATATCTGTTTGAAGACTTTCTCAATTTCCTCAGTTCAATTTCTTCAGTCTGTCCATCTTCTTTCTGTGTTATCATGTGCTTACGCTTTCTGTACTCTATGCTTGTCTTCATTTCATCATGATGACTATGCTTGTGTTCTGCTTTGTTTACTTTTGAGTACTTATTCTGCTGCAAGTAGTTCTTCATTTAGGAATTTACTCACCAGCAAATTCCTCAGTGAAGAATTCATAAAAATCGCCTATTCACCCCCACTAGTCGATATAACACACTTTCAATTGGTATCAGAGCAAGGTACTCCCTTGTTCTGTGTGATTTTGGTTTAACCGCCTGGAGTTTTAGTTATGTCGACCGCAGTTATGATCAAGGTCTCTGCTGGGTGTCCTATTTTTGGTACGGACTACCCCTACTGGAAGAATAAGATGCGCATGCATCTTGAGGCAATTGATAACGATCTCTGGTATGTTGTGGAAAATGGTGTTCCCTCAGTCACACCTTCCCTGAATGCTACTGATGTGAAGAGATTCAAGCAACTCGATTCTCAAGCGAAGAATATCATATGTGGCCATCTGAGTAAATGACAGTATGGAAGAGTGAGTGATTTGGAGACTGCTAAGCTTATCTGGGATCGGTTGTCCAAAGTGAATGAAGGAGTCTCAACTCAACGTGACTCTCGTGTTGATGTTCTTCGCAATCTCTTCAACCGTTTCAAAAGACTCGACAATGAAAATGTCCAGCAAACCTTCGATTGCCTCACCGACATCTCAAATGAGCTTCAGCGCTTGCATATGACATCACCGACCATGACGTTGTTGAAGAAATTGTTGAGATCGCTTGATTCTTCATTTGATACTCTGGCACTCATGATTCAAGACCGTGCTGACTACAAGTCACTTGATCCCGCTGATATGCTCGAGAGGCTAAATACTCATGAGTTCCATCTTGCTGAGAAGAGAGATCTCTATGGTTCGAGCTCTGAAGGCCAAGGCAGTCTCTGAGTCCGAAGATGAGGACTCCGCTAGCAGCCTTGGTGACCCTGAAGAACTGAGCCAGGAACTAGCACTGCTTGTGAAGAAATTTCAGAAGTTCCCAAGACGTGGTTGCTTTGGAAAGCCCTCAAGGAGCAATGATTCCTCATCCAGTGACTACAAGAAAAGGCAATGCCACAAATGCGAGAAACCTGGTCACTACATCCAAGATTGTCCTCAGTGGGAAAAGGAATCAAAGAAGAAGAAATACAAGGATTACAGTCCCGATGACGCAAAGAAGAAGAAGAAATCTTCAAAGTCTTCATCATCAAAATCCTTGAGGTCTTCATCTCACAAGAAGAGCAGCTCCAAGAAGGCTCGGGCATTCATTGGCAAGGAAATGGACTCGAGGCTGAATCGAGGAACATAAGGGCGAGGAGGCATCGAGGAGTTAGAGTGCAGTGTGGCGAGTCTAGCTCTCGCTCATCGCATTCGTCGACAAGTCTATCTTCAACTCTAAAGAAAATGGCTTCACCAACAAGGCTGATGAAGGCAATGATGACTCGCCCCACCTATTGCTTCATGGCAAAGGGTGCCAAGGTAACTAAATATGCCTCCTCGACCCTAGTGAGGATGAATCGATGAAAACCTCAAGCCCAGCTACTCTAAACTTGCTAAAATTGCCGTGAAACAACAAAAGGCCTTTGAAAAGGTTCAAAACATGCTAGATAAAAGTGATGATATGTTGGGTGAAGAAATGGATCGCACTAAAACCTTGGTGAAAATCTTGAGACTTGATCCAAGTTTGACAACCTTCAAGGTCATCATAACACTCTCTTATCTGATCACGAGAAGCTCTCTTATGAATTTCTTCAAAGAAAGCAAGATCTTGAAAAGCTAAGAGTGGATTATGAAGATCTTCAGAAGGAGCGTGATTCATTACTTGCTCAACAAATCAGCGCTACTCAGGGAGAATTTGTTCCTCCATGCACTACTAGGAAAAGGGCTATAGATGGGATGGGCACTAATGGCGCACCTGTCAGGTGATGCGCCACTACTATATACTAATGGCGCACCGTTTGGTGATGCGCCATTAGTGTGGAAGACACTAATGGCGCAGCAGACACACGGTGCGCCACTAGTAATAATTTTTTTCCATTTTTCCATACATACTAATGGCGCATCTGGCGAAGCGCGCCATTACTAGTTCTAACTAGTAATGGCGCACAGACACTGATCTTGATCTCGTATTCTTTTTTTGCAAAACTACTAATGGCGCACCGTGTCATAGTGTGCCATTACTAGTTTAAACTAGTAATGGCGCACTGTGACTCGGTGCGCCATTAGTATATATTTTTTTTACTTTTTTGCAAAACTACTAACGGCGCACCACCTGTAGGTGCGCCATTAGTAACCAGGCATACTAATGGCGCATTTGCAGGTGGTGCGCCATTAGTAACCTGGGACCCCAACTAGATATTTTGGACATCCACACCTACCCACTCACTTTCCCCACTTCATTCCCTCCACCTCCTTCTCCAAGCTTTCGGCTGCCTCCCCCTCCTCACCTCATTTGCACCATAGATTCATCAAAATTAAGTGGTGAAATTACCTTTTTTTGATAGGTAAGTAAGGGGAAAGCTATCTTCATGTTGTAGATCTACTTTTTTTCTCCATAGCTCGCTCCAACAACGTGCACATGCACTTTTTGTGGCCTAGCTAGATCTATGTATGTTTGCGATGTTGCATATGTTTGTGGTGTTGCATATATGTTTGTGTTTGCAGTACGGTATTTGAAATCGATAGTTGCCAATATTATGCGGAATGTTGATTCATTTCCGTTTGGCGAGAATTTTGGCACTATGCATTCTTTTTAGTCCTATTTTAGGGAAGGTCATGCCAAATTTTTTCTTGGTTCTAAAATATCGTTTTGCTCTACCCATGACGACCATGGTCCATACGATGACCGAAGGCATCGTGGTCTTCCCGGAGAAGGAATATCCTTCGTTGACCGTGAGAGCTTGTGCTGGGCTAAGTTGGGACACCCCGCGAGGTATAAACTTTCGAGAGCCGTGCTCCGGTTATGTGGCGATGGGAATTTGTTAATGTCCGGTTGTAGATAACTTGACACCAGATCCGAATTAAAACGATCAACCGCTGGGTAGCCGTGATGGTCTCTTCATGGAGTCCGGAAGTGAACACGTTTTGGGTTATGTTTGACGAAGTAGGAGTCGTGGATCACCTCTTGATCATTTCTAGTTGTCGACCGTTTTGCCTTCTCTTCGCCTCATTTGCGTATGTTAGCCACCATATATGCTAGTCGCTGTCGAGCTCCACCTCATGCCTTTACCTTACCCATAAGCTTAAATAGTCTTGATCTCGCTGGTGTGAGATTGCTGAGTCCTCGTGACTCACTAGATACTTCCAAAACCAGTTGGTGTGCCTATGTTATCGAAAGGTGGACGCAACCAAGCTCAAGGAGGAGCTCGATGAAGATCTTGCTCTTTGTGTTGGTTCGCTCTAGTTGATCAAGAGTGGAGCCCAGCTGGGTCGATCGGGACCTTTGTCGATTTGGGGTTCTTCTTCTTTTATTTTGGTTCCGTAGTCGGACCTTGATTGTATCTCGTTGATGTAATGCTTTATTCATGTAATTGTGTGAAGTGGCGATTGTAAGCCAACTATGTATCTCTTTCCCTTATGTATTACATGGGTTGTGTGAAGATTACCTCACTTGCGACATTGCTTTCAATGCGTTATGCTCTAAGTCGTGCCTCGACACGTGGGAGATATAGCCGCATCGAGGGCGCTAAGTTGGTATCGAGCCTTCCCGACCTTAGGAGCCCCACCTTGATCGCTTTTAGCGGCCGAGTTGTGTCTAGAAAAATGTTTTGAGTCATTTAGGATTATATATATTGGAGAGTTAGGATTCTTTTTACTCCCCAGTCTCTTCATCGCCTGTAAGGCATCCCGACGAGTTTTGTCTTCTCTTCTCAAATTTCACTAAATTTTTTAGGATCACGCTGGTATCTTGGAATCGCTTCGATGGTTTTGTGATGAGAACATTGTCTTGGTGCCCTGTCAGGGTTTAGTGGAAGTGTTCCGGGAGTTGAGCTCGAGGTGTTGTCGCCATAATTTTATCGTTGCAGCTTCGAATACCGAGTTTAGTACGCCGACATCGAATCTCTTTATGCAGCTTGTTGGTGAGATAACCCCGTTAACCCAATATCGAGGTGAGTACGGAGTATTGCCATAACTTGTATAACGGATGTTAAGGTTGAGGTAGACGATTTCAAGGTTTCTTGGTTATGTGTTGAAGGATGGATAAAGTGGATGTAGGATTTGCTAGTTTTGGGTGAGATATTATGCTTCCTCAGATCCCCAACACTGATTGCATAACCGAAAATTTCGGGAGTTTCATAGGTGGGAATTCAAGTTCTTAGGATATCTTTCTAACGGATGTATGATATGAAATTGGGGTTCGACGCCTAGTGGTCCGCCTATTCACGGTTGGTTTTACAATGGTCTCGTTGTGTCTTAAAGAGTCCTTGGCTATGCCGACTGGGACACTTCAGATGTCATGTGCAATCGCCTTGTACATGATGGTGCTGCACGATCGAGCTGTGTAGGCCCCACCACTAAAAACTTTTAAATCTCTATCATATGTTTGTTCCGCTTATTCGCAAGCCATCTTTGTTTTTTTGTTTTGAGTTGTGGTATTCGAGTTGTTTCAATGTCAAGTGTTGATTCCATACCTTTCCGAAATGGTGTTCTCATATCCGCTAGAATACTAATCCTTCTCGACAATCGAGATTGTCATGTCAATCCTTTTCAACCGGCGGTTTTTCTTCAAGTGGATCCGATCACTTCAACATCGCAAGACCAATTATCATTTCTTCTCAACGGTGTTTGTTTCATCCGCCTCCAAGTTGCCTTTTGTTTTTCCCCGCCCACCCACCTTTTTTCTCAAGGACTAAGATTTTTTACCAAGTATCCTTCTATTTTTGTGAAGTTTCTCCATTCTTTTCCACAATGTTCTTACCTGGTTCTCAAGAAGAAGTTCTTCAAGTTCATCATTCGCATTCTTTTCTTCTCCGATGGTTTCAATTCAAGCTTTATCGATCATATTTTTCCTCATTTCAAGTGTTTCTCATGCCGGTGCACCTCTTAATCATCCAGCTCTCGCTATTCATTTGTTCCCAAGTGTTGAAGATATCTTTGAAGATTCGTGTTTCCATTCTTAATCCGTTTGCTATTCGAGATTGGTATCTCATTCAAGTCATTTAATTCAACCGTGCAACATCTCTTTTAAATCTTTTCAACGGTGTTCTTTTGAGGGCCCTAACCCACGTGTCTTTTCCTCAGATCTTACCGACTCTTCTATTATCCCGGAGCTATTGCAAAATTCTTCTCCAAGTTTGACGAAGAATGAGTTATCATCACCAAATGCTTTTCTCCAAGATCTTTCAAATTCTTTTCATAGTTGGCTCAACCTCTTCTTTTGATTCTTCCTGTGCCTCAATAATTCTTGGTGGTGTTTTCGTTGTCATTCTCATCATTTGAAGACCGAAGAAGAGTTTCTCTTTAATCTTGCTCTATTCTCTTCAAGATTCATGGTGCTAGCTTGTTGCCATCCTCTCATAATTGTTTTTATCAGAGAATCTTTTTCACCCATCCCGAGCATTTTAGGAGTCTTTTTCGCCATTCTTTGAAGCCCATCATCTCAAGATATTCATTCAAGCTTTCACGCTCTCCAAATCATACCGTGCATCATTCAAGTATTCTCTAATCAGCTCGTGATCTATTCGCTCATTTGTATCTAAATACCCTCAAGTATCTTCATTCATTTTGCAATTCTTCCCGGTGATTTGTGCATTTGCTACGCTCAATTTCAATTCTACGGTGGTTCGCTCAAGAGTTCTCTTCTTTGTTATCATATCAATTCATTCGTTCTTTCCAAATCCTACCGGTGGTTCCATTAATACCTTCTCAAGTTTACGCCATATCTCTCTTAATCCTTTCTTCGAGAATAAGTAGTATGCCAAATCCGTTGCTTGTCATCAATTTAAATTGGTGAAGGATACGCATAACATAATTCTTATTCTTGTTTCATCCAAGTGATTAATCCTTTCCTTCAGAGTTTGTTCAGGAGGAATAAATTCTTGGCTTCTTGTTGTTCATCTCTTCCGGAGTTCTAAGTTTTCCGAGATTATCTCGCCGCTAAGCTCCATCTAAATCATCGCAAGGCTTCACCTTGTGTTTTCAACTTCTCTTTCTTTTTATCATCCGCTTATTACCGGAGTGGTGGTTCATCAAGGATTCTTTTCATTCTTCAATTGTTCTTCAAGATTTCTTGAAGTTAAGATCAGCCAAGCTATACTAAAAAATTAAACATGGTGTTCAACACATGTCTTGTTTTGAGGAGTTCAAGCATTCTTCATCTTGCATTCCAAAGTGCAATTCTTTCTACCTTATCTTCTGAGGTGGTGTTAGGTCATTCTTGATAATTTCCCTTCGCGTTTCATGATTCACAAGTTTTCAAGAGTGACATATTTAAATCCATCTTTTCTCTTTGTTCAAGAGATCTTTTCAACCGTCAATCTCTTCATTGGAGTTATCTTGGTATAGATTTCACCTAAAGCCTTCCCTAAGGAATGTTGCTATTTTGGTGCTTATTAATGACCCAAGTTATCTCTTTTCCATCTTGATGGAACAAGCTTTCATCTCTTTAATCTCAAGCAAGCAATTGTTTCCGTTAGTGGCTGGTTGTCACCTCATAATGTTGAGATGTTTCCATAAGCCCACTACAACTTATTCTTTTCGTTGTTGATCTTCCAACAACTCTATTCTAACCTTCTTGCAAGGATGCCTTCCAAATTCAATTGTGGTAGAAGTTGTCATTTTCTTCTCCGTCCCTTTATCCCAATGATCTATCTTCTATTCTTTCTTCCGGAGGCAGATGTTGTTTCTTTTCACTCATCATCTCGATTGTGAGGATCGTTCTTTTCGGCTTATCCATTTAACCGAGTGTCGTGTCCTCTTTCAAGTTCTTTTCATCTTATGAAGTCTTGCATCTCTTTTCAACCGGAGTGTTGTCCAAATTTGTTCTTCCTTGTTCCTTGTTTATCTCGCTTCAACCAGAGTGGTTCAATCCCTTCTTGTCCATTGTACTCGCTGCTCATAGCTTTGCAACCTCCAAGGTTCAAATGGTGTTCCTTGTTTCTATTTGCTCGCAGGTGCTCTCAATTGTATTCAACTCCGTTGTGTTTTTTCTTTCAAATTTTCAACCTCTCAAGGTTCTTTGGTTTCACTCTTTTGTCGGGAAGCAACTTAGTTTTACCTCTTCTTTTCCTCTTCCTCTCGGTGCCATCCTAGATCTCGGACGAGATCCTCTTATAGTGGTGGAGTGTTGTAACGCCCCGAGCCCGATGCTCCAGAAGACTTCCAGATATTCCGAGTTTCGCCGTGCGATGTATTTGTTTGTTGCATTGCATCATGTCATCATGCCTTCATATCATTAATTTTAAAAACTCATCTGAATAAATTGTATGGATCTTCGATCCATTTAAATCGAGGGAATTCACATGGTGATTCTCTTTAAAACATATCCTCTCGATATTTAGAGAGCTATAGTACATATTCCAATTATTTGGATTTACCGCAAACACACTTACAAAATATCCTAATGCCTTTGTTGTCTTAATTCTTGATCTCCAACTTTGCCATTTATTCTTTCATCATCTTCCGGAGCTCCACCAAAAATCCCAACATTTTTGGAAACCTCTAATTCCTAGTCCTAGTTCAAACCCATCTGAATTAAATTCAAATGAGTTTGAATTTAAACTGTGCAATCTTGCCCACTCTATTTTCCTTGGATCAAGCTCATTTTTGTGAGTCCAGGAAAATTATCCGCATGCGCATATTCTTTCCCTAACCCTCTCTTTCTTTCTTCTCTCAGATTTCTTTTTTTGCTTAAGAGTAGAGAGAGAAGGATCCCAGAGTCTGGCCTCCCAAACCTCCCGGCTACGCCCAGGCCTAGGCCC
This sequence comes from Aegilops speltoides, assembly GCA_021437245.1. NCBI lineage: Eukaryota > Viridiplantae > Streptophyta > Magnoliopsida > Poales > Poaceae > Aegilops > Aegilops speltoides. The sequence goes on along the minus strand of CM038144.1, from coordinate 23,481,053 downwards.
ACCAGACCTAACCCTAGCCCGCGAACCCCATCTCCCTTTCTCGATCCTTCCTCCTCCCTGGCCAGCCAGACTCCCGATTCTCGCCGACGATCTCTCCCTCCGCTCCGCCTGATCCTTCGCCTCCTCCTCGCCTCCCTCCTCCTCGCTGTGAGTCCCGCCCTCTGCCTCCCTCACACGTCCATTGCATCATGTGCAGAGCCACCAGCCTCGACCTCCCAAGGCTGCACTCTGCAGAGCTCCGCCTCTCTACTTCAAGAACTGCTTCCCCACTAGGGGCCCCATCGCCGCCGCCTTTCGCCACCATCGAGCCCGCTGCCGCCACCACGGATCCGCTGTCCTCGCCAGGTCCTCCTCTACCGGCCGTCCCCGCCGATGCTCGCTGTCATAGAGAGCTGAGCCTTGCCGCATCACCATTGTGTTCTATGTGTTCCGTTACATCTCGCAAGGCCGAGATGACGCCAGAGCAAGAGGTTGATGACCCGCAAGTTCATATACATGCGCGGTACGACCATCTTCGCCAAAGACCGCGCGGTATGACTACACATTGGACCGAAGTTTCACAAGATATCGTGGTACCTGATTTAACATGTACAACTACCGCCAAGATCGCGAGTACCTCTACCGCTGTTGTGAACGACTACTTCGACGACGCCCGTGAACCACTACTTCCACTACCGTCGCAGAACGACTACTTCCACTACGAACTCGATCCGCTCAAATGCACGCTTCAAGGTAACAGGAGACGACCGCCAAATGCATGTGTTGAATGAGATGTCCTTGTTTGCACTGCGTCTGCTTATTTCGTGCATGTCCTCTTTTGCCATGCCACTGTCACGGGGAACCCGTATCCGAGATCACCCCACCATATTTTGCATGTTCCGCACATCCGCACATTTTTGCACCGACATCTCGACGAAGTTGTCGGATCACCGAATGTTGCGGCACCATTTCGTTGTAGGTTGTGGCACCCTTTCGCTCCGCCACGGTGACAAATGCTTCATAACATGCGATGTCAACATTTTCATAAAAATTGCATAAACTTGCATATGTCATCCGCGATCATGATAACAACATTTAAATGCTTAAAATTGTGTTTGCATTAAACTACTAAAAGACATGTGGGATTTTACCGGAATTGTTGTTTGTTGTTCCGGCCTCACTTAAACTTGCCTAGATAGGTAGTTTTCATATGCCTCACCTCTTGCCATGTTTAACAACATTTAATATTGTTGGGTATCATAACCGAGAGAGAACTAAATAATTGATGTGGAGAAATTAATATGCAACTCTGCATATTGGGCTCCATTTAACTTGTAGTTTTGTTTGTGCATATTACATGCCATGCTATTTAAACCGGCATGCATCATACTTGTTTATGCATCATGCCATGTTTATGTGATGGTTGTTTACTATGTTGTTTGTTTCTTTCCGGTTGCTTCTCTCGTTAGCTTCGCTTGCCCGGAGTTGTGAGGATTCGCTCATCTACGACCGCTTGTCTTCTTCTTCATGGACTCGTTTTTCTTCCTTGCGGATTTCAGCAAGATGACCATACCCTCAAAATCACTACTATCTTTGCTATGCTAGTTTGCTCGCTTTTGCTATGGCAATGCTACGATGCCTACCATTTGCTTGTCACCTCCCAAATTGCCATGTCAAACCTCTAACCCACCATGTCCTAGCAAACCATTGATTGGCTATGTTACCGCTTTTCAGCCCCTATTATAGCTGTTAGTTGTAGGTGAAGATTGAAGTTTGTTCCTTGTTGAACATGGAGATGTTGTTCCTTGTTGGAACATGTTTACTTGTTGGGATATCACAATATCTCTTATTTAATTAATGCATCTATATACTTGGTAAAGGGTGGAAGGCTCGGCCGTATGCCTAGTGTTTTATTCCACTCTTGCCGCCCTAGTTTCCGCTATACCGTGTTATGTTCCCGGATTTTGCGTCCCTAACGCGGGTGGGTGATTTATGGACCCCTGACACCGCTTTGAATAAAACTCCTCCAAAGAAGGCCCAACATTGGTTTTAACATTTGCCACCTAAGCCTTTTTTCCTTGGGTTCTCGCAGACTAAGGGTCATCTTTATTTTACCCCCGCCGTTTCCTCCGAAGTGTTGGTCCAAACTAGAGCACTGTGGGACCATTCCTTGGCAACTTGGATTCGCTTCACTGTGACGCTTAGCTTATCCGGTGTGCCCTAAGAACGAGATATGTGCAGCTCCTATCGGGATTTGTCGGCACAGCCGGGTGGTCTTGCTGGTCTTGTTTTACCATTGTCGAAATGTCTTGTGAACCGATTCCGAGATCGATCGGTCTTCTGGAGAAGGAATATCCTTCGTTGACCGTGAGAGCTTGTGATGGGCTGTTGGGACACCTCAGCAGGTATAAACTTTCGAGCCGTGCCCGCGTTATGTGGCAGATGGGAATTTGTTAATGTCCGTTGTAGATAACTTGACACCAGATCCGAATTAAAACGATCAATCAAGGTAGTAGTTGATCTCTTCGGCGGAGTCCGGAAGTGAACACGGTTTTGGGTTATGTTTGACGAAGTAGGAGTTCGGATCACCTCTTGATCATTTCTAGTTTTCGACTGCTTTGCCTTTTCTTCGCTCTCATTTGCGATGTTAGCCACCATATATGCTAGTCGCTGTCGCAGCTCCACCTCATGCCTTTACCTTACCCATAAGCTTAAATAGTCTTGATCTCGCTGGTGTGAGATTGCTGAGTCCTCGTGACTCACCGTGATACTTCCAAAACCAGTTTGCAGTGCCTATGTTATCGAAAGCAGGTGACGAACCAAGCTCAAGGAGGAGCTCGATGAAGATCTTTTCTTTGTGTTGTTTCGCTCTAGTTGATCAAGAGTGGAGCCCAGGGGTCGATCGACTTTGTCGATTTGGGGTTCTTTTTTATTTTGGTTCCGTAGTCGGACCTTGATTGTATCCGTTGATGTAATGCTTTATTCATGTAATTGTGTGAAGTGGCGATTGTAAGCCAACTATGTATCTCTTTCCTTATGTATTACATGGGTTGTGTGAAGATTACCTCACTTGCGACATTGCTTTCAATGCGATTATGCTCTAAGTCGTGCTTCGACACGCGGGAGATATAGCCATCGAGGCGCTACACCTATGCATCTTCCGATGTCGACTACGGAAGGAAGCTGTCCGAACGAGATGGATTCCAACTTAGCTAACGGAACCGAAACTCACTAATTGTCCTTATGGTTGCGCACTGTGAGGATGTAAGTGGGTGTTCAAGAAAAAGCTTAGACCTGATGGTACGATTGAAAAGTACAAGGCAGGGCTTATGGCCAAGGGTTATACCCGAAAGAGGGTGAAGACTACTTTGATACTTATCACGTGGCAAGATTGACCACTATTCGGTGCTACTATCACGGGCTGCCTCACACGGCCTCTTGCTCATCAAATGGACGTTAAGATGGCTTTCTCGTGGAGAGTTGAAGGAGGAAATTTACATGGACCAGCCAGATGGTTTTGTAGTACCGTCGAAGGAAAGGTGTGGTTAAAGTCTTTATATGGCCTTAAACAAGCTCCTAAGGAGTGGGATGAGAAGTTCGAAAGAACATTAATCGTTGCAGGTTTTGTAGTAAACGAGTGTGTGTACTATCGCCATGGTGGGGGCGAAGGAGTCATTCTTTGTTTGTATGTCGATGACATATTAATCTTTGGAACCAAACTTGATTTAATCAAGGAGGTAAAGGTTTTCTTATCTCGTTGCTTTGAGTTGAAGGATCTAGGAGTAGCTGATGTTATCTTAAACATCAAGTTGTTGAGAGATGAGAATGGTGAGATTACACTGCTTAGTCTCACTATGTGGAAAATGTTTTGAGTCGCTTTTGGGTGTAGCGATTGCACGCCTTCTCCAACTCCATATGATGCTAGTGTGTTGCTTTGAATGAATCGACGGATTGCTAGAGATCAACTGAGGTATTCTCATATTATTGGCTTGCTTATGTATTTGACGAGTGCCACGAGGCCTGACATCTCTTTTGCTGTGAGCAAGCTGAGTTGGTTTGTGTCAAAACTGCGAGATGATCATTGGCATGCGCTTGAGAGAGTTCTGCGCTATTTGAAAGGCACTACGAGCTATGGGATTCACTACACTGGGTATCCGAGGGTACTTAAGGGTTATAGTGACTCAAACTGGATATCTGATGTTGATGAGCCACAAGTGGTTATGTTTTTACACTTGGTGGTGGCGCTGCTCGAAGTCTTGCAAGCACCATCTTAACGAGGTCAACTATGGAAGCGTAACTCACAACATTAGACACTACCACCAAGTGAAGCACGTGGCTTCGGAGCTCTTGATGGACTTACCTATGGTTGAAAACCAATATCCCTATCCCGATGAACTATGATAATCAAACGTGATCGCCAAGATAAACAGTTCTAAGGACAATATGAAGTCCTCAAGGCATGTGAAGAGGAGACTAAATCTGTCGAAAATTGAGGAACTCCGGAGTTATTACGTTGGATTATATCCAAAAGTCGAGAAACTTGGCAGATCCCTTCACAAACGGTCTATCACGTAATATGATAGATAATGCATCGATGGAGACGGGTTTGAGACCCACCGCATGAGTTGTCCATAGTGGTAACCCACTGATGTGATCGGAGATCCCGTGAAGTAGAAGTGGAGACAAGTCTGTGGTCACCGAGAGGAGAGTATCCCTATTTTAATTATCCCACTCCGTGAAGATGCAATACTCTCCTGATCTGCATGGCAGGTTGATAGTTACCTTATTGTGTTCCAAGTGGCTTATTTGAGTAAGCAGAGATGTTGTCCTGCAGAGCATCTCCTAAGGAACACATCTATATGAATCTGACTGTTAAACGTCGCAATATGTGAAAATTGGGTGTTCTCTAATAAATTCAAAGGCCTCAAGTATGACGATATGCTCCACCATGAAGCCTTTATGCAGCCCAAAGACGCCAAGAATTTGTGTGAAACTACTCTCACGTAAAACTTGTAGTTCAAGGCATAGTCCACTATTCAAGTTGTGATGTAGTGTAGCATAAAACCCCAAAGGGAAGTTCAACTTCACAATCTCCACTAAGAACCGTATATAAACAATGTTTTGGAACTAAATGATGAGATATGCCAATGAGACTTTGTGGTGGATTGTTGAATTGCTAGTGGGCCTTGGCCCAAAGCCCAACTAAAATTTGAAATTCTCTTGGCCCATTCATGCACACATGTGAGTGGTGTGAGTGAGACTAAAGTTTAGTCCCACCCCAAAAGTTGAGTGAGACTTGCACCTCTTTATAAGGTGAGCTCTTCTACCACTTGTATGAGCATGAGAAGAGAAGACCTACACGCACGCCTCTCCTGTTTCCGCCACATTTATGCGCCACGAGGACAGAGCTATGCATGTTGTCTATATTTTTGCTGCTCGAAAATTAAGGAGTCATTAACTAATAACGGACGCTGCTAATTACTGAACCGCGATTCTTTTTGGATTACACTCGACATGGGATTTACCCCATTTTTGATGTAAAGACCTAAGGGAACCCCTAGTTGGTGCAACAAACCCAATTTGCAAGTACTGCGGCCTTGAATTCCGTGGGTGGGAAGGCATCAGCCCTTCCCACCACTAGGCTATGCCTTAGTCACGGATTTACTCCCATGACCTACCCGACCCGCACAATATAGTCAGAAGACGCTACCCTAGCCACCGCCACATCGTATGGTTTCACACCATCGTTCCATCATTATGCCGCCACGCAGTATTCTCCATCCTCCTTTCGCACCGAAGGGACAATAGGGCTCGAACCCCCGCCTCATGATCCTCAGACGGAGAGGGCGATTGTTTTGGGGAGCGACTACAAGAACTGCACGACTCACGACAACGACTTCTTCCCCAACCTCGCAACCTCTTTCTCAATGACATGGAGACAACCTCAACGCCAATGGTGCTAAGCTACTCCTGTTGCAATCGTATGTGATTATGTCCTTTCTGCTTGAGATCGGTAGAGTTCATGTTTCTAGTATGTGCCCTAGATTCGATCTGTTCATCTATTATGCTAGTCCACATGATTAGTTTAATCGCTTCCTTGCCATGATTTATTTATTGTTTATTCAAATAAACCTCGAGTAATTTGCTCATATTTTCAACACAAACCCTCCTAAGTTATTGGTTATTTCGGGAGCCTCTTGGAGATGATATTCTTTAGTGAGAGATGTTGTCGTTGATTAAAAAGCACGGGGAATTCTTTGATCTATAGATCTATTGGTGTAAGTGCATCTAGTGCCCTTAGTGATTTTGGTGTATTGAAGAATTATAGGTTAAGGGACTGATGAGTTTGTGAGTGTACACAGGTCTATAAGTCTATGAGGAGTTGGATATTTACAGAGAAATTCGATCCCTAAAAATGAAGTTCTTCAACTGAAGACTTTGGATTTCTGAAGACTTTCTGAAGATTATGAAAGTGAAGAAATTGGTGTGATCTTGAAGACTTGGTATTCATTCGAGGAACATGAAGCGTGAAGACTTTTGTTTTTGTAGTTTCATTTCTTTCTTGAGTCATAGGAAACACCGTACTGTTAAAGGGGGTCGAGGAAATACTAAGGAAAAATTTCCATGTGATGCTCAACTCAAAATCCAACACCTACCAATCCCTTCGAGTGAAGCCATTGAAATCTCACAGCCTACCATATTCTTCAAGGATGAGACAAAGTTCTCTTCGGTCTCTCGAGAATTTGTTCTCGACCGAGGAGTTAGGAATTCGCTTAGTGATTGCCTACACAAGGAGGAACATGATAGCCTCAAGAATTTGAGAGTCAAATTTCCAATCGCTGTCGCGGCTATTTGCCACCTGTCCCAAAATATCTACCCACCTAACGGTCATATCGCATAAGGCACTTATGTCTTATCATGTCGCTGCCTCAGGCTATAAATAGTCACTTCTTCAACCACTAGCTGGTTGCTCGCCCGAGAGAAACCGCACTTGTCATTTGAGGGCATCCCATCCTCCGAGGACTTTGAGCGAAAATCATCAAGTGAGGAAAACCCAAACCCAACACCTAGAAACCCAAAGTGATTCAAAGATCAAGAGATTGATCCTGCGTGATCCGACACTTGTTTCCTTTGAAGATCGTGGCTTCTTCCGCACGGTTAGGCATCAAGGTCTAGAGCATCCAAGAGGAATTGTGGATCACCGAGTGACCAAGTTTGTGAAGGTTCGAAGTCACCAAGACTTACCACGAGTGATTGGGCGAGGTCTCGTGTGACCTTAGCTCAAGGAGAATACGGTGAGGATCGGTGTCCGGACTGTGTCCTCGAGTTTAAATACTCATCCGCTTCCAACCGATGTACAATCGAGACAGCTATTGAACTGGTCTACCAAATCATTGTCTTCACCAAGCTTACTGGTTCTATTTCCTCAACTCTTTCATTTCTCATTTCTCGCCGGTGTGTGCTTGTTCATATCTCTGCTTGAAGACTTTCAATTTCCTCGCCTCAATTTCTTCATCCGTCCATCTTCTTTCTCAGTGTTATCATGTGCTTACGCTTTCAGACTCTATGCTTGTCTTCATTTCATCATGATGACTATGCTTGTGTTCTCGCTTTTGTTTACTTTTGAGTACTTATTCTCAAGTAAGTAGTTCTTCATTTAGGAATTTACTCACCAGCAAATTCCTCGCTGAAGAATTCATAAAAATCGCCATTCACCCCCACTAGTCGATATAACACACTTTCAATTGGTATCGAGCAAGGTACCCCTTGTTCTGGTGATTTGGTTTAACCGCCGAGTTTTAGTTATGTCGAACGCAGCTTATGATCAAGGTCTCTCACTGGTGTCCTATTTTTGGTACGGACTACCCTCTACGAAGAATAAGATGCGATGCATCTTGAGGCAATTGATAATCTTCGGTATGTTGGAAAATGGTGTTCCTCACCACACCTTCCCGAATGCTACCGATGTGAAGAGATTCAAGCAACTCGATTCTCGCTTAAGAATATCATATGTGGCCATCTCGAGTAAATATGGAAGAGTGAGTGATTTGGAGACTGCTAAGCTTATCTGGGATCGGTTGTCCAAAGTGAATGAAGGAGTCTCAACTCAACGTGACTCTCGTGTTGATGTTCTTCGCAATCTCTTCAACCGTTTCAAAAGACTCGACAATGAAAATGTCCAGCAAACCTTCGATTGCCTCACTGACATCTCAAATGAGCTTCAAGCGCTTGCCGCCACTGACATCACCGACCATGACGTTGTTGAAGAAATTGTTGAGATCGCTTGATTCTTCATTTGATACTCTGGCACTCATGATTCAAGACCGTGCTGACTACAAGTCACTTGATCCCGCTGATATGCTCGAGAGGCTAAATACTCATGAGTTCCATCTTGCTGAGAAGAGAGATCTCTATGGTTCGAGCTCCTGGGCGCAGCTCTCGAGTCCGAAGATGAGGACTCCGCTAGCAGCCTTGGTGACCTCAAGAATCGAGCCAGAACTAGCACCGCCAGAAGAAATTTGAAGTTCCCAAGACGGTTGCTTTGGAAAGCCCTCAAGGAGCAATGATTCCTCATCCAAGGACTACAAGAAAAGGCAATGCCACAAATGCGAGAAACCTGGTCACTACATCCAAGATTGTCCTCGTGGGAAAAGGAATCAAAGAAGAAGAAATACAAGGATTACAATCGATGACGCAAAGAAGAAGAAGAAATCTTCAAAGTCTTCATCATCAAAATCCTTGAGGTCTTCATCTCACAAGAAGAGCAGCCCAAGAAGGCTCCTGCATTCATTGGCAAGGAAATGGACTCTCGAGGCTGAATCTGGAACATAAGGACGAGGAGGCATCCGAGGAGTTAGAGTCCGTGTGGTAGTCTAGCTCTCGCCATCGTGATTCGTCGCCAAGTCTATCTTCAACTCTAAAGAAAATGGCTTCACCAACAAGGCTATGAAGGCAATGATGACTACGCTCCCACCTATTGCTTCATGGCAAAGGGTGCCAAGGTAACTAAATATGCCTCCTCTGACCCTAGTGAGGATGAATCTGATGAAAACCTCAAGCCCAGCTACTCTAAACTTGCTAAAATTGCCGTGAAACAACAAAAGGCCTTTGAAAAGGTTCAAAACATGCTAGATAAAAGTGATGATATGTTGGGTGAAGAAATGGATCGCACTAAAACCTTGATCGAAAATCTTCAGAGACTTCATCAAGTTTGACAACCTTCAAGGTCATCATAACACTCTCTTATCTCGATCACGAGAAGCTCTCTTATGAATTTCTTCAAAGAAAGCAAGATCTTGAAAAGCTAAGAGGATTATGAAGATCTTCGTAGGAGCGTGATTCATTACTTGCTCAACAAATCAGCGCTACTCGTGGAGAATTTGTTCCTCCATGCACTACTAGGAAAAGGGCTATAGATGGGATGGCACTAATGGCGCACTGTCAGTGATGCGCCACTATATATACTAATGGCGCATCGCTTGGTGATGCGCCATTAGTGTGGAAGACACTAATGGCGCAGGCATACACCGGCGCGCCACTAGTAATAATTTTTTCCATTTTTCCATACATACTAATGGCGATTCGAAGGCGCGCCATTACTAGTTCTAACTAGTAATGGCGCACTGCACACACAAAGGCGCCAAGATCGATTCTTTTTTTTTTTTAAAATTATGGCGACGTGTCATAGTGTGCCATTACTAGTTTAAACTAGTAATGGCGACGTGACTGCGCGCCATTAGTATATATTTTTTACTTTTTTGCAAAACTACTAACGGCGCACCACCTGTAGGTGCGCTTATTAGTAACCAGGCATACTAATGGCGACGGTGTGGTGCCCATTAGTAACCTGGGACCCCAACTAGATATTTTGGACATCCACACCTACCCACTCACTTTCCCCACTTCATTCCCTCCACCTCCTTCTCCAAGTTGCTGCCTCCCCTCCTCACCTCATTTGCACCATAGATTCATCAAAATTAAGTGGTGAAATTACCTTACTACACATGCAATTCTAGAGTATGAGGCAGCGGAAAGTAAATTGCATGAATAGTAAGTGAGAGATTGTGAAGAGCAAACGCAATTTGGAGACACGGAGATTTTTCTCGTGGTTCCGATAGGTGGTGCTATCGTCAATCCACGTTGATGGAGACTTCAACCCACGGAGGGTAACGGCTGCGAGAGTCCACGAAGGGCTCCACCCACGAAGGGTCCACGAAGAAGCAACCTTGTCTATGCCATCATGGCCTACGTCCACGGAGGACTAGCCTTACTCGGGGTAGATCTTCACGAAGTAGGCGATCTCCTTGCCCTTACAAACTCCTTGGTTCAACTCCACATCATGACGGAGGCTCCCAAGCGACACCTAACCAATCTAGGAGGCACCACCTCCAAAAGGTAATAGATGGGGTTGGTGATGATGAACTCCTTGCTCTTGTGCTTCAAATGATAATCTCCCCAACACTCAACTCTCCTCACTGATTTGGCTGTGGTGGAAGAAAGGATTGAGTGGAAAGCAACTTGGGAAGGCTAGAAATCAAGTTTCATATGGTGGGAGTGGAGCAACTTGATCTCAACACAAGGGTAGGTAGTTTTCTTCTCAGAAATGTAAGGTAGGAGTGGTAGTTCTTTCGATGGCTCTCTCCACAAATGAAGAGGAGGTGGAGGGTATTTATAGCCTCCACACAAAATCCAACCGTTACACACATTTGACCAATCTCGGTCAGACCGAAGTTGACAACTCGGTGGGACCGAAAGTTCAAATCTTGTGAACGTTGGGATTTTCGGTGGGACCGAAAATACAATCTCGGTTAGTCCGATTCTTCCAAAGTCTAGGGTTTGCCAATCTCGGTGGGACCGACTTTCTCATCTCGGTGACACCGATTTGAGTACGTATTCTGAAGCTTGGCAATACCAATTTCGGTATGACCGAGTTTGGAATCGGAAAATCCAAATTATTAGGGTTTGGCTATATGGTGAGGTGGTTCATCTCGGTGTGACTGGTTTGGAATCGGTGGGACCGAGATTACTTATGGGTTTATGTTGGAATGAAAGATTGCGATAGTTTGAGAGATAAATCACTAAGCACTTAGAGCAACCAGATCATCATCATAACCTCATCCCTTTTAATAGTATTGGCTTTCCTATGGACTCAATGTGATCTTGGATCACTAAACCAAAATGGAGTCTTGAGCTTTTGCCAATCCTTTCCTTAGCATCTTAGGGGTTCACCTTTCTAGTCCTTTTGCCATGCCAGAGTGATTGACTTTCCGAGACATACTTGATAAAAGCATTAGTTCAACCACAAAGTATGTTGTCATTAATTACCAAAACCACCTAGGGAGCAAATGTGCTTTCAATCTCCCCCTTTTTGGTAATTGATGGCAACACACAGAATAAGATATCAAAGCTTACTGAAAGAAAGACAGGATTATCATTAAGGCTTTGACAAACATGTAGTACACAGGCTCCCCCTACAAGTGTGCAAGATTTTAGATTTTGGTTTTGGACTACCACAAGCACACATGAGAGAAAAGCAAGATGTGCTACATGCAGCTTGGCTATATGCATCAGAGCAGATGAGGGTAAATGAGAGATGATGCATATGTGCATGGTGATTTCTTGCAAACAAGTATTCACAAGCAAGTCACCATCATGCACATTCTGCAAGATGCATATACTTACCTTGAAGTTCCTTGGTAATGTACCTGAAGAAATAAACTTGGGAAAACACGGTTAGATAACACAAGAGTATTCCTTCAACCAACAGCAAGAACATCAAGAGTACCAAGCCAGGGATGACATGTATAAAGAGTGTCTCATGTTGAGCAATAGCTTGAATCAGCCAACATGTCTCCCAAGACTAAAAGATTTTCAATGAGCTCTGAGAGAATTTTGCTTTTCATAAGATATCAATTGTGAGAGCGAGAGAAGCAAAATCAAGAGGAAAGCTTTGATGTGATCCTCTCCCCCTTAAGGTAAGATTGTTCTTCTTCCTTTAAAATGTCTTTTCTCCCCTTATCCTCCAATCTTCCCTTAAGCTCCCCCTAAATCTTCTCCCCCTTTGACATCAAGTGCCGAAAAGGACAGTAAACCAGGAAGGGAAGGAAAGATGGAAGGAAAGAAGTGGGTTCATTAAGAATCACAACTGAGCAAATTAAGTATTCAGAATAAACCATTTAGATGAGCTGTAGAAGATGATATCCTGGTAAATGTAAATCGCTGACACCGAATTGATATGGATCGGTGAGTCCGAAAGTCAGAGACTTAGGGCAGATCCTTTTCGGTCGCATCAAGTGATTGAATCGGTGACGCCGAGTTTAATTCCAAGGAAATACAGAAATAATTCAGCTCACTTTGCAAGGAATGTTTCAGAAGATTTGTAATGAATTTGGAAATGATTTTCAGGGAATTCATCAGAGCTAAAAGGATATACACAAAAACATAAGAAATAGAAGTAAAAGGTTTGCTAGATGAAGTTTTTTTTAAAGGAAAAAACTCAATAAGAGAATCAACAGAGACAATAGCAAAACTTCAAAGCATATGTACTTCATCTAGATAGGGGTCAGCGACTAGGTCACCTATGTTTGAGTATATTGACTTAGGAGTCAAATGAGAACATTTGATCATAGGTCATACTCATCGTTTAAGCTCAAAATGGGGTTACCATTTTTCGATTAAGCATTTGATGTGATCATATCTTTTGAAGCTGCTTGTACTCATGACTTTGAGCAAAACTTCTTCAAGATGTGAAAAACATACCTTGGGCTTGTTGTTGCTTGGTCTCATGTAGGTGAACTTGATGTAGATGCTCATAGAGTGTGAAGTTGGAGCACCATTTCCAAATGTATAGTTCATCTTCCTACATGGGTTAGGCAAGCAAGGAAATTCTCAAGAATATCCAAGATGACATGAATGAAGAACTAGAAGTATATGGTGTCAAAAGGATATGTGGAATTTTGTTCCTTGAACTCAACATCCCAAAAAGCTAGATACTTGGTCAATGACAAGATTACTCATGATTTGAGTGAGTGTGATAATCTTGTAGAATGTGGACCATCCAAGTACCTGCAAGGAGTTAGATGCAATACAAGGGGGGGGGGCAAATGTGTCCAAGACATATTATCATCATCATAAGAGAAATATCAAGGATTAGTCAATTTGGCTCATGCCTTGCATGCATCGATGAAGTTTTCACTCCAAGTTTGAAGCATCAATGATGTTCAACTCACTCCTTAAGCGACAAAACACTTTCTCATCAAGTGGTTTTGTGAAGATATCTACAAGCTGTTTGTCTGTACGAACATGCTTAAGATCAATGCCACCCTTAGCAATGTGATCACGAATAAAATGGTGATGAACTTCAATGTGTTTCGTGCGAGAGTGTTGCACGGGATTGTGTCCAATCTTAATCGCACTCTCATTGTCACAAAGCAAAGGAACATGTCTCGCATGTATCCCATAGTCCTTAAGCATTTGTTTCATCCATAGCAACTGAGCACAACACGAACCAGCAGCAATATATTCTGCTTCGGCAGTAGATAATGATATCGAATTTTGTTTCTTGGATGACCAAGATACAAGGGGTCGACCGAGAAATTGACATGTACCCGAAGTTGACTTTCTATCAATCTTGTCTCCGGCATAGTCCGAGTCGGAATAGCCAACAAGATCGAAAGAGGCCCTCTTAGGATACCAAATGCCAAAGTTAGGTGTGTGTATCAAATATCTCACAATTCTTTTAACAGCTTTAAGATGACATTCTTTAGGAGCAGCTTGATATCGAGCACACATGCATACACTCAACATTATATCAGGACGAGAAGCACAGAGATATAGTAGAGAACCAATCATGGATCGATAAACCTTTTGATCAACAGGTTCTCCATCTTTAGTCAAGTCATTATGTCCATTAGTAGGCATGGGGGTTCTCATACCTTTGCTCTCTTGCATGTTGAACTTCTTGAAGAGATCCTTAGTGTACTTTGTTTGTGAGACAAAAGTACCCTCCTTAGATTGCTTGATTTGCAACCCAAGGAAGAACTTGAGTTCACTCATCATGGACATCTCATACTTCTCCGACATAAGCTTTCCAAACTTCTCACTAAAATCCGGGTTAGTTGAACCAAAGATAATATCATCTACATATATTTGGCACACAAATAGTTCACCGTCAACCCTTTTCGTGAATAGCGTTGAGTCAATTTTACCAATCTCAAATCCTTTTTCAAGAAGAAAGCTAGTCAAGCATTTGTACCAAGCTCTAGGAGCTTGTTTAAGACCATAAAGAGCTTTGTGCAATTTGTAAACATGATTGGGCTTTTTAGGATTCACAAATCCGGGAGGTTGTTTCACAAATACTTCCTCCTCAATTTCACCATTTAGAAAAGCACTTTTAATGTCCATTTGATAGAGAGTAATGTCATGGTGGTTAGCATAAGCAAGAAGAATGCGAATGGACTCAAGTCTAGCAACGGGGGCATAGGTCTCACCATAGTCCATACCTTCGACTTGCGTGTAACCTTGTGCTACGAGACGAGCCTTGTTGCGGATGACTTTTCCATCTTCATCTTGCTTGTTCCGAAACACCCATTTGGTTCCAATGACGTTTTGGTCATCATTGGGCTTCTCTACCAAAGACCAAACGTTGTTCCTCTCGGTTGTGCAGCTCTTCATGCATAGCGCTCACCCAATCCGGGTCTTCAAGCGCTTCTTCTACCTTCATAGGTTCAAGACTGGAAATAAATGAGTAATGCTCACAAAAGTTTGCTAAACGAGTTTTAGAGCGAGTGATTCTCCTGAGTCGATGTCATTCATCATTTGTTCCACGGATGGTCCTTCTTGACTCTTGCTCGAACTCGGGATAGCTTTTGTCGTGGTCGTGGCTGAGCTTCTTCATCATCCTCATCTTCTTCTTCATCAGTGTTGTTGGTGTTGTCTTGAGGTGGTGGAGAAGGAGGTTGTGGTGGATCTTCTTGTCGCACTTCCTCATCTTGGTGAGTTCCACTTGTGGAGGCCTCCATGTTGCCTTGAGGTTCACCTTGCCGTGAGGTAGGGGGCTCCACATATGTAGATGAGGTACTCTCCTTCACTTCCATGGGTCGAATCTTTCCAATGGATAAATCTTGAATGGCTTCCGATGGGTCCTTGTCTCCTACATCAATAGGCATTTGCTCTACTTGCGAGCCATTAGATTCATCAAACTTCACATCTACCGTCTCTTCAACCTTTCGGTGAAATTATTGTAGACACGGTAGGTGTGAGAGTTTGATCCATAACCGAGGAAAAGCCTTCATGAGTTTTAGGAGCAAATTTAGACCGACGATGCTTATCAAGGATATAGCACTTTGAACCAAAGACACGAAAATATCCCACTTGGGGTTTGTTACCCGTAAGGAGCTCGTATGAAGTCTTGCCGAGGAGCTTGTGAAGATAAAGTCTGTTGATGGCATGACAAGCTGTCTCGACGGCTTCACCCCGTAAGTGTTTTGGTGTCTTGTATTCATCAAGCATTGTCCTCGCCATCTCAATGAGCGTTCGGTTCTTCCTCTCAACAACCCCGTTTTGTTGAGGTGTGTACGTAGCTGAGAACTCATGTAGAATCCCTTCCTCATCGAGAAAAGAGTCCACATGGGCATTCTTGAACTCCGTTCTGTTGTCACTCCGAACCTTCTTGATCTTCACTTCAAATTGATTCTGAGCCTTTCTAGCAAAGGTTTTGAAGATTTTCTGAACCTGCGATTTGTCATCAAGGAAAAATACCCACGTAAATCTGGAAAAATCATCAACAATAACTAGACCAAAGGAGTTACCACCAAGGCTTTTGTAAGCATTGGGACCGAAGAGATCCATATGAAGAAGCTCAAGCGGTCTCCTTGTGGTCATGATATTCTTCACGGATGACTTCCGCCTACTTGTTTTCTGCTTGACATGCACTGCAGAGTCTATCTTTGTCAAAGAAAACATCTTTAACACCAAGAATGTGATCACCTTTGATTAGCTTATCTAGATTTCGCATACCAACATGTCCAAGCCTTCTATGCCATAACCAACCTTTAGCAGATTTAGCAATGAAGCAAGTTCTAGGTTGAGCTTTCTTAGTGAAATCGACAATGTATAGGTCACCTCTACGAATGCCAGTAAAGACCATGTTATGATTGTCACTATGAAAAACTTGGCAATCTACTTTGGTGAATAGCACGTTGAATCCAAAGTCAGCTAATCTAGACACGGAAAGTAAATTGTATCCAAGAGATTCAACAAGCATGACATTTTTAATGGAGCTATCATGAGATATGGCCACCTTACCAAGGCCAAGTACCTTACCCTTGGAGTTGTCTCCAAAAGTCACATACTTGCGTGGACCATCGTTCTTTGCAAGCTCTCGAAACATGTCTTCATCTCCGGTCATGTGATCGGTGCATCCACTATCAAGAATCCATTCTTTTCCACCGGATATGTAGTCTCTCAGATTTGCCATAAGACTGAGACTCTTCATGATCTTGTCTAGCTCGGTGTCCGAATCGTCATCATGCTCATGCTCATCATCGTATTGACCCATAGATAATTCATCATCAATACCTAGGTCAATTTGACAATGACTTGCATCTGTTTTATCAACGTGATAATAATCATCGGAATGCAATACAAGAGCATTTCTAACTAGAACATTGATAAGTCCGGAATCACCCTTCTGTTTCATAAGATCACGAAGCTCAAAGAAGCATTTATCAAAGTTGGGATCATTGGGGCGCATCATATCAAATTCAACAGTCTTGAATAGAATTTCATCAAGACCTCTCAAAGAGTAGTCCGGATAAAGTTCTTCCAAGAACTTCCACATAGCATGGGCGCACTCAAAGTTTGTGACAAGCTCAAGCAAGTTATCAGGCAAACCTCTAATGATAAGATTGACAGTTCTAAGGTTACGAAGCAAATCAAGTTCTTCAACCATAGTGGGGTGCAAGGGGTCAAATGGTGGTACATATGGGGTTTCAACATATTTGCGCAAGTTGTACATCTTAAAGATAGCAAGCATTTCAATCCTCCACGAGTTATAGGACACTCCATCAAGAATAGGCACTCTATGACTAACACTCCCAAACGCAGACACGTCCATCTTCCTCCAATGGTGTGCAAACCAAAGCAATGGAGACAAATGCTCTGATACCAATTGTAGGATCGTTGAAGGCAAGAGTGTCTAGAGGGGGGTGATTAGACAACTCGACAAGATAAAAGATTATGCCTTTTGATTAACACAAGTTTTTAGCAAGTTCATAATAAGGATCAAATCAAGCATCATGCAAACAAGTCGAGCAACATACTACACATGCAATTCTAGAGTATGAGGCAGCGGAAAGTAAATTGCATGAATAGTAAGTGAGAGATTGTGAAGAGCAAACGCAATTTGGAGACACGGAGATTTTTCTCGTGGTTCCGATAGGTGGTGCTATCGTCAATCCACGTTGATGGAGACTTCAACCCACGGAGGGTAACGGCTGCGAGAGTCCACGAAGGGCTCCACCCACGAAGGGTCCACGAAGAAGCAACCTTGTCTATGCCATCATGGCCTACGTCCACGGAGGACTAGCCTTACTCGGGGTAGATCTTCACGAAGTAGGCGATCTCCTTGCCCTTACAAACTCCTTGGTTCAACTCCACATCATGACGGAGGCTCCCAAGCGACACCTAACCAATCTAGGAGGCACCACCCTCCAAAAGGTAATAGATGGGGTTGGTGATGATGAACTCCTTGCTCTTGTGCTTCAAATGATAATCTCCCCAACACTCAACTCTCCTCACTGATTTGGCTGTGGTGGAAGAAAGGATTGAGTGGAAAGCAACTTGGGAAGGCTAGAAATCAAGTTTCATATGGTGGGAGTGGAGCAACTTGATCTCAACACAAGGGTAGGTAGTTTTCTTCTCGTAAATGTAAGGTAGGAGTGGTAGTTCTTTCGATGGCTCTCTCCACAAATGAAGAGGAGGTGGAGGGTATTTATAGCCTCCACACAAAATCCAACCGTTACACACATTTGACCAATCTCGGTCGGACCGAAGTTGACAACTCGGTGGGACCGAAAGTTCAAATCTTGTGAGCGTTGGGATTTTCGTGGGACCGAAAATACAATCTCGGTTAGTCCGATTCTTCCAAAGTCTAGGGTTTGCCAATCTCGGTGGGACCGACTTTCTCATCTCGGTGACACCGATTTGAGTACGAAGGTTCTGAAGCTTGGCAATACCAATTTCGGTATGACCGAGTTTGGAATCGGAAAATCCGAAATTATTAGGGTTTGGCTATATGGCTGAGGTGGTTCATCTTGGTGTGACTGGGTTTGGAATCGGTGGGACCGAGATTACTTATGGGTTTATGTTGGAATGAAAGATTGCTGATAGTTTGAGAGATAAATCACTAAGCACTTAGAGCAACCAGATCATCATCATAACCTCATCCCCTTTTAATAGTATTGGCTTTCCTATGGACTCAATGTGATCTTGGATCACTAAACCAAAATGGAGTCTTGAGCTTTTGCCAATCCTTTCCTTAGCATCTTAGGGGTTCACCTTTCTAGTCCTTTTGCCATGCCAGAGTGATTGTGTGACACCCAAAATTTTGACCTTGTTTTATTAATTAAAATTTTTGCCAGGAAATTAAAACTTTTGTTTTCTGGGCTCCCTTTTGATTTTTGAAACTTTTTCTCCCTTGCTATTATGGAGTTTTCCCCCATAGAGGCAACTTTTCAGATATGTTATTGGACTTGTTTAACCTCTCAAGAAAAACTTTTCTTTTTATAGTAAGACTAATTACATAATTATTTTGCTTGATCTTTGTTTTCTTGAAAAAATGGTTTTCAAGGATATATGGCCCTATTTGAACTACAACCAGTTGATATATTTATCTAAAATCCCACAAAAATTTGGAGAGGTCATGTGATGTTTTTAAATCACTTTTAATCAAAAATATCTTTTAATCTTGAATTATTTTGAGTGCTACACATGTTTTCTTCTCGGTCCAGAGAGCAACTTTGCCTCGCAACCCTTTTAAATAATTCTTTCTAGCCTCCACCAAAATTATGGGATGTCAAGAGGAGCATATCATTCCACTTTGTGCAAAAACCAGTTATGTTCTTTGAAAATTTTGAGTGAATCATCCTCATTTCCATTCTGGTCCAACTTGAGGTTTTGTACTACAACTATATTTTAACTTGCTCTCTTTGCTGTGATTATTTCTCCTACTTATAGCCATCCCTACTAAACCCTTAAGTCCAGGAGAGTGGACCCATAGGATGATTCTAAGCGCTTGCAACATTGCCATTTGCTTCTGTCTGAATGGAAGTTTTGCAAAAACTTGCACTAGCAAGTTTCTCCTTTCTGCAAACTAACTTCACCACTCCCTCTTGCATCCAGAGAGACCCCACTATGGGAGTTTTGGCCACTCCAAGAATTGCCTAGATGCCTCTGGCATTTTATCAAACACCCTATGTGCATGTCCAGATTTGGCATGAGTTCATGTCTACACTATGAACTTGAGCCCCCGACCAATCCACCATGTCCCTTAGATCCATTACTAACCCTAGACTAGAACTGGTTGTTTCCAGCCTCAACCGTGGCCTCTAGACTGCTCGGCATTTCGCCGAGCACACGTCCGTGCACACCAGGCCTTGGCGAAAGCGTTTAGCGCGCTTGGCATCGATGCGCCGAGCCGACACATCGCCCCACGGCTTTGTCCCGCTCTGCAGCACCACGCGACGCGCTCCCGTGCTCGCAGCAACGCGCCAAGACCCTGGCGTGCCTACAGCGCCGCCGACAGGGCTTTTTGGCGGCACACCGGCGGCCGCAGCGCGCCTCTGCCGCGGTCGGCGCCGCCCAAGCCTTCCCCGCTCGCCACCTGGCCCCTGGCACAGCCCGAGCTCATCCGCAGCTTTGTCCGCAAGCCCTCGTCGCCGCCACGTTGCCCTACAGCACAGAGAGGCGGTTCGCCGCCGTTCTTATCTCCGCCGCCACGGAACCGACCTCGACGAGCTATAAAGGAGGCCCCGAGCTTCCCGAAAGCACGCATGCAGCCTCGAGCCACCCTAACGACACCCCCACAGCTCGCAATCGTCCGGAAACGCCGTCTTCCTCATCTCCGGCAACCACGGCCGCCGCCATCGCCTCGTTCACTCCGGCGCCCAGAGCCTCCCCTCTCCGTTCTCTTCGCCAAGAGCTACCTCGTCCTCCGTGAACCATTTCCCTAATCAATTTTGTTCGGAGCCATCGCCGCCACAAAATCACTCCGTCACCGAAGCCACCTCTCCGCCATGGAGCTCGCGCGCGGCAACTCCCTCCACCCCGGTGACCTGCGACCACGGAAGGACCGCCTAGGAGTGGCGGATCCATCCCCGCACTCAGATGCCCGCGAAGAAACGCCGCTCGCCGGCGACGATCGCCGGACTCCCCGCCTCGGCTCGGGACAGAGGAAGAGGAGGGAGGGCGACTAGTCAAACGACTAGTGGGCCCCTGGACCCTTGTCGGTGACTCTTCAGCGCTCCACGCGGGATAAGTGAAAGCGTAAATGCGGCACGCTTCCCCGCTCAAAGCGTAATCCCTCTGAAACGCTTTTTTTTTTGTTTTATTTAAAACCAGTTGACCAGAACTTTGACTGGTTATATCTTTTTAAATACAACTCCAAATGAATTAATTCTTTTTCCCACCTCTCTGAAATATTGTCTAGTTTATTTTAAGATTTATTTGAAAAATTTTCCAAACAACTTTTGGTGCTGTTTTATTTTGTGTGTTAATTCTTTATATTGCTAAAATAGGAATTTTGAAGAGAGGGGAAAACATTCAAATGTTTTGAAGTGCACCCTGCCTTTCCACACATTGAAGGCAAGCATTCTGAACCCCGGCATAATATTTTGGTGTGTTTGTTGACACGTTTATAACACCACCTTCTTTCGAAGGACTCGTTATTTCATGTGATATGATCATTTGCATGGATGCATATTGGTGATTTCCATGCTGTTGGAAATGAGTATACTTGTGATGGTAATCATCCTCATGTATCTTGCATACATGCCGGAGAGAAGTCCGGGGAAAGCCTCTGCCTTGGGTAGGTGTGAGCTTGTCGCCGGTCTCCGTCAGGACGGGTATGTCGGTATGGCATGATAAGATATGATGAGGGTTGATTGCATTGGTTGGAATATATTTGTTATACATGTCATGCAGAAACTATAAACCTCCGAGTCGACCGTAGATCGAGTCTTGTTCGAGAACCCCACACTTGTTTCGTGCTACCACTTGTCCCCGCCATGTAAGGGTACAGTTCAATAAATTGTCAACCCTTTCTAGCACACACCGCATGAGAGGGACGGGATGAGGGTACCATGGCCTGGATTAAAGCCACCATCCGTCTGGGGCATGGGTGTTTCGGTTGGGACCGAGAGGAGGCCACCCTTAGTCTTGCGATATAAATTTGATCCCATGCTACTCGAGGTTGTAGCCTCCCCACTTAGAGTTTGCTTGACAAGTGTCGTGGGTGATTCCAGACACGAGTGAGTTAAGCTGGTGTGTGCAAGTCAGGTGTGTTTTCATTTAAAAGACCGTAAGCGGAATTAGTCCCGATGGACTAAAGGAATCCGTTGCTCGTGGGTAAAGAGTACATCCTCTGCAGAGATTTAAAAACCTATTCGAATAGCCGTGTCCATGGTTAAGGATTTCAGTCTGGGACGGGTCAAGTGTCGGTCTTAGTGTCGGTCTTCGGAGGTGAAACTGTTAACTGTAATGGAACAACATGAATTGTGACTTGTGACTAATGATGATTATGAATTTTATTAATGTTGACTAACCCGTGATATTATTGTTATTATTGAGTATCTCTGGGATGGTTCTACCTCCGGGTACTCACTATGTTTGTTCATTCTTTTAAAGCCCTTTATGTGGTGTCGCCGACGCCCGACCGTGGCATTTCTTTTAAAGCCCTTTATGAGGTGTCGCCGACGCCCGACCGTGGCATTTCTTTTAAAGCCCTTTATGAGGTGTCGCCGACGCCCGATCGTGGCATTTCTTTTAAAGCCCTTTATGAGGTGTCGCTCGACGCCCGACCGTGGCATTTCTTTTAAAGCCCTTTATGTGGTGTCGCCGACGCCCGACCGTGGCATTTCTTTTAAAGCCCTTTATGAGGTGTCGCCGACGCCCGACCGTGGCATTTCTTTTAAAGCCCTTTATGAGGTGTCGCTCAGACGCCCGACTGTGGCATTTCTTTTAAAGCCCTTTATGTGGTGTCGCTCAGACGCCCGACTGTGGCATTTCTTTTAAAGCCCTTTATGAGGTGTCGCTCAGACGCCCGACTGTGGCATTTCTTTTTAAAGCTCTTTATGCGGTATCTCTGGGATGGTTCTACCTCCGGGATATTCGCTATGATTGTTATTTTTAAAGCCCTTTATGTGGTGTCGCTCAGACGCCCGACTGTGGCATTTCTTTTACAGCCCTTTATGCGGTGTCGCCCAGACGCCCGACTGTGGCATTTCTCGTTATTTACTTCATAAATTTTAATACTACTATTTCATTGCACATTCATAACTAACTTGCTTGCACGCATCATAGTTACATTTATCTTTGTGACTGACGTCATGAGCATCAAATATTTTCCATCACACCATTGATATGTTATACCTGTGTTCATAATGTTTGCGAGTACATTCAAAGTACTCACTGGCTTGTCCCTGGCTATTGTCTTGGCCAGATTTTTGTGCACGGAGAAGAGCGATGCGACGACAGCCCGGGAACCTAAGCAATGGAGATAGCAGCCTCGCGAAGATAGGAGTTAACCTGGTCAGCTGTTCCTGTGGGAAATGGAGTCCCATAGACACTGAGGATCCACAAACCGCTTCCGCCATCAACCACTAGAAACCATTTGTTGTACTCACAGGCCAGGATGGTCTTGTACTACATATTTTGTATTTTGCTTGGAATTTCTGTATCAAGTTGGAGCCTCATCAGCTAACAGTAATCCTGGGGCTGATGAGCACGACGGTCTTATCTGGAAATTGATTTCCCGGAAAAACCGGTCGTGACAGACTTGGTATCAGAGCCCAGGCTGACCATTGGCTAATCCTATCATAGCCAGGTCAATAAACTCAGGCAAACCAACCCACCAGGCCATAACCAAAACCCAGCCAAGCTTCTCGTGCAAGATAGCCACACAAAGGACCCGACATTTTAGGCGGTCGGTGCCCAACCTACCAACCTAGCTTGTCGATCACGCCAAGAATCAGCACCGGGATGTCTCCCCACAAGCGTGCGAGGAAGACTCCGCCCCTTTTTCTATAAAAGGGCACGCTAACCCCAAAGACAAAGACTGGCGCCTTTCCCCAACCTAGCCACAATGCTCGGCCCCATAGTGCACGATGAAACCACAGCAACCAACCTTGGAGGTTTTGTGACCATCCTCGCAAACCTCACCCGTCGTGCCTATGCGTTAGAGGAGCCACCAGAGTATGTTGTGTACCAAGGACCCATGAGCGGTGAAGACCGTCAATTCTGGGCCTTGTGCACATCTACGGTAGGGGTCTAGCGCCTCAACGCCCTTACAGTTCACCGAAGAACAACTTCCTTTGAGCCACAAGCCATTCAACTAGCTGCTCGAGAGGCTATAGTTCATCTCGTGCACTTGTCGCCCGAGTTAGCGTCGCCGCTCCACTACTACCCCAGACGCGAAGGATATGGTAGACCACCCCAAGTAGCCAACGGAGATCACGAGACGGATCCCGCATTGTTGCACCTAGTGCGCTATGTAAGTGCACTAGAGGCACTGTTCGACCAGATCACCATTGATCTGATCGCAGCTCGAGGAGAGCTGGTTCGTCGAGCCCCGCTAGAAGAGAAGACGAGCCCGACGCCGACAACCCGGTCGGCCAGGTTGTTTGGACAGCCGATCGAGACCCTGAGGTCAGCTCCAGCCATCAACCGAGATGCCTTGATGACCCCAGAAGTGCTTCGTCACCTTTTGGGAACACACTCCAACGGGGTTGTGGCCAACAATCCCCGTGATGGTCATCATCGCTACCCCGACCCTGTCGTTCCTCCGCCATCTCCGACTAATCCCGGCAGTGAGACGCGTGGAGAAGACTCGACATCCACCAGGCGCGCCCGTTTAGACATAAACGAAGTAGACTAAGCCGTCGCGTAATGGTACCGAGTCTTAGTGTATCCTTACTTTGTAGTCATGCAACTGTGTATATTAACGCAGCCTCGTTGACGTGCCCTATTTTAATAGAATGGCCTTGCGATTTTGTCAAGACGCAATTGCATAATTTCGGGCACAGCTACCAAGACCAACCTTGACGGCAACCACAAGAATATCGCCTCTTTATGAGATATGTGTATCTCCGCACGGACCCGACTCTTGAGGTAATCTGGCAGATTTATTACCTTTCACCACGGTAAATAAACCAGCCTAGATGCTATATAAGAAGGCCACCTTGTGACCTTGCCAAATGCGACCCTCACCTCGTGCACCACTCTCACAACCATCTCTTGTCATGCCGAGCCATAGCATTCATCTAAGAACCCCAGATGCAACCCCTGTGGCTTTGTCAAAATATTGTGGGACTTTACCCGCATACCATGGGTTCTACCCAGCCACCCCAAAGACGAGCTGTTCAAATCAAGGATCACCCCATCCACCTCGAATCTTGGGCAGCTGTACACATTCCTCCCATAGACCCCAACCAAGATCCAGCAGAAGTTTCCTTCATGGGAAATCTATGCCAACCCCCAACCGGCCATAGAAGATGCTGCGAAGAAGCAATTGCTGCCTTCGATCCGCGAAGACCCTATGCCCGACAACGGATATTATTATTTTCCGAGTCGCAACCCCGGAGGAGTGACATCTTTTCGGTGGGCGATTGAGAAGGACCGGTCCTAGCCAACCTTATCCAAGATATCATCGCTCTAGAGCATTTGAACCAGCGGGTGATGGATTATCTCCGAACTTCGCTGATTTAAATCCTCGATTGCAATCGGCAGATCATCAAGCCCGACCCGAGAGACGATACATCGATTGGTCAATCCATTGCCTCCGATAGACGAGGAGTGTATCCTCTACCGAGACATTTTATCGTGACCACACCCGTTACCGTTTTCATTTTAGACGTCACTCTGTATTTGTTTTTGCAGCATTTGTATTTGCATTGTAACTTATGCGTGGTACCTCGATTTGTGCGGTGAGTCGCGATTCAGTTTCGCTAATATGAGTAATTTCTTCGTGAATAACTTGTGTAACCGCGAACAATCCTAGTGTGAGTTTTCTCCTTACCAAATTACTGCATCGTGTAATTTCTCACGACATGAATTATTTTATTTCACACAGACAACGACTACACAGACACTCGACCATAATCATCCGAGCGCCTACACTGTTTGCAAAACTTTACAACAAGTGTTACATCCGCTAACCACCCCTTACAACAGTTAGCACCGGCACACCCCACCTACTCCTCGTGTTTACCGCCACCACGGAGAGCCAACACCGAAAGCAGCAGCATCACGGCGATCATCAAGGATCATCGCAAGACAGAGCACGGAGAGCCCCAAAGACGCTGCCAGCCCTCCGCACAACAGATCACGTATCAGTCCGGCACCACCTCCGCCATTAGAGCCTCGCCTCGAGCTCCGCCAGCAGAAACAGAGGAGAAGAAGAGGGAAGGAGGAGCGAGGCCAGGTGTGAGGAAGAAGAGGAGAACGCCGCGGTCATTTTATAGCTCGAGCTTGGTGTACGGTGGACGAGGTCCACCAGCGCCGCTTCGTCGCCGATCGCCGGTGTTCGAGTCGAATCATGGCGAAGGCCGACAACAAGACTGCCCGCGAGGTGAGTGCACACTGCACCGGCAGCAAGCACGCCGCGCACTACCGCAGTACGGCCTAGATACCCTACGCGCTAGACGCCGCCGGTGGAGAAAGCCGGAAAGCGGAGAGAGGAAGAAGAGAGAGCTAGAGGAAGAAGGAGAGCGACGGTGGGCCCCGGTCCGCATGTCGCCGAGAGAGCACTTGTGCTCTCGGCACGACCAGCAGATTGTTAAATTTAGAATTTATTCTAAATTCACGGCGCCCAGCGTGGAAATTGCCCGTTTTCATAGCATGGATTTTTTTTTTCACGCTTGGCCAAAGACTACTACTTGTAGTTACTCACCACTTATTGTCCTCTCACTGTAGCCTCTTTTTACCTTTGTGTAAAATGATCTTTTGACCAAGTAAAAGTATTTTTCTGTTTTACAACTCTTAACAAATCTCGAGGACGAGATTTCCTTTTAAGGGGGGTAGTGTTGTGACACCCAAAATTTTGACCTTGTTTTATTAATTAAAATTTTTGCCAGGAAATTAAAACTTTTGTTTTCTGGGCTCCCTTTTGATTTTTGAAACTTTTTCTCCCTTGCTATTATGGAGTTTTCCCCCATAGAGGCAACTTTTCAGATATGTTATTGGACTTGTTTAACCTCTCAAGAAAAACTTTTCTTTTTATAGTAAGACTAATTACATAATTATTTTGCTTGATCTTTGTTTTCTTGAAAAAAATGGTTTTCAAGGATATATGGCCCTATTTGAACTACAACCAGTTGATATATTTATCTAAAAATCCCACAAAAATTTGGAGAGGTCATGTGATGTTTTTAAATCACTTTTAATCAAAAATATCTTTTAATCTTGAATTATTTTGAGTGCTACACATGTTTTCTTCTCGGTCCAGAGAGCAACTTTGCTCGCAACCCTTTTAAATAATTCTTTCTAGCCTCCACCAAAATTATGGGATGTCAAGAGGAGCATATCATTCCACTTTGTGCAAAAACCAGTTATGTTCTTTGAAAATTTTGAGTGAATCATCCTCATTTCCATTACGGTCCAACTTGAGGTTTTGTACTACAACTATATTTTAACTTGCTCTCTTTGCTGTGATTATTTCTCCTACTTATAGCCATCCCTACTAAACCCTTAAGTCCGGAGAGTGGACCCATAGGATGATTCTAAGCGCTTGCAACATTGCCATTTGCTTCTGTCTGAATGGAAGTTTTGCAAAACTTGCACTAGCAAGTTTCTCCTTCTCGCAAACTAACTTCACCACTCCCTCTTGCATCCAGAGAGACCCCACTATGGGAGTTTTGGCCACTCCAAGAATTGCCTAGATGCCTCTGGCATTTTATCAAACACCCTATGTGCATGTCCAGATTTGGCATGAGTTCATGTCTACACTATGAACTTGAGCCCCCGACCAATCCACCATGTCCCTTAGATCCATTACTAACCCTAGACTAGAACTGGTTGTTTCCAGCCTCAACCGTGGCCTCTAGACTGCTCTGGCATTTCGTCGAGCACGTCCCGTGCACACCCAGAGCGCGAGCAGAGCGTGCGTTTGGCACGCGCATGCGCCGAGCCGACACACTGGCCCCACGGCTTTGTCCCGCTCTGCAGCACCACGCGACGCGCTCCCGTGCTCGCAGCAACGCGCCAAGACCCTGGCGTGCCTACAGCGCCGCCGACAGGGCTTTTTGGCGGCACACCGGCGGCCGCAGCGCCTCTGCGCGTCGGCGCCGCCAAGCCTTCCCGCCGCCACGGCCTCGCACAGCCCGAGCTCATCCGCAGCTTTGTCGCAAGCCCTCGCCGCCGCCACGTTGCCCTACAGATGAGAGGCGGTTCGCCGCCGTTTTATCTCCGCCGCCACGGAACCGACCTCGACGAGCTATAAAGGAGGCCCCGAGCTTCCCGAGCACGCATGCAGCCTCGAGCCACCCTAACGACACCCCCACAGCTCGCAATCGTCCGGAAACGCCGTCTTCCTCATCTCCGCAACCACGGCCGCCGCCATCGCCTCGTTCACTCCGGCGCCCAGAGCCTCCCCTCTCCGTTCTCTTCGCCAAGAGCTACCTCGTCCTCCCGTGAACCATTTCTAATCAATTTTGTTCGGGAGCCATCGCCGCCACAAAATCACTCCGTCACCGGCCACCTCTCCGCCATGGAGCTCGCGCGCGGCAACTCCCTCCACCCCGGTGACCTGCGACCACCGGAAGGACCGCTTAGGAGTGGCGGATCCATCCTCGCACTCAGATG
This sequence comes from Aegilops speltoides, assembly GCA_021437245.1. Classification (NCBI taxonomy): domain Eukaryota; kingdom Viridiplantae; phylum Streptophyta; class Magnoliopsida; order Poales; family Poaceae; genus Aegilops; species Aegilops speltoides. The sequence goes on along the minus strand of CM038144.1, from coordinate 23,453,000 downwards.
CTCAGCAAGAACGCTCGCCGGCGACGATCGCCGGACTCCCCGCCTCGGCTCGGGACAGAGGAAGAGGAGGGAGGGCGACTAGTCAAACCTGACTAGTGGGCCCCCTGGACCCACTGTCGGTGACTCCCCCGCGCTCCACGCGGGATAAGTGAAAGCGTAAATGCCGGCACGCTTCCCGCTCAAAGCGTAATCCCTCTCAAACGCGTTTTTTTTTCATTTTATTTAAAACCAGATTTGACCGTAACTTTGATTGGTTATATCTTTTAAATACAACTCCAAATGAATTAATTCTTTTCCCACCTCTCTGAAATATTGTCTAGTTTATTTTAAGATTTATTTGAAAAATTTTCCAAACAACTTTTGGTGCTGTTTTATTTTGTGTGTTAATTCTTTATATTGCTAAAATAGGAATTTTGAAGAGAGGGAAAACATTCAAATGTTTTGAAGTGCACCCTGCCTTTCCACACATTGAAGGCAAGCATTCGAACCCCGCATAATATTTTGGTGTGTTTGTTGACACGCTTATAACACCACCTTCTTTCAAGGACTCGTTATTTCATGTGATATGATCATTTGCATGGATGCATATTGGTGATTTCCATGCTGTTGGAAATGAGTATACTTGTGATGGTAATCATCCTCATGTATCTTGCATACATGCCGAGAGAAGTCCGGGAAAGCCTCCGCCTTGGGTAGGTGTGAGCTTGTCGCCGGTCTCCGTCAGGACGGGTATGTCCGGTATGGCATGATAAGATATGATGAGGGTTGATTGCATTGGTTGGAATATATTTGTTATACATGTCATGCAGGAAACTATAAACCTCCTGAGTCGACCGTAGATCGAGTCTTGTTCCAGTAACCCCCACACTTGTTTCGTGCTACCACTTGTCCTCGCCATGTAAGGGTACGGTTCAGTAAATTGTCAACCCCTTTCTAGCACACACCGTACAGAGGGACGGGATGAGGGTACCATGGCCCTGGATTAAAGCCAGCCATCCGGTCTAGGGGCATGGGTGTTTCCGGTTGGGACCGAGAGGGGAGGCCACCCCTTAGTGCGCGCGATATAAATTTGATCCCATGCTACTCGAGGTTGTAGCCTCCCCACTTAGAGTTTGCTTGACAAGTGTCGTGGGTGATTCCAGACACGAGTGAGTTAAGCTGGTGTGTGCAAGTCAGGTGTGTTTTCATTTAAAAGACCGTAAGCGGAATTAGTCCCGATGGACTAAAGGAATCCGTTGCTCGTGGGTAAAGAGTACATCCTCTGCAGAGATTTAAAAACCTATTCGAATAGCCGTGTCCATGGTTAAGGATTTCAGTCTGGGACGGGTCAAGTGTCGGTCTTAGTGTCGGTCTTCGGAGGTGAAACTGTTAACGTAATGGAACAACATGAATTGTGACTTGTGACTAATGATGATTATGAATTTTATTAATGTTGACTAACCCGTGATATTATTGTTATTATTGAGTATCTACAGGATGGTTCTACCTCCGGTACTCACTATGTTTGTTCATTCTTTAAAGCCCTTTATGTGGTGTCGCCGACGCCCGACCGTGGCATTTCTTTTAAAGCCCTTTATGAGGTGTCGCCGACGCCCGACCGTGGCATTTCTTTTAAAGCCCTTTATGAGGTGTCGCCGACGCCTCGACCGTGGCATTTCTTTTAAAGCCCTTTATGAGGTGTCGCTCAGGACGCCCGACCGTGGCATTTCTTTTAAAGCCCTTTATGTGGTGTCGCCAGACGCCGACTGTGGCATTTCTTTTAAAGCCCTTTATGAGGTGTCGCTCAGACGCCCGACTGTGGCATTTCTTTTAAAGCCCTTTATGAGGTGTCGCTCAGACGCCCGACTGTGGCATTTCTTTTAAAGCCCTTTATGTGGTGTCGCTCAGACGCCCGACTGTGGCATTTCTTTTAAAGCCCTTTATGAGGTGTCGCTCAGACGCCCGACTGTGGCATTTCTTTTTAAAGCTCTTTATGCGGTATCTCTGGGATGGTTCTACCTCCGGGATATTCGCTATGATTGTTATTTTTAAAGCCCTTTATGTGGTGTCGCTCAGACGCCCGACTGTGGCATTTCTTTTACAGCCCTTTATGCGGTGTCGCCCAGACGCCCGACTGTGGCATTTCTCGTTATTTACTTCATAAATTTTAATACTACTATTTCATTGCACATTCATAACTAACTTGCTTGCACGCATCATAGTTACATTTATCTTTGTGACTGACGTCATGAGCATCAAATATTTTCCATCACACCATTGATATGTTATACCTGTGTTCATAATGTTTGCGAGTACATTCAAAGTACTCACGGCTTGTCCCTCGCTATTGTCTTGGCCAGATTTTTGTGCACGGAGAAGAGCGATGCGACGACAGCCCGGAACCTAAGCAATGGAGATAGCAGCCTCGCGAAGATAGGAGTTAACCTGGTCACTGTTCTCGTGGGAAATGGAGTCCCATAGACACCGAGGATCCACAAACCGCTTCCGCCATCAACCACTAGAAACCATTTGTTGTACTCACAGGCCGAATGGTCTTGTACTACATATTTTGTATTTTGCTTGGAATTTCAGATCAAGTTGGAGCCTCATCATTAACAATAATCACAGGGCTGATGAGCACGACGGTCTTATCTGGAAATTGATTTCCCGGAAAAACCGGTCGTGACAGATTGACTTTCCTGAGACATACTTGATAAAAGCATTAGTTCAACCACAAAGTATGTTGTCATTAATTACCAAAACCACCTAGGGAGCAAATGTGCTTTCAGTTACAGAATAAACAGAGACTAGTTGAGGGGGAAGTGACGATGAGGGTTGGAAGTAGTTCCAAGATTGATATGATCATCATCACACACTCCCTATATTTTCGAGATTAGTGCTAAACCTAAATAAATGTTATTTGGTGTTTGCGTTGAGCATAAATATGATAAGATCATGTTTATTGTGATACGATTATTCATCTAAGATATAGAATAAATTGTTATTCTGTTTACATGAATAAAACCTTCTATGGACATACACCCAATGGTGATGGTTTATTAAATCTTGATCATAGTGATACACATATTCATAATGTTGATGCCAAAAGATGCAAAGTTAATAATAATAGTGCAACTTGTTTGTGGCACTGCCGTTTGGGTCATATCGGTGTAAAGCGCATGAAGAAACTCCATGAAGATGGATTTTCGAAATCACTTGGTTATGAATCATTTGATGCTTGCTAACCGTGCCTTTTTGGCAAGATGACTAAAACTCCGTTCTCCGGAACAATGGAACGAGCTACTAACTTGTTGGAAATAATACATACCGATGTATGCGGTCCAATGAGTGTTGATGCTCGTGGCAGGGTATCGTTATTTTCTGACCTTCACAGATGATTTGAGCAGATATGCGTATATCTACTTAATTAAGCACAAGTCTGAAACATTTTAAAAGTTCAAAGAATTTCAGAGTGAAGTGGAGAATCATCGTAACAAGAAAATAGAAGTTTCTACAATCTGATCGTAGAGAAGAATATTTGAGTTACGAGTTTGGCCTTCATTTTAAACAATGTGGAATAGTTTCACAGCTCATGCCACATGGAACACCACAGCATAATGGTGTGTCCGAACGTCGTAACCGCACTTTATTGGATATTGTGCGATCTATGATGTATCTTACCGATTTACCACTATCGTTTTGGGGTTATGCATTAGAGATAGCTGAATTCACTTTAAATAGGGCACCATCTAAATCCGTTGAGACGACACCGTATGAACTATGGTTTAGCAGTAAACCTAAGCTATCGTTTCTTAAAGTTTGGAGTTGCGATGCTTATGTGAATAAGGTTTCAACCTGATAAGCTTGAACCCAAATCGGAGAAGTGCGTCTTCATAGAATACCCAAAGGAAACTGTTGGGTACACCTTCTATCACAGATCCGAAGGCAAAACATTCGTTGCTAAGAATGGATCCTTTCTAGAGAAGGAGTTTCTCTCGAAAGAAGTGAGTGGGAGGAAAGTAGAGCTTGATAAGGTGATTTGTACCTTCTCCCGAATTGGAAAGTAGTTCATCACAGAAATCAGTTCAAGTGATTCCTACACCAATTAGTGAGGAAGCTAATGATGATGATCATGAAACTTCAGATTAAGTTACTACAAAACCTCGTAGGTCTTACAAAGTACAGTCCGCACCAGAGTGGTATGGTAATCCTGTTCTGAAAGTCATGTTACTAGACCATGATGAACCTACGAACTATGTGGAAGCGATGATGAGCCCAGATTCCGCGAAATGGCTTGAGGCCATGAAATCTGAGATGGGATCCATGTATGAGAACAAAGTGTGGACTTTGGTGGTTGCCCGATGACCGGCAAGCCATATTGTATAAATGGATCTTCAAGAGGAAGACAGACGCTGATAGTAGTGTTACTATCTACAAAGCTCGACTTGTTGCAAGAAGGTTTTCGACAAATTCAAAGTGTTGACTACAATGAGATTTTCTCAACTATAGCGATGCTTAAGTCTGTCCGAATCATGTTAGCAATTGCCACATTTTATGAAATCTGGCAAATGGATGTCAAAACTGCATTCCTTAATGGTTTTCTTAAAGAAAAGTTGTATATGATGCAACCAGAAGGTTTTGTCAATCCTAAAGGTGCTAACAATATGTGCAAGCTCCAGCGATCCATCTATGGACTGGTGCAAGCATCTCAGAGTTGGAATATATGCTTTGATAAGTTGATCAAAGCATATAGTTTTATACAGATTTGCGATGAAGCCTGTATTTACAATAATGTGAGTGGGAGCACTACCGCCTTTCTGATAAATATATGTGAGTAACATATTGTTGATCAGAAATGATGCAGAATTTTTCTGGAAAGCATAAAGGAGTATTTGAAAGGAGTTCTTTAAAATAAAGACCTCAGTAAAGCTACTTACATATTGAACATCGAGATCTATTGAGATAGATCAAGACGCTTGATAAGTTTTTCAATAAGTAGATACCTTGTCAAGTTTTTGAAATAGTTCAAAATGGAACAGTCAAAGAAAGAGTTCTTGCCTGTGTTGCAAAGGTGTGAAATTGAGTAAGACTCAAATCCCGACCACGGCAGAAAATAGAAAAGAGAATGAAAGTCATTCCCTATGCCTCAGTCATAGGTTCTATAAAGTATGCTATGGTATGTACCAGACCTATTGTATACTGTAGGATCGAAAGTATGTCTAGAGGGGGGGTGATTAGACTACTTGACAATATAAAAATTCAGCCTTTTGATAAAGACAAGTTTTTGGCAAGTTCACAATGATGATCAAGTCAAGTATCACCCTACACATGCAATTCTAGAGTATAGGCAGCGGAAAGTAAATTGCACATGTAGTAAAGAGAGGTGGAGAAGAGCAAACGCAATTTGGAGACACGGAGATTTTTTCTCGTGGTTCCGATAGGTGGTGCTATCGTCAATCCACGTTGATGGAGACTTCAACCCACGGAGGGTAACGGCTGCGAGAGTCCACGGAGGGCTCCACCCACGAAGGGTCCACGAAGAAGCAACCTTGTCTATGCCATCATGGCTCACGCCCATGGAGGGCTAGCCTTACTCGGGTAGATCTTCACGAAGTAGGCGATCTCCTTGCCCTTACAAACTTCTTGGTTCAACTCCACATCTCGACGGAGGCTCCCAAGCGACACCTAACCAATCTAGGAGGCACCACCTCCAAAAGGTAATAGATGGTGTTGATGATGATGAACTCCTTGCTCTTGTGCTTCAAATGATAATCTCCCCAACACTCAACTCTCCTCACCGATTTGGCTGTGGTGGAAGAAAGGATTGAGTGGAAAGCAACTTGGGAAGGCTAGAGATCAAGCTTCATATGGTGGGAGTGGAGCAACTTGATCTCAACACAAGGGTAGGTAGTTTTCTTCTCGAAATGTAAGGTAGGAGTGGTAGTTCTTTCGATGGCTCTCCACGAATGAAGAGGGGTGGAGGGTATTTATAGCCTCCACACAAAATCCAACCGTTACACACATTTGACCAATCTCGGTCAGACCGAAGTTGACAACTCGGTGAGACCGAAAGTTCAAATCATGTGAACGTTGGGATTTTCGGTGGGACCGAAAATACAATCTCGGTGAGTCCGATTCGTGTAAAGACTAGGGCTTGCCAATCTCGGTGGGACCGACTTCATCATCTCGGTGACACCGATTTGATGACAGAAGGTTATAGAAGCTTGGCAACCCAAGTTTAGGTGAGACCGAGTTCAGAATCGGAAAATCCGAGATTTCTAGGGTTTGGCTATATGGCTGAGGTGGTTCATCTCGGTGTGACTGAGTTTAGGAAATCGGTGGGACCGAGATTACTTATGAGTGTATAATGGAAGTGAGAGTTGCTGATAGTTTAGGAGATGTATCACTAAGCACTTTGAGCAACCAGATCATTATCATAACCTCATCCCCTTTTAATAGTATTGGCTTTCCTATAGACTCAATGTGATCTTGGATCACTAAACCAAAAATGGAGTCTTGAGCTTTTGCCAATGCTTGCCTTAGCATTTTGAGGGGTCCACTTCTTCAGTCCTTGCCATACCCATATCACTGAACTTTCTGAAATGATTCTCAAGAAACTATTAGTTCAATGATATATATGTTGTTATTGATTACCAAAACCACCCGGGGATTAGTTGCACTTTCATATACCTTCCTCTGAATTTGGCAAGGGAGTACAATAGTGATCTAGGAGTAGATCACTGGACATTGGTCAAGAATATCCTTAGTGAGGACTAAGGAAATATTTCTCGATTATGGAGGTGATAAAAGAGCCCGTCGTAAAGAGTTACATCGGTGCAAGCTTTCACACCAATCTAGATGACTCTAAGTCTCAATATGGATAAGTATTGAAAGTGGGAGCAATTAGCTACAGTAGCTCCGTGCAGAGCATTGTAGACAGAGAATATTTGCAAAATACATACAGCTCTAAATGTGACAGACCCGTTGAAAGATCGAGGATGTCGCCTAGAGGGGGGTGAATAGGCGCTTTAAAATAATTACGGTTTAGGCTTGAACAAATGCGGAAAAAACCTAGCGGTTAATTTGTCAAGCACAAAACCTAAAACAACTAGGCTCACCTATGTGCACCAACAACTTATGCTAAGCAGGATAAGCAACTATGTGATAGCAAGATATATGACAAAGAACAATATGGCTATCACAAAGTAAAGTGCATAAGTAAAGGGCTCGAGTAAGAGATAACCGAGGCACGCAGAGACGACGATGTATCCCGAAGTTCACACCCTTGCGGATGCTAATCTCTGTTTGGAGCGGTGTGGAGGCAAATGCTCCACAAGAAGCCACTAGGGCCACCGTAATCTCCTCACGCCCTCGCACAATGCAAGATGCCGTGATTCCACTAAGGGACCCTTGAGGGCGGTCACCGAACCCGTACAAATGGCGACCCTTGGGGGCGGTCACCGAACCCGTACACTTTGGCAACCCTTGAGGGCGGTCACCGGAACCCGTCAAATTGCTCGGGGCGATCTCTACAACCTAATTGAAAACCCCGACGCTTGCCCGGAGCTTTACACCACAATGATTGAGCTCCGAAAACCACCAACCGTCTAGGGCGCCCAAGCACCCAAGAGGAACAAGCTCAAGGGCACCAAGCACCCAAGCGTAATAACCTTCTCAACTTGTAACTTCCATGTATCCCGTGGAGAACTCAAACCGATGCATCAAATGCAATGGCAAGGGCACACGGAGTGTCCAAGTCCTTCTCTCCCAAATCCCACCAAAGCAACTAATGCTAGGGAGGAAAATGAGAGGAAGAACGAAAGAAGAACACAAAGAACTCCAAGATCTAGATCCAAGGGGTTCCCCTCACTTAGAGGAGAAAGTGATTGGTCGAAACGTGGATCTAGATCTCCTCTCTCTTTTCCCTCAAGAACTAGCAAGAATCATAGGAGGGATTGAGAGTTAGCAAACTCGAAGAAGGTCAACAATGGGGGAAGAACACGAGCTCAAAGGATAAGGTTCAATAGGGAAGAAGACCCCCTTTTATAGGTGGGGAAAAATCCAACCGTTATGCTCACAGCACGCACTGAGCGGTACTACCGCTCCAAGGAGCGGTACTACTGCTAGGGCGGAAGTAGCCCTTTGAAACACAACAGCGAGGAGGCAAAAAGGCCAGAAGAACCGTCGGAGCGGTAGTACCGCTTGACCTCATGGTACTACCGCTAGGGGTGGCGGTACTACTGCTAAGGGTTGCGGTACTACTGCTTGCGAGCGGGACTAAAAAATACATCCATGCGTACCACCGCTGGACTTGTGACGAGTTTTTGGTCCAGAGCGGAAGTAGCCACGGAAGTAGCCGCGGTAGTACTACTCCAAGCGGTAGTACCGCTTCCAATAGCGGTAGTACCGCTCCCAAGAGCGGTAGTAAAAAGTTACTTCCGCTCCTGTCCGCGGTAGTACCGCTGCAGCCTTTTCAGAACACCAAAACTGACACAACTTTTGCAAACGGACTCCGAATTCGATGAAACCAAGTTTGTTGGAAAGCTAGCGACAAGGGCTGACACAATCTTGAAATAAATATCAATAAGAAGCAAATTAGAAAAGTCCCATAAGAAAATGGTGAGAACCCTTCCTCGGATAAGACCGGTAAAACCTCCAACACCGAAAACATCATAGTAGATGCATGCGAACTCCGTTTTCGATGAACTCAAGCTTGTCATCAAGATGACCATAAGCTATAAGACTCACAAAGAGAACCAAACAATAACCAAGAAACATGATGCAAGGATGCAATGGTTTGAGCTCTCTACTAACGATACGATCAAGCTACCAACTTGAGAGCCCCCCCTTGATAGTACGGCAAACGATCCTATAACCCGGTCTCCCAACTACCACCATGAGACCGGTAAAATAGAAAACCTATAAAGGGAAAACCTTTGCCTTGCACATGGTCCACTTGATGTAGATGATGACGATCTTGACTCCCTCAAGTTGGACCACCTTTCTTGATTGTGTTGGCTCGATGAAGACTAGATGATTGCTCCCCCATAGTCCACTATGGGTGAGCCACTCTTCGGCACATCTTCACAAGTCCATTGACACCACAATGGATGGCAAGATTCAAGCACTTGATCTCTTCGTGATGCTCCACTTGAACTTGCACATGGCAATCTTGATGACGATCACCACTTGATGCCATCCTTTCCATGGGTTGTATGATATCTTCCTCTTGACGCAAGCCCATGGACACGTACCTAACCCCACATAGAACTCTCACATAGACCATGGGTTAGTACACAAAGTGCAATGGACAATGCTTACCATACCTGGATCACTTGATCCCTCTCGGTACATCTTCTACGCTTTGTGAGTTGATCAACTTGATTCACTCTTGACTTAGTCTTGATCAACCTTGTATCTTTGCAACTCTCTTCATTTGGATGATGTCTTGAAGGTAAACATGAATGATCACACAACCTTCTTCTTCAAGACATGCTTGCAATAAGCTCAACACTCACATGACCAATCTTTGGATAATTCCTTAATAGCACCTTGGTCAACTCATAAACTCCTTGAAACCAACACATGGACTTCAAGAAAAGCCTATGGACAAATCCTTCAAATATAACTCAAGACAACCATTAGTCCATAGAGATTGTCATCAATTACCAAAACCAAACATGGGGGCACCGCATTTTCTTTTAATCTCCCCCATTTTGGTAATTGATGACAATCACTTTCAAGAGAGTTTATACAAGGAATTATGCATCACCATGCAATGCAACAACCAATGATGCATGAGAATGAGATGCAAATGCTTAGGAACCAAAACCAAAGCAAGGGGAAAACTCAGAAGACTTCTCCACAAAACTCTCTGAAACTCCTCCCCCATTGGCATCGATTGCCAAAATGGGTGAAAAGTTTAGAAGGCCAAAATAAAAAGTGTTCCTCCAAAAATTGTGTATCTCTCAACAAGAGAGTGGAATGCAATACACATATCCAACGGTAAATGCTTGGAGTAAGATAAACTATATTGAGGCCCAAAGATTGCAGAAGAATGATATGCCACAAAGACATAACAAAGAGAGAAACAAGCAATCAAAAGATACCAATTGAAGCAAGCAATCAACGGATATCAATTGAACCAACTAGACCAATGATCCTACATGCCACAAGAATAAAGATATTATGATAAGCGCAAAGGAGTGTTCTAAAGAAACTAGAGAAGCTCCCCATGATTTGTGCACACATAAGAATTTTTGTATTTGAATACAAAGTGCACAAAATAGGATCATAGCTCCCCCAAAATCAATAGAAACTCACATCCAGTGCAAGTGAGCATATAGGAAACAAAGCCTAGTGCTTGCAACAAGCACATGGTTGAGCAACATGTAAAAGAGACAACTTAAGAATAGGCTCAACCAAAATGGTGTGTGTGAGTCATGGCGAAGCACTTGAGAAGACTAAAATTAGGATGAGCATTAAGCATCAACATAGTCTTGAAAGGATGAGGCACATGGTGCAGGGCCTGTCATTCCCACACACAACTGGCAAATGGGTTCACAAGCATACTAATAAGCAAAAGAGAACCTATGCTTGTGACAACCCGCGGTGAAGATAGACGATGAGAGGCTCATCAAGACGAGGGATACCAATTAAGATGGCAAGCCTCGTAAAGATAAGCAAGAGGAAAATAATCTTCACCACACAAGAGTGCATCAAGATGCACCAAGATAAGACCCGCACTCAAGACAAAAGCTTTCACGGAGCCACCAAAGAAATAACATAAGAAAGACAAGGTGGACATGAAAGAAAGGATATCATCTAGAGATGTAATTTCTCTCAGATGTATAAGGTTCTAGGTAGACGAAATCATGATGATATATGTCTACAAAGAAGGATGTACACCCAACATAGTTACAACACGAAGGAATAAGATATCCAAAAGGAAGTCATACATATACCAATAAGATATTTGCTTGGAAGCATAGCACATGTCTAGATTTGGTCTTATTGTATATAAATGAACTCCTACCACACAACCATCAAAGACATCACAACTAGCAACATGAGATCATCGTTGGGATGCTTTGAGAAAGGAAACAAGTATCACAAGAAAGAATGAATTACATGCCATGATACAACCTACACAAGGTTGATGCAAGAAATATGTGCATGAAGTAGATGATGATACTTGTTACCGAGATACCATTGGAAGGATGTATTAGATACCAATTGAAGGTAGATGGTGGTTCATTGATCATCCTAGCTTGACTCCAATAAGCACATGGTGGAAACACCTTCCTTGTGAGTGAGTCCAGCATCCAATGCACCTCCAAATGTTCCTAGGAGAACAAGACAAACTAAACGGTACCCAGACTCATTGGGACCACAGAGTTAGAAACACCAATACATAGGACAAACTCCACATAAATATGTGCATATAGATATGAAAATAAATATCATGCACATCTCATCCAATTTGAGACTTGTTGGAGTTACCCCTATATATTGGGTCGAAGAAAGAAACATGCCAAATAAAATACATGAAGTAAACATGCATGCTCAAAACTTTCAAGAACCGAAACCAAATGAAAACGAAATGCCTAGAGAAAAAGGATACCAAATAGATAAATCATCACTTGGAAGATATCATTAAATATACATCAAGGAATGAGATATCCATTGATACACACTAAATTAAAGATGTCAAAGCCCCAAAGAGAGGATGGTTCCAAACAAACCAAGCTCTCAACAAAGTTTCATGATGGTACAAGGTACCAAAAAGAAATGACTTGCCTTCCACCAAAACACACTTGATAAGGATCACAAGAAGAGTGTTCTAAAGAAAATAGGATAGCTCCCCCACGAGTTGTGCATTATACAGGATTTGCATTTGAATACAAAATGCACAAGGTGGGATCACCACTTTCACTATATCTAGAAAACACTAGATAAGAACAAGAAATAAACAAGATCCACAAGTGGTAGGGAAGACAACGAGAGTTGACACAAACCTTGGCAAGAGAAAAGGCAAATAAAAACAAAAGCCAAAGTAAAGATGATCGACAAATTCTACCACACATAAGTGACTACCAATTGTCAAAAGACAAGAAGTATTTGGAAATAATTCCCGGTGGTAGATAACAAGGACATCCAACATCATCTTCACAACAAACACAAGCAAATTGCAACTTGTAGAGCTAACATGCCACCTAGGAACCAGATAATTTACAATATCAATTCTAGGTGGCAATATCTCAAATGTACACATTTTCTAGGCTTGTAATATGCACTTAGCATATTACTCCCCCATAATGTGATACCAATAAAAACTTAACAAGAGGTAATAAGAGAAACAAACAAGAGATAATTAATGGACTATTTAGAATTTGAATTTCTCATGAGAGATATACCACCTAGCGACTAGATAATCTTGTAATATCCATACTAGATGGTATTCCTCATGTACACACATTTATAGGATTGTGGCATGCACAAAGCACATCACTCCCCCAAAATGGGATGTTCCATTGATCTCTCACACGAGCCAACTAGGATACAAACAAGAAGCAAAAAGGCTCAATGCACGATGCACACGTACATGATGTGCAAACCAACACACACATACTTGATTGCTCAAGATAAGCAAGTTGGAAGCGCAACATATACAAACACATGCAAGGAACAAAACCAAAACATGCAAGGGGGCAAGTAACTTTCAAGGTAAACAATTTAAGTACAAGTTACCGCAAGGAGGCACATTGGATATAAGATAGAAACTTGATAATCCAATTGACTTGGGTTGAGACAAAGAGAATGATGAAGTCCCCTTAATTCTTCATAATGTAGCCAAGTCTCCAATGCCCTCCAACAACACCTATTGATCAAGTTTGAGCTAGTTGGTCCCCAACCAAGTTGGGTCCTAAGAGGTTAGTCGCAATAGGCTTGGCTACCCAAATGGTTCTTTGCTTCAAACCACTTTGAGTACCAACAAACTTGGTAACAACATTGCCAACCTTATCCTTCCCAAGAGAATAGACATCATCAATAATAATTGGGTTGGATAAGTTACCACTAGTGCATGAAGAAGCGAGGTGACCTTTCTAATGACATAGGTAGCAACGTCTACTCTTAACTTTCTTCTCACTTGATTTCTCAACTTGAGAAGCATTAGCTTGAGTCTTCTTGGGAAGAGGCCTTTCTTCAACTTGAGGTTGAGCATGAATGCACTTGTAGCCGCTTCCCTTGTTGCTGTCACTAAAGGCCTTCTTCTTCAATGGGCGAGATCTAACATGATGCCCTTCAATTTTGCACTTGAAGCAAATAATCTTGGCCGAACTCTTGACTTGTTTTTGGCCCTTCTTGTTGATGCTCTTGGACTTCTTCTTCTTATTGGAGTTGAATCCAAGTCCACCTTTGTCATTGGGGGATTTTTGCACACTCAAGATATTGTTGAGTGTGGCCTTCCCTTCATGACACTTTTCCAAGTCTTTCTTCAAAGAAGTGACTTGGGCCTTGAGCTCTTTGATTTCCTCTACATGGTTAGTCTCAACACAAGTACTAGAGGAAGTATAAGCTTCATTGTTAGAGCAACAAGGCAAGGAAAGCAATTCATCACAAGATGTACCAACATTGTGAGTAGATGAATTACAAGGACTAGCATATGGCAATATAGCACTTTGACTAGATGTAGTGCTAGTATCCACATGAGGCTCACTAGATGTTACCTTAGCAAGCATGGCCTCATGAGCTATCTTTAGCACATTATGGGATACTAGAAGATCATCATGAGAGTTTGAGAGCTTTTCATGGCTTTCTTCCAATTTCCCATATTTGCTAGATAGCAACTCAAGTTGAGCCCATAGCTCAACATTCTCCTTCAATATGGATGCTTCACAAGAGATAGAGTTAGTAGCACAAGAATCATCATTAGAAACAAGAGGAGAAGACAACTTGGCAAGCTCTTTTGAATATGAAGCTTTAAGTTGAGCATGAGACTCGGTGAGTTTGATGAGCTCACTCTTAATGACCCTTGAGCCATTTTTGAGGTGCTCAAAGTACTCAAGGAGTTTAGCATGCGCAACTTCAAGCTCCTCATTTTTAGTTTCAAAATCATTGTCCACCTCAAGAGATCTATCACGAGATTCCCTCACTCTAGATAGTTCTAGAGCAAAAGTCTCCTCAAGAGATTCGGAGGTGGATTGTTCATGTTCAAGAGCTTGAGATAGCTCTGCGATCTCATTTGCGTAATCACGCCCATGAGCTTCCATTTTCTCAATGGTGACCTCATGCTCCTCTAGATGAGATTCCAACTTCTCAATATATTTCTTGCCCTCAATGGCAATGGGCATAATTTCCATGAAGTTGGAACGAGCAATTTTATTTTTATGAAGAGCTTTAAAAACCATTTCCCCCTTAATTTTTAAGGAGGCAACATTATCATTCTCTTCATCATTATCCTCATCATCATTAGCATCAACATCATCATCAAGAGACATATTGGGGTACAAAGTAGGAGATACCTTTGACGCCTTAGCCATAAGGCAAAAAGCAATAGATGATGATGTACGATCCCTTGAGGCACCATTAAACACCACACCTTGTTCCATGGAGTGTTCGGTTTCCTCTACATTGTTAGCACAAAAATTCGAGGAACTAGATGCATTTTTATCATGGCAACAAGACATAGCAAACATATCATCATGAGATCTAGTCACACAATTTCTGCATGATATGCAAGGACTATCAACACAATCATGTGAAACATTTGGAGTGCTCGAAGTGTTAAAGCCCAAAGAGGGAGCATTGCAATAAGATAGTGATGAAGGATCATCCACAATAAGCATACTATCATCATTGCAATGACCAACACTACTCACCATATCATTACCTCGTGGCAAACCACATGTAGGTGAAGTAGAAGAAGTTGAGAACACTATATGACCGGAGGTGGAGGGAGAACAATCATCCCCACAAATCTTGTACACACCATATTTATCTTGAAGCTTTGTCCACAACTCATGAGCATCCCGGAACGGCATGAGTTCAAATATAACTACATTGCTCGAAGCATCGAAAAGCACATTAGAAGCTTGAGCATTGAGATAAGAGTTTTTCTCATCCTCTAAAGATAATCTTTGGGGATACTTTGGAGGAGAAAAACCCATATCTACAATTCGCTCTAAATTTGGGTCCATGACCCTAAAGAGATTAAGCATGCGAATTACCCAAACATCAAAATGTGTGCCATCGAAACTAAGAGTGTCAGAGAATCCTAATCCCCTAGTCGACATCTTTACTCTCTAGGCGGTAAAGCCAAATAAAGAGAGACGAGGCTCTGATACCAATTGAAAGATCGAGGATGTTGCCTAGAGGGGGGTGAATAGGCGCTGTAAAATAATTACGTTTTAGGATTGAACAAATGCGGAAAAAACCTAGCGGTTAATTTGTCAAGCACAAAACCTAAAACAACTAGGCTCACCTATGTGCACCAACAACTTATGCTAAGCAAGATAAGCAACTATGTGATAGCAAGATATATGACAAAGAACAATATGGCTATCACAAAGTAAAGTGCATAAGTAAAGGGCTCGGGTAAGAGATAACCGAGGCACGCGGAGACGAAGATGTATCCCGAAGTTCACACCCTTGCGGATGCTAATCTCCGTTTGGAGCGGTGTGGATGCACAATGCTCCCCAAGAAGCCACTAGGGCCACCGTAATCTCGCCACGCCAAGACAATGCAAGATGCCGTGATTCCACTAAGGGACCCTTGAGGGCGGTCACCAAACCCGTACAAATGGCGACCATTGGGGGCGGTCACCGAACCCGTACACTTTGGCAACCCTTGAGGGCGGTCACCGGAACCCGTCAAATTGCTCGGGGCGATCTCCACAACCTAATTGGAGACCCCGACGCTTGCCCGGAGCTTTACACCACAATGATTGAGCTCCGAACAACACCAACCGTCTAGGGCGCCCAAGCACCCAAGAGCAACAAGCTCAAGGGCACCAAGCACCCAAGAGTAATAAGCTTCTCAACTTGTAACTTCCACGTATCCCGTGGAGAACTCAAACCGATGCACCAAATGGAATGGCAAGGGCACACGGAGTGTCCAAGTCATTCTCTCACAAATCCCACCAAAGCAACTAATGCTAGGGAGGAAAATGAGAGGAAGAACGAAAGAAGAACACAAAGAACTCCAAGATCTAGATCCAAGGGGTTCCCCTCACTTAGAGGAGAAAGTGATTGGTCGAAACATGGATCTAGATCTCCTCTCTCTTTTCCCTCAAGAACTAGCAAGAATCATAGGAGGGATTGAGAGTTAGCAAGCTCTAAGAAGGTCAACAATGGGGGAAGAACACGAGCTTAAAGGATAAGGTTCAATGGGGAAGAAGACCCCCTTTTATAGGTGTGGAAAAATCCAACCATTATGCTCACAGCCCGCACTGAGCAGTACTACCGCTCCAAGGAGCGGTACTACTGCTAGGGCGGAAGTAGCCCTTTGAAACACAACAGCGAGGAGGCAAAAAGGCCAGAAGAACCGGCGGAGCGGTAGTACCGCTTGACCTCACGGTACTACCGCTAGGGGTAGCGGTACTACTGCTAAGGGTAGCGGTACTACTGCTAAGGGTAGCGGTACTACTGCTTGCGAGCGGGACTAAAAAATACATCCGTGCGTACCACCGCTGTACTTGTGACGAGTTTTTGGTCCCGAGTGGAAGTAGCCACGGAAGTAGCCGCGGTAGTACCGCTCCCAATAGCGGTAGTAAATAATTACTTCCGCTCCTGTCCGCGGTAGTACCGCTGCAGCCTTTTCAGAACACCAAAACTGACACAACTTTTGCAAACGGACTCCGAATTCAATGAAACCAAGTTTGTTGGAAAGCTAGCGACATGGGCTGACACAATATTGAAAGAAATATCAATAGGAAGCAAATTAGAAAAGGCCCATAATAAAATGGTGAGAACCCTTCCTCGGATAAGACCGGTAAAACCTCCAACACCGAAAACATCATAGTAGACGCATGCGAACTCCGTTTTCGATGAACTCAAGCTTGTCGTCAAGATGACCATAAGATCTCAGACTCACAAAGAGAACCAAACAAGAACCAAGAAACATGATGCAAGGATGCAATGGTTTGAGCTCTCTACTAACGATACGATCAAGCTACCAACTTGAGAGCCCCCCTTGATAGTACGGCAAACGATCCTATAACCCGGTCTCCCAACTACCACCATGAGACCGATAAAATAGAAAACCTATCAAGGGAAAACCTTTGCCTTGCACATGGTCCACTTGATCTAGATGATGACGATCTTGACTCCCTCAAGTTGGACCACCTTTCTTGATTGCATTGGCTCGATGAAGACTAGATGATTGCTCCCCCATAGTCCACTATGGGTGAGCCACTCTTCGGCACATCTTCACAAGTCCATTGACACCACAATGGATGGCAAGATTCAAGCACTTGATCTCTTCGTCATGCTCCACTTGAACTTGCACATGGCAATCTTGATGACGATCACCACTTGATGCCATCCTTTCCATGGGTTGTATGATATCTTCCTATTGACGCAAGCCCATGGACACGTACCTAACCCCACATAGAACTCTCACATAGACCATGGGTTAGTACACAAAGTGCAATGGACAATGCTTACCATACCATGGGATCACTTGATCCCTCTCGGTACATCTTCTACGCTTTGTGAGTTGATCAACTTGATTCACTCTTGACTTAGTCTTGATCAACCTTGTATCTTTGCAACTCTCTTCATTTGGATGATGTCTTGAAGGTTAACATGAATGATTACACAACCTTCTTCTTCAAGACATGCTTGCAATAAGCTCAACACTCACATGACCAATCTTTGGATAATTCCTTAATAGCACCTTGGTCAACTCATAAACTCCTTGAAACCAACACATGGACTTCAAGAAAAGCCTATGGACAAATCCTTCAAATATAACTCAAGACAACCATTAGTCCATAGAGATTGTCATCAATTACCAAAACCAAACATGGGGGCACCGCATTTTCTTTCACCCGTTGACTAAGCTTCTCTCACGAGCAAAACATGATCACACCTTAGTACTCTTTGGGTGTTAATCACATAGCGATGTGAACTAGATTATTGACTCTAGTAAACCCTTTGGGTGTTGGTCACATGACGATGTGAACTATGGGTGTTAATCATATACAGATATGAATATTGGTGTTAAATCACATGGCGATGTGAACTAGATTATGGACTCTAGTGCAAGTGGGAGACTAAAGGAAATATGCCCTAGAGGAATAATAAAGTTATTATTTATTTCCTCGTATCATGATAAATGTTTATTATTCATGCTAGAATTGTATTAACCGGAAACATGATACATGTGTGAATACATTGACAAACTTAATGTCACTAGTATGCCTCTACTTGACTAGCTCATTAATCAAAGATGGTTATGTTTCCTAACCATAGAAATGTGTTGTCATTTGATTAACGGGATCACATCATTAGGAGAATGATGTGATTGACTTGACCCATTCTGTTAGCTTAGCACTTGATCGTTTAGTATGTTGCTATTGATTTCTCCATGACTTATACAAGTTCCTACAACTATGAGATTATGCAACTCCCGTTTACCAGAGGAACACTTTGTGTGCTACCAAACGTCACAACGTAACTGGGTGATTATAAAGGAGCTCTATAGGTGTCTCCAAAGGTACATGTTGAGTTGGCGTATTTTGAGATTAGGTTTTGTCACACCGATTGTCGGAGAGGTATCTTTGGGCCCTCTCGGAAATGCACATCACTATAAGCCTTGCAAGCAATGTAGCTAATGAGTTAGTTACGGAATGATGCATTACGTTACGAGTAAAGAGACTTGCCGGTAACGAGATTGAACTAGGTATTGAGATACCGACGATCGAATCTCGGGCAAGTAACATACCGATGACAAAGGGAATAATGTATGTTGTTATGCGGTTTGACCGATAAATATCTTCGTAGAATATGTAGGAGCCAATATGAGCATCCAGGTTCCGCTATTGGTTACTGACCGGAAACAGTTCTAGGTAATGTCTACATAGTTCTCGAACCCGTAGGGTCCGCACGCTTAAGGTTTCGTTGACAGTTTTATTATGAGTTTATGAGTTTTGATGTACCGAATGTTGTTCGGAGTCCCAGATGTGATCACGGACATGATGAGGTGTCTCGAAATGGTCGAGACATAAAGATCGATATATTGGACGACTATATTTTGACACCGGAAAGGTTCCGGGTGAGATTGGGACAATACCAGAGCTTCGGGAGGTTATCGAAACGCCCCGGGAGGTATATGGGCGTTATTGGGCCTTAGTGGAAAGGAGGGAGAAGAAGCAAA
The DNA here is from genome assembly GCA_021437245.1 of Aegilops speltoides. NCBI lineage: Eukaryota > Viridiplantae > Streptophyta > Magnoliopsida > Poales > Poaceae > Aegilops > Aegilops speltoides. The sequence goes on along the minus strand of CM038144.1, from coordinate 23,433,640 downwards.
GGAGGGGCGCCCCCCCCCCAAGCCCAATCCGAATTGGGAGGGCCCCCCCTTCCTTCTTCCCTCCCCCCTCTTCCTTCCCTCTCCCTCTCCTAATAGGAAAGGGGGGAGTCCTACTCCCGGTTGGGGTTGGACTCCCCCCCTAGGGCGCGCCACCCCCCCTTGGCCGGCCCACTCCTCCACTCCTTTATATACGGGGGAGGGGGGCACCCCATAGACACAACAATTGATCTCTTGATCTCTTAGCCGTGTGCGGTGCCCCCCTCCACCATAGTCCTCCTCGATAATATTGTAGCGGTGCTTAGGCGAAGCCCTGCGACGGTAGAACATCAAGATCGTCACCACGCCATCATGCTGACAGAACTCTCCCTCGACACTCGGCTCGATCGAACTTCGAGGGACGTCATCGAGCTGAACGTGTGCTAGAACTCGGAGGTGTCGTAGTTTCGGTGCTTGATCGGTCGGGCCGTGAAGACGTACGACTACATCAACCGCGTTGTTCTAATGCTTCCGCTTTCGGTCTACGAGAGTACGTGGACAACACTCTCCCCTCTTGTTGCTATGCATCACCATGATCTTGCATGTGCATAGGAAATTTATGAAACTACTACCCAACACCCAAAAGTTGCCTTGAAAGTCTTCAGGTGAATGTCCTCATGACACCACCTGTGAAGAATAGGAACTCCAGATCAAATTCTTCATATGAACCAAATTCTTCATATGGATCCAAGTCCTCATACGGACCAAATTCCTCACGTGGATCAAATTCCTCAAAAGGATCAAAGTCCTCACATGATCATCATCGTGCTAACCCCTCTGTTTCGCAGGGTAGAGCTAAGGGCTATGAGTATGAACATTATTCTTCAAATCATTACGTTCATAAGTCCTCGAAGAATTTCTGTGCTTATTCATATGCTTATCCTAACCCCTCTTATGTGAAACGAAGTGGACTGGCTTCTATGCCACCTTTCTCAGATGGTGCTCGCAGAGTGATGAATTCTTTGCCACCCCTTCAGATGTGGGTGGTGAAGAAAAAGAACTAATCTTTTATGCAGGGTCAGGTCTCCAGACGTGCTCTAAACGTCTGAAGAATTTGCTGAAGACCTGAACAATGCCTGAAAGGACACAGGCTAATCGTGATGAAATGAACCTTCATTTCACACATCCTCATACTGTTTATCTGTTCTATTGCTTGATGAAATTGATCTGATGATATTGTCATATTCTTCTCTGATGAAGTATATGAGTTCGTAAGTTGCACTGATTCATCTGCAGGATGAACAACCCAATGCCAATGAGTGGGTCCTCGATAGTGGATGTACAAATCACATGACTGGTGACAAGAATCTATTGATGGATGCTCCTTTATCACCATCACATCTGAAGCATATCATCTTTATTGACAAAGGCAAAAGTCAGGTATTGGGTCTAGGTAACGTTGCCATCTCAAAGGATATACACATGGATAAAGTCATGCTTGTCGAATCCTTAGGATACAACCTCATGTCTGTATCAATGCTTTGTGATCTTGATATGGTATTGTCTTTGGAAAATATCGTTGTGTTGTGATCATGGAAGCTGACAATTCCAAAGTCTTCAAGGGCTTTAGGAGAGAAGACTTGTACATTGTTGATTTCTCTACAGTACCACAACCGGCCGTGTGTCTACTTGCAAAAGCTTCAGAAGGCTGGCTATGGCATCAACGACTTGGTCATGCTGGCATGAGGAATTTGCACACGCTTGCGAAGAAGAAGCATGTCATTGGCATTGAAAATGTCAAATTCCTCAAGGATCACTTATGCGGAGCCTGTGAAGCTGGAAAGATGACCAAGGCCAACCATCCAGCGAAGACTATCATGACTACCACTCGACCATTTGAATTGCTTCACATGGATCTCTTCGGTCCTAATCATTATTCTGCTGTTACGAATGATGCATCTCTATATGGCTTTGTTATTGTTGATGATTATTCTCGTTACACATGGGTGCATATTGTCACTTACAAAAATGAGGTGCAGGAAGTCTTCAAACGATTTTCCTCGAGGGCTTCAACCAACTTTGGTGTGAAGATCAAGCACATCAGAAGTGACAATGGGACTGAGTTCAAGAATTCCGGTCTTGATGACTATCTTGATGAACTTGGTATTACTCATGAGTTATCTGCTCCTTATACTCCTCAGCAAAATGGCGTTGTGGAGCACAAGAACAGAACTCTTGTTGAGATGGCTCGCACTATGCTTGATGAATACAAGACACCTCGTCAATTCTGGATTGAGGCTATTGATACTGCATGCCACATCATCAACAGAGTATATCTTCACAAATTCTTCAAGAAGACTGCCTATGAACTCCTCACTGACAAGAAACCCAATGTGAGTTACTTCAAAGTCTTCAGTGCTAAATGTTGGATTAGAGATCCTCATCACAATTCTAAATTTGCACCTAAAGCACATGAGGGTTTTATGCTTGGTTACGGAAAGGACTCGCACAGCTACAAAGTCTTCAACAACGTTCTTCACAAGGTTGTTGAAACTGTAGATGTGCGGTTCGCTGAGACTAATGGCTCGCAAAGAGAGTACCTACCTTCTGTGATAGATGAACCAGCACCTGAGGATTCTATCAAGTTCAAAGCTACTGAGGATGTCATTCCCACCAAAGAATTTGCTGAAGAATTCATTTCAGAACGTGATGAACGTCGAGCTGGCGCACATGAAGAAAATGGTACTGAGGAAAATGCTCCTGAAGAAAATGCAAATCAAATTCCTCGAAGACAACCCGCTCATCCTCGTATTGCAAACGAAGTGCAAATCGAGAAGATCATCGATGACATTGAAGCACCAGGTGATAACCCACAAGTATAGGGGATCGCAACAGTTTTCAATAAGTAAGAGTGTCGAACCCAACGAGGAGCTAAAGGTAGAACAAATATTCCCTCAAGTTCTATCGACCACCGATACAACTCTACGCACGCTTGACGTTCGCTTTACCTAGAACAAGTATGAAACTAGAAGTACTTTGTAGGTGTTTTGGGATAGGTTAGCAAGAAAATAAAGAGCACGGAAATATAAACTAGGGGCTGCTAAGGTAAAGACACAACTAAAGTAAATATGGCGAGTGTGGAAAAGTGGTGGTAGGAGTTGTGGAATTGTCCCTAGGCAACTGACTATGTTACTAGACCGGTAATCACTATTGCAATTCTATTTGAGGGAGAGGCATAAGCTAACATACTTTCTCTACTTGGATCATATGCACTTATGATTGGAACCCTAGCAAGCATCCGCAACTACTAAAGATTCATTAAGGTAAAACCCAACCATAGCATTAAAGCATCAAGTCCCCTTTATCCCATACGCAACAATCCCTCTTACTCGGGTTTGTGTTTCAGTCACTCACCAACCCACTATAAGCGAATCATGAACGTATTGCAACACCCTACAGCGGGAATCCCTCACGCTTGCGCGACACGGAGGGCACCATAGGACAGCACCAATAATAAAACATGCAACTCAAACCAATCATAGCAATTCATCAATCACCGATAGGACAATAGAAATCTACTCAGACATCATAGGATGGCAACACATCATTGGATAATAATATGTAGCATAAAGCACCATGTTCAAGTAGAGGGTACAGCGGGATGCGGGAGAGTGGACCGCTGTAGATAGAAGGGGGAAGGTGATGGAGGTGTTGGTGAAGATGGCGGAGGTGTTGGTGAAGATCGCGGTGATGATGATGGGGAGAGAGCCCCCCTCCTTCTTCTTCTTCCTTGACCTTCTCCCTAGATGGGAGAAGGGTTTCCCCTCTGGTCCATGGTCTCCATAGCTTGGGAGGGGCGAGAGCCCCTCCGAGATTGGATCTATCTCTTTGTTTCTGCGTTCTCTTCGTTGGCCTCTGGCTCTGTTTCACGGTCTCGCGTATATATGGAGATCCGTAACTCCGATTGGCCTGAAACCTTTTCCGTGATTTTTTTCCGAATATTATCTTTCTTGCGGCAAAAGAAGAGCATCAACCGCCTTACAGTGGGCTCACGAGGGTAGGCCGCGCGCCCTGGGGGGAGGGCACGCCCCCCTGCCTCGTGACCACCTCGGGCACCGTCTCGCGTGGATTTTTCTTCTGGAATTTTCCATATTTTCCAAAAATAAGCTCCGTCCGTTTTTATCCCGTTTGGATTCCGTTTGATATGGATATTCTGTGAAACATAAAACATGCAAATGCAGGAACTAGCAATCGATAATGGATCAATATGTTAGTCCCAAAATAATATAAAAGTTGCCAAAAGTATATGAAAGTGAATAATATTGGCATGGAACAATCAAAAATTATAGATACGACGAAGACGTATCAGCATCCCCAAGCTTAATTCCTGCTCGTCCTCGAGTAGGTAAATGATAAAAAAGAAAAAATTTTGATGTGGAATGCTACCTAGCATAATCTTGATCATATGTCTAATCATGGCATGAATATTAAGACACGAGTGATTCAAAGCAATAGTCTATCATTTGACGTAAAAGCAATAATACTTTGAGCGTACCAATAAAGCAATCATGTCTTTTCAAAACAACAAGGCAAAAGTAAGCTTATCCCTACAAAATCATACAGTTTGGCCATGCTTCATTTTCGTCACACAAAAATGCTCCCATCATGCACAACCCCGATGACGAGCCAAGCAATTGGTTCATACTTTTTAACGCGCTTCAGCTTTTTCAACCCTCACGCAATACATGAGCGCAAGCCATGGATATAGCACTATAGGTGGAATAGAATATAATGATGGAGGTTATGTGGAGAAGACAAAAAGGAGAAAGTCTCACATCGATGCGGCTAATCAATGGGCTATGGAGATGCCCATCAATTGATGTCAATGCGAGGAGTAGGGATTGCCATGCAACGGATGCACTAAGAGCTATAAGTGTATGAAAGCTCAACAAAAGAAACTAAGTGTGTGTGCATCCAACTTGCTTGCTCATGAAGACCTAGGGCATTTGAGGAAGCCCATCGTTGGAATATACAAGCCAAGTTCTATAATGAAAATTCCCACTAGTATATGAAAGTGACAACATAGGAGACAATCTATATGAAGAACATGGTGCTACTTTGAAGCACAAGTGTGGTAAAAGGATAGTAACATTGCCCCTTCTCTCTTTTTCTCTCGTTTTTTTTGGCCTTCTCTTTTTTTGGCATTTCTCTTTTTTTATTTTTTTTATTTTTTCGTCCGGAGTCTCATCGCGACTTGTGGGGGAATCATAGTATCCATCATCCTTTCCTCACTGGGGCAATGCTCTAATATTGATGATCATCACACTTTTATTTAATTACAACTCAATATTACAACTCGATATCTAGAACAAACATATGACTCTATATGAATGCTTCCGGCGGTGTACCGAGATGTGCAATGATCTAGCGTAGCAATGACATCAAAAAACGGACAAGCCATGAAAACATCATGCTAGCTATCTTATGATCATGCAAAGTAATATGACAATGAATGCTCAAGTCATGTATATGATGATGATGGAAGTTGCATGGCAATATATCTCGGAATGGCTATGGAAATGCCGTAATAGGTAGGTATGGTGGCTGTTTTGAGGAAGATATAGTGAGGCTTATGTGTGATAGAGCGTATCGTATCACGGGGTTTGGATGCACTGGCGAAGTTTGCACCAACTCTTGAGGTGAGAAAGGGCAATGCACGGTACCGAAGAGGCTAGCAACGATGGAAGGGTGAGAGTGCGTATAATCCATGGACTCACATTAGTCCTAAAGAACTCATATACTTATTGCAAAAGTTTATTAGCCCTCGAAGCAAAGTACTACTACGCATGCCCCTAGGGGGATAGATTGGTAGGAAAAGACCATCGCTCGTCCCCGACTGCCACTCATAAGGAAGACAATCAAAGAAACACCCCATGCTTCAAATTTGTCACACAACGGTTACCATACGTGCATGCTATGGGACTTGCAAACCTCAACACAAGTGTCTCTACAATCCACAACCACGCACTAGCATAACTCTAATATCACCATCTTTATATCGCAAAACTATTGCAAGGAATCAAACATATCATATTCAGCGATCTACAAGTTTATGTAGGATTTTATGACTAACCATGTGAATGACCAATTCCTGTCATCTCTCTAAATAGATATAAGTGAAGCAAGAGAGTTTAATTCTTTCTACAAAAGATATGCCCACGCTCTAACAAGTATAAGTGAAGCAAAAGAGCATTCTACAAATGGCGGTTGTCTATATGAAGAGAAACAGGCAATCCAGACTTCAAATGATATAAGTGAAGCACATGAAGCATTCTATAAAGCCACACTCAAAAGATTTAAGTGAAGTGCAATGAGCATTCTATAAATCAACCAAGGACTATCTCATACCAGCATGGTGCATAAAAGAAAAAATAAAAACCTAATTGCAAAAGACGCTCCAAGACTTGCACATAATGCATAAACGAAACGAATACGAAAACATACCGATACTTGTTGAAGAAAGAGGGAATGCCTCCCCAGCATCCCCAAGCTTAGACGCTTGAGTCTTCTTGAATATTTACTTGGGGTGCCTCGGGCATCCCCAAGCTTGAGCTCTTGCCTCTATTCCTTCTTGTCACATCGAAACATCTTCAATTAGACACTATATCCACACAAAACTTCAACAGAAAACTCGGTAAGATCCGTTAGTATAATAAAGCAAATCACCACTCTAAATACTGTTGCAAACCAATTCATATTTTGTTTTTGCATTATGTCTACTGTAATATAACTTTTTCATGGCTTAATCCACTGATATAATTTGATAGATTCATCAAAACAAGCAAACTATGCATCAAAAACAGAATCTGTCAAAAACAGAACAGTCTATAGCAGTCTGAACATCCACCATACTTCTGTACCCCAACAAATCTACCAAAATTAGGAAAAATAAAAAAGTTGTATAGCAAGACATTTCAAAAAGAATCAGAACCAATTGACGTTCCAGTTAAAAACGTAAAATCGCGCACTACAGCCAAAGTTTCTGTCCTGCACCGTACAAACCAACAAGCATTGTAAACATCCTAAAGGCAAACCTTGGCACATTATTTTTATGTACAATGGAATTATACAAGGGGATAATTATTTTGTTGAAAAGTTTCTGTAATCAAGATTCACAAAGTTTCTGTGAGCATGAACAAAGTTCAAGGCTAGCTCCCATTTCAACAATGCTTGTCTCTCTCACTTTCACTTTCCTTTTTGAAAAGTTTTTAGGTTCCCCTCTTTATTTTTTTTGTTTTAAACTATATGAAAGCACTCAACAGAAATAAATGACTCTATAAAACTTCCGGGTTGTCTCCCTGGCAGCGCTTTCTTTAAAGCCATTAAGCTAGGCATATAGTGCTCAAGTAGTGAATCCACCCGGATCCCAAGGTATATCAAAGCCAATTTTAATTAACAATGATTTGTAATTTAGTAGTGAGCACAAAGTAACATATATCATGCAACAACGAAGTCTAACTCCCTTCCTATGCATTCGCATGTCATAAAAGAACAATTCATGCACACATAGTAAAGGCCAATGCATAGTATAAACAGTTTCTTGCAATTCTATCGTATTGGAAACATAGAGAGGTGGAGATAGAGTTCCTCTCTCATAATAATTGCAAGTAGGAGCAGCAAGCACATGCATATTATATTCATCAAAATCATCATGTGTAGTAGTAAAAGGCAACCCATCAATATAATCCTTAATAAGTGCAAACTTCTCCGATATAGTGTAGTCGGGAGAATTCAAAAAGATAATAGGACTATCATGCGTGGGTGCAATAGAAAAAATTTCATGTTTAACATAAGGAACTATAGCAAGTTCATCTCCATAAGCATAATTCATATTGGCATCTTGGCCACAAGCATCATCAAAAAGGGATATTTCAAAAGAATCATAGGGATCATAACAGTCATCATAGCAATCATCCTTCGGTAAGCACGAAGGGGAATTAAACAATGTATGAGTTGAAGAGTTACTCTCATTAGAAGGTGGGCACGGGTGATCAATCCGCTCTTCCTCGTCTTGTTCTTCGCTCTCCTCCTCATCTTTTTCATCCAATGAGCTCATAGTTTCATCAATTTCTTCTTCCATAGATTCCTGCAAAATATTAGTTTCTTCTTGGACAGCGTTGACTTTCTTCATAAAAGTATTACTATAGTAATCGTATTCATAATTTTCATAGCAATATCCAAGTATAGCAAGATTTTCTGGCCTATAACCATTATCATCAAAAGCTTCATACTTTTCAAACAAAGCTTCAATTTCATAAGCAGCCTTAAAAGCAACAAATTCTTCTATTTGTTCCACATCATAGTAATCATATATACCATTAGCATAAGAAGCTAAGGTTTCATTATCATTATATTTGCATGAAAAGGGAAGGTGTGGAACCTTCATCCTAGAGCAACAAGTAGTATCATATCTCAAGCAGAGATTCCAGGCATACCAACGCAACATAATAAATTGATCCCATAATAGTTTCCATTTTTGTGTCGAGCGATAATCCCTAAAGTATTCACGTTGATCCAACGTGTCTCCCATTATAAAGTTGAATGGGGTTTTCTCAGGATTATCAAAGTAGTACATAATATCTCTCACATAATGAGAATCGGGGGTTTTAGGAGTTACCCCATCTACATGAGTAGCAAGTACCTCTAATTTTTTGGTATTTTGCGTTCCATATCCATAACTAAAGATAGAGAACAACTTAGAACAGCAAATAAAAATTACTTAGTGATAAAGCAAACAAGCACACACGAGAATATTCACCCCACGCTATTGCTCCCCGGCAACGGCGCCAGAAAAAGGTCTTGATAACCCACAAGTATAGGGGATCGCAACAGTTTTCGATAAGTAAGAGTGTCGAACCCAACGAGGAGCTAAAGGTAGAACAAATATTCCCTCAAGTTCTATCGACCACCGATACAACTCTACGCACGCTTGACGTTCGCTTTACCTAGAACAAGTATGAAACTAGAAGTACTTTGTAGGTGTTTTGGGATAGGTTAGCAAGAAAATAAAGAGCACGGAAATATAAACTAGGGGCTGCTAAGGTAAAGACACAACTAAAGTAAATATGGAGAGTGTGGAAAAGTGGTGGTAGGAGTTGTGGAATTGTCCCTAGGCAACTGACTATGTTACTAGACCGGTAATCACTATTGCAATTCTATTTGAGGGAGAGGCATAAGCTAACATACTTTCTCTACTTGGATCATATGCACTTATGATTGGAACTCTAGCAAGCATCCGCAACTACTAAAGATTCATTAAGGTAAAACCCAACCATAGCATTAAAGCATCAAGTCCCCTTTATCCCATGCGCAACAATCCCTCTTACTCGGGTTTGTGTTTCAGTCACTCACCAACCCACTATAAGCGAATCATGAACGTATTGCAACACCCTACAGCGGCAATCCCTCACGCTTGCGCGACACGGAGGGCACCATAGGACAGCACCAATAATAAAACATGCAACTCAAACCAATCATAGCAATTCATCAATCACCGATAGGACAATAGAAATCTACTCAGACATCATAGGATGGCAACACATCATTGGATAATAATATGTAGCATAAAGCACCATGTTCAAGTAGAGGGTACAGCGGGATGCAGGAGAGTGGACCGCTGTAGATAGAAGGGGGAAGGTGATGGAGGTGTTGGTGAAGATGGCGGAGGTGTTGGTGAAGATCGCGGTGATGATGATGGCCCCCGGCGGCGTTCCGGGGCCACCGGAAGCGAGGGGGAGAGAGCCCCCCTCCTTCTTCTTCTTCCTTGACCTTCTCCCTAGATGGGAGAAGGGTTTCCCCTCTGGTCCATGGTATCCATGGCTTGGGAGGGGCGAGAGCCCCTCCGAGATTGGATCTATCTCTCTGTTTCTGCGTTCTCTTCGTTGGCCTCTGGCTCTGTTTCACCATTTCGCGTATATATGGAGATCCGTAACTTCGATTGGCCTGAAACCTTTTCCGTGATTTTTTTCCGAATATTATATTTCTTGCGGCAAAAGAAGAGCTTCAACCGCCTTACGGTGGGCTCACGAGGGTAGGTCGCGCGCCCTAGGGTGGAGGGCGCGCCCCCCTGCCTCGTGACCACCTCGGGCACCGTCTCGCGTGGATTTTTCTTCTGGAATTTTCCATATTTTCCAAAAATAAGCTCAGTCCGTTTTTATCCCGTTTGGATTCCGTTTGATATGGATATTCTGCAAAACATAAAACATGCAACAGACAGGAACTGGCACTGGGCACTGATCAATATGTTAGTCCCCAAAATAATATAAAAAGTTGCCAAAAGTATATGAAAGTGAATAATATTGGCATGGAACAATCAAAAATTATAGATACGACGGAGACGTATCACCAGGTCCTCTCACACGCTCAAAAGCTTCACATTTGTCTAACTTTTGTGGGCACTTTGCTTTTGTCTCTATCACAGAGCCCACTAAGGTAGATGAAGCATTTCTGGAGCCTGAGTGGATTCAAGCTATGCAAGAAGAATTACATCAGTTCGAGCTCAACAACGTCTAGGAACTGGTCAAACGTCCAGATCCTCGCAAACACAACATTATTGGCATAAAGTGGATCTACAGCAACAAGCAAGATGAAAATGGCCTTGTTGTGAGGAATGAGGCACGGCTTGTAGCTCAAGGCTACACATAGGTTGAAGGAATTGACTTCGATGAAACTTTTGCACCTGTTGCTAGACTCGAGGCTATTCGCATATTACTTGCTTATGCTAACCATCATGATATTATCTTACAACGAATGGATGTGAAAAGTGCATTCCTCAATGGTAAGCTTGAGGAAGAAGTATATGTTGCTCAACCCCCAGGTATTGAAGATCCAAAGAATCCTGACAAAGTCTTCAAACTCAACAAGGCCCTGTATGGCCTCAACCAGGCCCCTCGGGCATGGTATGATACTTTGAAGGAACTCCTCATGAAGAAAGCCTTCAAACCAGGTTCACTCGACCCAACTCTTTTCACTAAGTCTTATGATGATGAATTGTTTGTGTGCCAAATATATGTTGATGATATCATTTTTGGCTGTACTGACAAACGATATAGTGATGAATTTGCCTATATGATGAGTGAAGAATATCAAATGTCTATGATGGGAGAAATGAAATTCTTTTTAGGTCTTCAAATTTGTCAACAGCGCAATGGCATATTCATTTCTCAGGAGAAATACCTCAAGGACGTATTGAGGAAATTCGGCATGCAAGATTGCAAAGGGGTCAAAATTCCATTGCCCACAAATGGCCATCTATGCACTGATGAAAATGGTAAAGACTTCGATCAAAAGGTATACCGCTCCATGATTGGCTCTTTATTGTACCTATGTGCATCTAGGCCGGATATTATGCTTAGTGTTTGCATGTGTGCCCGATTTCAAGCTACACCGAAGGAATCACACCATAAGGTTGTGAAGCATATTCTTCGATACTTAGCGCACACACCAACACTTGGATTATGGTATCCAAAGGGCTCTTCGTTTGATCTCATTGGATATTCAGACTCTGACTATGCTGGTGATCGTGTGGACCGCAAGTCAACATCAGACACATGTCATTTCCTCGAACGATCTTTGGTCTGTCGGTCCTCGAAGAAACAGAACTGTGTATCACTCTCCACTGCAGAAGCTGAGTACATTGCTGCTGGATCGTGCTGTGCTCAACTACTATGGATGAAGCAAACACTCAAGGACTATGGCGTCAACGTGAAGAATGTGCCTCTCTACTGTGACAATGAAAGTTCTATCAAGATTGCTCATAACCCAGTTCAGCACTCGAAGACCAAGCACATCCAGATTCGTCATCATTTTCTTCGTGATCATGTGTTGAAGGGCGACATCTCCATAGACCATGTTAGCACTGAAGATCAGCTGGCCGATATCTTCACTAAGCCCTAGGATGAGAAGAGATTTAGCAAGTTGCGGTCTGAGCTAAATATCCTAGAATCTTCGTATGTTCTCTGAAATGGACGCACATCCTAACACTTATGCTGACTTGATGACTTGGATGCGCAACACACGAAGTAACTTTTTCTTCAATCAATGAAGACTAACCCTCTAAGTGTGAAGAAATTAATGAAGAAATTGATTCTCAGAGCCCTACGACAATTGTACGTGGTGTCTGAAATTAGCTTTCTTATACGCTGGGTTATGCCACCACCCAAAGGTGGAAATCTTCAATTTGAGTTTTTCTTCGTTTTTGAAATTCCTCAGTTTTTCAAATTCTTCAACTCTGCATTGTCTTCACTCCTTCCGGTGTTGTTCTTCATTTGAATATATATATATATGAAATTTATGTCCTCTACAACATTCACTTATTGCTATTTCTTCAAGTTGATTTCTTCTGCTAAGTGAATGTGATCAGACCCTTCCCCCTCTATGCTAAACTCAACCCAGTCTATTCACAAATTCTTCATGTGCGTTCTATTTGAAACTCGTTCAAAATCTTCACTGTGTCCTTGACAGCTGAAGAAATTGCGAACGGAACTTTTAAACTTATCTTATCTGAATTTTCAGCTTTGCCGCTCAAACCGTTCCGCTTCTCATGACAATACTTATCTATTCACCCACGATCCTTGATACGTCCATTTTGCATCATGCTTTTATATCAATATTTATTGCATTATGGGCTGTTATTACACATTATATCTCAATACTTATGGCTATTCTCTCTTATTTTACAAGGTTTACCATGAAGAGGGGGAATGCCGGCAGCTGGAATTCTGGCTGGAAAAGGAGCAAACGTTGGAAACCTATTCTGCACAGCTCCAAAAGTCCTGAACTCCAAGAAACAACTTTTTGGAATTAATAAGAATTTCTGAGCGAAAGAAATAGGCCAGGGGACCCACACCCTGTCTAGGAGACAGGGGGGCGCACCCCCCTATAGGGCGCTCCCCCTATCTCCTGGGCCCCCTAGTGGGCCTCCGGTGTCCATCTTCTGCTATATCATCACTTTTACCCTGGAAAAAATCGTGGGCAAGCTTACGACACGAAACTCCGCTGCCACGAGGCGAAACCTTGGCGGAATCAATCTAGGGCTCTGGCGGAGCTGTTCTGCCGGGGACACTTCCCTCCGGGAGGGAGAAATCATCACCAACGTCATCACCAATGATCCTCTCATCGGGAGGGGGTCAATCTCCATCAACATCTTCACCAGCACCATCTCCTCTCAAAACCCTAGTTCATCTCTTGTATCCAATCTTGTATCAAAACCACAAATTGGTACCTCTGGGTTGCTAGTAGTGTTGATTACTCCTTGTAGTTGATGCTAATTGGTTTACTTGGTGGAAGATCATATGTTCAGATCCTTTATGCATATTATTACTCCTCTGGTTATGAACATTAATATGCTTTGTGAGTAGTTACGTTTGTTCCTGAGGACATGGGTGAAGTCTTGCTATTAGTAGTCATGTGAATTTGGTATTCGTTCGATATTTTGATGAGATGTATGTTGTCTTTTCCTCTAGTGGTGTTATGTGAACGTGGACTACATGACACTTCACCATTATTTGGGCCTAGAGGAAGGCATGGGGAAGTAATAAGTAGATGATGGGTTGCTAGAGTGACAGAAGCTTAAACCCTAGTTTATGCGTTGCTTCGTTAGGGGTTGATATGGATCCATACGCTTAATGTTGTGGTTAGGTTTACTTTAATACTCCTTTTTGTAGTTGCGGATGCTTGCAATAGGTGCTAATCATAAGTGGGATGCTTGTCCAAGTTAGGGAAGTACCCAAGTACCGGTCCACACACATATGAAATTATCAAAGTACCGAACGCGAATCATATGAATGTGATGAAAACTAGCTTGATGATAATTCCCAATGTGTCCTCGGGAGCTCCTTCCTCATTATTAGAAATTGTCCAGGCTTATCCTTTGCTACATAAAGGATTGGGCCACCTTGCTGCACTTTACTTACTTTATTTACTTGTTGCTCGTTACTATTTATCTTATCACAAAACTATCTATTACCTACAATTTCAATGCTTGCAGAGAAAACCTTACTGAAAACCGCTTATCATTTCCTTCTGCTCCTCGTTGGGTTTGACACTCTTACTTATCAAAAGGACTACACTTGAGGGTCATCAATCCTACATGGTCGCCACCTCTCAGTACGTGGGTGACACATGTCAAGCGAATGTGAAGGGGCCAGGGGCACGTTCGTCCGATTTCCTCGGGTGTACAGTTTTTCACTCTCTATAAATACCCCTGCCTATGATACGTCTCCAACGTATCTATAATTTTTTATTGTTCCATGCAATTATATTATCCCTTTTGGATGTTTATGGGCTTTATTTTACACATTTATATCATTTTTGGGACTAACCTATTAACCGGAGGCCCAGCCGATATTGTTGTTTTATTGCCTGTTTTAGTATTTTGAAGAAAAGGAATATCAAACGGATTCCAAACGGAATGAAACCTTCGGCACCGTGATTTTTTGGAAGAATATCATTCAGGAGACTTGGAGTTCACGTCAGAAGATCCTCGAGGAGGCCACGACACAGGGGGGCGCCCACCCCCCTGGGCGCGCCCTACCCTCTCGTGGGCCCCTCGAGGCTCCCCCGACCAACTTCTTTCGCCTATATAAGCCTACGTACCCTAAAAACATCGATGGAGAAGATAGATCGGGAGTTTCGCTGCCGCAAGCCTCTGTAGCCACCAAAAACCTCTCGGGAGCCCGTTCCGGCACCCTGCCGGAGGGGGAACCCATCACCGGTGGCCATCTTCATCATCCCGGCGCTCTCCATGACGAGGAGGGAGTAGTTCACCCTCGGGGCTGAGGGTATGTACCAGTAGCTATGTGTTTGATCTCTCTCTCTCTCTCTATGGCACGATCTTGATGTATCGCGAGCTTTGCTATTATAGTTGGATCTTATGATGTTTCTCCCCCTCTACTCTCTTGTGATGAATTGAGTTTCCCTCTTGAAGTTATCTTATCGGATTGAGTCTTTGATTTGAGAACACTTGATGTATGTCTTGTCGTTTTTATCTGTGGTGACAATGGGATATCACGTGCCACTTGATGTATGTTTTGGTGACCAACTTGCGGGTTCTGCCGATGAACCTATGCATAGGGGTTGGCACACGTTTTCTTGACTCTCCGACAGAAACTTTGGGGCACTCTTTGAAGTACTTTGTGTTGGTTGGATGAATCTGAGATTGTGTGATGCATATCGTATAATCATGCCCACGGATACTTGAGGTGACAATGGAGTATCTAGGTGACATTAGGGTTTTGGTTGATTTGTGTCTTAAGGTGTTATTCTAGTACAAACTCTTGAATAGATCGATTCGAAAGAATAACTTGGAGGTGGTTTCGTACCCTACCATAATCTCTTCGTTTGTTCTCCGCTATTAGTGGCTTTGGAGTGACTCTTTGTTGCATGTTGAGGGATTGTTATATGATCTATCTATGTTATTATTGTTGAGAGAACTTGCACTAGTTAAAGTATGAACCCTATGCCTTGTTTCCTACCATTGCAATACCGTTTACGCTCACTTTTATCATTAGTTACCTTGCTGTTTTTATATTTTCAGATTACAAAAACCTATATCTACCATACATATTGCACTCGTATCACCATCTCTTCGCCGAACTAGTGCATCTATACAATTTACCATTGTATTGTGTGTGTTGGGGACACAAGAGACTCTTTGTTATTTGGTTGCAGTGTTGTTTCAGAGAGACCATCATCATCCTACGCCTCCCACGGATTGATAAACCTTAGGTCATCCACTTGAGGGAAATTTGCTACTGTCCTACAAACATGTGCACTTGCAGGCCCAACAACGTCTACAAGAAGAAGGTTGTGTAGTAGACATCAAGCTCTTTTCTGGCACCGTCGCCGGGGAGGTGAGTGCTTGAAGGTATATCTTTAGATCTTGCAATCAAATCTTTTTGTTTCTTGTTTTATCACTAGTTTAGTTTATAAAAGAAAACTACAAAAAATAGAATTGAGTTTGCCTCATACGCTTCATCTTTTTAATATCTTTCATGAGTATGATGGAAAAGGAAATTGTGCTCAAGTGCTAGAAGAAGAATGCATTAAAATGCTTGGTACTAAATCTTTGAATGATGAGCATGATTGCAATGTTGGTAGTATGAATTCCTTGAATATCCACGATGCTAATGATATGCAAAGCCACAAGCTTGGGGAAGCTATGTTTGATGAATATTATATGTTTAGTCCCCCAAGTTTTGATGAGAAAATTTATTATGATGATAGCATGCCTCCTATTTATGATGATTATATTGATGAAAGTGGGTTTGGAAGAGTGTCAACTCTAGGAAGTAGTGATCCCACTATTTTGGAGGATGTTGAATCGTATTGTGATGAACATGAAAGTGGATTTGGAAGAGTGTCAACTTTATTGAGTGATGATTCCACTATTTCGGAAGAGGTTCCAATTGATTATGAGAACAAAGTTGCTATCTATGATGATTATTGTGATGACTTGTATGCTATTAAGAATAATGATAGCCATGAAACTTGTCATCATGATTTTAGTTTTCAATTGGATTATGCCTCACATGATAGTTATTTTGTTGAGTTTGCTCCCACTACTATTCATGAGAAGAATTTTGCATATGTGGAGAGTAGTAAAAATTCTATGCTTGTAGATCATGAAAAGAATGCTTTAGGTTCTGGTTATATTGGTGAATTCATTCATGGTGCTACTGAAAATTATTATGAGGGAGGAACATATGCTTGTAGGAATTGCAATAATGTCAAGTTTCCTCTCTATGTGCTTAAAATTTTGAAGCTATGCTTGTTTTACCTTCCTATGCTAGTTGATTATTGTTCCCATAAGTTATTTGCTCACAAAATCCCTATGCATAGGAAGTGGGTTAGTCTTAAATGTGCTAGTCATATGCTTCATGATGCTCCCGTTATGTTTCAATTCTTATCTTTTATGTGAGCATCATTGCCATCATCATGCCTAGCTAGAAAGACATTAAAGAAAAGTGCTTGTTGGGAGACAACCCAATATTTATCCTTACTGTTTTTGTGTGTCCACATGATTATGCTACTATAGTAATCATGTTTTATAGCTTTTGTGTCAATTAAGTGCCAAGTAAGACCTTTAGGATGGCTTTTGGTGATAGTTGTGTTGATCCTACTGAAAATCAGAAACTTTGGCACCCAGTAAATTAGTTTTGTTAATTCACACAAACGTGCTTATGATCTGATTATTTTTGCTCTGGATTGTTACACAAATTGCTTAGTACTTCCTAATTTGGTAGGATTTTGGAGTTCCAGAAGTATACGTTTGATACAGATTACTACAGACTGTTCTGTTTTTGACAGATTCTGTTTTCTATGTGTTGTTTGCTTATTTTGATGAATCTATGAGTAGTAACGGAAGGTATGAACCATAGAGAAGTTGGATTACAGTAGATATTACACCAATATGAATTTAGAATGAGTTCATTACAGTACCTAAGTGGTGGTTTTATTTTCTTATACTAACGGAGCTTACGAGTTTTCTGTTGAGTTTTGTGTTGTGAAGTTTTCAAGTTTTGGGTAAAGATTCGATGGACTATGGCATAAGGAGTGGCAAGAGCCTAAGCTTGGGGATGCCCAAGGCACCACAAGGTTATATTAAAGGACAACCAAGAGCCTAAGCTTGGGGATGCCCCGGATGGCATCCCCTCTTTCATCTTCGTTCATCGGTAACTTTACTTGGAGCTATATTTTTATTCACCACATGACATGTGTTTTGCTTGGAGCGTCATTTTCTTTTGTTAGTATTTGATTGCTGTTATTTATATTAATGTTTTGCATCTTTAGTTTCAGTAAAAATGTCAAGGATAGCCTTTACCATGCTTATTTTGCTAGTATACATGTTGCTGTTTGAAAACAGAAAATTTACCGCTGTTGCAAAAATTCCCTAGAAAAGTCAGAGAATGATATAATGTTGAAACTTTTTGCATAATGAGCTATGATAAATCTTCTACAGCTTAGTATTTTTCTCATAATTTTTGGAGTTAGGGAAGTATTGATACTCTTGCATTCTTTACAGACTGTACTGTTTTGGCAGATTGCTGTTGTGCTTGCATTGTTTGCATATGTTTGCTTGTTTAATGATTCTATTTGATGATAGGAGTATTAAATATGCAGAGGCATTTAGTATGCAATGTTTAATAATAATTTTAGTGATTTTTTACAGTAGAAAATGATAAGGTTTTGCATTGGTTTATACTAACCTATCTCACGAGTTTTTGTTGAGTTTGGTGGTGGATGAAGCTTTTGATAAAAAGAGAAACCATGATATGAGAGGAATTAAGGAGACACAAAAGTTCAAACTTGGGGATGCCCAAGGCACCCCAAGATATTATTTCAAGAAGTATCAAGCATCTAAGCTTGGGGATGCCCCGTTAGGCATCCCACCTTTCTTCTTCAACAATTATCGGTTAGTATTAGTTGAGCCTAAGTTTTTGCTTCTTCACATGAGTTGTGCTATCCTTGCAATGTCATTTTATTTTGTTTTGCTTGCTGTTTGAATACAATACCAAGATCTGAAATTCCTTAATGTTAGAGAGTCTTCACGTAGTTGCACAATTATTCGACTACTCATTGATCTTCACTTATATCTTTCGGAGTAGTTTGTCATTTGCTCTAGTGCATCATTTATATCTTTTAGAGCACGGCGGTGGTTATATTTTGTAGAAATTGCTAGTCTATCATGCTTCACTTATATTATTTTGAGAGTCTTTTAGAATAGCATGGTATTTTCTATGGTTACAAAGTTGGTCCTAGAATGATGAGCATCCAAGTTGGGTATAATAAAAACTATCATAGAAAGTCAATTGGATGCTATGATCAATTTGATGCTTGATAATTGTTTTGAGATATGGAGGTAGTGATATTAAAGTCATGCTAGTTGAGGTGATTATGAAAAATGCTTGTGCCGAGGTTTGTGATTCCCGTAGCATGCACGTATGGTGAACCGCTTTGTGATGAAGTTGGAGCACAGTTTTATTTATTGATTGTCTTCCTTATGAGTGGCGGTCGGGGACGAGCGATGGTCTTTTCCTACCAATCTATCCCCCTAGGAGCATGCGCGTAGTGCTTTGTTTTTTATGACTTGTAGATTTTTGCAATAAGTATATGAGTTCATTTGACTAATGTTGAGTCCATGGATTATACGCACCCTCACCCTTCCACCATTGCTAGCCTCTCTTGTGCCGCGCAACTTTCGCCGGTACCATACACCCACCATATACCTTCCTCAAAACAGCCACCATACCTACCTATTATGGCATTTCCATAGCCATTCCAAGATATATTGCCATGCAACTTTCCACCGTTCCGTTCATATGACACGCATTACTTTTGTCATATTGCTCTTTGCATGATCATGTAGTTGACATTGTATTTGTGGCAAGGCCACCTTCATAATTTTCATACATGTCGCTCTTGATTCATTGCATATCTTGGTACACCGCCGGAGGCATTCATATAGAGTCATATCTTGTTCTAGCTTTGAGTTGTAATTCTTGAGTTGTAAATCCATAAAAGTGTGATGACCTTCATTATTAGAGCATTGTCTTAGTGAGGAAAGGATGATGAAGGCTATGATTCCCCCACAAGTCGGGATGAGACTTTGGACTTTACAAAAAGAAAAAAGGAAAGGAAGAAAAAGAAAAAAAAGAAAGGTCAAAAAGAAAAAAAGAAAGAAAAAGGGAGAAAAAGAAAAAATAATAATAAAATGAGAGAAAAAGAGAGAAGGGACAATGCTATTATCTTTTTTTCCACACTTGTGCTTCAAAGTAGCACCATGATCTTCATGATAGAGAGTCTCCTATGTTGTCACTTTCATATACTAGTGGGAATTTTTCATTATAGAACTTGGCTTGTATATTCCAATGATGGGCTTCCTCAAAAGTGCCCTAGGTCTTTGCGAGCAAGCAAGTTGGATGCACACCCACTTAGTTTCTTTTGCTGAGCTTTCATATATTTATAGCTCTAGTGCATCCGTTGCATGGCAATCCCTACTCACTCACATTGATATCTATTAATGGGCATCTCCACAGCCCGTTGATATGCCTAGTTGATGTGAGACTATCTTCTCATTTTTGTCTTCTCCACAACCACCATTCGATTCCACATATAGTGCTATGTCCATGGCTCACGCTCATGTATTGCGTGAAAGTTGAAAAAGTTTAAGATTACTAAAGTATGAAACAATTGCTTGGCTTGTCATCGGGGTTGTGCATGATTAAATACTTTGTGTGATGAAGATAGAGCAACAGCCAGACTATATGATTTTGTAGGGATAACTTTCTTTGGCCATGTTATTTTGAGAAGACATGATTACTTTGATTAGTATGCTTGAAGTATCACTATTTCTTATGTCAATTTGAACTTCTATTTTGAATCATTTGGATCTGAACAATCATGCCCTAATAAAGAAAATTACATTGAGAATTATGCTAGGTAGCATTCCACATCAAAAATTCTGTTTTTATCATTTACCTACTCGAGGACGAGCAGGAATTAAGCTTGGGGATGCTTGATACGTCTCCAACGTATCTAGAATTTTTTATTGTTCCATGCTATTATATTACCCCTTTTGGATGTTTATGGGCTTTATTTTACACATTTATATCATTTTTGGGACTAACCTATTAACCAGAGGCCCAGCCCATATTGTTGTTTTATTGCATGTTTCAGTATTTCGAAGAAAAGGAATATCAAATGGAGTCCAAACGGAATGAAACCTTCGGTATCGTGATTTTTTGGAAGAATATCATCCGGGAGACTTGGAGTTCATGTCAGAAGATCCTCGAGGAGGCCACGACACAGCGGGGGCGCCCACCCCCTGGTTGCGCCCTACCCTCTCGTGGGCCCCTCGAGGCTCCCCTGATCGACTTCTTTCGCCTATATAAGCCTATGTACCCTAAAAACATTGATGGAGAAGATAGATCGGGAGTTCCGCCGCCGCAAACCTCTGTAGCCACCAAAAACCTCTCGGGAGCCCGTTCCAGCACCCTGCCGGAGGGGGAACCCATCACCGGTGGCCATCTTCATCATCCCGGCGCTCTCCATGACGAGGAGGGAGTAGTTCACCCTTGGGGCTGAGGGTATGTACCAGTAGCTATGTGTTGGATCTCTCTCTCTCTCTCTCTCTCTCTCTCTCTCTCTCTCGTGTTCTCTCTATGGCACGATCTTGATGTATCGCGAGCTTTTTTATTAAAGTTGGATCTTATGATGTTTCTCCCCCTCTACTCTCATGTGATGAATTGAGTTTCCCTCTTGAAGTTATCTTATCGGATTGAGTCTTTGATTTGAGAACACTTGTGTTTATCTGTGGTGACAATGGGATATCACGTGCCACTTGATGTATGTTTTGGTGACCAACTTGCGGGTTCCGCCCATAAACCTATGCATAGGGGTTGGCACATGTTTTCTTGACTCTCCGGTAGAAACTTTGGGGCACTCTTTGAAGTACTTTGTGTTGGTTGGATGAATCTGAGATTGTGTGATGCATATCGTATAATCATGCCCACGGATACTTGAGGTGACAATGGAGTATCTAGGTGACATTAGGGTTTTGGTTGATTTGTGTCTTAAGGTGTTATTCTAGTATAAACTCTTGAATAGATCGATCCGAAAGAATAACTTTGAGGTGGTTTCGTACCCTACCATAATCTCTTCGTTTGTTCTCTGCTATTAGTGGCTTTGGAGTGACTCTTTGTTGCATGTTGAGGGATTGTTATATGATCTATCTATGTTATTATTGTTGAGAGAACTTGCACTAGTGAAAGTATGAACCCTATGCCTTGTTTCGTACCAATGCAATACCGTTTACGCTCACTTTTATCATTAGTTACCTTCCTGTTTTTATATTTTCAGATTACAAAAACCTATATCTACCATACATATTGCACTTGTATCACCATCTCTTCGCCGAACTAGTGCATCTATACAATTTACCATTGTATTGGGTGTGTTGGGGACACAAGAGACTCTTTGTTATTTGGTTGCAGGGTTGTTTGAGAGAGACCATCTTCATCCTATGCCTCCCACGGATTGATAAACCTTAGGTCATCCACTTGAGGGAAATTTGCTACTGTCCTACAAACCTGTGCACTTGCAGGCCCAACAACGTCTACAAGAAGAAGGTTGTGTAGTAGACATCAGCCCCTTCCTAACTTCACTTTCACCTCGCTCGCTCTCACTCCTGCTCGAGCTACTGAAACCCTAGCGCCGCCACTACTTCATAGTCGCTGGTGAGGAAGAGCTTCACTGCCTCGACCTCGTCGCCATCGTAGTCGCGCCGGTTGCGGATTTCTTCACTCCGCCGCCGCCGTAGTTGCTTCCTCTGCCGAGTTAGGGCGTGGAAGATCTGACTTGACGAACTTCACATCTACACTTCCCAGTTCGTCGAGTTCTTCACTTCGGGTAATTAAAAGTTACTTTTATTGCCCTCTTTTATTCTTATGTTTTCTTGAAATCTTCGAAGGTATTTATTCTTCAAATCTTCACACACATGAACACCTCACATGTCATCTGCTCTTGATTCGTTTCTCTAAGAAATGATTTTCTTCAAGATTCCTCAATTGTGTGGATTTTCAATCTATACAACTCTGGAACCTAAGACAAAGAACGCTTAGTGAAATTCCTCAAGACTCATCTGGTCAAATTCCTAAAACCTATTCTTTTTTGGAAAACCTTCTGAGAACGCATGTGACCTCTCCAAATTCGGCGCAACTATACTCTGTTGACAGGTACAAATGTCCGCTGCTGAATCACTAGGTTCTCATCAACTTAACTCATTTGCAGCATTCCTCGAAGAAAATTTGCACACCTCTTCAGAAACTTCAGTTGCTCATATTCCTCAGCTGAAGAAAACGACTGAAGGAAAGAAGCCACAGAAGGGTGGAGAGGTCAATACTGCTTTCAAAATCCCTGAGGACATTTATGCTGGGTACTGCACACCCCCTGAGGAAGATAGAAATCAGCGCAAGGTGCACATTCAAAAGATAGAGCGGAGATGGGCACGGGAATGGAGGGAGTACAAGTATGTTACTCCCAAGTATATAAAGAAATTCGCGCTCAACCCTCCATGCTCAAGACCTCCATTGGCACCAGGCCAAGTGGCAGATCCCACTAGCCTCAAGCGCGGTGAAGACTATGCTGATGAATGGGCAAAGCGCCAGGCCAAACTGGCCAAGCAAGCAAAGGAAGCAGTGAAGAAATTCAATGCAGACTCTGCTGCTGCTGCTGCCTCTGCTGAGGCCTCTGCTAGTCAGCCGAAGAAGGCGATGCATAAGAAGCCTGCGCATAAGTCAAGCGTTTCTCCTTCAATGCCCTCACAGCCAAGCTCCTCAGCAATGCCCTCAAGGCCAGATTCTTCAAGACCCTCATGGCAAATTCCTCAGACTGCTCCTTCAAAGTCCTGAGCTCCTCCGACAAAGTCTTCAGCTGCTCCTACCAAATCCTCGGCACCTGTGCATCACGCCACGTGCCAAAGGACCCAAGGCATCTCAATTGCCTCAGGAGCATCTGCAGGTTCCTCAGCTGCACCAAATTCCTCAGATGGCCCCTCTCTGCTGAAGAAAAAGGCCACTGCTGGACGAGGGCTTCGACCAAGTCCTCACAAGAAGCAGGTCACCTTACAAGTTCCCTCTGATGACGATGAGGCTGATGATGAAGAACTTGCTCAAATCATCAGAGACAGGCAAGCCAGGGCCGCTAGAGCCAAAGGTAGCAACGTGCCACTACTGTTGGATACAAAGTTGATCCTCGATTTCATTGACCTATGGCACAAGGACCCTGACACGCCTTTGCCAGAGATGAATCTCACTCCTGGTCAAAGTCATGTTCTGACTGCCTTCATTGAGGAAGAAAAATGGAAATTTGAAGAAGGCAGAAGGTTGAAGAAAGCGCAATACAAGAAGCAGCGCTACCTCAAGGACAATGTCCTCACTCTTACTCCTGATCAGCTTATTGTCTTGCAAGCTGAAATCAAGAAATTGAGTGATGAATTCGATCGCTACTATGCTGATTGGAAGGGCGCCAAGGTTCGGTTCGTCGATCTAACAAAGAAATTCACTTCAAGTGCTGCTCCTCCTGTGCACATTGAAGTTACACTAGCTGAAACATCTGCTCAGCCTACTGAAGAACATGCCAGCACCGCTGATGACAATCAGGTTGCTGAAGAAAATGGGAGTACCAGGGCGATGACTCCATTCTAGCCGCTGTAGATATTGCCAGGGCATCCACTAGTGGTGCGCCTGAAGAAAGTGAAGAAGTCAGGGCAACTGCATCAGTTGCGCCTGAAGAAAATGATCCAAAGTCCTCTGCACCTCCTGCACCTACACCAGCTCTAATCCTTCCATCTGCATCAGATGCGAAGAAGACCAAGGCTGCAGAGCGTGCAGCTGTGAAGAAAAGGAAGGCATCAACTTCATCAAATTCTTCAGCTTCGAAGAATATGAAGCCTCTGACTAGTTCAATTGATAACCCCATTGATGTTGTTCCAGTCTCCTTCATGCCATCAAAGGACCTTGTTCCTTTTGGTGAAGATTATGTGATTCCCAATGAATCTGATGAAGAAACTCCTTCTGCTGCTTTAACAGAGCAGTTGGACAAAGAAATTGAAGGGGATGCAATCCCTTCAACCCCAGTCATTTCCTCACCTATGCCTCAGTTCGCTGCTGAAGAGGCCGGCGTTGAAGAAATGGAAGATGAGGATGTGGACATTGGCTGTACCACTCCTGTGCTCAATGATGACTTTTGGGAAAGTCGGCACCCCAACTCTCCAATGTTCGCTCCACTCCAAGCAATTCCTCAGTCCCCAGCTGCTACTGAAGTGCAAATGGGATCTGAAGAACCTCATGCAACCCCGTCTATCCATGAAGAAATTCCAGCCACTAGTGCTAAAGAAATTGTAAATGAAGAGTTGAAGACCCAGGCTGAAGCTGCAGAAGAGCCTGAAATTCCTCAACTTGAGGAACTTGAGATTGCGATTCCTGAGGTGGTGATGCAATTGATCGACATTCCTCAGCCCAAGCCAAAGGATCCCTTCTCAAAGAAGCAAAAATTCAAGGCTGGTGATTTCTTCGGCGAGCATGTGTTCTTCACTGAATTCAACCCATATGGCAATGCTCGTCTTAGAAGGAAGCATTTCTGGATTGCCAGCCAGGCCAACTTCTATTCTTCACAACTTTTCAACAAGGACAAAGTCTTCAACCACGAGCACATTCCTCACGTGGACATGGAATCAATGTCTTGCTTCTCAAGTCCTCGGTATGCTTCATAATGCAGGCTTGCTCAACTTTTGCTCAGACATAGTTGATTGGAATGAAGAGCTTATTCTTCAGTTCTACACAACGCTGCATATCGCAGGTGATTCTACTGACGTCAACTCTTGGGTGTTGGACTGGATGACTGAAAACACTCATTACAAGGCACCAACCTCTGAATTGCTTTGTGCCCTGCCACTCAATCCTCCACCTGAAGGTGCTCGCTGTCTGTATGATGAGCTTGAACTCACTGCTCATTACATGCAAGTGCTCATGAAGCCTTTGAAGTCTGGTCAAGCCCCAAGGACCAAATTCCTCGTGAAGGAATTGCTCTATGTCCCAAGAACCATCTATCGCATTCTGACGAAGACCATGAGTCCTATCAAAGGCCATGGCTCATCCGATGAAGAAATTATTGGGATGATGAAGAATATGCTATTCAACATAATGCATGGCATCCCCATAAACTATCATGATTTCTTCTTGAGGACTCTGGCAAATGTTGCACTTTCACCCTTTGAGCTGAAGCCTTACGCGTCGTGGATCATGAGATTCCTTAGATCAAGGTCTTCACTCAACTACAAGGCTGATATTTAGAATCACCTCAGCTACTTGCCCCCGATTGAAGTCCTCAGGCGGACATATTCCTCAGCTGATGAGAAGGGCAAGTCACCAGCCGTTATCGATGAAGGCATTAGTCCATTGGATGGTTAGTTCCGCAAAGCTGCATCTTACTCCACCAATGATGACTCTGCCACTCATGATTCTGCTGTCAATGCTACCAAGTCAAGTCCTCAAGCTACTACTCCTCGTGTGATGACTGACCGTGAGCTGCTTCTAAGTCTTCACCAGAAGGTGGATCGAAACCACAAATGGGTTAAGCGTCAGCTTGGCTCTATTCTTCACAACATGACTTCTACACATAATGCAGTGAAGAAAAACCATTACTACCTTCATGAAGTTTTTTATCACACCTGGGCTATTCTGTCACATCTATATGGTGAAGAAGATCTGAAGAAAATGGGCTTCAAGGAAGATTTTGACTGGTCTGCTCCTCCACCGAAGAAATTCAAGAAGGTCAAGGTTCCTTCCTTGGTGGCTTGTTCATATTCTTCATCGCGCGACACGGACGAGTATGAAGACTTGGACGACACTGTGGCAGGCCCTACATCGACTCAAGACCCTGACGCTGGCGCTCCTCCATCATCATGATATTCTTCAGGGGCGTTAGTCCAAAGTTTCAACCCTTTTGGTCATTCGACGACAAAGGGGGAGAAATTTGAGTTAGTCTTTAAGCGGGTCTATCTTATATGGGTGTTTTTTTTGCTAAGTTACAACTCTCATTCTTCTGATGACTTTGCTGGATCGAGTTGTAATCTTAAACTCAATGGTGGCCTGATACTTTTGATGTGTTCTTCTGCATACTTATTCCTCATTAATCTCAATGCACGCATGCTAAATTACATCAGTCACCATATTTCATCATGCATTTCAAACTCTTCATATTATATGTCAAATGCGTGTATGAATTACAAGATATAGGGGGAGATCTCCATGATTATACTCTTCAAGTGTGCATTGCTTCAAAAGAAAATTCCTCACTATGCACATCTTCAGGGGGAGTTCTTCTATATCTTGCAATCTAATTCCTCAACATCAGTATTTACACTTCATATATTTATCCCCGTTGAAAACTTAACCTATATTGTCATCAATCACCAAAAAGGGGGAGATTGTAAGTGCATCTAGTGCCCCTTAGTGATTTTGGTGTATTGAAGACTTATAGGTTAAGGGACTGATGCGTTTGTGAGTGTACACAGGTCAATAAGTCTATGAGGAGTTTGATATTTACAGCGAAAGTCGACCCCTAAAAATGAAGTTCTTCAACTGAAGACTTTGGATTTCTGAAGACTTTCTGAAGACTTTGAAGGTGAAGAAATTGGTGTGACCTTGAAGACTTGGTATTCATTCGAGGAACATGAAGCGTGAAGACTTTTGTTTTCGTAGTTCCAGTTTCTCTTTCTTGAGTCATAGGAAACACCGTACTGTTAAAGGGGGTCGAGGAAATACTAAGGAAAATTTTCCATGTGATGCTCAACTCAAAATCCAACACCTACCAATCCCTTGAGTGAAGCCATTGGAAATCTCATACAGATTCAGTCATATTCTTGATGTGAGAGCGAAGTTCTTACGGTCTCTGAGGAATTTGTTCTGACTGAGGAGTTAGGAATTCGCCAGTGTGGATTGCCTACACAGTTAGGAACATGATAGCCCTGAGGAATTTGAGAGTCAAATTTCCGACCATTGTTGTGCTATGCGCCAGCTGTCCCAAAATATCTACCCACCTAACAGTCATATTAGACAAGGGCATTTATGTCTTATCATGTCGGGCTGCTCCCTAGGCTATAAATAGCCGCCCCCTTCAACCACTAGCTGGTTGCCTGCTCCGAGAGAAACTGACACTTGTCATTTGAGGGCATCCCATCCTCCGAGGACTTTGAGCGAAAATCATCAAGTGAGGAAAACCCAAACCCAACACCTAGAAACCCAAAGTGATTCAGCATCACTGAAGAGATTGATCCTGTGTGGATCCGACACTTGTTTCCTTTGAAGACTGTGCTTCTTCTAGACGGTTAGGCGTCATGGTCTAGAGCATCCAAGAGGAATTGTGGATCACCGAGTCACCAAGTTTGTGAAGGTTCGGAAGTCACCTGAAGACTTACCACGAGTGATTGGGCGAGGTTTGTGTGACCTTAGCTCAAGGAGACTACGCTGAGGACTGTGTGTCCGGGACTGGGTGTCCTCGAGTTTAAATACTCAGCCGCTCCAACCAGATGTACAACTGAGACAGCAGTTGGAACTGGTTTACCAAATCATTCTCTTCACCAAGCTTACTGGTTCTATTTCCTCAACTCTTTCATTTCCTCATTTATGTTGTTGTGTGCTTGTTCATATCTGTTTAAAGACTTTGACTGAAGACTTTCTCAATTTCCTCAGTTCAATTTCTTCAGACTGTCCGTCTTCTTTCTGTGTTATCATGTGCTTACGCTTTCTATACTCTATGCTTGTCTCCATTTCATCGTGATGACTATGCTTGTGTTCTGCTATGTTTACTTTTGAGTACTTATTCCGCTGCAAGTAGTTCTTCATTTAGGAATTTACTCACCAGCAAATTCCACGGTGAAGAATTCATAAAAATCGCCTATTCACCCCCCCCCCCTCTAGTCGATATAACGCACTTTCAATTGGCTCGAAGGTGCTCGTACGGTTAGATTATGCATGTTGCATTTTTTTAACACGATACAATCAAAATCGCTCACATACATGAACATACACTCACCCCTATGAACGCACGCACGCACACCCTACCCCTTATGAGCACCTCTGAGAGATTGAGCTGGCATAGCATCTTAAGATTTTATTAAGTCACCACATGCGCCTTGCAGTCGACAGGAACGTCTCATCCCACTGAACGAACATCGCTGGAAACCTGAAATAAATTCAGAAGTAATGCGAGCAACAATGTCAAGTCTAGGACTTGAGCTCTGGTGGGCTGGGGATACCATTGTACTCCTAACCACCCAGCCTTGCATTCATTGGGATGAAGGCATATGCATATATGCGAGCATCTAAGTCTGTATTGTGTTTCTATAAATAAAAAGATCATAGCAGTATTTGTATACACAAATGCACATGCAGATGGGATGCTTACTTTCACATTGGACCCTCACTTGTCAAAGAATATATCTACGTGACCATGTGTACAGAGGATAAAGTTTACTGGCTGGACTCATGACAGGGGTCTTTTGGCGAAGAAATGTCTCCGGTGCCATGGGTCACCCATGTCATCAACAACGGGGTGGTGGAAGGCAAATGGTGGTGTATATGTAATGGAAAACAGAACCAAAATGGCGAAGGGAATCCTCTTTGTTGAGGCCGTGTGCACGGGGTAAATAATGAGACCCATGTGCAAGGGTCCCATGGGCATGGGGTATCGGGGGCCGTGTGCACGGGGTGTTCTTCCTATGCAAGAACAGCCCCAAACCCATGGTAATTCAGAGAAATTCGGCTGTGGGTAAGGTTGGGGATGGTTGGGAGGGGTAGATCCAGTTGCCAAACAAGAAATCCGTGGACCAAATCAATAAAATCTCGCAAGATCCAACAAATTGAAAAAAATGATAGGGCTAATTTTGTGGGGATTTTTTGATTGGGACAAAAACAACAAAATTAGACTAGAATATGGGGGGTGGAACTCCAAGATGTGAATCAACCTGGCTCTGATGCCAAGATGTTGTAGGGTGAAACCCTAATTGGAGATCTTTTCACACTTGAAGGTGGGGAAATGAGCAAATCAAGAGAAGAACACAAGAACAATACTCAAACAAACCCAAATCACACATCCACTAAAATAGCATACATGAGATCCACAAGCATACAAGAACATTCCAATGGAAATAAGCACAAAGGTAGAGTTCTTCCCAAATCCAAGAGGAGATGAGATCTTGATGATTTAGATAGATCCTTCCCTAGAAGAGGTCTTGATATCCACTAGGGATCTTCTCCTATGAGGTCTTGATCTCCTATAGGAGTGGTAGATGAGTAAATCTCCCTCTAGATAGTCTCCCTAGGAAATGTCCTAGGCACGGAATATATAGATGACTTAAGATGAGGGACGAGCTGAAGGGCAAAACAGGAACTCCATGGCCAACTTCCTGGGAGGGTCTGGCACATGGTCTAAATAGGCCCGTGCGTATAGAGTAGCCACAGTGGCGAGGCTTGTGGACACAAAGTCTGTAGGCCCGTGCGCACAGGGTCGCCTTGGAGGTGTTGCCTCCTTCGAGTGTCCGACCGCCATCTTCCTTGTGGCGTTAGTGTCCTTCTCCTAGGCCTTGGTTTTTTTAGACAACCTCATGAAGCTTTTATTAAGTCGTCACAATGTTTACAGGGACGAAAGTAAGATCCCCAGGTTGGCCCAACCTCACAAGGCGGCCAATCCCGAGCGACAAAGCGTGCTTTGCTAGGTTGTGAGCTTCAAAATTTGAGCTCCTAAACTCATGGCTAAATTTACAAAAAAAAAATCAAAAGCTAACGAGTGGTTTCTAATTTCATGTGCAATGGCTCCATATGATGAAGCATTCTCCTTCTTCAGATCCTCCACCACATTCTTGCAGTCCGAAGCAACATGAACTCGCCTCTGACAGAGATCATCAGCTAGCGCTAACCCTTCCCTTATTGCAATGGCTTCAAGAATATGTGGGTTGGTAATGTGTCTCACCACAAGCACTGACGCACCCAGGAACGTTCCTTCTGAGCTTCTGCATATAGCCCCGACCGCCCCATGTCTAGCATGCCTAGGAGCAGCGGCATCAACGTTGATCTTGACACAACTATCGGCTGGAGGCTGCCAGTGTGACGGCCTGTTCATGCTCGGAACTCTG
This sequence comes from Aegilops speltoides, assembly GCA_021437245.1. Lineage (NCBI taxonomy): Eukaryota > Viridiplantae > Streptophyta > Magnoliopsida > Poales > Poaceae > Aegilops > Aegilops speltoides. Next base: position 23,402,913 of record CM038144.1, on the reverse strand, counting down.
TGTTGAACCTTCTTCATACTGATCGAGCTAATATCCTGAAGATAGCTCGTTATGAAACCATATATGGTATGTGGCGATTGGAAAATATCTTCATAGATCGCTTTCCTCCGAGCCCTCCATATAGCCCACATAATGACTATCATATGTGCAAACATGTATCTACTCACTATTTCACTTAACCCGAATAGCCAATCTTTGGGATTCTCTTCTTATCTGTCCACTAGATGATGAACCAGCTCCTCCGGTGCTAAAGCCTAGACACTGCTCGACATCGGGCACATGATAAGGGCATGTCTCCATGTATCAATCGCGCCACACAAGGAGCAGTTGTCCTCAGTGGCCATGTTCCGGTGCTTCAACAAGTCAGCCGTCGGCATTGATCTTCGCGCCAGCCTCCACACAAACATTCTAAGCTTTGAGGGAACTTAAATATGCCAAATGTTACTCCACTTGTCCACCTCACTGTGCACAATGGAAGTGCCCTCATCTTCATTTAGCCATGCCTCCCGCTCAAGTTTAGTACGTAGAACCATACGGTAGGAGGACCGTACACTGAAAACACCTCTCGCTTCCTCATACCATGCCCAAAAGTCATCTACCTGGCGAGTACACAAGGTAATTTTGAGTATCTCATCTGCATCAAACCTGGTGAAAGTCTCCCGAATCACATCTTCCTTCCATGTCGCCGAGGTACTATCAATGAGCTCAGAAACCAATCTGGGTGGATCATGAGAAAGAGCAGTTATCGGACGTTTCAGCCCATCCCTTGGTAACCAACTATGCCTCCATATGTCTGTAGTTGTGCCATCACCAATTCTCTTCACAATACCTTGTGCCATAATATCACGCCCATCCAGGATCGCACGCCAAATCTGGGAGGGGTGAGGCCCAAGCTCAGCATCAACAATCGAACACCCTGGGAAGTAGTCAGCCTTCAGAATCCGAGAGCTCAAGGAGAACTCTCCCGTGAGCAACCTCCAGGCTTGGCGAGCCAGCAGCGCCAATTGAAAATCTCCAAGTCCTGAAAACCTAGGCCTTCAAGGTGTTTTTGTCTGATCATAATGTCCCATGCAACCCAGCTAGGCTTCCGCTTATACCATGTTTGCTTCCCCACCAAAATTGTCTGATGATAGACATAATATTCTCACAAAGGCCTCTAGGTAACCAGAAACATGACATCGAATATATTGGTATTACCTGAGCCACCGACTTTATTAGCACTTCCTTGCCTGCCGAGGACAAAAGCTTCTCCATCCAACCCTTGATCTTCTCCCAAACACGGCCCCTCAGATATTTGAATGTACCATGTTTTGAGTGGCTTACATCAGTTGGCATACCAAGGTAGCGTTCACTCAATGACTCCTTGTGCACATGTAGGATATTTTTCATGGCATCCTTTATGTTTTCGGGGCACCTCTTTGCTGAAAAATATTGAAGACTTCTCATGATTAATCCTCTGTCTCGAAGCTGCACAATAGGTTTCTAGCAGGTTTGACACCACTTCTGCACCCTCTAGATTGGCCTTGAAAAGCAACAGGCTGTCATCCGCAAACAAGAGATGGTTAACGATGGGAGCCGTTGGGGCCACCTGAATACCTGCGAATGATGACGACGAACTGGATTTAAGGAGGCACGAACGGCCCTCTGCTGCAATCAAGAATAAGTAGGGGGAGATTGGGTCTCCCTGCCGGATTCCTCTGGATGGATTGAAAGATACGAGCTTCTCCCCGTTGACCATAACCGAGAAAGAAACTGATGATACCATGCTCATGACTGTATCTATCGATGCTCCAGCGAATCCCAGTTTTTTCATGATGGCTTTTAAATATGACCATTCCACCCGATCATAGGCCTTCATCATGTCTAGCTTTAAAGCACAATAGCTATTTGATTTTGACCTGGAACGCTTCATAAAATGCAGACGGTCATATGCACTGATAATATTATCTGTTATAAGTCTCCTCAGAATGAAAGCTGACTGCTCTTCAGAAATTATATCCGGAAGGATTAGTTTCAATCTGTTTGATACCACCTTGGATGCTATTTTATATAGGACATTGCATAGACTTATTGGCCTGTATTGAGACAAAACGGTGGGATTTGTTACCTTGGGGATAAGGACCAGGATAGTGTCATTTATGCATGCTGGGTTGTCCTCCCCACGTAATATCCTCAAGACAATCTCTGTTACCTCCCCTCCGCAAATGTCGCAATGTCTCTGGTAAAAGTGAGCAGGAAATCCATCCGGGCCCGGCGCTTTTGTTGGGAACATTTGGAAGAGAGCCACTTTTACCTCATCCTTAGTATAAGGGGCACATAGGGACGCATTCATCTCATCTATCACCTTCCTGGGTACGTGGTCAAGAACAACATCCATGTTTTGCACCATTTCAGAAGTGTACAAACTCTGATGGAACTCATTAACCATAGCCCGCAACTCTGCCGAATCGTCCACAATCACTCCAAAGGAATTTTGTAGGGCCTTAATCATGTTTTTGTTTCTGCGGATGCTAGCCCGGAGGTGGAAGAATTTGGTGTTTCAGTCGCCGCCGACAGCCACTCAACTCTTGCTCTTTGCCGCCACATAACTTCCTCTCGGTGATATAGCTCAATGAGCCTCTCATTGATCTTCAGCTCTGCATGAGAGGGGGCCATCCGCAAAGGACCACCGCGGAGCTCATCGAGATTTTTTTTAGCTTTTTTATTTCCTTTCTGACACTTCCAAACGTGTCTCTGCTCCACCTCGTCAACTCTTTGGAGATATTTTGAAGTTTTTGTCTCATATCATCAACTGGTAAGCAAGGAGGTTCAGCGGCCCAAGCACTTGTTAGGACTTGACCAAGCCCTTCATGAGATTTCCACATAAGTTCATATCTGAAAGATCTCTGCGCCTGGACCTGCGCCGCGTTTCCAAAGTCAATGACAATGGGTGAGTGATCAGATGTGGCGCAAGAAAGATGTGTAACCGATGCTAGAGAGAATCTGTTCATCCATGCTGCATTTGCAAGGGCTCTATCTAGCCTGCATTTTGTATAGCTCCCTCCCGACACCTTCTTCTCAAAAGTCCAAAAGTTTCCATTGAAGCCCAAGTCTTGCAACATGCAAATATCTGTGGTGTCCTGGAAGGCTTGAATTTGCGCATTGCTTCGCTGCCCTACACCCTCATGTTCTTTCGGACGTAGAACCTCGTTAAAATCTCCCGTGCAAAGCCACGGCAAAGTGCTAATGTTTTTCAAAACTGTCCATGTTTGATGAAGAATATAGAAGGTGGGTGGGTGGATCTCTATTCTCCATACATAAGGATAGGGTTGATTTGATTGGCATTCACGCCTTTTAGAAAGAGCCACTCAATGCAATTCTCTTTTAGGCGAAGAGAGTATGCCCAACTGGAGTGGTTTCCGCCTATATTCCTACTAATGTAATCTCCAAGATGGACAAATCTTCTTATCTCAAGTGTGTTTGTGCCTCACCATACACGCTAGTCAATCTCCACTCTTTCTGGTTTTGCTCCTCGATCTTAGCATCCAGATGATAGACCGAATAACCAAGAATCTCAACTTTTATTGAATTATTCCAAAACAAACCAATACCACCACTACGACCTTGACTACTAACCGCATAAGCATTATCAAAAACCCAAAGTACTTGCTAAAGCTTCTACCCTAGCACCATTAATTTGTGTCTCAACAATACACAATAGGGTAGGGGCAAACTGCCTCGCAAAATCACGAACCTCTCGAACCGTCGCAGCTTTGCCCGCACCGCGGCAGTTCCAAACAAAGGCACTCACTGGCCCCCGCGGCGCCCGTCGACCGGACCCGCCAAATTCAGATCACCTTTCAACTGTGTACCGGCCCTCGCCGAGCTGTTCCTCTCTGATTCCACTATTAGCTTCGCTCTCTTCAGGTCCTGAGTGCCACTGGGGCTGGCTGGAGCAGAAGGAGCAGGAAGAGCTAACTGCTTAGCTTGCTCTGTACTCGTTGACGCTGGAGGTGCAAACTGATGTGCTAGTGCTGAAACTCTCTTCCTGTTATTCTCTGCATCCTGCATGTCAGAGTCCCTGTTGTCTTCGAACTCCCCATATCCAGTAACATCCTCTGAACTGCCCCGGTCGCTCCTGCCACGGCCTCCGCTACGGCCACCTCGGCGGCTCCTCGCCGTCCTCTCCCATTGCCCGGGCCTCTGCCCGTCCTCATCGTCCAGGTTGCACGGAGTTGTCCTAGGCCTTGGTGATGCTCCTTAGCTGGGTAACCTGGTGTTACGCAATCTCAGGTCCGCTAACACCAGCGTCTGCGACCCACTTACATCATCAGGTCCAACCGAAAAGCAACACCTACTTATGAGAGGCCTTGGGCCCTCTCTCCCAAAGGACTAGCCTGTTAAGAGGGGACACCCCGCCCTTATAAGTCGTGTTATGTCTCTCCACACAACCGATCCTGAGATATCGTATGCATCAACGTAGGTGTATATATAAACACCGAAGGCAAAGATCGGCGGATACTCTACTCTGTCCATTGAAACTTTAAAAGGCATTTTTTTTTTGCATGGTAACTTTAAAAGGCGATTTGTACAGTAAGAGTTGGTGTGGGTAGGGGCAGCCTTTGATTGCAATGCAAATGCTATACAATCTGACACGGACTTTCCAAAACCTAGCGCCCCCAAAATATAACGACATTACGCTGACCAGACTTCACGGTCCTCTGTTCAGAAATAAAGGAGCAGAATTGGTGCATTGGCGCATACACTATTTTAGGTATTATACTCCCTCTGTTTACAAATATAAGTTGTTTCTTTATTCTGAATCAGATGTATATAGAGTTATAGGCATGTTGTAGTGTGTTTGTTCACTCATTTTAGTCCATAGGTAGTCAGTACTAAAATATCCAAAACATATTATATTTGTGAACGGAGGGAGTATCACTCATGTCTGATGCCGTTTAAGAGCTCCGGAAGAGGATGATTTGTTTACAAGCAACTGCTACTTACGAACCACACAAGAATTAGAAGGTGATCCAAACACTCTCTGCAGATGCATTCCGTGTTGTTTTTTCGACAAACGTTTGAAACAGATAAACATCGCTTCTGCCCGTTCAGCGCTACCGTGTGCGATGAATTCCTCCTCCCATGGACCCACACTACATGATACTGACTAATTTGTTGCTTCTGCTTGATGATCAAACGGTTAATCCTCCTCCTCAGGAATGAAGTCCCTGACCTTCACATCGGCGTCTTCCCCGTACTGGATGCAGTTGTCGATGTTTGACAGCACATACTGAATGCTGCAAATGGAAGGATGGTAAGGGATACTAAAAAACAGAACCAGATAGACAAATCTGCCAAGACTCTAGGCTAACTGGTCCATACATGCCATGGAAATAACTGGAAATTTAATATCAGCCTGGCAAATGGAAGTGCTACACTTCAAGGTTGCTGAAATGTTTTGTTTCACTGCAGCACTATACTTCAAATTAACCCAGCTGTAGCACATGTAAATTTCAACTGAACAATCATCTCAAGGTGGAAATTTTCCCACCCGGTATAGTGTTGATTCCATAATTATTATTATTTTCCGGAAAGACCAGACCAGTATATGACAGCAAAAAATGGAACAACAGCACAAACGTAGTAGAGCAAATTGCTAAGTGTGATATTATACCAGCACCCCACCAGAAATTTGAATCTGGCAAGGAGGGAATGTGTCTTCCACATAGATGTTAAAGTTGCATCCACAAGAGTACTAATAGAAGTAGCATGTCTAAGGATAAGAAAATCAAGCGGCAAAGGGTTCCTTCAATAGCTTGAGCAGAAAAGAAAGGAAAGCTTAGGCATGTAAAGAAGGGTGAGATTTTAATTAAACCGAGAAAACAAACAGCAATACCTGCTCTCCTTCCTCAAATCAAGTGGTATGAAATTCACCATGTTGTAATCATCAACCTACATGATATTAGTACTGACATCAATACTGGAGGCAGAGACACGATAAATATCAGAGCAAATTACCTATCAGAAGAGGATACAAAAAAAAGGGAAGAGATTATAATGGTATTTCAACCAATCCAAGCTATCTAAAGCTTTAATCTATACTCCAGTTTCCAGAAGTCCACAGACTCCCCAATTAACATAGCCAAATATAAGAGATGGTTGTCTACTTGGAATATAAATCAGCACAAGCTATCATGCTAGAACAGTTCTACTCCCTCCGTTTCAAAATAGATGACCCAACTTTGTACTAAGTTAGTACAAAGTTGGGTCATCTATTTTGGAACGGAGGGAGTACTTCCTAGCCTAACTTCAAATAAAGTAAATGTGAGTTGGCCATGGTTTATAGAATCATCACAAAGGAAGTGCATCATGGAACTCGAAACATAATTTTTACACAAGTTTATTCTGCAGTACAGAATAGCTAGTGCAGTCAGAATTCAGATCCCAGAACATAAGCACAGAATAAGGTGATGTACTGATGTCTCATCTTAGATTAAAACTTAAGCCTGTGCTGTCAGAGAAAATCTTAACCATGCAGACAATTTTCATGAGAAACATAACAGTTCGAAGCAGGAGATACACGTCCAGCAATTATGGATTTATGACAAAACAACGTTGACATTTTTTTAGAGGCAATATATCGACGGTTATCGGGCTTCAGAAAGCATGAGATTTTACAGAATTTACAGGTTCATGGAAGGTATACCAGTTCAGCTAAAGCCTTGTTTAACTTGTGAAACCGAGGCGCCATCTGTCGATTCAGCTGTGACAGAAGAACCTGTGCCTCAGGGTTCAGGTAGCTAAAAGTACAAAAACATTATTAGTAAAAAAAAGGGGCAACTTTAAAATGTTACAACGAAGTATACAAGAGAAGAAAGAGAACATACTCTTCTACATCCTTTTTATTGGAAACAAGGTCCATCTTAGAAAGGATGTTGATATGAGGAAGCTCGAGTTGAATCATAGCAGAAAGAGAAGCCATGCAACCGCTAATGTATTTTGTGACATCGCTGACAAACTGTACCAAGAAAAACAAACAGTTATCAGTCTGGGGTGTGAGTTAGTGTTGTCGTAAAGGAAAACTACATTAGTGATTCAAACCTGTGAGTCCAGAAGGTACACAGCACAAACAGTGAAATTTTTCCTTTTCAGATACTCAACAAAGTTGCGCAGAACTGGAACATGAGTGAAGAGTTCAATCTGGCCTGCCAAAACAAGATGTGGAACCTTGGGTTAGCTGTTTTCATGTAATGTTAAGCAATCTAGATATCTCGGATTTTTCATAAAATAAGACATGCTACAGAACCACACGAGAAATAGATAAAGATGGCAACATGTACATGGTAGCGCATAAGTTTAATAAGGAAACTCATAACGATAGGCCCATGTAGGTGGTACGAATAGTAAATAGTCCAACTAACAAACAAGACACAATTAGAGCATGCAAACATTCATTAAGCATATTACCTGGGCAATCAAACACAAGATAGTCATCATCCAAGTAGTTCTCTAATTGTTCATCCAACCAATCATCCAAATTGTCTTCAAGGTGCCTAAGGTTTCTTAAGGAAACAACAACTGCCAGCATTAAGATCCTAAAACATTAACTTTATGCCAATAAAGAGTGTTCACATCCTCTTGGAATTGTATAATTAAAATAAGTTCAATCAGATCCTTGATTACAAATGGAGCTATTAATTGGACTACAGAGTATATATACCAACAGAGAAGCCTCTTATAAAATTCACATCATAGCAACGCCATAGTATCCAAAGTGTACAAAAGTGTACAATTAGCATCCATGCAAATGACTTTACCAAATGGATCGGCAAATTCAAAGTATAATGGGATGCCATAGTATCTACTGTCCAGATAATAAATCATGCAAGTATAGCAATACTATTTGCTCTTGGAACATCTACGTGTACCTTTTGCTATTGCAAACAAAACAGAAGGCAGTTTAATTCTAGGCATAATGAAAAATTGCAGGGATGTGCTATAAGAGCAAATCCACTCCAGCAGCGTAACGTTGCACCTCCAAGGCTCCAACCCGCTTATAAGTACCAATACAGAACAGAAATACATTGCAGATTATATGCCATATGGGGTCACTTCATAACTAAATAGCTTCGAACACAACAATCAACATGGTTTCAAGCAACAGGATACTCCATGCAATAGATGAGCCCGCCATTTGGTCCCATCCCAAGCTCCTCCATGACATCGTCCAGTGATATGAGCTCTCTAATATCTACAAAAATACCAAACAGATGTGAGTAAGAGCCCTATGTAAAATAAAAAATGTGCACAACAGCGTGCAGGTATTCTTACCAGTAGATACAGGATAGCTGAAGTGCTCTGCAGCTGGATCCAGGTTGACCATATGAATCCTCCTTCCCACCGTCTCACAATGTTGATACAAACCAGAGCAGTAGGTCGACTACATAAGATTAACAACTGATTAGAAAACACTATTCCTCAGCTTCTCCATAATCATACTCTTAACTCCCGTGCATGTGCAACCCAGTTAAATCAGTAAAAATCTTTGGAATATATACATACAGGTATAGTCACAAAGCAGATGAGCACATTATTACATCTGAAATCACGTCTAAACAGGGACCAAACCACATCAAAACAGCGCAAACTTAGTACTGTATATTAAACAAAAGCAGGAGCCCAACCATGCGAAATACTCCTAGTAAGCAGCAGCGGCAGATCCCTAGTTGGTCAGAGCGACGAACCAATTCGTCCCCAATCAAACTAGCTCCGGAGACTGAATTAAGCATGGAGCGAAAGAGGGAGCGGGCGGGAGTCGGAGACAGTCACCTTGCCGCTGCCGGCGGGGCCGATGACGAGCTGCGCGAAACCCATGGTAGGCGTTGGGCTACCAAAGGATTGAAGACAGGGTTGGGCTTGTGGGGGCGGGGTTGCCGTAGAAAGGGGGGACTAGAAGACTGAGGAGATGGCGGCGGCGACGTAGGCGGCGCACCAGATGAGGGCTGCGAGGAAAATCCCGACGAGGGTCATCGCAGACTGGCTGATGTACGCTGGGGAGGTCGCCGAGCTGCGGGGTGGGCTCCGGAGGGAAGGCGAGGGGGAGAGGGGCGGCGGGGAGTACGGCCGGCGCGACGGTTGTCGGGGTGGGTGGCGGGCCTGTCGGCGGCGGCACACAGCGGGAGTGGCGGCGTGACAGATTCTAGCGCTGACAGCTCACATAGCCCATACTGCCGCCTCAACGGTGGGCTTTAATGGGCCAGCTTCTGGCACGGCCCACTATCATATATTTCATTTGCATCTAAAAAATTTAAAAAACACTAAATTTCAAAAAAGGAATTTCTTGATTTATTTTTAAAATGTTGTAAGAAAATAGTTTTAGTAATATAAAAAATATAAATGTCCATAAAATCGAAGGTAAATGTTCCTATATTTTAGAATTTAATTATTAAACTATATATAAGTTTTTATATATTTTAAAAATGCTCACCCTACATCTCATATTTAAAAAATGTCCTCGCATAAAAATATAAAAACGAAAAATGCAGGAACAGAAAGAAACAAAAAAATATATAAAAATAAGAGGTAATCTCATGGCAGTAAATGCTAGAGCTGACACTAAAAGACAACCCGTCGTATAAGGGCATATACAATGATTGATGACACGGTGTTCTCTCCCGTATTGCACGTCATTTAGGTAAGGAAAGAAAACATGTTATTCAATGGATTTGCTATGTCATGCTCTACATGTCTTATTGCCTTCTCGAAAAGACGTGGAATACATAAGAAAATACCTCCTTATTGACCATTGTACACATGCCCTAAATAATTGTCGTAATTGTTTAGAAGTAATAAAAATGTAAGAAAGAAATAAAATAAATAAGCTATAAACATTAAGAAACAAGAATAATCATCTATGGAGGATTTTAAAAAGTGAAGTAAAGGTAGAAGTAAGCACCAGGATGCCACATCCATCACGTCGGTACGTATTGCAGAGCTGAAGTGTGCACTAGTGTTGTCAAAGTAGCACAACCGCCGCGTCATCTCCAAAGACAAACAAAGAGAGGAAGTTGTCGTGCATGCTCCAATTCCCTCTAAGGACCTCGCACGATGGGTAATATTGTCCACATTGGCGGAGCTACAACAAGGGGCCATGGTCCGCCCAGGTTTGGGGGGTTGAGATTAGACTGGGTCATGAGGGAAAAAATAGTGGGGTTTCCTTTGTACCGGCGTGCCCAAATTTGGCATTGTAGTTCCGTCACCGATCTTATGTTGTTACCTCCAACAAATGCATAATACCATATGCTATTATCATATTATCATTTCACTTATTCATTTGTAGAATCGCAATACTCCCTTGGCATGGGAATAGGTTGGCTCACCGCCATCGAATATTTTGAAAGTACAAGTTGGCCCCGTAATTGACAGTTGGGAACCGTAGCCTCATAAAAAATCTCCTAATAATTTGCCTCGTTCCGCTCCCCGAGCCTTGCCCAAATCACTTGGCTGCATGTAGGCACCGGCAGAGCTATGGCAAGTCTCAAAGGGGCATGGCCAACCCTGGGCTGGAGCAAAAGGGAGTTTTAAACGGAGTTTAACCGACAATAATACATTGATCTTTAATTTGGTAGCACTGTTTGCACTATCCGGCACGCCCAACAATTTTTGGGTAGCTCCGCCATTGCATGCAGGGGACGAACAATCAGGCCAGAAGACCTCCTACTAGGGAGTATCTTGACTAGTATTATGCATGCCAACTAGTAAGCATGATTTTTTTGCAGGGTGAAAGGGATTTGTATTACTCAAGAGCCAAGAAGGTCCTCCCTACACAAGCTAGGGATATTGTCCGTGCCGGAGCGGAGCCAGACCACAGTACGGTCTAAACCCGGGCATGGGCAGCCCGGCCCGAAAAACCCGGGCCGGGCCGTGTTGGGGAACATTGCAAAAAATTAAAAATTTTCCTACGGTTTCACCAAGATCCATCTATGAGTTCATCTAAGCAACGAGTGATAGGAGTGCATCTACATACCCTTGTAGATCATGAATAAAGCGTTCAAGAGAACGGGATGATGGAGTCGTACTCGCCGTGATACAAATCACCGATGACCAAGTTTGAGCGGACAAGCACCTCCGCGTTCAACACACGACGGAGCGGATGATGTCTCCTCCTTGTTGATCCAGCAAGGGGAAGGAGAGGTTGAGGAAGAAGACTCTAGCAAAGAAGACGACGGCATGGTGGTGGTGGAGAAGCGATACTCGGCGAGGCTTCGCCAAGCAACCAGCGGGAGGAGGAAGAGGTGTAGCGGGGAGGAGGCGCCAAGACTCAAGGTGCGGTGCCTCCTCCCCTCCTTATATAGGCCCCTGTGGTGGCTGCCCTAGAGATGGGATCTCTAGGGGCGGCGGCCAAGGGGTGGAGTGCCCCCAAGGCAAGTGGGCGCCCCCCTAGGGTTCCCAACCCTAGGCGCAGAGGGGGCAGGCGCACCAGCCCACCAGGCTGGTCCCTCCCACTTCAGCCCACAGGGGCCCTCCGGGATGGGTGGCCCCACCCGGTGGACCCCCGGGACCCTTCCGGTGGTCCCGGTACAATACCGGGTGACCCCGAAACTTTCCCGATGGCCGAAACAGCACTTCCTATATATAAATCTTCACCTCCGGACTATTCAGGAACTCCTCGTGACGTCCGGGATCTCATCCGGGACTCCGAACAACATTCGGTAATCACATACAAGTCTTCCTAATAACCCTAGCGTCACCGAACCTTAAGTGTGTAGACCCTACGGGTTCGAGAGACACGCAGACATGACCGAGACGGCTCTCCGACCAATAACCAACAGCGGGATCTGGATACCCATGTTGGCTCCCACGTGCTCCTCGATGATGTCATTGGATGAACCACGATGTCGAGGATTCGATCAACCCCGTATACAATTCCCTTTGTCAATCGGTACGTTACTTGCCCGAGACTCGATCGTCGGTATCCCAATACCTCGTTCGGTCGTTCATCGCAAGTCACTTTACTCAGATCGTAATGCATGATCCGTGACCAAACACTTGGTCACTTTAGCTCATTATGATGATGCATTACCGAGTGGGCCCAGAGATACCTCTCCGTCATACGGAGTGACAAATCCGATCTCGATCCGTGTCAACCCAGCAGACACTTTCGGAGATACATAGTGCACCTTTATAGTCACCCGCCACGTTGTGGCGTTTGGTACACCCAAAGCACTCCTACGGTATCCGGGAGTTACACGATCTCATGGTCTAAGGAAAAGATACTTGACATTGGAAAAGCTCTAGCAAACGAACTACACGATCTTGTGCTATGTTTAGGATTGGGTCTTGTCCATCACATCATTCTCCTAATGATGTGATCCCGTTATCAACGACATCTAATGACCATAGCCAGGAAACCATGACTATCTGTTGATCAATGAGCTAGTCAACTAGAGGCTTACTAGGGACATATTATGGTCTATGTATTCACACGTGTATTATGATTTCCGGATAATACAGTTATAGCATGAATAAAGACAATTATCATGAACAAGGAAATATAGTAATAATCCTTTTATTATTGCCTCTAGGGCATATTTCCAACAGTCTCCCACTTGCACTAGAGTCAATAATCTAGTTACATTGTGATGAATCGAACACCCATAGAGTTACGGTGTTGATCATGTTTTGCTTTCAGAGAGGTTTAGTCAGCGGATCTGCGACATTGAGATCCGTATGTACTTTGCAAATATATATGTCTCCATCTTGAACATTTTCACAGATGGAGTTGAAGCGACGCTTGATGTGCTGGTCTTCTTGTGAAACACAGGCTCCTTGGCAAGGGCAATAGCTCCGGTGTTGTCACAGAAGAGTTTGATCGGCCCCGACGCATTGGGTATGACTCCTAGGTCGGTGATGAACTCCTTCACCCAAATTGCTTCATGTGCTGCCTCCGAGGCTGCCATGTACTCCGCTTCACACGTAGATCCCGCCACGATGCTCGCTTGCAGCTGCACCACTTCTTGCTCCACCATTCAACATATACATGTATCCGGTTTGTGACTTAGAGTCATCCGGATCGTGTCGAAGCTAGTGTCGGCGTAACCTTTCTGACGAGCTCTTCGTCACCTCCATAAGCGAAACATGTCCTTTGTCCTTTTCAGTACCGGGATATTCTTGACCGCTGTCCGGTGTTCCTTGCGGGATTACTTTGGTACCTTCCTACCAAACTTACGGCAAGGTTCACATCAGTCAGTACACAAGCATGGCATACATAATAGATCCTATGGCTGAAGCATAGGGATGACACTCATCTCTTCTTTATCTTTTGCCGTGGTCGGGCATTGAGCCGAGCTCAATCTCACACCTTGCAACACAGGCAAGAACCCTTTCTTGGACTGATCCATTTTGAACTTCTTCAAAATCTTATCAAGGTATGTGCTTTGTGAAAGACCTATGAGGCGTCTCGATCTATCCCTATAGATCTTGATGCCTAATATGTAAGCAGCTTCTCCAAGGTCCTTCATTGAAAAACACTTATTCAAGTAGGCCTTAATGATGTCCAAAAGTTCTATATCATTTCCCATCAAGAGTATGTCATCTACATATAATATGAGAAATGCTACAGAGCTCTCACTCACTTTCTTGTAGACGCAGGCTTCTCCATAAGTCTGCATAAACCCAAACGCTTTGATCATCTCATCAAAGCGAATGTTCCAACTCCGAGATGCTTGCACCAGCCCATAAATGGATCGCTGGAGCTTGCATACTTTGTTAGCGTTCTTAGATCGACAAAACCTTCCGGCTGCATCATATACAGTTCTTCTTAAGATGCCCGTTAAGGAATGCCGTTTTGACGTCCATCTGCCATATCTCATAATCATAGTATGCGACAATTGCTAACATGATTGGACGGACTTCACTTCGCTCTGAGGAGAAAATGTCTCATCGTAGTCAACCCCTTGAACTTGTCGATAACCCTTAGCGACAAGTCGAGCTTTATAGATGGTAACATTTCCATCCGCGTCCGTCTTCTTCTTAAAGATCCATTTGTTTTCTATCGCTCGCCGATCATCGGCAAGTCTGTCAAAGTCCATACTTTGTTTTCATACATGGATTCTATCTCGGATCGCATGGCTTCAAGCCATTTGTTGGAATCTGGGCCGCCATTGCTTCTTCATAGTTCGAAGGTTCACCGTTGTCTAACAACATGATTTCCGTGACAGGGTTGCCGTACCACTGCAGTGCGGAACTTGTCCTTGTGGACTCTGAAGTTCAAGAGCAACTTGATCCAAGTACCTTGATCATCATCATTATTTTCCTCTCCGGTTGGTGTAGGCATCACAGAACATTTTCTGTGGCTTTGCACTACTTTCCTGTTCAAGAGGTAGTACTTCATCGAGTTCTACTTTCCTCCCACTTACTTCTTTCGAGAGAAACTCTTTTCCGAAAGGATCCGTTCTTGGCAACAAAGATCTTGCCCTCGGATCTTAAGTAGAAGGTATACCCAATGGTTTTCTTAGGGTATCCTATGAAGACGCATTTTTCTGACTTGGGTTCGAGCTTTTCAGATTGAAGTTTCTTGACATAAGCATCGCATCCCCAAACTTTTAGAAATGACAGCTTAGGTTTCTTCCCAAACCATAATTCATACGGTGTCGTCTCAACGGATTTAGATGGTGCCCTATTTAAAGTGAATGTAGCTGTCTCTAGAGCGTATCCCCAAAATGATAGCGGTAAATCGGTAAGAGACATCATAGACCGCACCATATCCAATAGAGTGCGATTACGACGTTCGGACACACCGTTACACTGAGGTGTTCCAGGCGGCGTGAGTTGTGAAACGATTCCACATTTCCTTAAGTGTGTACCAAATTCGTGACTTAAGTATTCTCCTCCATGATCTGATCGTAGGAATATTATCTTTCGGTCACGTTGATTCTCTACCTCATTCTGAAATTCCTTGAACTTTTCAAAGGTCTCAGACTTGTGTTTCATTAAGTAGACATACCCATATCTACTCAAGTCATTAGTGAGAGTGAGAACATAACGATATCCTCCGCGAGCCTCAACGCTCATTGGACCGCACACATCGGTATGTATGATTTCCAACAAGTTGGTTGCTCGCTCCATTGTTCCGGAGAACGGAGTCTTGGCCATCTTGCCCATGAGGCATGGTTCGCATGTGTAAAATGATTCATAATCGAGAGACTCCAGAAGTCCATCAGCATGGAGCTTCTTCATGCGCTTGACACCAATATGACCAAGGCGGCAGTGCCACAAGTATGTGGGACTATCGTTATCAACTTTATATCTTTTGGTATTCACACTATGAATATGTGTAATACTACGCTCTAGATTCATTAAGAATAAACCATTGACCATCGGGGCATGACCATAAAACATATCTCTCATATAAATAGAACAACCATTATTCTCGGATTTAAATGAGTAGCCATCTCGTATCAAACGAGATCCAGATACAATGTTCATGCTCAAACTTGGCACTAAATAACAATTATTGAGGTTTAAAACTAACCCCGTAGGTAAATGTAGAGGCAGCGTGCCGACGGAGATCACATCGACCTTGGAACCATTCCCGACGCGCATCGTCACCTCGTCCTTCGCCAGTCTCCGCTTATTCTGCAGCTCCTGCTGTGAGTTACAAATGTGAGCAACGGCACCGGTATCAAATACCCAGGAGTTACTACGAGCACTGGTAAGGTACACATCAATTACATGTATATCACATATACCTTTAGTGTTGCCGGCCTTCTTGTCCGCTAAGTATTTGGGGCAGTTCCGCTTCCAGTGACCCTTCCCTTTGCAATAAAAGCACTCAGTCTCAGGCTTGGGTCCATTGCTTGACTTCTTCCCGCAATCGGCTTACGGTAGCGGTAACATCCTTGCCGTCCTTCTTGAAGTTCTTCTTACCCTTGCCCTTCTTGAACTTGGTGGTTTTATTGACCATCAACACTTGATGTTCCTTTTTGATTTCTACCTCTGCCGACTTCAGCATTGAAAATACTTCAGGAATAGTTTTCACCATCCCCTGCATATTGTAGTTCATCACAAAGCTCTTATAGCTCGGTGGGAGCGACTGGAGGATTCTGTCAATGACCGCTTCGTCCGGGAGGTTAATGTCCAGCTGGGACAGGCGGTTGTGCAACCCAGACATTTTGAGTATGTGCTCACTGACAGAACTATTTTCCTCCATCTTACAACTGTAGAACTTGTCGGAGACTTCTTATCTCTCGACACAGGCATGAGCTTGGAAAACCATTTTCAGCTCCTCGAACATCTTATATGCTCTGTGTTGCTCAAAACGCTTTTGGAGCCCCGGTTCTAAGCTGTAAAGCATGCCGCACTGAACGAGGGAGTAATCATCAGCACGTGATTGCCAAGCGTTCATAACGTCTTGGTTCTCTGGGATGGGTGCTTCACCTAGCGGTCCATCTAGGATTTATGCTTTCTTGGCAGCTATGAGGATGATCCTCAGGTTCCGGACCCAGTCCGTATAGTTACTGCCATCATCTTTCAGCTTGGTTTTCTCTAGGAACGCGTTGAAGTTCATGTTGACATGAGCGTTGGCCATTTGATCTACAAGACATATTTGCAAAGGTTTTAGACTAAGTTCATGATAATTAAGTTCATCTAATCAAATTATTTCAATGAACTCCCACTCAGATTAGACATCCCTCTAGTCATCTAAGTGTTATACGATCCGAGTCGACTAGGCCGTGTCCGATCATCACGTGAGACGGACTAGTCATCATCGGTGAACATCTCCATGTTGATCGTATCTTCCATACGACTCGTGTTTGACCTTTCGGTCTCTGTGTTCCGAGGCCATGTCTGTACATGCTAGGCTCGTCAAGTTAACCCTAAGTGTTTTGCATGTGTAAAACTGTCTTACACCCGTTGTATGTGAGCGTAAGAATCTATCACACCGATCATCACGTGGTGCTCAAAGCAGCGAACTTTAGCAGCGGTGCACAGTTAGGGAGAACACTTCTTGAAATTGTTGTAAGGATCATCTTATTTACTACCGTCGTTCTAAGTAAACAAGATGCATAAACATAATAAACATCACATGCAATTATATAGTAGTGACATGATATGGCCAATATCATATAGCTCCTTTGATCTCCATCTTCGGGGCTCCATGATCATCTTTGTCACCGGCATGACACCATGATCTCCATCATCATGATCTCCATCATCGTGTCTTCATGAAGTTGTCACGCCAACGACTACTTCTACTTCTATGGCTAACGCGTTTAGCAATAAAGTAAAGTAATTTACATGGCGTTCTTCAATGACACGCAGGTCATACAAAAATAAAGACAACTCCTATGGCTCCTGTTGGTTGTCATACTCATCGACATGCAAGTCGTGATTCCTATTACAAGAACATATCTCATACATCACA
The DNA here is from genome assembly GCA_021437245.1 of Aegilops speltoides. Classification (NCBI taxonomy): domain Eukaryota; kingdom Viridiplantae; phylum Streptophyta; class Magnoliopsida; order Poales; family Poaceae; genus Aegilops; species Aegilops speltoides. The sequence goes on along the minus strand of CM038144.1, from coordinate 23,385,506 downwards.
ATATATCATTCATCATTCATCACAACTTTTGGCCATATCACATCACAAGACACTTGCTGCAAAAATAAGTTAGACGTCCTCTAATTGTTGTTGCAAGTTTTTTACGTGGCTTCTATAGGTGATCTAGCAAGAACGTTTTCTTACCTACGTTAAAGCCACAACGTGATTTGTCAACTTCTATTTACCCTTCATAAGGACCCTTTTTGTCGAATCCACTCCAACTAAAGTGGGAGAGACAGACACCCGCTAGCCACCTTATGCAACTTGTGCATGTCAGTCGGTGGAACCTGTCTCATGTAAGCGTACGTGTAAGGTCGGTCTGGGCTGCTTCATCCCACAATACCGCTGGAGCAAGAAAAGACTAGTAGCGTCAAGAAAGTTGAAAACATCTACGCCCACAACAAAATTGTGTTCTACTCGTGCAATAGAGAACTACGCATAGACCTAGATCATGATGCTACTGTTGGTGAACGTTGCAGAAAATTAAAAATTTTCCTACAGTTTCACCAAGATCCATCTATGAGTTCATCTAAGCAATGAGTGATAGGAGTGCATCTACATACCCTTGTAGATCGCGAGCGAAAGCGTTCAAGAGAACGGGGATGATGGAGTCGTACTCGCCGTGATCCAAATCATCGATGACCAAGTGCTGAACGGACAGCACCTCCGCGTTCAACACACGTACGGAGCGGATAACGTCTCCTCCTTCTTGATCCAGCAAGGGGGAAGGAGAGGTTGAGGAAGAAGACTCCAGCAGCAGCACGACGGCTTGGTGGTGGTGGAGAAGCAGTACTCTAGCAGGGCTTCACCAAGCAACCGCGGGAGGAGGAAGAGGTGTAGCAGGGGGAGGGAGGCGCCAAGACTCAGGGGTGCAGCTGCCCTCTCTCCCCCCTCCTTTATATAGGCCCCCAGGGGGGTGGCCGGCCCTAGAGATTGGATCTCTAGGGGGCGGCGGCAAAGGGGGGTGGAGTGCCCCCCAAGGCAAGTGGAGGCGCCCCCTCCCCTAGGGTTCCCAACCCTAGGCGCAGAGGGGGGGCCAGGGGGGCGCACCAGCCCACCAAGGGCTGGTCCCCTCCCCACTTCAGCCCACGGGGCCCTCCGGGATGGGTGGCCCCACCCGGTGGACCCCCGGGACCCTTCCGGTGGTCCCGGTACAATACTGGGTGACACCGAAACTTTCCCGATGGCCGAAACAGCACTTCCTATATATAAATCTTCACCTCCGGACTATTCGGGAACTCCTCGTGACGTCCGAGATCTCATCCGGGACTCCGAACAACATTCGGTAATCACATACAAGTCTTCCTAATAACCCTAGCGTCACCGAACCTTAAGTGTGTAGACCCTACGGGTTCGGGAGACACGCAGACATGACCGAGACGGCTCTCCGGCCAATAACCAACAGCGGGATCTGGATACCCATGTTGGCTCCCACGTGCTCCTCGATGATGTCATCGGATGAACCACGATGTCGAGGATTCGATCAACCCCGTATACAATTCCTTTGTCAATCGATGCGTTACTTGCGAGACTCGATCATCGGTATCCCAATACCTCGTTCAGTCTCGTTACCGGCAAGTCACTTTACTCGTATCGTAATGCATGATCCCGTGACCAAACACTTGGTCACTTTGAGCTCATTATGATGATGCATTACCGAGTGGGCCCAAAGATACCTCTCCGTCATACGGAGTGACAAATCCCAGTCTCGATCCGTGTCAACCCAACAAACACTTTCGGAGATACCTGTAGTGCACCTTTATAGTCACCCAGTTACATTGTGACGTTTGGTACACCCAAAGCACTCCTACGGTATCCGGGAGTTACACGATCTCATGGTCTAAGGAAAAGATACTTGACATTGGAAAAGCTCTAGCAAACGAACTACACGATCTTGTGCTATGTTTAGGATTGGGTCTTGTCCATCACATCATTCTCCTAATGATGTGATCCCGTTATCAACGACATCTAATGTCCATAGCCAGGAAACCATGACCATCTGTTGATCAACGAGCTAGTCAACTAGAGGCTTACTAGGGACATATTATGGTCTATGTATTCACACGTGTATTACGATTTCCGGATAATACAGTTATAGCATGAATAAAGACAATTATCATGAACAAAGAAATATAATAATAATCCTTTTATTATTGCCTCTAGGGCATATTTCCAACAGGCCGGGCCGGGCTTGACATTCGGGCCGGGCTCGGGCTTTGTTTTTCAGCCCGAAAGATAGTTCGGGCCGGGCTCGGGCTTCATTTTTTTCGTATTTCGGGCCGGGCTTTCGGGCTTCAGGCCTGGCTTGCACGTGCGCGTACTAAAAAACAGCATTCGGGCCGGGCTTTCGGGCTTCGGGCTTGATTTTGGGCTGGGCTCGGGCTTGAAAATGTGGAGTATTTCGGGCTTCGGGCCGGGCCCGGGCTTGAGAAATGAAGGTCGGGCTTTTACAAGCCCGGCCCGAAACCCGGCCCGGCCCGACGTTTGCCCAGGTTTAGTACGGTCTTCCATCCTTCCAAAGTTTGCCAATGCATGACTTACATTATTATGCTCTCGAGAAATATGAATAACACGACACTCCCTTTCACTCATAAGATGCTTCACTTCCGAGACCACCATGGCGTACTGCGAGCGGTCTTGTCCCGAGGCATTGATCAGTTGCACTGCCTGCAGACTATCGCACTCGACGATAAACGGCAACTCCGTCCATTGGAGGGCCAAAGCTATGACCTCCATGCACCCAGCCAGCTCGACATGTAGAGGGTCCGGGCAAGACCATAGCGAGTGACACGCGGAGAAAATAATGGCCCCTTCCTGGTCACGGAGCACCATTCCCATCCTAGCCCTCCCGTCATCATGGGAAAAGGAGCCGTCGACATTCAGCTTCGTCCAGTTGGCGGGTGGGGGACTCCATTTGTGGGTTGTTCATGGCACACCACCCACATGCGATATAGGATGTTCTGCACCTTCTTGTTGGATGGTCATCTTCCGTTTGTCCCAATCTCCCTGCGGATACTGCTGGATCCCGAGCAGCGAGGTTACGTAGCTCTGCAAAAAGCGATGAGATACCTCCACAGGCGGCGCCGGTTTTTCATGAGTGATCTCGTTGCGCACATGCCAACATCTCCACAACAACATAATCAGGCGCAGCCGGTCCCCTTCATTGCTTTCTGCAATTAGGTTCAGGAGCCACTCCGGGCCGGTGTTACGGATTGACTCGATGTCCGGTATACTCCACACCTCCGCCATAGTACGCCACAAATGCACCGCCCGAGGGCACCTGCAAAACACATGAAAAGTGTCCTCGCGCTCGAGACCACATAATGGGCATATATCAGTAACCTCCATGTGTCGACTGAATTTATTAGACCATGTGGCAAGGGAATTGGTAGCCAAACGCCATGCAAACACACACACCTTAGGAGGAGCAGGGCACCTCCATAATAATGCCCAGACGGCACGTCGCCCGTCCTGCTCGATGCGACTCAAGAGGGACGAAGCTTGTCCTCAAGCGCCAGCCGGTACACGCTACGTACGGTGAAGATACCAGTACGTTATGCACCCCATGCAAGGAAATCTGCCCCCAGCCGAGGGGACGCTTTAATCTTTAGTATCTCCTGAACATCAACGGGCAAAAGTCTTTGTTGAAGTAGGGTTCGCGCCATGCACCGCATGCTCGTCTAGGAGCTCTGAGACTCGGCAGAGACGGCACCTTCCCTGTTGGGTAATTGGTGGCCGACCAACAGGGTGTGGTATCCAGGAGTCCCGCCAAATTCGGACCGACTGTCCGTTACCGATGCGCCAGACTAAGCCTTTCTTCAGCAATTCCAACCCATGCACAATGGTCTACCAAGTTTGCGACGCGTTGCTAGTGAAAACAGTATCTTCCAATCGTCCATTAGGGAAATACCTTGCCTTCAAGACGCGCGTACAAAGGCATTCCGGGTTGACCAAAATACGCCATGCTTGCCGAGCTAACATTGCTTGGTTGAAGAGTCTGAAGTCCTTGAATCCCATACCCCCAGCCGATTTGGGCCTCAGCACCGAGTCCCAAGATTTCAAGTGGATTTTCCTCTTGCCTCTGTACGCGCCCTACCAGTAGCTACGAATCATCCGCCCCAAATCATCGCAGGTGCTTCTAGGAAATTCAAACAAACTCATTAGGAAGGTGGGTAGGGCCTGCATGATTGACATGCTATGATATTCTACCATGATATGATACTAGAATTCTTCTCTCAAATCCTAAATTGCAATGTCATGTCATTTTCTTTTTGCATGATACTCGTATAATACTGCAATGAGAGAAATCCAAGATCATGCATGTACCCACCACATCTAAGATCATGCATATACCCACCACCCCTGGGCTGGCCATGCATACAACTTCCGCTCATGACGTCTAAGGGCATCTCCAACAGTTTGTATGTTAGCTTGTTGGTAAAATATGCCATGTCATCAACCAACACCTTAACATACAACAACTCCAATGGGTTGTATCTAGTTTGCCCAATAGGATGTGAGATAATAAACAAGGTGCTCTCTCATTCTATATTGGAGCTTGTGCAAGGGGTGTTGGTTCATGTACATACAACCTTCCTCTCTTTCCTCATTTATTGTATGATACATCATCAAAAGTCCTATGTGGCAAAGTCTACCAACAACTATCTTACAACCATTGGAGATGCCCTAATGGAAGCGATGGCCGTAGATTGGCACGTAGGGAAGAAACCTTTTCGCCCTGTTCACATCCACGCAGTGTAGATCAGAGACAAAACAAAGACAGAACGACAGTCAGTCTTACTCGGAAACAACGCATGTTTACTTTCCCAGCCGCCACCACATGGTCAAACTTGCGGCTTAATTTGTCGGCGGTTTGTTGTTCTCTTGTTCTTTCGGGCAGGTTTTGGCCTTTTCCTGGCATGTCCGCCTTCACGGGAAAATATCTGGTGCTCCGGGAGCACCTAAGCTGTGCGACCTCGGCCGTTGGATCTCAAATCCAACAGCTCCTGTGAGATGGTGAACATTTTTGCAAGAAAGTCCTCATAGAATCAAAAAAATGCGCGCAAATACAGCAGCTACAGCAGCTTCTCATACACCGTTGGATCTGAGATCCGATGGCCCAAAAGCCCGTATCACGGGAGCATCTAAGCTCCCGTATCACAGGATACTCACCCCCGCCTTCACCTACCCACACGCGGGTGAGTATCAGGTGATACGGGCCCTTAAATGCTCCCATGATACGAGCTCTTAGGAGCCGTTGGATCTGAGATCCAATGGCTCCTGGGAGGCTTTCAACATTCTGCAAAAAACACCTTTTGAAGTCAAAAAATTGCGAACAAGTACGGCAGCCTTTCAGATTCTCCAATAGCCGTTGGATCTGAGATCCAACGGACCAGAAGCTCGTATCATGGTATCACCTAAGGCATGGTATCACCTGATATTTTCCCACCCACACGCACGCATCCGTCCGTGCAACCGGAGTTTGGAGTATGGACTTTGGAGTGATGCGACCGGAGTGGCCATCGCCCGTCGCATTGGGAGCTGTGCTGAGATTGCATCGCACCCGCCGTCTGACTTTCGTGGCACACGCAGCCCAGGAAAGTATCCACCTTGAAGGTGACCATTTCTAAAAAGAAATTGTTTTTGTTTTCCTGCATGCATGGCTGCATCTCATGAACGTCGACCATCCCTATCTGCTCAAATGGAACCAGGGAGCAGAATCTGTCTTGATGCCTTACAAACGAAACACGTACATACTACCTCCGTCTGAAAATAGTTTATCGGAGAAATGAATGCATCCGAGTAATTCCCGGTGGAGAGAGTATCATATAGGATATAGCATCAATAATGAAATGGTCCACATTTTTTGAAAAAAAAACAAGATTGGAAAGAGCTGCTACTGTTGATTTACATGAAAGCGTCAAAGATGAGTGAATCAAAGCGAATTAGCTACTTTTCAGTCAGCTGAGTTTTTGATTTTGGTTCAGTCGATTTTCTGGCCGTTGTTTTGTGCTTTGAGATTCGCATATGAATTTTTTCTTTTTCTGAGGTTGGTGCTGGTCAAAATCGACTGAAAATGTTTCTGGGTCAGTCGATTCTTGTTTCTGGGCTCGTTTACGCATTGCGGCGCCCGTTATGAGTTCTTGCTGCTAATGACCTTTTGAGCCCAATAGCGCAGCCCGTTTGAGGAATCCCGAGCGTCGGCGGCTAGTCTTCTTATCCTTTCGCGTCTCTGTATTTGTCAGTCACTCCCTCCCCCTCCGCCCGACTGCTCCGCTCCACTGTTTGTTCTTTCCCCTTCCTGCCGATAGCTAGGGTTAGTCCTGTTCTTGCTCGATCTGCTTGATATGTGTATTGTTTCTCTTCTGATTTTCTTTCTTGTTGCTTCATTTACTGCTTTCCTCCTCTGTTTCTGATTGCTGGTTTGTTTTGTTGTTGTTCTGTACTCTGTTTTGCAGGTGAGGGCTTCGTTTCTGACGGATTGTGGTGCTGCATCTAGTCCTCTTTGAGGTATTTCTCGATCTTGGCTCTTGTTTTATGTGTTGTTTTCGTGTCTTGTTTAGGATTTGTTTTTGCTCATATATCTGATTCCAATCCTGTTTGTTTATCTGTTCTTTACTGCTCAGATCTTGGTTTCCGAGGGTTTTTTTGTTGTTTTAGTAGTAGTTCATAGGTTTGTTCTCTGTTTAATTAGAGCCGTTTGTTATGTTTTGTTGCAATCTCGGGCTTGGTCTAGGGTTTCTATCTTTTTCATTTCGTTATTTCTGTTTTAAGTTATGAATGGGAGGAACAGAGTATAGTCTATGAATAGGTTTTTAGGGTTGTGATGTACTCGATGTGAGGAGATCTATTTTTGATATTCTGTGTGTTTTGTATTTTTCCCTATATGCAATCTTTTTATTTTGTTTGTTTGTTATTGTGATGCAGATTATAGTTCATATTCATAGATATTTAATCTGTAAGTTTTTTTTTGAGGGCTTCTGATTTGAAAGCATCTTCCTTTTTCTGTTTTAAGTTATGAATGGGAGGAACAGAGTATAGTATATGAGTAGGTTTTTAGGTTTTTGATGTACTCGATGTGAGGAGATCTATTTTTGATATTCTGTGTGTTTTGTATTTGTTCCTAGATGCAATCTTTTTCTTTTGTTTGTTTGTTATTATGATGCAGATTATAGGTGTTATACATAGATAGTTAATCTATAAGTTTCTTTTTTGAGGGCTTCTGATTTGAAAGCATCTTCCTTTTTCTGTTCAAGTTTCATGTCTAGTAACAGCCCAATATGAGGATGCATGTTGACTAGTAACAGCCCAAGTTTGTTATAATATAGTTGTTGTTTGTTTGTGTGGAATTTATGGTTTTTATATGTTTTTGATGTGTGAGTTCCTTAGAATTCTTTTGTAGTTTCGAACAACTAAGTGCTCTTAGTTGTGTTTTTTGTTAAAAGTTGAGTTTCGCTTAAGATGACTAAGTTATGCATGAGTAATCAAGGGTTTAGCCTTGAGATGTCTTCAGATGCTTTATGTACTTCCTGTAAAGTTTGTTTTTGAGGGATTCTGTAGTTTTGAGCTTCTTTTTGAGCTTCTTTCGTTTCTAAACTGTAGTTTTTTGTAGATTTTGTTGTGCAATTTCATTAGAATTCACTTAAATTTATGCATTATTAAGTGCGTTGAGTTGTTTCTTTTATCCTGAAAGATGAGTGTTCATGAACTAATCAAGGACATCCTACTTTATGTGGATAGTTATAATTTTTATTTTTGTTCAAGTTTTTGCTTTATTTGTTTGTTTTTATGTTTTAGGTTATGTATATATCTTAATTATGCAGTTGTGCAAGTTTGTAGTTTCTGTTTCTGTTATTGATATTCAAGGTTAGATGTCTGAATGTTCAGTTGTAGTTTGTGTAAGTTTTGTTGCTTCCAGTAATTGTAAAGCAAACTAAGTTCAAATAAGTTATTAATGTAGAATATTATTTTATATTTTGTATTTTTTTTCATATTGAATGAGAATAATATCTTTTTTTAGTAGTTTTTAATGTAGTATAATTATTCTTCTTTTTCCTTTTTTCAGTATGGTTTGTCCAGTTTGTCGTTGCCCTGGTGCCGCATGCCTTCCACATGTGCCAACTGATGAAGTGTTGGAAGTGTTTGAGGTTGTTCTTGATCAGTATTGCTTTAGGAGGACGGTGAGTAGATTCAACAAATTGAGCTTAGTGTTCTTTAAATTATGATAACATCAATGTTTTTATGACTAGTTGATGTTTGTATAGTGTATACATTTTTTGATCTTGTATGTATTGCTGTTGTTGTAGTTTGTCAATTCACTTTTCATTTTCCTCCATGTACCTACACCCAGTAATGTATGGCTTTGATGTAGATCCAACTCATGCAGTTTTGGTTCATTGTTTTAAAAGTATCAATAATGATATATTTACTACACATTTGTAAAACCTTTGATGTTTTTATTTAGTATGTAATTGTTTAGCATGCAAATTTATTTTTCTTGATATATTTTTAATTTGTTTTCTTTTGTTTCCCCTGTTTGTTTTTTTCAGTATATCCCATGCAATGTGAGGCTTTTCTTAGCCGATTATATTGCAGAGCACCGGCATATTGCAACTACTTTCAAGCACAAGAGAACAGAGCCTGCTATACTCACGTATGAGAATAGGTCCTATGCTTCAGAGTTTAAGCATCGAGGCAACTACTCTAAGTTTTGTGGCAGTGCTTGGTTTGAGTTCAGCAATGATTATGCCCTTCGTGCTGGAGATCGGTTGGTCTTTACTGTGGACAACTCATGCTTTGACCTAAAAGTAGAGACTTTCCGTGATGGTGAAAGGATTCTTCCTTTACCTTCTGTTGGTGAGTTTCTCTTATTTTGTATGTATTGATTTTATAATATTTTGTTTATTTCTACTTCTCAGTTGCATTTTTTTGATAGATGATTACTCATTCTTATATTTGTATGTGTTTATTTTTTGTAGCTTTTGAAAACCTCAGTAATGCAAGGTATGAACTAGTTTGCTCTGCTGTGATGCCCCGTGGTTTGGAGTTCAACTACCACAACAATCGCTTGCTTGTACGTTCACTATTCCGGTCATCAAGCTTTCTACGCTGCACTCCGTTCGTCCATGTAATGACTGCCACAAATACTATGAAGTTTACCATGGTAAGTTTAGCACTTTAGTCCTTCATTTTTTTACTTTTATGTTGTTTGTATTTTCTGTTTTTATAATCTTTTTCTTGTTGTGTAAGTATTGCAAGCTTCAGTGTATTGAATCTGCAACTTTTAAATTTCCAGTAGTTGATTTTTGAGAATTAGCTTTTTTGATTCTATCGTTTCTGTTTTTGACATCATAATAGATGCATGCTTGTTAGGTTATTTGTGTTTTTATATTATACTATTTAACCTTTATTCCATTGAGACTTATTTTGTATCTTTTTGCTGTTGTCAAATGTAGTATATTTTTCTAGTTTTGAGTTAGGTATTTTTATTTTAGTATTTCAATTTTAGTAATTAGCTTCTTAGACTATAGTTTTTACCTTTGATAAAAATGTGATTTTAGGGTTATATTTTCTTCACTCTCGAGTACAGTTAAAACATTTACAATGTTGATGAAGACTTTCATGTTATGCCTTATTTGTAGTTTGAGTTCTATTGTTCATGTTGATGTGTATAGTTTAGGTCAGTATTGTGTTTATTTTGTAGAACATTTTACATCTTGATTATTGATTTATATAAGATTTCATTTTTACTGCATCACAGAAAATCCCAAAGTTTGTTGTGTCTAGCTTGAGGAGGTTTGTTGACATACCAACTAGTGCTGGAATCCATCTGGAAGCTCACCTGGGAGATACGCAGGTTATCATGCCATCATCTTTCCAGCTGTGCAAGCAAGATGGGAGGATGGTGATTGAGAAGACAAGTTTCAGCGAGTTCATCTCAGCCACTCAATATGAGAAAGACAATGTTGTGCTTATCACTTTTGATGAGTCAACTTATGATCGTTCAGTTTCTATTGTGTTCCAGCGCCTTCTGTAGGTGGAAGCAATGGCCATGTTTAGTCTGAGAAAGTACTTGCTGTAGGGGGTTCTTTTACATTCGCTCGATGGAACTTATCATGACTAATGTGTTTGGAATTATTTTGCCTTTTGGGTTGAATGCTGTTAAGACATTAAGCTTCGCGTAGTTAAGTTGAAGACTGAAAAGGGACGATTGTCAGTATGTAGTTAAGTCGAGGACTGAAGGAAAGAGTTGTTTAAATTTATGTTGTTTCTACTTTGTCTTTTAGTTAAGTTGTTATCAGTCTTTTGCCATCTGTGTGTTATGTTGTAATGCTTGTGTATGTTTTCCTGTAATGTTTTGTATTTGTGGTTTTTGATTTTTTTATATCTATTTATAGTTGTGTTGTGAGTTTGAATTTTTTGCATCTGTTTAAGTCTGGGTGATCAACAATTTCTTTGATTGATCTTTTCATTTCATAGATCATATCAATTGTTGGTTCAAAATCACCCAATAAAATTGTTTTTTCCCTTTTTTATTTATGAAATGTATTTTTTCCTATGTTGAAACTTCTTTAATACAAATTATTTGTCCCATGTGAATCTCAGTGAAACTTATTTATCGTCTGTTATTTTTTTGTTTTCAAGTCTCAGTTTATTATTTTTTTCAACATTTTTTTGTAAGTTTACTTATTTTAAAAAAAAAATTAATGTGTGCATTTTAGCATCCCAGTTTTCGTTTTAATAGTGTTTTAATTTTTTTATTCAAAAATAAATCTATTTTCGTTTGTAACTCCATAATTTTTCATTTTTGTCTTTTATTTAAGTATGTGCAATTTTTATAACGAATGCTGTATTTTATTTTATGGATTTTGTGATAATAATTACTGCTATGAGATTCCTGTATTTTTTCTATGTTAATAATGATAGCCAAAGAGTGCCCTTGAATCACTTTTGAAAGCAGGCCGTTCGCTCACTGCTTTGAGATTCATGTTAAGTTTCTTCTTATCTTAGCATGCACGTTTGGCCCATTTGGCCTCTGTTTTTTTCCATGGCCCGTGTCTTGCACGTCTGCTGACGTTAGCGGTATTTCAAAATCACAAGCCCGTCCCCTTTCTGCGGGGGTGCTCGTCCCCGACTCCTCGGACGCGCTCTCCTCTCCTCTGCTTCATCTCCGACGACGCTACCAGCGTCCCCTGCGCTGTTGCTCCGGGGAACTGGTGCTCTGCTCGCAACATCCGAGAGCGCCGCTCATCCTGCATCTATCTCAGGTTCGTCCCCCCCGCCTCCCTTCCACCTCTTGCCTTTAATTTCCCGATCCCACCCGCCCCCGAAACCCTAGGGATTGCATGATTGAGTTCGAGATCTGTTAGATTCAGATGTATTGCGGCGGTTTGGCAACATGATTTTTCAAATCGCACTGCTGATTTTTGATTTTTTGCATCAGCTTGTGTCCTGAGCCAACCCATATATGTTATCCCGTGAGTGATTATTGTAATTACATCTGAGTGTGTCCTTTATACTTTGTTTTAGCTTGTGTCCTGAGCCCAGCCCCCATTTGAAATCCCATGCGTGATCAGTTGTAATTATATCTGAGAGTGTACTTTGATTTTGGCCTGAGTGCAGGATCATTTATATTGTGATATAGCTTGAATTTTTTTCTGCTGTTTTGTTGCCCTGTTATTAATGAACTTTAGAGCTGATCCTTTTTCCTATCAGTCAGTTGCAATGTTTACACTTCTGTTATGTACAAATTCTGATGTGTCATGTTAGACTGCTCAACATATTAAATTTTGGTTTGGTCAGGTTGCTTAGACTATATGGGTTTGTCATAGTTAAACTAATCTTGTGTGAAGGTCTCTTCAACATGCAACATATGCTTCACACTTTTGTCCTTTTGATTTCACGAGTTCATTTTATCTACTACAGAAAATGGCTAGCGACACCAATGATTTGGAAGACAGCGAAGTGATGTACCGTGACGATGATGTAGATGAAACTTTTGCTTCACAAAGTCAGTTTGAAGAACAGACACACTCACTGAACGTATGTTTTTATTTTTTGTGATGTTTGTTTTTGTGACTTCAAGGTTGAGAGTTAGTAGTTTTTGTCATATCTTTTGTCACAGCAGTATAACCAACATTGTTTTCTGCTTGTTTTCAGGTTGGTGGTGGTGACCTGCAGTTTGATGTCGAGAATTTTCTAAACAATCTGCGGAACTTGGTAATTTCCTTGGTGTAACTTTTGTTTTTCTACCTTCTGTGTGTATAGATGATTGTAAATTTTAATTCGCGTTCATGCTTGTTGCCAATCTTCAATGTACAAAACTTTGATAACTTACTAATAGTTTTTCTTTTGTGATTCATTACAGTTCTACTCATCAAATGACAATGCCAATTCTTCTAAGAATCAGTGTGTAAGTCCTTTTCAAATAAAATTTTTGTTTCAATGATTTATATGATCATACTTTATAAGTTAATCATGTTTTCTGTCATTTCAGCTATTCATTGTCCCCTTCTTAATATTATTTATATTTATGAGTATGCAAACTTTTTACAGTTTTGTGTGTCCTATTACACGTTGAATATTGTAACTGATTGTAATGTAATTTAAAACTCCAACAAATGTTTTGACAACTTCTTTCACTAGATAATCTTATTTTACTGTTTGATAGTTATTGCTTTGTTTTTTAGTTGCTGTTTTTCATTTTTTTCGTTTGTTGGTCAACGTGCCCCACTTCCTCCGAAGAAGGCAACAAGCAGGTGCAATCATGCGTATTTTAGTGATTTGCTGAAGAAAATTCCACCATCAAGATTAGATGTCATTAAAAATTATGGTTGCTCTTTTATTCTTGATTTTGACTGCAATTCTGTACCAAGAGGGTTTGCACAATGGATAGCAGGGAAAGTAAATCCCCCTACTGGTGACATAGTTCTTGATAACAAAGTCATTCCAATGAGCCCAGAATCCTTTCATCTTCTGCTTGGTCTTCCTTTAGGTGGCACATCAGTTTTATTTGACAGTGAGGTGACCAAAGCAGCATTTCTGAATATTATTGGTGAACCTACACTTCCATCTATCAAGTGGTTTGGCTTGAGAATGATGAAGCCTGATATATCTGATATTGATTTCTTGAGGTGTTTCCTTCTAGTTGCATTTGCAACTGTTTTGTGCCCCAACTCAAATATCTATCCCAGCACAAAATATCTAGGGATTCTAATTGATCCAACTCGAGTTACCAACTATGACTTGTCAAAATTTGTTTTCGATTGGCTTATGTCATACATAAGGAAGTATCAGAAAGAGCCAAAGAAATCTACAAAAGAGGATGGACTAACAACACTTGGTGGCTGCATTTACGGGCTTTCTGTAAGTTTTTTTTGTTTTCTTTTTCTACCAGTTGTTTTTCTGTGATTATGAGTTTGAAATGCATTTTTTTAATGTTTTGTGCATTTTTTTATGTAGTGCTATTACTTAGATTTTCTGGATTTTGGGTTACGACGAGTACCTCCTGGAATTCCAAGGTTAAAGGCATGGAAAAATTCGTTAGTCAAAGAGTTTGCAAATTTGGATTGCAAAGGTCCAAGGGAATATGGTCTTCGCCCTGTATGTTTTCTATTTTTTTAATATAATTTTTCATAGATTTGTTAAGTTTTATTTGAAATGTTTTTTGTTATAAGTAATGATTTTTTTATTTGTGTTGTTTAACAGGTGAAGTTGATATCTCAAACTGTCTATTCCATGGGTTGGGTTGGTTGTTGCCTTCTACATGAAGATTCTTCTCATGAATCTGTTAAGTTTAGATCTGCACTTGATAAAACTGTTGGCGGATTACTTCCTTCCTCGGTACATATCCTAATTCTCCTCACAATTTCTCAATATTTTTTCTTTTTTTATCTGCTTTTTTGTTTCTTGTAAATGAATTTAATGTTATTTTCTTCATTCTTATGTTCAGGTGAAAGACCAATTATCTTTGATAGCTAGGCGTTTCCGTGATACTGCTGATGAAAAGTCTATTGAAGGAGCTCAGAATATGCTGCTAGATTCTCTTAATTGCATTGTTCTAGCTTCTGGTTCAGATGATGAACCAAATCAATCTGACACGAATTCAAGAAGAAATACAAACAATAGTATGGCAAGTAGTGATAAATCACTCCCTAGGAGTCATGGTAATGCAGTACTTTACTGAGTAATTTTAATTTTAATCCTTCTTTTGGTTCATTTAATGGAAAACAGATGTTTTTATTCCTTTTTGTCATTCTGATTTGATGTTTGTGCATTTTTCATTTTTAGGATGCAATGATCATTCTTCCAATATCAATGTTTCTCCAGCTGCTGCGCATTCTCCAAATGTTTCCAATGCAAATGTGGATTTGCATGATACTGCAGGTTTGCATTCGTTTTGTGTACAATTTATTATCTTCATTTTCTAGAGAAGCTTCCAGTATATTGATGTTTATAATTTTCCTTTCATGACGTATGTCAACAGGTACTCATTCAGGAAGTAAAAGGAAAACTCCATCTGCAGTTAATGTACTAGACAGTAACTTTGTTAATCCAAGACCTCATAAACTACAAAGGCCTGACAAAGTTCTAGCTGTGAGTTGTAAATAGATTTTGTACTCTCAGTTATTAATGTTGTTGAGGAATGCAAGTTTAGTGCAGATGTCAATGCAATGAATAAACTATTTCAGTAGAGTATTTTGCTGTGTGTTTATGTTTTTGCAAGTTTACTATGATTCATGTGCTTTTTTGAGTAATTTTGCTCATGAATGTTCTTTTCAGAGTATCATTAATAATTTTATTGAATAAACAGTCGTTAATATTATACTTTAATCTAGTGTATGAATTTGCAAATTTGTTTTAATTTTAATTTTTGATTGTTTTGTAGAACAGTTTGCATTTTTCAAACTATTATTTCTTTCATTTGTTTAGAACAATTTGTACGCAAGTCTAGTATTGTGATTGTGGACTTTTATCAATAAAACTAACATCACTATTGCTGTTTTTAAATTATCCGCAACTTTAGTATGTTGATAGTGGAATTTTAGTATTACGAGCATGCAACATTGTGGAGTAGTTTTTGTTTTCTGTACTTGTAATTGTGAATTTAGTTAGCTTGGGTTGTAATGTAGTGAAAGCCCTTTTTAGCAGTCAAGTTCAGTTTTCATTATGTATATAAAACTTTATTAGTTTCTTTTTTTATGCAAGGTGCCTTTTATGGGTCATAATCTTTTTGTACTTTTTTGCTCCCTGACAAGTTATTTTTTCTGCATTAGGAGGAAGGAAGAAAGCTTGATTTCAGTCAAGTTGAGAAGCAACTCGAGTCTGTTTCTGAACTAATGAAGAAATTAATTCCACCAAAATCTACCATAATCACTGAATCAAGTGACAAGGAGAAAAGCATGAGTTTCAAGCATTTTGTGAGTACAGATCCTTCAGTTCAAACTATTCAAAAAGCGGCTTATACGCAGACCACACTGAACAAGGTCATGACTGTTAAGAAGAAATCATTTTTTCTTGAGAAGCTAAGGTTGAAATCTACAACGAATGGTATTGTCTTTGTTGTTTGTGTTCCTGTTTTGTCCCCACAGTTCAATTTTTTTCTGAATTTTATGAAACTGTTTGTGTGTGATTTGTTAACTGTTTAATTTTTTTGGTAGGTGAATCATCTCAAAAAACATTGAACAATCAAATCATGGCATCAAGTCAAGGTCATTTTCAACTGCGTGATGAGGTGTTTTTTTATTTAAATTGTTTTTGTGTTGCATGTATTTTTTTCATTTTTTTTCCATGTTTTTTATGTTTCCAATTTGATAAAGACTTTGTATTCATGTGATGAAACAGGGTTCCCAATATCAAACTCCTATTCACATAGAGAAAATACCTTTTACTCCTCTATCCAGTCCTATGAAAAATAGTTCATTCAATCAGGTATTTCATTCATATTTGTATTCAAATACAAATAACTTTAGCTTATTTCAATTTTGCAAATCATGTATTTATTTTCAGTAGTTAGTTTAATTTTTTTTTTAATAATTTTGTGTTTGTGTAGAAGTCTGAGGGCACTCCAAGGCAATGGGCAAATGCAAACTCCCCAAATCGCACTGATCTTATAGGTGAAACTTCCCAGCCTCGTGGTCATGTCTCTAAGGTTTGTTATTTTTCATTCTCACTTTTATTTTTTTATTTTTTTAAAAACGTTTTTGTGTGCAATAATGTATTGATATTTTTCCTCTTTTTTGTTTTATGCCAGATTGATATAGATTCTCGTGGACTATCTAGCCCTGGGAAGTCTCCTGATGTTGAGATATTATATGAAGTCAAGAAAAACGACACATTGAACAACTTCACACCCACTTCTGAAGTGATATATAATGAAAAAATCAACAGTCATTCTGCTAATCATTCTTGAAGAGAACTCAGTAGGTATGGACCAAAGAGGATTCTTAACCCTAGCAAATACAATGCTTCTCCTTATGTGAACCAGAAATCATCCAGATACCCTGTTACATCAAGAATGATCGAATTACATGATGCTATTGTCACTTTGTCTCTTGATGAAGATTACAAATAGTAAGTGCTGATTAATTTTAGTGCATGTTTTCTTGATTATTGTTTCTTTTGGTTTTTTATTTTTATTTTTGTCTCCGTGTAGTTTAATTATTTTAGTTTCTTTTATGTTTTGCAGCAAAACATGCATAGAGTATGGCAAAGTTACAGTGACATACTTTTCATTTGGTACTTCTTTTGCAACAAATGGCCTTGTTGACACGTATACTATAAATGCTTGGTGTCGCAAATTGTCTCTAGATAATAGGCCAAAGGACTCCAAAGTGCACCATTTTTTTCATCTTATCTCTGTGAGTCCAATTTCAATTCTGACATTACTTCTTTTTTGCTCTTTTTTTGTTGAGAATGGCTATCTTTCAGATTAGTGAAAATGTTGAGATTGTTTTGTCCACAACAGGAACATCTATTACTGATGGACTCATATGAAACTCAGGAATTGTATGAACAGAAATCCAGTATGGTTCAGAGATGTTTTCAGCTAGCTAACGGTGCAAGGCTAGTCCATACTTGTGATGAGGTAAATATAGTAAAATGTATACATTTTTAATTTTATTACTTTTTTTTGTTTTTGTGATGCTTTGTTTGGCATGCAAGTTTCATGATGAATAATGAAAATAGGGTTTCTATTGTACTATTGTATCTTATAGATTTCTTGACAATTTAATTCATTTTGCACATTTTTTGTATTATGCCTGTTTGTTTATCTTGATGATTCTTCTGTATTTTTTGGTCTTTTTTGTAGGTTCACTTTCCAACTTTGTATAGCAAGCATTGGTTTGATTTTGTTGTGTTGTTTAAACATGAGATGTTTGTAATTCTAGACTCAGCATTCGATGCAGAGAGTGATTTTCATCAGCATGTGTTGAATATTCTGGTAAATTATAGGTTTTTCCCTCAATTTTTTTTGTGCAATTTGATAATGGTTTTTTACACACTAAATTTTTCCATTAATTGTGTGTCTTTCTCTGGTTTTCTGTCTACTTCTTCCAGATACCAAATTTCAAAAGGGTTTGGGATATGTATGGCAGCTCAAGAAATCTTAACTGGAGAAATTGGACCACTCACTTTATTGATGTACCTAAACAAACCAATGAGTAAGTTATTTTTCCTTTATTTTCATACAAGTTTTACTTTTGCTGTTATTTTTTCTTTTCATGATGCTTATTCTGTTCCTGTTTGGTTTTTATTTTTTGTAGGCTTGATTGTGGCATATATACAGCACTTTTTCTGAAGCATTGGAAACCCAGGATATTGTTGCATGATATAGTGAAGGATGAAGATATCCCAAACATCCGAATTAGAATGGCGAATGAAATGATGTTCACTGACCATAATATGAAAAATGACCATAAAAAGTTGGTCCTTGAGTTCCAGTCAAGCTGTTGTGTAAGCATCTTGTGACTCTTTATTATGAGTGTGTTGGTCAATCAAAATCAATTTCTGTGCAATTTATATTCATTATTGAGAATGTTTATTGCTTTTTTTTCTGCAGAAAATGACATTGCTAATGAAGAAGAGGCAGGTGTGGTGGAGTTTGCTTTTTGGTAGCAAGAGTAATGGTGCTGCAAGATACATAGGATTTTTGTTGCTTGTGCATTCGGACATGTATCAAAGAATATAAGTTCTTACGAATTTTTTTATAATGTAATGGGCGATGTACAAGTGAAATTTTCTGTTCAGACTTATTGTAATGTGCAATGTTTTTGATATGTTTGCATGTAAACCGTGGGTCTATTGAATGTTTGTAATATGTTTGGATGCAAATTTTGATTTTTGAATATTTGTAAAATGAGTTTTTTTTTTCATGCAAAATAATTTTCCTCCTATCTATTCTTTTTCCAAATTTTAATGGATCATGTTATGTTGTTTGTTTTTCATATTAAACAAGCAACAGTAACTGTGTTCTGATCCTACATACAAAATTTTCCATGTTTTTTCAACTTTTTTTTTATTCTTCATTTCTTTTTTGCTTCTTTCCCAGTTATTTGGTTTTCTCAACAAACAACTTTTTCTCATTTATATTTACTTCTCTCTTTCATTGCGTCAAGAAATGGCTGCCATATGTGTTTCATACTGCTTGACACGTTGCCACTTCAGACTTCCACACCTCATTACTTCTAGAGTTTTGTTTTGTTTCCAGAGTTATATTTTTCTTCACCTTTTTTCCTGAAATGCCATCTGTCTTGCATGCAACATAGCCACTTCAACTGCTCATCAAGGCCACTACTACCACGTTCCCCAAGCAACCGACTAGTAACCACACCCTCTAGCGCACTACCCCCATTACTAGTATCGCTCTGCCGGACTACCCTATCACCCCTATATAAACGCCCTCTGTATGCTTTTGTGTTTTGCATCTCATCAAGATAACTTTCCTTCCTCTCAGGATACGTTCTTCTGCGCTTTGAAGGTAGGGCTTCGTATATACTTTGTTGTGCGAGTTCTTAAATAGATCTTACTTGTTGCATATTTCTTACCTATATTGTTCTTCTACTTCTACAGAGTTCTGGTTGCAAGGTGCTGAAGTTGGTTGAAGTTTGGAAGAGAAAAAGGTATGCTCCTAGTATTCTGAGAAGTTTTAGTTGTATAGGAATGCATATTCTTGATGTTTGATTGTGAAATGTTCAATTTCTGTGTTCTGTTTTCTAGGTTTTAACTTCTCTCTGATCATTTAACCTCTCTCTGATCTTTTTTTTCAGTTTCGTTGCCAAAATTTCATACCACAACTATCCAACTGTTTTCATTTTTTTAAAGCAAATCATACAACTTTGTACCATGTGCAACTTTTGTTTTCTGAAGTTCAAATTAGCATGCAACCTTGAATTCTTAAATGCATGAAGTTCTATTTTTTAATCAATTTTTGCTTTCTCAGAGTTGTTATATAGTTCTCTAAGATTCTTTATTATTTATTTTTAGATGGGCCAAGAAGATGCTTCCAAGAAAGATACGGGCGCATGTAAGAAGGTTGCTGATGCCTCTAAGGAAAAGGTTGTTCTATATATTGCACATCAACAGTTTCTTTTAAATTGTCCTTGTATATAGTTTCTTTTAATTTCTCTACATTTGATGGTGGATTTTTTCTTTACATTTCTGAAATTTTAGTTCAAATGAAAATCACTGTACTTTTCTCTTCTATATTGTAGTTCAATATTTTGTTGGGTCTAAAAAACATGCCAACATTACTTGCAGAAACGAGTTGCATTGCATTTGTGTTCTTTTTTCTTACTGAATAAGTATTGCAAGTTTAGTTTTTCTAACTTGCAAATTTGAGAATCAAGTTGAAGTTAAAAACAAACTTTCTATTATATCTTGCTCCTATATCAGCCTCTACTTCTTTAGTATTGCTATTGTAGATTCATTTTCTTTTTTCCTTTTTATGTAAATTTATTGATTTTTGCTCCTGAATTCTATGCGCAAGTTTAGTTATTCCCATGTGCAAATTTTCAGATACCAATTGGTTTTTTTTCCAACTTACAGTTATACCATGTGTTACAGGTTCTACTGTCCAGAAATTTGTGTTTACATTACAGTTATAGCATGTGTTTTTTCATTATATTTTCACTGTTTGTTTTTATGTTTTCTAGTCAACCTACATTTTTCAAAATTATAAATTTATTATATAATAAAAATATAGTGTTGTGAAGATGGTTATTTTTTTTGTGTGTTGTTGTGCACTGTATGTGCAAGATCAGTTTCTTGAGTATGCATAATTAGATAACAAAAAAGTTTATGAATAATGTTGGAATTGTGCTTTATATAACTTCATTGTTTGCAAGACAATTTTTTTATCTAATTACGTGTTTGCAATTCCACTTATGTGAAAGTAGTGAGAATATAGTATGCTTCTTAGTGTGTTTTAGCAGTTAAACGACATTTGCAAGTTTAGTAGTATGCTTCTTCGTGAGTATGCAAGTTTCAGCATATATGATTTTTTTGTGTGTTTTCATTGTTGTTGCCTAGTGTTTTGCATTTTACTTACAGCTTTAGTGCTTCTTCTTAGGCCACGATGACAGGTGGATCACGTGCCTCCAAGCGCAAATTTCAAATTAAGGATTTTTCCAGCTCCAAAAAGATGGCTCCAACAAAGGTATTTTTTAAACATTTGCATCTTTTAATACAATGTAAGTTTGTACCATGGTTTTTTCATAGTAGTCTGTTTTATATTGAACGTGCTGCTCTGCATCATTTTTTAATTTTAACTATTTTTGGCTGTGAACACTATACTTTTGTGTTTTACTTTTTCAGATAAGTTTAGATTTCAATCATAGTTTTGTGTTTTACACATTCCATTTTCATTTTTAAAGGATTTCAGTCGCAACACAATGAAGATTTCAGCTGTCACAAGAGCCCAGCTGAATATCCCATTTGGAGACACTGACAGAGTAGTGTACTGCATAGTAACTAGCAACACTCACTCTGCTGCTTTCTGTGTTGGCCATGCACTTTTTGACATGCTGGGTCATAGGAATTTCACTGTTGCTGACCACTACATTAAGGATACAGTGCTAGTTGTTTTCAAGGATTCTTTCGATGTGCTGATTGTAGCTGGAAATGACATTCGATGTGGTCCTGAAGCTCTGATGACTATTCGTCGAGTTTCTAGGATTGAGCAGTGTGTTCCTGATTGGTATGGCTACTTTCAAAGGAACACAATCATTGCACCTGAAGCAGACCAAGATGAAGGCTTAGATGATGAGGAGGATGAAGTTGTTTTTCCCAAGCGTGATTATGACTCCTTTACTGGTGGTTTCCCTGGTGGATCAGGAGGGGATGGCGATGCCGGAGGTGGTGCTGGCGCAAGCGTTGCTGCAGCTTAAATGCTTTTCTTAAAGTGGAATGAATGGTGGATGCATCAAGTGTTGCTGTTAGTTGATGAATCGTGGATCCTGTTTGCAATTTTTAGTTTACTATAGTTAATTTAGGTTGCTTTTGTGTTTATGTTTGTGGTTTGCTTTCATTTAGTCATGCTTCTATGCAAGTGTATCATCGAATCTCAAGTTAATGTACTGTTTATATTTATTAATCAGTAGTTATGTTTTCCTGTACTTATTTTTTGATCTCATTTCTTGCGCATGCTCAGTCAAATAAAGAAGAACAATCAGTCAAAGTCATTACACAAAACTTAAAATACATGTCCATTATTTCATACATAAATTCTGCAAAGTTTTCAGCAACTTAAAATAAAAATGACTATTGTTGATCTTCTTTTTCACCCATATACTTTTTCTTTGCTTCAGCATTGCTGTTCTTCACGCACTGACCATCCCTTCTTCTTCCTCATTGCATGAATAATGATTACCGCTTGCCTTTTTTTAATAAAAAAAAAGAGAATGCAATCAGTACGAATGAATATATTTTTTTCGAAGCAAGATAAGTTTCTCAAATGATATTTGTTGCAGATATTTTTGGTACCTTTTTTCTCTCTGTTTTTGTGCTTTCCTCTTTTAGTTTGCTTTGCACGCTTTTTTCTTGACTGAACATGGAAATGTAAAAGATTCAAAATATAAACTAAATTGTATCTGCAAATAACAATTTGAAATAATGATTGTTCTTTTACCTGTCTTTGTAGGTTTTTGTGGTGACTTTTCTTCTATTTGCTTGCAAGCTGCAATATTGTGTCCTTGCTTCTGGCACCCTGAACATGTCACCTTAGGCTTTGATATGATTTCTTCTACTATACTTTTCTGCCTCCATGTTTTCTTTATTCTTCCTTTTGGTTTGATGTAAACTGGATCGTTTAGTTTTTTCTCCCCCTTACTGTCTGAAGTCACTATCTCTCCTGTGATACCTGTTAAATCTGAAGCAGAACACTTTGATTGCTCCACTTCTGGCATGCAAGGTATGTCTAAAATTAACTTTTCCAGATTCTCTATCTGCTCATTTAACATTTTCCTCCTTGCAGGATTTTTTGATGCCTCAGAAGCTAGTTGAACCAGTCTTCTTGAAAATAAGAAGAATGCCATTTGCTCATCCAAATCCTCAAGGTTTGCATCTTGTTCATTACCTTGAAATACTTTCTTTTCTTTAGGTCTCCATCTGTCAATGAAAAACTTTTCTGGCAACTCGTCTATGTTTAATGCTTGAATGACCTTGAGTGCATGACAACACAGAATGCCATCTTTCTCAAATTTGCCACACGCACATGCAATACTTTCTGAGTCTGTGTCAACAATTACTGTGAATGTTCTCGGGTTATAGTCAAGCTGTGCTTGAGTTGGTGATTTGTACACCTCATATTGTTTGTTCTTTTCCACTTCCATCATGTGAAATTTTGTTGAATTCATCAACTCTTGCTGAAATTTGTAGAATATGCCTCTGTTATATAGTTTTGCAGCTTGTTTTTCCAATGCCCAGTCACTCCACATAGTTGGAGTTGTTCTCCTTGTTACTGAATCATTTTCTTTTCTTTTTTCTTCAATTCTTTGTGATATCCTGTCAAACTCTGTCATGAAAGCAATCACACTGTGACTTGACCCTACATTTGCTTTGAATACAGCATTTGTTCCTTCACTTCTTGCTGTTGACTGGATGAATGGGAAAAATTCATTCTTGAAGAACGGAGGTACAAATCTCCTTATGTTTTTCCACATAATTCCGAAGTACTTGATATGTTGAACTTTGTGCTCCTCTATCATTTGTGGCCATAGCTGCTCAAACTCTTCAACTGTTTGTGAGTTCAGGATTACATCATGGAATTGAGCATTCAAATGTTGGTTCCTTGCAAATGTTCTCCTTGCTTTGTTTTGTGCTTTTGTTAGTATATGAAACAAACAGTTCCTGTGCGTGCAATTAGGGAAACACTTAGGCACTGCCTTCTTCATTGCTGCATCTTGATCTGTTATGACAGTTTTTGGAGCTTTCCCTCCCATGCACTTCAGAAAAGTTTGGTATAACCACTCAAAAGTTTCCTTCTTCTCATCTTGTATGAAACCACATGCAAAGAGGCAGTTGTCTCCATGCCCATTTACACCCACAAATGGAGCAAACTTCAGATTGTACTTGTTTGTTTTGTAAGTTGTGTCAAAACTTAGGAAATCACCATATTGCTGATAGTTCCTTATACCTGCACCATCTGCCCAAAATATATGCATGACATTCTTAGCTGGATCTGTTTTGAATGAGTAGTAAAACAGAGGATCTTCTGATTTTTTCTGTTCAAAGAATGAGACAACTTGCATCATGTCATTCAAGCCATTATCTGTTCTCATTTTCGTGCCCATGTTGCTAATCTGTTTTGCTGTGTATGGCAACGAAGAAAGCCCTCTCCCTCGAAAAAATGCCATTATTGCCATTATTTTTCTTGTTGGTATGTTCACTCGTTTGCATGTTCTGATTAATTCCTTTTCTTGATCAGTGATGAATTTGTGCGACCTGAGGAACCTGACTTCACCTGGAGGATGTAGATCATGGTTGTGCTCAATGATAAGCCTTGTCACTACCCATTGTGACATATCAAATTTCCAGGTGACAACCATCTGAGCTTGACACCCTGTTTTAATGGTATAGTTCCTTCTTCTGTCAGTAGTATTTTCTAGTTCAGTTGGTGCATTCTTCTCAGTCTTATATTTCCTCCTTTTTGCTCCTGCTGCTGTTGGTTTTGTCCTTATCCTATCTTTACCAGATCTATTGCACTTCATAGTAACCCTTGTCACTTTGTTGTTGTGTGCATCTTTCTTCTGGCAATGATAGTTGGCAGCTTTCTGAATTGAAAATCCAGCAATAGCTGAATATTCATTATAGAATCGGTGCGCATGAGCATCACTTTCAAATGTCATTCCAAGACTTGGCATGTGCCTTTTTTCATCTTCTTGGCTCATTTTTATTGCCTTTTCTATGTTGTCATTCTCAAGGAAGTATTCTATGTCTTCCTGAGATAATTTGTCTTCAACTTTATTTTGCTCCTTATTACTTGTTGCCATTTTTTCCACACCTGATGCATTAGTACTATCATCATGATACTGTTCAGCCGACTGATCAAAACCAGCACTGCCATCAACTTCATTATTTTCTGTTTCTTGGTCGTGATTTTCTTCCTGTTCCTTTTCAAACTCTGAATCATCACTTCCACTAGTGCCATCTGTATCAGTGGTTTCTGCATAATCAGGGCCTTGCAAACCTGCTTCAGATCTCACTGCTCTCACTTGTTGATCAGTTGTTATCATTTGTCCCTCAAACACCGAATTGTGATGATTCCATCTTTGTTCCAACTGTTGCAGTTCTGAATGCTGTTGTTTCTCAAGCAACTGATCAGAGTATAACGTAATTTCTTCCATGTACTCTTCCTCTGCGTCAGTTTCATTTTGATCACTGTTGCAGTCTCCGTAATCTTCATTTGCATCATTGTTGCAATCTAATTCATCTTCACAATCAGATTCACTTTCACAGCAAGTTGCTTCACTTTCATTATTAGCATCACAATCATCATCATCTAGATCATGCACTTGGTCTAAATGTAAAGAATATTGTAACCAATCATTAAGTTGTTGCCCATTGTTGCCTGCACTTGATCCTGCTGCTTGATGTTGCACTTGATGTTGAAACTTAAGTTGTTCCCCATTGTTCCATGCACTTGGTCCTGCTGCTTGATGCTGAAACTTAATTTATTTTTGTGTCAAATTATATGTACTAATGTATGTAAGTTAATTTCTAATCTTTCAGGAACGTTTGGTTGCAGTAGTTCAACATACCTCAGAGCTTATGCCAGCAGTCAAGAATGATGTGAAACTTGTTATAGGTATTGCCATGTTATCGCTTTGTAGATGACTCATTACTGTCATTTGTTGCATTAGCTCTGTGTAAGACTGTCCTGCCCCTGGTGGTTGCACCATGATATTGCATGTATGCATTTTTTGCTTTCCTAGAATGAACAAATCTGATTCCTGAACCAACAGAAGTTCTTGTCAACATTTTCAATGAAATGCTTTTGGATTTACATGCGTTGGCGTAGTTTCAACACTAACTAACCTCAGTAATCTCATTGAAAGTTTGTATTTGAGGCTTCTCATGTGTGTTGCCTTCATTCAAATTTTTAAGCACCTGCAACACATAAATTGTTTAAGAACATTCTCAAATAAAAGTGTTATTAAGCTTTCAATGTCATTTACCTTGTTGTCATCACTTCTATCTGCAATCTCTAAATTCTCTTGGTGTGGAGAATGATGTGCAATTTCAGATTCCTGAAAATGCAAATTAACTAAATGCCTGAGGAGGGACGAAATAACATGTATTTTCTTTTTTTTTAGCATGAGCAGTCTGCAATGTGATGACGTTTTTTTAAAATGCAACTGCAAATTTAGTTGTGTTTGTATGCAATTATAGGTCCTGTGCGTAATTTTTGCATGCTTGCAATTTTTTAATGCAAATTGTTTTGACAGCATCCATTCTATAAATCATTTATAATTTTTATGTACTATAGTTGATGAAATTGCATTGTATAAATGTGCAGTTTTTTAGGATGTTAAAGTGTGATGATGCTTCTATGAAATGCAATTGCAAATTCAGTTCTGTCAGTATGCAAATGTGCAATTTACAGGATCCTGTACTGCAAATTTTTGTATGCAAATTGATTTCTTACATTGCTGCCATGACTTATATTTCCAGTATACTTGCTCTCCTGCTGGTGAAAATGATGTGCAATTTTAGGTACCTGAAAATGCAAATTAAATTAAATGTGTCAGTAGTGCTGTAATTTCTATGTATTCTTGCTGCTGACATTGCAATATATAGATTGCAAATGTGTCATGTCTTGTATTCAAGTTTGATGATGCTTTATGAGATGCAACTGCATATACTGAATTTTTAAGGATGTCAAAGTGTGATGATGCTTCTATGAAATGCAATTGCAATTTTAGTTCTGTCAGTATGCATATGTGCAATTTACAGGATCATGTACTGCAAATTCTTGTACTGCAATTTACAGTAAATTTTTCCTTGTTGCTGCTGAAAATGATGTGCAAGTTTAGGTACCTGAAAATGCAAATTAAATAAATGTGTCAGTACTGCTGTAATTTTTATGTATTCTTGCTGCTGAGATTGCATTATATAGATTGCAAATGTGTCATGTCTTATATAGAAGTTTCATGATGCTTTTACGAAATGCAACTGCATATTCAGTTCTGTTTTGTATGCAAAAATAGATGTGCAGCATGGAATTTTTATGATCTTGAACTTTTGTGATGCAGTATTGAAATTTTTTGTGCTTTTTTACCTTGCTGTGATTACTTCTTTTTCCAATATCCAAGTTTGCTTGGCACTGAGACTGATGTGCAATTTTAGGTACCTGAAATCCCAAAATTGACTAAATATATCATAAATGCTGTAAATTATCTCCTGTTTTTTTTAGTTTCATGATGCATCTGCTTACTTATGTCTTCTTTTCGTTTGTCTTTCTCTTTTTGGTACAACAATGCAGGAAATGAAACAAGTATTTCTGAGAACTTGCATACGCAATGGAGTATATCACATACCTTTGCCTGTCCAAAAGAACTTTTATCACCAGGTTTCTTTCTTTTCAGTTTTGTTGTTGCTGCTGACAGATCTGAGATCTGCGTCTCAATTTCGGGATCATCCATTTTTGCTTCCAGATCTGGCAAAGAAACCATAGGGATTGGAGGAGAAGTATGCTTAGACGAACAATTTCATGAGAAACTTCAGCAAAAGGATCAGAAGATACCAGAAAATCAGAGGTACGGTTCCCCTCCCATGGCGGCTGTGTGGGAGTCGGGGGAGATAGCCTCTCAGTCGCGAGGAGGAAGACCTAGTTAGGCGTTACCGGGTCCAGGCTCGTTTTCATTTTCTTGGCTAGATACAAAAAACAGAAACAGAATTGATCTTTATCTTAGCGGGTCAGGCCCGCGACAGAAACAGAAAGGCCTCAGCCTGTTGTTTTCGGGTGGGGCTAAATCTAACTGACCTATTTCTTCTGTCAGTCGATTCCTCCATCCATCACGGTTTTGCACCAATCGATTGACCCCTTTCTTGTGTCAGTCGATTGACCTGTAGCCACTCCCGAATCAAAGAGATGTCACGAATCAACTCGCATTAGCTAGCATCCAAACTACATGTTTTGAAAGAACAAGATCGAAAGTTCTAGTGTTAATTTACATGAAAGCATCAATGATGAATGAATCAACTGGGAGCCTGGGAGACTAGTGCAAGAAGAAACACCGGCCCGGTCGGTCTTTGCGGCCGGCGAAACACGTGTATTGTGCTCGTTGTTGGAGTGGCACGACGGCCCGGCCGCCGAGTCCTCCGCCTCCCTCCCAAAGACCCGCCGCACCAGCTTCGAGCCCAGCATCCTTCCCAGAGCTCTGCTGCGGCGCGCGCCCTGAACCCTTCATCTGCCCGACTCAACGCCACCCCGCCTAAGGCGAAGTTGCAATCTGCGCCACCATCATCAGCGTTCGCTCCATGATGACCGCTACGGTCGCACCCTCCTCGATTGAAGGGCGGGACGTCGGCCGCCCGTCGTCGCGGGCGGCGTGGTTCCGATTCGACGGCGCCGTGAACCATCGTCGGAGACAGGGCCCCGGCCTGCGGCTCCCGGGAGACGGTCTCGACCGTAGGAGTTTCGCACAAGGGCACACGCGAGAAGAAGCAGCGTGAGCGGTAGCGCGAGCACCGTGCCATTTTGGTCGGGGTTTTGGGAGGCACTAGGCACTACGATGTAGCTAGGTGAACTTTCTTTCGAAGATCCTACTAGTGAGTCTTGGCTCTTTTACAAACACGAGTGAGAAGACTAGGAATAGAACTATTATCGCAATGCTTGCAATGCGAGATGCACAGCAAACATGACCTACTTATAGTCTTATAGAGGGTGTTGGACGTGCGTGTGCGTGGAGAAGATAGACCGAAACGACTAGGCAATGGCGAGGAAAGGCGCCCCACGTACAGTTTTCACCAAGCATGTGATGTGATGAGGCCTTGCTAGTTAGCGTGCTGGTGAAGAATACACTACGCATCAGCATAATGTATCATCATCTTGATTCTTGAGCCTAGAGCAGCAAAGTTTGAAGTTGAAACGGAGAAACTAGGCGTGTCTCCTCCGGCCGTGTCTGCCATGACAAACATGCATGCAGTGCCTGTCGGCCCGTGTTTTGTACGTAACACGTGGACCTTTTGCGCGAGGAATATACTACACTACACTCTACAGTAGTATAGGAGTATCAAGGATTCGCTGAGCTGTAAAAGTGCTGCATATCTCGCTTGCAGGAAGACGGACGTTGATAGTAGTGTTACTATCTACAAAGCTCGACTTGTCGCAAAAAGGTTTTTGACAAGTTCAAGGTGTTGACTACAATGAGATTTTCTCAACTGTAGCGATGCTTAAGTCTGTCCGAATCATGTTAGCAATTGCCGCATTTTATGATTATGAAATTTGGCAAATGGATGTAAAAACTGCATTCCTGAATGGGTTTCTGGAGGAAGAGTTGTATATGATGCAACCAGAAGGTTTTATCGATCCAAAGGGAGCTAACAAAGTGTGCAAGCTCCAGCGATCCATCTATGGACTGGTGCAAGCATCTCGGAGTTGGAATATACGCTTTGATAAGTTGATCAAAGCATATAGTTTTATACAGACTTGCGGTGAAGCCTGTATTTACTAGAAAGTGAGCGGGAGCACTACAGCATTTCTGATAAGTATATGTGAATGACATATTGTAGATCGGAAATAATGTAGAATTATTCTGCAAAGCATAAAGGAGTGTTTGAAAGGAGTTTTTTCAAAGAAAGACCTCGATGAAGCTGCTTACATATTGAGCATCAATATCTATAGAGATAGATCAAGACGCTTGATAAGTTTTTTCAATGAGTACATACCTTGACAAGATTTTGAAGTAGTTCAAAATGGAACAGTCAAAGAAAGAGTTCTTGCCTGTGTTACAAGGTGTGCAGTTGAGTAAGACTCAAGACCCGACCATGGCAGAAAACCAATATGGGCATTTGTCAAAATTATCCTTAGTGGAATAAGGATATGTTTCTCGATTATGGAGGTGACAAAAGGTTCGTCGTAAAGGGTTACGTCGATAAAAGTTTTGGCACTGATCTAGATGATTCTAAGTCTTAATTTGGATACATATTGAAAGTGGGAGCAATTAGCTAGAGTAGCTCCGTGCAGAGCATTGTAGACATAGAATATTTGCAAAATACATACGGCTCTGAATGTGAAAGACCCGTAGACTAAGATTCTCTCACAAGCAAAACATGATCACACCTTAGTACTCTTTGGGTGTTAATCACATAGCGATGTGAACTAGATTACTGAATCTAGTAAACCCTTTGGGAGTTGGTCACATGGCGATGTGAACTATGGGTGTTAATCACATGATGATGTGAACTATCGATGTTAATCACATGGTGATGTGATCTAGATTATTGACTCTAGTGCAAGTGGGAGACTGAAGGAAATATGCCCTAGAGGCAATAATAAAGTTATTATATATTTCTACGGGCCGCTGAAGGAAACATAATACATGTGTGAATATATAGACAAACAGAGTGTCACTAGTATGCCTCTACTTGACTAGCTTGTTAATCAAAGATGGTTAAGTTCCCTAACCATGGACAAAGAGTTGTTATTTGATTAACGGGATCACATCATTAGTTGAATGATCTGATTGACATGACCCATTCAGTTAGCTTAGCACCCGATCGTTTAGTATGTTGCTATTGCTTTCTTCATGACTTATACATGTTCCTATGACTATGAGATTATGCAACTTCCGTTTACCGGAGGAACACTTTGTGTGCTACCAAATGTCACAACGAATCGGGTGATTATAAAGGTGCTCTCAGGTGTCTCCGAAGGTACTTGTTGGGTTGGCGATTTGAGATTAGGATTTGTCACTCCGAATGTCGGAGAGGTATCTTTGGGCCCTCTCGGTAATGCACATCACATAAGCCTTGCAAGCATTGCAACTAATGAGTTAGTTGCGAGATGATGTATTACGGAACGAGTAAAGAGACTTTCCGGTAACGAGATTGAACTAGGTATTGGATACCGACGATCGAATCTCGGGCAAGTAACATACCGATGACAAAGGGAACAAGGTATGTTGTTATGCGGTCTGACCGATAAAGATCTTCATAGAATATGTAGGAACCAATATGGGCATCCAGGTCCCGCTATTGGTTATTGACCGGAGACGTGTCTCGGTCATGTCTACATTGTTCTCGAACCGTAGGGTCCGCACGCTTAAGGTTTCGATGACAGTTATATTATGAGTTTATGAGTTTTGATGTACCGAAGGAGTTCGGAGTCCCGGATGAGATCGGGGACATGACGAGGAGTCTCGAAATGGTCGAGACGTAAAGATCGATATATTGGACGACTATATTCGGAGTTCGGAAAGGTTCCGAGTGATTCGGTATTTTTTGAGTGGGAGAGTTACGGGAATTCGCCGGGGAGAAGTATTGGGCCTTATTGGGCCCTGCGGGAAAGAGAGAGGGGCTGCCTAGGGCAGGCCGCGCGCCCCCCCATGGCCTAGTCCAAATTGGACTAGGGGGAGGGGCCGCACCCCCTCCTTCCTTCCCTTCTCTCTTCCCCTTCCTAGTCTCCTACTCCTAATACATGGAAGGACTCCTAGTTGGACTAGGAAAGGGGGAATCCTACTCCCGGTGGGAGTAGGACTCCCCAGGGCGCGCCATAGTAGAGGGCCGGCCCTCCCCTCCTCCTCTCCTTTATATACGGGGGTAGGGGGCACCCCATAGACACACAAGTTGATCTTCGTGATCGTTCCTTAGCCGTGTGCGGTGCCCCCTCCACGATATTACACCTCGGTCATATTGTAGCGGTGCTTAGGCGAAGCCCTGCGACGGTTGAACATCAAGATCGTCACCACGCCGTCGTGCTGACGGAACTCCTCCCCGAAGCTTTGCTGGATCGGAGCCCGGGGTGCGTCATCGAGCTGTACGTGTGTCAAGAACTCGGAGGTGCCGGAGTAACGGTGCTTGGATCGGTTGGACCGGGAAGACGTACGACTACTTCCTCTATGTTGCGTCAACGCTTCCGCTTCGGTCTACGAGGGTACGTAGACAACACTCTCCCCTCTCGTTGCTATGCATCACCATGATCTTACGTGTGCGTAGGAAGTTTTTTGAAATTACTACGTTCCCCAACAGTTCCTCCTTCACGTTGCTGAATGCACAATTCTAACAAGCAAGCACTATTAGCATCATTCCAGTGGGCTCGATTGCTTTGGCTCACCAGGGGACCTCCGGAGCTCGCTAACTCCTCCACATCGTCCTCCAATTCTTCATCACCATTGTCAAAGGGAGTGCCGGAGCCGGATGCTTGCCCACGGAGGGCACTCCGCGGCGCCCGGGGAGGTGGTATGCGATAGCTGCCACCACTGCCACGGCTCGTCGTGCGGTGACCGAATTACGGCGGCGGGTGCCGCGGCGGCGAGTTGGCTCGCTGCCGAACGACGCCGCCGCTCTGCGACCGCACCCGCCGACGAGGAGCCGCCGCGATGGCCCCATGGACGACCAGCTGAGAACACGCCACCATTTCCTCCTCCGCGACCGGCTGCCGCTGACGTGGAGCCGCCAAAGTTCAGTTGCCGAACGAAGGATGGCGACGGATTCACCCATCCATCTCCTGCTCCAGCACGTGGTGGGCGATAGTGAGGGAGCCCGGAGCCCCTGCCGCGCCCAGGGAGGAGCTGCTCGTCGTTGCTCTGGAGGAAAGCTCCATACAACCCAAGCCCTCGGAACCCTTCCGACGGCGAAGCTTGCGAGTTGAGGTCGAGATCGGCATGGGTAGTTGGGCAGCTTGCAGAGGGCTGTGAACCCTACCCTTCGAGGCCGTCGCCATCCATGGCAGGTGGGGCGACCGGTGCGGCGGCCGCCGGAGTGCGCGCCTTGGGGCGCCGCTGTTCGACGGAACGGGAGGAGCGGAGGGGCGATCTGGGGCGGAGGGCGGAGAATGAGGATGAGGGGCGAGGCGGAGAATGGGGCGAGGGCGGAGGCGGAGGTGGGGCGAAGGACGAGGCGGAGGCGGAGGCGGGAGCGAACGGCGGGCGGGGATGCGATCGCGGGAGCGAGAGCGAGATGCCGATCCAGATGCGATCCAGATCGAGAGCGAGATGACTTTTTTTACTGGGACCCACCAATCTAACCCCAATAAGCAGCTCCCCACCGGGTTGGTTTTTTTTGCTGGGTTAGATGCAAATAACCCTACTCTAACCCACCCGTTTGAATATTTCAGGGTTATTTCTGCCTCAACTAACCCATACTAGCTCTAACCCCCTTATCCAAACAGGGCCATGGTCAAAGTCAAACTTGCGGCTTAATTTGTCGGCGGTTTGTTCTTTCGGAATTGCTCCGCAGGCAGGTTTGGACTTTTCCTGGCATGTCCGCCTTCACCTACCCACACGTGCGCACGCATTCGCGCATCCGTCCGTGCAACTGGAGTTTGGAGACTGGAGTGATGCGACCGGAGTGGCCATGGCCCATGGGATTGGAAGCTGTGCTTAGATTGCATCATACCCGCAATCTGACTTTCGCGGCACACGACAGTCTCGGAAAGTATCCACCTTTTTGTTTTTGGCTCAAATGGAACCAGGGAGTAGAATCTGTCTTGCCTTAGAGCATCTTCGGCAGCCGTCCAACGCGCGGTGCGCTAAAAATGTGTTTGCAGCGCGCTGATTGTTTGTTTTGGCGCGGTAGCCAGCGCTAGCTCCAACGGCCGCTGTAACATGCGGCACGCGCGCGTAGCTCCAGCAGACGCGCGAGCAGCTGGCGTTTTCCATATGTTGTATTTTGGACACAAAATGAATTTCAAATATCAAAACAAAGACATGGCACAATTTAAATCACACAAACAAGTTCATGATGACATAAAGTTCATGCCCACAAGTTCAAATTCATGTCCACAACATCATTCAACCAAGTTCATGACACAAAAGTTCACACCAATGAATTGCCCATCATCAACACTTAAGCCTCGTCCTCGTCTTCCTCTTCCTCCGATTCATCATCTGAAGTTCACACCAACAAATGAGCTATCTATATGTATGCATTCAAAAAATAACAATAACAAGAAGTTGGCCAAATTTTTATACCTTTGGGGCATTTCCTTGAACACCTTGTGCCCGTCAGCCGCCGGCTCAACAAGTGAGCTCGCCG
The DNA here is from genome assembly GCA_021437245.1 of Aegilops speltoides. Classification (NCBI taxonomy): domain Eukaryota; kingdom Viridiplantae; phylum Streptophyta; class Magnoliopsida; order Poales; family Poaceae; genus Aegilops; species Aegilops speltoides. The sequence continues at coordinate 23,351,810 of CM038144.1, read as the reverse complement.
GCGCTTCGGTTGCCGTCGTGTCCGTCGCACGCCCTGCAAGCTTCTTCCTCGACGGCTTGGAGGAGTCGGAACCGTCCGCCGGATTGTTCTTTTTCGCGGAAACCTTGCCCTTCTTCGGTCGGGCCGCATTTGGGAGCTTCGAGAGGGAGGCACGTGGCTTCACGGCGAGCGCCGACGCGATGCCACCCGCCGCCGAGGTCATCCGTGGCGGCATGAAAAGGCCGCGCGCGATGCCGGTGATTGGAGGAGCGCCGGCGGGTGCGAAGCCAAAGCTCCCCGCGCTAGGGTTTTGGGGCGGCGGTGGCGGCCGCGGAGGGGTCGCGGGTGTAGGAAGGGGTGAGGGGGGTGCCGACGCGGGCGTTCATCGGGTCAATTCGCCGGCGGCGGCGCGGGCGGGGCGAAGGTGGAGAGAGTGCGACGCGAGCGCTCGAGTGTGCGGCGTGCGAAAGCGGGCGCACCAAATACACAGCGCGCGATGGCGATTCGGACCTCGCGTTGTACTCTATATGCCGCGTGCGTTTATGCGCGTCTGCTGGAGCCCATTTAGCGACTGCCGCACGCTAAAAAGGTCAATTTTACGGCGCGGCACTGTTTTAGAGCGGTTGTTGGAGATGCTCTTACAAACGAAACACGTACATACTCCCTTCGTCTGAAAATAGTTTATCGGAGAAACGGATGCATCTAGACGTATTTTAGTTCTAGATACATCGATTTTTATTCATTTCTGTGACGAGTAGTTCCGAGTGAAGATAGTATCATATAGCATCAATAATGAAAGGGTTCACATTTAAAAAAAAAGATTGGAAAGAGCTGCTACTGTTGATTTACATGAAAGCGTCAAGGATGAGTGAATCAAAGAGGTCTCACGAATCAACTCGGACTAGCTAGCACCCAAACTACATGTCTTGAAAGAACAAGATCGAAAGTTCTAGTGTTAAATTTACATGAAAGCATCAACGATGAATGAATCAACTGGGAGCCTGGGAGACTAGTGCAAGAAGAAACACCCGGCCCGGTCAGTGCTGCGCCGGCGGGGCACAGGTATTGTGCTCGTTGTTGGAGCGGCACGACGGCCCGGCCGCCGAGTCCTCCGCCTCCCCTCCTAGCACCCGGCGCGCCAGCTTCGAGCCCAGCATCCTTCCCAGAGCCTCCTGCAGCGCCGCTGCCCCTGAACCCTTCATCTGCTCCGACTCAACGCCACCCCCGCCCAAGGCCGAAGTTGCAACCGCGCCACCATCATCAGCGTTTGCTCCATGATGACCGCTACCGGTCGCACCCTCCTCCGTTGAAGGGCGGACGTCGGCCGCCCCGTCGTCGCGGCGGCGTGGTTCCGATTCGGCAGCGCCGTGAACCATCGTCGGAGACAGGGCCCCGGCCATCTGCGGCTCCCGGGGAGACGGTCTCGACCCGTAGGAGCTCCGCACAAGGGCACACGCGAGAAGAAGCAGCGTGAGCCAGGCGCGCGAGCACCGTGCCATTTTGGTCAGGGTTTTGGGGAGGCACTAGGCACTACGTATGTAGCTAGGTGAACTTTCTTTCGAAGATCCTACTAGTGAGTACTGGCTCTTTTACAAACACGAGTGAGAAGACTAGGAATAGAACTGTTACTGCAATGCTTGCAATGCAGAGATGCACAGGCAAACATGACCTACTTATAGTCTTATAGAGGGTGTTCGGACGTACGTGTACGTGGAGAAGATAGACCGAAACGACTAGGCAATGGCGAGGAAAGGCGCCCCACGTACAGTTTTCACCAAGCATGTGATGTGACGAGGCCTTGCTAGTTAGCGTGCTGGTGAAGAATACACTACGCATCAGCATAATGTATCATCATCTTGATTCTTGAGCCTAGAGCAGCAAAGTTTGCAGTTGAAACGGAGAAACTAGGCGTGTCTCCTCCGGCCGTGTCTGCCATGACAAACATGCATGCAGTGCCTGTCGGCCCGTGTTTTGTACGTAACACGTGGACCATTTGTGCGAGGAATATACGACCACTACTGTCTACAGTAGTATAGGAGTATCAAGGATTCGCTGAGCTGTAAAAGTGCTCCATATCTGGCTTGCAGAGTAGAGTATATACAATGGGTTGGTGGTCGGAGGCAATTGCATGGGAGCACACAAGTTTATCCGGGTTCACACTGCATGCATGCATGCAAAGTTGTTTCGCCACCCCTTCCATGCATAGTTAAGGTAAACTACTCCCTCCGTTTAGGTGTGTAAGTCATCTTACGAAAACCAAATAATCCCAAAACACTTAGGCGCGGTACATTAACTCTCATTTCGTTTCTTGTTTCATGACATATCAACCAATAAGAGATGTGGGTCATGCATGCTTTAAATGATTTGAGACTACCAAACACGACATGCATTGGTTAGTTTGTTGCATGCATTGTTATTAATTAGAAAAACACATTAAGTTCTCTCGTTTTTCCCTCCACCTTGGTCACGGTGCGCAACGTAAGATGACTTACACACCTAGACGGAGGGAGTATGCCCTGCCTTGCCGGAAACCGCCACACCATCTCCAAATACCGTGGAAGAATGGAAATGTGTGGATGTTCTATGTAGTCGGTTTACTACACATGACTTTGGCAAAACGAGTAGAAATCGCCTACAAATGTATTATAAAATTCATCTAAACACATGTATTTGACATCACGATTTTGAACTCTTGGCTTCGCCACACTGTCATGTATGAAACCGGCATATCAAGGGTTTTACATAGTGAAACCAAAATTTAACGACGAGGTGGCAAAGGACGCCCATTTTCCCCAAAGAGACCACCATTGTGAAAATTAAAGGAGCAAAAAGTGTTGCGGAAATAAGATATCCAGAATTCCAGATACATACGCCCACCTCGGCCGGCTGGCCATGCATGGACTTTGGTGGCTGTGAGCGTAGCTCAGATGGTTAGCTTCTTGTGGTGAATCCAAACACATGGTTTGAGTCCTAGATTTAGCATTGGTGCTTGCATTTTTCTGAATTTAATTTAGGCTTTCCGATGATATCCGTTTAGTGGGAGTAGGCGTTCTCGTTGACTACGAGATGTCTGTGGTAGTTTCGTCAATCTTGTGCCGGCTCGATATGCTCATAGAGATAGAGTGTATGCGTGCGCGTTTATAGAGGTGACTATACATGAGCATCTGCGATCATACTGTATTAAAAAACAATCATCCACGGGTGATGGATTCGGAATCCCACCCTGAAACGTACGAAAGGGAGGAACCTTTTCGCCCTGTTCACATCACGAACTGAGGAACCGGAAATCAAAGACAAGATCTGGACAGAAACGTTTCCTCAAAAAAAAAAGGATCAGGATAGACAGACAGTCAAACTTGCGGCTCTGTCGGCCGTTTGTTCCTTCGGAGTTGCTCCGTACGTAGGTTTGGACTTTGCCTGGCATCATTTCCGCCTTCACCTATCCACACGTACGTGTGCGCGCATTCGTGCAACTGGAGTTTGGACTCAGCTAGAGTGGAAGGTGTGCTGAGATTGCATCACATGCAATCATGGAAAGTGACCGCTTCCAAAAAGACAACAATATACGTGCTCCATGCATCTGCATGAGGATCGACCACCTTTGCAAGTTATAAATACTTGAGGCTCAAATGGGATCAATTCTTGACCGGCGATTTACGAATGAAGCACGTACGTACTACTAGCTAGTAGTATCATATTATCATCAATAAGGAAAGGTTCACATTTTTGGAAGAACAAGATCGAAAGAGCTACTGTTAATTTACAGGGAAACATCAAGGGACGAAGGAATCAGCTGTGACTAGCTCCTGCTGCCAGACTACTGCAACTGTGCAAGAAGCACCCGGGCACCCGCCCTGGTCAGTGCTGCGCCGGCGGGGCACAGGTGATGTGCGCGTTGTTGGAGTGGCACGACGGCCCCGCCGCCGAGTCCTCCGCCTCCCCTCCCAGCACCCGGCGCGCCAGCTTCGAGCCCAGCATCCTTCCCAGCGCCTGCTGCAGCACCGGCACGTCTGTACCCTTCCTCTGCTCCGACGACACAACACCACCGCCCGTCAGCGCCGAAGTTGCTACAGCACCACCATGACCGGTCGCACCCTCCTCCGTGGAGGGCGGGACTATGGTCGCCCCGTCGTCGCGGGGGCGTGGTTCAGCGGCGCCGTGAACCATCGTCGGAGACACGACTCCGGGCTTCTGCAACCCCACTGGAGATGGTCTCGAGCCGTAAGAGCTCCGCACAAGGGCACAAGCGAGAAGAAGCAGTGTGAGCCAAGCGCGCGAGCACCGTGCCATTTTCGTGAGGGTTTCTGCTAGGCACTACTAGTTACGTAGCTAGGTGAGCTTTGTATCGAAGATACTACTCTGAACACCGGCTCTTTTACCACAGGAGTGACAAGACTAGGAATAGAACTGTTACTGCAATGCAGAGATGCACAGGCAAACAGGACCTACTTATAGAGGGTCTTCGAACGTACGTGTACGTGGAGAAGATAGACCGAAATGACTAGGCAATGGCGAGGAAGGCGCCCCACGCCACGTACACAGTTTTCACCGAGCATGTGACGAGACCTTGCGGGTGAAGAATACACTACACATCAGTGTAGTAGTATCATCTTGATTCTTGAGCCTAGAGCAGCAAAGTTTGAAGTTGAAACGGAGAAACTGCGCGTGTCTCCTCCGGCCGGCCGTGTCTGGCTCTAGCATGACAAACACGCATGCAGTGCGTGTCGGCCCGTGTTTTGTACGTAACACGTGGACCTTTTGTGCGAGGAATATACTACTTGTACAGTCTACAGTAGTAGTATAGGAGTATCAAGGATTCGCTGAGCTGTAAAAGTGCTGCATTTCTGGCTTGAAGAGTAGAGTATATACAGTGGGCTGTTGGTCGGGGGAGATTGCATTGCATAGGAGCACACAAGTTTATCCACGTTCACACTGCATGCATGCCATGGATCGCATGCCATGCAGAGTTGTTTCGTCACCCCTTCCATGCATAGTTTAGGTAAACTATGCCCTGCCTTGCCGGAAACCGCCACACCGTCTCCAAATTAATACCGTGGAAGAATGGCAATGTGTGGATGTTCTATGTAGTCAGTTTACTACACATGACTTTGGCAAAACCAGTAGAAATCACCTAAAAAAATATTTAAAAATTCCTCTAAGCACATGTATTTGACATCATGATTTTGAACTCTTGGCTTCGCCACAGTGTCAGGTATGCAACCGTTGTATCGAGGGATTTACAGAGTGAAACCAAAATGTAATGACGAGGTGACAAAGGACGCCCATTTTAATTCCCCGAAGGAGACCGCCATAGTGAAATTTAAAGGAGCTCAAAGTGTTGCGGAGATAAGATATCCAGAATTCCAGATACATACGCCCAACCCGGCCCGCTGGTCATGCATGCACTTTGGTTCAGGTCTGAAGCTCTGAGCGTAGCTCAGAAGGTTAGTTTCTTATGGTGAACCCAACCCGTCAGGGTTCGAGTCTAGACTTAGCATTGATGCTTGCATTTTTTTAAAATTATTTTAGGCTTACCGGCAATATTCGTTTAGTGAAAGGAGATGTTCCGTCGACTACGAGATGTCTATGGTGACTGTCAATCATATGCTGCCTGGGATATGCTCATAGAGTTAGTGTATGTGTGGGCATTTATAGAGGTGAATATATATGATCATCTGCGATTATATTGTATTAAAAATAGATCATCCACGTGCGATGGATTCCGAATCGTAGCCTGAAACGTACGAAACGGAGGAACCTTTTCACCCTGTTCACATCACGCACTGAGGCACTGGAAATCAAAGACAAGATCAAGACAGACTGACAGTCAGTCAGTCTTCCACGGAAACTGCGCAAGTTTAATTACTTTCGCGGGCACCACGTCGTCAAACTTGCCGCTTTGTCGGCCGTTTGTTCTTTCGGAATGGCTCCGTACGTTGGTTGGACTTTGCCTGGCATATCCGCCTTCACCTACCCACACGTAAGTGCATTCGTGCAACTGGGGTTTGGACTCAATCACACTCAACTAGAGTGGAAGGTGTGCTGATTGCATCACGCCCGGAATAATGGAAAGTGACCGCTTCTAAAAGGACAACAGCGTATGTTCTATATGCAACTGCATGAGGATCGACCACCTTTCCAAGTAATAAATACTTCAGGGTCGAATGGAATCAGAGACTATAGGGGCTGTCTTGACCGGCGCGTTGCGAGTGAAGTACTATGATATATCATCACTAACGAAAGGTTTACATTTTTGGAAGAACAAATTCAAAACAGCTGCTGTTAATTTACATGAAAGCGTCACCAAGGGATGAACGAAGCAGCTGGACTAGTTAGCTCCCAGACCACTGCAAGAAGCACTCCGGTCAGTGCTGCGCCGGCGGGGCACAGGTGATGTGCGCGTTGTTGGAGTGGCACGACGGCCCGGCCGCCGAGTCCTCCGCCGCCTCCCCTCCCAGAACCCGGCGCGCCAGCTTCGAGCCCAGGCCCAGCACCCTTCCCAGCGCCTGCGGCAGCACCGGCGCCCCTGAACCCTTCCTCTGCTCCGGCACGACACGCCCCCCGCCCAGCGCCGAAGCTGCGATAGCATCATCGTCAGCGTTTGCTCCACGATGACCGCCACCGGTCGCACCCTCCTGCGTGGAAGGGCGGACTTCGGTCGCCCGGGCGTCGAGGCGGCGCGGTTCGGCGGCGCCGTGAACCATCGTCGGAGACGGGACCCCAGGCTCCTGCGGCTCCCCGGGATACGGCCTCGACCCGTGGGAGCTCTGCACAAGGGCACACGCGAGAAGAAGCAGCGTGAGCCTGGCGCGCGAGTACCGTGCCATTTGGTCAGGGTTTCGGCCAAGGCACTACGTACGTAGCTAGATAAGCTTTCTTTCGAAGATACTACCGACTCTTTTACCTCTCGAGAGACAAGACTACGAATAGAACTGTTATTGCAATGCTTGCAATGCAGAGATGCACATGCAAACAGGACCTACTTATAGAGGGTTTCCGAACGTACGTGGAGACGAGACGAGATAGGCCGAAATGACTAGGCAATGGCGAGGAAAGGCGCTCCACGTACACAGTTTTCACCGAGCATGTGACAAGGCCTTGCTAATTACCGTGCGGTGCGGGTGAAGAAACACATGAGCATAGTAGTATCGTCATCTTGAGCATAGAGCAGCAAAGTCTGCCTGGAAACTACGCGTGTCTCCTCCGGCCGGCATGACAAACATGCATGCACCACCTGTCGGTGCATGGTTCTGTACTTTCCATACTACTACTCGTAACACGTGGACCTTTTTGCGAGGAGTATACAAGTAGTATCAAGGATTCGCCGAGCTGTAAAAGTGATGCATCTCCTAGTAGAGCTAGCTTGCAAAGTAGAGTCTCTATATACAATGGGCTCTGGGCCGGTGGTCGGGGACTCGGGGGCATTGCACAGGAGCACACAAGTTTCTTCAGGTTCACACTCCAAGCACGGATGCATGCACGCATGCAGAGTTAATTATATAATCATATGGTAGGTAAACTGAGGTCGCATGCCGCGCACGCCCATGTTTGACCATGGCACCCGCACGATACCACAAAGTATACGAGTATATTGTACTGTTAGATATCGTCACCGCTGACGGAGCACCGGGTAGTGAGGTTCGGGACCGGTAGGATTCTTAGTTATTTTTTTGAGTCAATTACACTACTGGTGCCACAACTTGGCGCGAAAAATCAGTTTAGTGCTAAAACTTGTGGCATACATTGAATTGGTGCAACAACTTGACTAAATGCTTATATAAGTTTAGTTTTTGTCACAGTTTTAAATAAATATTAATGTAATATACAAAAGTATTCATGCTTTAAAAAGTGTTTATTTTTCAACTATATTTTAGTAAATGCTTTGATAAGTTTAAAAATGTCACAGTTTAAAAAATCATGTAAGTATATAAAAGTGTTCAAGCTTTAAGAAAGTTTTTAGTTTTCTATATATTTTCATAAATTTTAAATATTCACAGTTTTACCAAACTACTCATGCAGTATATAGAAGTTTTCATGCTTTTAAAAAACATATGTCCACATAGTGCAATTTTTTTACACGTATAGTGTAAAAATAGTTTGCTGGGATTCGAAGCAGCAATATCTGGTCATCAGGTGTGAGTGGC